>OZ035826.1:31304810-31962310 GCA_964034765.1 Knipowitschia caucasica
AGCTCGCCTCTCTCTACTCGTCATCAATTATGTCTATATCATTTTCTTTTTGTGGTTCGCTTTTAGAAAGAAATTAGAAAGGCCCATTGTTTTTCTTATCCCCTTAGGAAGAAAGCATTTACTAAGCTACAGCACGGTGCAAGCCATTGCACCGATTAGAGAGTGAATGGAATCACAATCGGGGGATGCTCGCAAGTGTCTTTTATTATGTGACTGGTGGCCCTGAATATTGCACCAAAATTAATTTTGTTCCATCTGATGGGCTTTTCAACCTTGAAGAGTGTGAAATGTTAATAGTGAGAGGCAGAGGGGTGGACATGGTAAAATAGCTGTTTTTATATTTTAGTCAGTGCCAGGACTGGGCACAAACAGAGCTGCTGTACAGAGCCAATAAATGACCTATAAAGATGGCAGGCCAGAGGCAGCACACAGATGAGTCCCACAGATAGCACTTTAAAGGCTCTCGGCACAAAAGGACGTTACAACCTGCTCCGTTTGTCCTTTTGATCTTCAACTTTGGCTAATACAGAAGAAAAAAAAAACATTCAAATAAAAACATTTCATTTGGATATTAAATTCTTCAAACTACTCGATAATAACACTCACGTCTGCTGGACATATGGTTTTCTGAGATAAATGTGCTTGTTATTTTATAGTAGAATCCCTCAATTATTGAAATTCTGGGTATTTTCTTTTTTCCTCAACAAAAGAAGAACAGTGTATGTTACATTTGCTCATCACCAAAGTCTCTCTGATCTCTCCATCACAAACTCTCTGCATCAGTCTATCATCAGCTAGACCCTTGTGACTTAAGTTGGCACAGAAAAACTGCTGGCAGTGCCAAAAATATAGTTTTATTATTTAATTATACATACCAATAGCCTCCTATGCTTTTTTCAATAACAAAACCAACATCGTTTTCCGATTCCAAATGTCTCCACTGAAACTCTTGCCACAGACGCCCTGGGATTACATCCTTCAACATTATCTTTACTTTTATTTCTACCTGAGTGTTCTTTTTAAATCCCTCTTGTCCTCAGGGTGCCTTCCGTTCGCGTCTCTTCTCGGTGGAGTCAGCATGCGTGCTCCAGCTCCTGTGCTAATTCATGCACTTCTTTAGCTGTAATGAGGCAGAACTAGTAAATGTGGGGACAGCATTGTTAACATTGCTGCTTCACTGGCAGAGAGGAGAAGGCTTGACAAATAGCAAAAGCAGCGATGGAAATGAGCCTTGCGCACTGTCATACCTTGAGGAATGACGCTTTTAGTGTTCCGCGTGAGCTTCCATCACTGTCTCTCCGTTACGCCGTGCAGCCAGATATGACATTTCCTAAACCAATTAAACATCAAAGATCTGATTGCATTAACTTTAGGCTTTTTGGCAGGCAACGCTCAAAATGGAATAAACAAACATTCCATAAAAAAATACATTCTGCGACATCTCTTTGCAAAAAAAGGAAAGGAAAAAAGTCTTGGGATAAAGCCAATTAAATCTAAGACAAACAAGGTGCTAATCTGTGAGTCAGGTGTTTGAAAGGCGTCTGGTGGAAGGAAAAGGTTGTCTCATCGCAAACAGATGTTGACAGCCCACATTCAGATGGTAGTGCTGTCTTTTGTAGAACAGACAGATGCGAGGTTTGAAAAATCCAAAAAGGCACCAAAGCAATCTATGTGTTTCTTCAAAGCGGAAAGAAAATGGAAAAGTATGGCTGCTATCACTTGGCCAGTTTCCCTTTTTTAGCTTCTAACATGAAGGTCGCGTAAAAGTGTGTGTTTTCACATTTACAGTCTTTAGTCTAAACATCTCGCCATAATTACAACATATAAAAAATGCATCAAACGAAAAACGCTGCACGTTAACAAGAGAAGCAGCTTTTAGCTGTGCTGGGCCGTCTGCCCGACCTGCCTCATGTTTCTCCTCTCACGTATAGTCTGTGTAAATTGTGTCTGTTTATCAATGTTTGAACTTTACTTTTTGTTACACAAACCACCCTGCGGGTCTGCAGATGGAGACTAGCCCAAGGCTGAATGTGGCAATATTACAGTTGTAAAGATTATTATTAATATTCATTTTTACATAAATAAAACAAATACAAATCCTTGAATAAATACATAAAAACAACACAACATATTTAAATTATAAATAAATAGTCACGTTACCAAAATGAATAAAAATTTTACCAATTAATTTTTAGTTTTTAAAATCAGTATAATTGCTATAATTACCCAATAAGTGCAACATGCAGCTGGAGATGGGTCCCTGGGTGAAGCTCAGAGGCCACTGTTCTGACAGGTTTACTGATACCTGATACCTTACCGTTACCTTAGCAACGCAGACACACTTCATTCAACATCCTCAGAACTAATCTGTATAATTAAAACAGTTGTTTATTATCATGAACATATGTGCCAAAAGCCGATACAGACTAAACACACTTTCTCTGTGTGGAAAAAAAAAAAATCAAACATCCAAACACAAATTAGTTTTTAGAAAGGCTGATTTAATGAAGCCCTCCTGTCACAGGGAGGGGCTTGTGGCCTTTCAAATGATCTTTCACAATTAATTGATTTGATGTGGCAATTCTGTAAGACCTTCAATTATAATTATTATTTGATAAAGTAAGAAATCGGAAACACAAGTTTGATAATTGAAATATATAAACAGCCAACATAGTGAGTCCAACAGAACAAAGACAAATTGATGAGTCACCAACGCAGGGACGGGACACTGAAACCAGAGGCTTGCACCACTCGCATAATTAGCAACCTCGCTTCACCGGGGACAAACTCCTCCATCAGCGTGTCCAAAGGATTAACTACGGCGCGCTGCCTCCTTATCTGGCTATACCCTGCTTCCCTTTTAAAGGAAACCAAAACGACCTTGCACTTGTTTACATGCTGATTAAAGACAGAAGGGAGAGGAGCTGTGATGGCGAGAAAGTCAAACTGTAATCAGAGGAGTTTGTTAAGTGAAGTATTTTCGGCTCACACGCGCTGCTGCCTTGTGCGTGCAATCTCAGCAGATAGAGTGGAAAAAAGGAAGGAAAAAAAAAGAGTAGAGGTTGGGAAGAAGTGTGTCACCGCTAAAGCAACACAGAAAAACAAGGCGCTAACGAGCAATGAGTGGGCTGGGACAAAGCAGACGGCAGTGTGTTTGTTTGGTGAAGGTGGTGCGCGATAAAAAGTATGTTTTGCGTGGGTGCTTCCATTAGTTAGCCGGGCCTGTTTTATTGCATTGGGACTGACTGCTGCTGCCTGGGCTCTGGCAAGAAGACAGTTTATATTCAATAGCATTTGGATGGCATCTTGTGTGTGTGTGTGTGTGTGTGTGTGTGTGTGTGTCTGTGCGTGTGTTTGTGAGATTGTGTTGAGAGTTCATAAACATTAGGGAAAGTTTTTTGCGAGTGGCGAGCAAGGGGCATTTGTGCAGTGTTTCATTTATTGTACTCTGAGCGCTGGGCTGAAAAATATTGGATTATTTTTTTTCACTAAAAAGCATTTCCATAAAGATTGGAAACTATGCTAATATTTTTTGGTTCTAATTTTCCTGTTTATTTCTCACGAGTGTATTTGGCTCTGCAGGATCATGAAATAATGACCAATATTTTCCAACATTTTATTTATGCTATTAACAAAACAACTGCATGTATTTCAATTTAAAAAAGGCAGCTAAACAAAATAAATCAAATAACAGTATGTACGAGGTGTAATGGTAAACTCATAACAATATATTTTGCATTTACCGGCGGAAATCCTGGTCGGAACAGAGCCTTTCTGAGTGGAGTTTGCATGCTCTCCCCGTGTCTGTTCCGGTTTCCCTCCAGGTGCTCCGGTTTCCCCTTCCACTAAAACATGCACAATAGGTCTGAATGTAAATGAGAGAATGGATGGTGTTGGTTGGAGGCTGATGCGCCAGTATGTTCGGCGACTCGCTTCCGTCATCTCCGTGTGTGGGATTATTGGAACAATATCTGAACTCTGAACATTGTAAAGCGCTTTGGGTGACCTTGGTCTGTAAAATGAGCTATATGAAAAAAATATTACTTACATTACTTACTTGCATTTAGCAAATCTATATGGCTTTGTATTGGTTATGTTTGAAAAAATGTAAAGTTTTGTGTTAGGAAGATATAAAACAGGATAAAGATGAAATTCCAGTGATTATTGCTTTGTCTTTTAGCAGATCGGATTTCACTATATGCACAATATACACTCTCAATACAGAAATCAAATATACGAGAACAAAGCTCACTAAGCAGCAACTGTGTCTTTTCAAATGTGTGCATAAGCCGCATGTTTCCCGACTATTTAACCTACGATTGCAGTTGGTAAAGCCTGAGGTTATTGCAGCGTTCCTCCACGATTGGTACCTCTGTATTTTTCATTACTGTATTTGGATTTATATCTAGCTGTAGGAGACATTTATACAATTGTGTTTTCCTTTCCTGCTTACCTCATAAACATTACTTGAAGTTTTGGAGGCTTAAGCAGGGGGCATTTACATTCAGTCATTCTCCTCCGAGTGCTGGGCTGAGGAATGGAGTGTTTTTACATGCAGACGGCTCATTTTAATAAGCAACATTTCCATAAAGATCTGAAACAATGCTTATTTTTGCGCTCTTATTGCTGCGCTTAGGATTTGCCGGGGATATGAAGGCCACATATCTCCAGCTGCGATGACTTTTTTCTTCTTTTAACTTTTTGTTTTCAACTTAGGTTCATTTTTTACAGCCATTTTGGGAATAAAGGCAATTCTGTTTGAAATGAATGGAGCCAACCTGTAACTCTATGTCAAAAGTCTATAAAAAAATACCTCCAGGAATACAGCAATGGAGTGCCACATTAAAATCTTCATCCATGACTAGACAGTATGACTAATAATAAGTGGGTTTCCAAGTATCAATTCTGTTTTCTCATAACGTTATATTCAATTCCTTGGTGATTTTTTGGGTTGTTGTCCCGTTGGGCCGCCATGTGTTGTTCTGAATGTTATTTAACATCTTGTGCTTCCATTTTTATCCAAGTCTATATATTATATGAATTCATTTTGTTTTGTTACTCATTCTGGAAACTCTGCTCAGATCCACTGTGAGAAATGTATCTTTATACATGTTTGTCGTTCAACCAATCCCCAATGAAAAGATACATCAAAGTGAAAAAAGAATAGACGTTTCCTTTTCAGTGGTAAACGCTTTTATCTGCACTAAACACATTCTGCAGCTCTCATTGCAGTTCTTATTTCTATTTATTTCGTTTTCTCTAACAGTAGCTTACTAGTGTTCTTGTTTTTCCGTACTGTTAAGATAAGATAAGATAACACTTCATTCATCTCACAATGGAGAAATGTACACGTTACATTTAGCATAAATAGGATCACTCGGGGTGTGCGAAAAGGAAATGTGCAACAATGGAAAGATATAGAGTATCTTTTGTGAAATACAGGTATTTTATGTACAATTAAAATGTTCATGAAGAGTGCTAGCCTGGTCGTACCACACCATAGTAAAAATTACATTTCGTACTAAGGTCTGGAGGTGCTCCATTGAGCTCCGTGAACAGGTGGGAGGGGTTAACGGATTAACGCAGATTGAAACGATTGGATCTGAGTTTACCGTGACGTATGTAACGCGCCCGAGTGAGTTGTTAGCATTTAGCCTAGCCATCTCCTTTGCCACTAACGAAGCCCGTGGGGAGTAGCGCCACAATTTTTTCCAGCGATTACATTTGCTAAACATTACTCTTGCTTCGGCTTCAATTTCTTGATAGAACCAGACCGGATTACTTTACTATCACTTTTTTTGCCATTGCCAAACTACAACCTGCCTGTTCGACGCAACTCTTGACATCACCCACAACTAACTACAACACCCACCTCCCACGCTCGCTGGTAGGTCGATCGAAATTCAACCGATTATAATCGCTAACATGGGGACTAGACCCAGACGTTACATGCAGTGACATGATGATTGAGCGGAGTGTACGGATGGCAAAGGCCAGGCTAGAAGAGTGCTAGTTTATAGAATATTTAACATTACTTGAGTGATGTTTTGAGCATTGCGGCCATGCTTATATGAAAAAGCCAGATCCCGTCCGACCTTTGAAGCCGTGCAAGGCAGAGGCGTCCTTAGGCAAGACACTTTGCCTAGAATGAGTCTGGCGTGTCAATGCCTGTTGGTGGTCAGAGTTGCCGATGGCACATACTGGTTGCCTCGCTTCTGTCAGTGTGCCCCAGGGCAGCTGTGACAAGAGTAGTTATTTATCACCACTGTGTATGGAGTGAAAGAATAATGACATGTGAAGTGTCTTTTAGTGTCCTGAAAAGCCCTTTATAAAACCGATGCATTATTTTTGAATACTTTAAGATTATTCGGGTAATTTGTCAAAACAACTTAATTAAGAAAGTTGAGAAGTTATGTTCTACCTCTTGCTTTATTCATATTCTTGCATCAGTGTAAGTGCTGCATTTCTACTTTTCTAACTAGTTTACACATTCTGCTTGGGGAAGATTTTGACCTGTAACTAATGGGCACTCATGTAACACAGTGTTTCCTAATGAGCAGGAGAAAAGCTTGAGGGAACACATGCTCAATACAAAAGGCGGAAGTTGTGATGAGAATTTGCGGCTCAAGTTTTCCTTCAATCGACCTGCCACTGCACCAGGCACTACTGACATCGAGGTGTCGGGAATAGCATCAAGGCTAACACCTCCCTTCTTGCTTATTAATACATATCTTGCCTAGCCACTTTCTATTACGCCTTAGACACACACACAGGGAGCTCTACATTAACAAAGTTCTCACAGTTCCCCAGCTTACCCCAAACCGCGGGCATGCAAGCTTTTTCATCGGTAACTTACACACACACTTACACACAGCATATTGTCAGATCAATATTGCATTAGTGCGCTATGTTCTCCTCCGAGAGGTTACAGTGATAGGTGAGAGGGGTGTGAGTAAGAGACCTTGTGGTGTGAGCGCAGTGGCCGGGCGCGCAGGGCCCATCTGAGGAGACTTTGCCGGCTCTGACAGCTAATTTCACCTCTTGACTTCACCACTGTCACTTTATGGCCCGCGATCATATACAACATGTGTACAGGTATGTCGGCCGGTGTGTACTGCGTTTGCAGAGATGTGTCAGAATGCAAGCAGGAGGTATGGCTCTGCTGGGACTGTTAATGTCTAATAGTACAGCAGAAATCCATCTCTGGTGAATTGTCAAAACACAGCCTACATCACTGTAATATAAAGACGCAGCAAATAGAAATCAGACTGAATAGAAAACAGAAATGCCACTTACAACATGTAACTAATGTCCCAAGTTTGTGGTGTTAATAATAGATGAATCTTTGTACATTGAAAATGAAAGTAGTTTTTCCTCTGGATGTTTTATTGAAACACCCTTTGGAAGAAATCAATACGAATTTGTACAGTGAATGGAAACTCCACAAAATTCTTCAATAGCAAGACTTCAAAGCTTCACTGTCTAAATCAGGGGTGCTCACACTTTTTCAGCATGCGAGCTACTTATAAAAGGATCAAGTCAAAATGATCTACCTACTACAAAAATGCAAATCATATATTTATTTAAAAAAATATTCTTTATATCTACAATGTATGTTTATGTACATGCAAAACCGCATGAGCCAATATAGCACAACACAACACAATTACCTATGTACATTTTTTGTCATTACCCGAGTTTACTCTGATGACTTGCACTGAATTGAATCGGCCAGGGATGCATAGTCCGGAAAATTGGTGGTAACTCGCTGACAAGTTTGTCGTGGTTTAGCTTTCCTGCACTGAGCGCGGTTGTTTGCACATGTGCAGTCACCTAAGTGTCAGTAAAACATTACTGAGTAAAACACAGATGTCATTTGACTGTGGTGCCATGTCCATGTGCCATGCCTGTTTTTTTTTAAATCCAAATATTTCCCCTCCTCCGTTTATAAAATAATTTGCATCCACACATCTGCGTTATCAATCACATTCGTAACATTCCAAACATGTGCGTCTCTTACGTCCTGTCCTGCGTTGGGGAAAAACACTGAAGTGGGCGGAGCTTTGATGCAGACGCCGGTAACGGCACTTTTACAGTCATAGAAGACACTCAGAGTAAAGACGTATGTTTACAAGCACTGACCCCGTCCTCAGCCCTGGTTTAGTCCTGGTTTAGTCCCGTTTTAGTCCTGGTTTAGTCCTGGTTTAGTCCTGGTTTGGTTGTTTTCGAGCGTTAGTCCCCGCGATCACTTTGCTGCTCTCTGATGTGGAGCGAGGATGGTCGCTGCTGCGAGCATCTCACAGCGAACAGTTTTTAAGGTAGTATGATCCATGCTTCAGTGATCAGAGGAATTTAGGGGGGTACTGTGGCGTGCGAGAACGCAAAACTCTGGTTATCTCTGTCTACACACAAATGCATTAACGGAGTTTTCAAAAATCTCCACTTTGCCCGGAGTTTTTTGTATATATTCGTTTAGAATGTGTAATTTTTTATTTATTTAATGCGATCTACCAATACTACCTTTGCGATCGACTGGTAGATCGCGATCGACGTATTGAGCACCCCTGGTCTAAATACTATTTTGAGCCAGGTTCTGCCCAAATAAGGGCATTTTCCTGGAATATTCCACATGATGGCATTTATACAGTAGAAACAGCTATGGTGCTAGGTAGAGTTATAAATCAGATATCAGCAAGCTGTATATTTTATGAGCAACAACAATAATTGCATTTAAAAACTCTACATTAACACTGCACTGTGGTGTATTGTAAAGTAAAATGATTAAAAAGCTTGTCTATTCAGATGACATAAATCCAGATCGGATGTGTTTTTGTCCCGGGGGCTGAGTCATAGGCTATAGGTGGAAGAGGAGTGTGCAGAAGAGTCCTTGATGCTGTCCGTAGTTTTGGTTTTTCCTTTTAAAGTGTATCATTAAAGCAAGTCTGAGCAGCCCTCCACACCCCATAAAGTGAGAGTGTGACGCCAGGCCAAGCAGCATGCACCGTTGCATTTACAACGCTCTCACACTTTTTTTTTTTACACACCTTGTCCTCTCCGGCTTTTTCTTCCCAAATTGCTTGCTATATCTGTTTATATTATATTACTCACTCCATGCTTTACTACTTTTTTTCCCCCTGATAAGTATTGACCGCTATTTCAACCGACCCATTAGAACTCCATGTACCTTTTTTTCCTCCCTTCTCCCCTCTGTCAGATTCTTTCAACAAGGAGCTGGAGCGCAACATTGAAAAGGTATAATCAATGGAAAAGCACCATTTAGGGGGCCCATTTGACGCATACTGTAGGGCAGAGTTGATTCAAGGGGGGAGATTAAGTCAAGCCTCATTTCAGATCCTCCCCAATTAGTCATCCAGCTCGTGCCCTCCATAACCCTCTTTCTTTGGGAGGCGCTGGTGCAGTTCGAACTATGGATGAGCTGATGTACTACCCAATTTTACTCCTCCGTTCCAGGGCGTTGTTAGGATAGAATGTATTACCAGCATTACACCAGAGCATTGTAAAAATAACAGCTATGATGGTCTGAACGTCACAGTTTAAAGCTGTGGTCGGTTAAATGTTGGCAGAGAAGGTTTGTTAATTTTGGACCAAAACTGGCACAGATTACAATCAAATTTGTGAATTTAATAGCGGATTATGTGCCTTATTCCCTATTTATATAATGTGATTTTTGTGAAGACGAAAGCTTGTGTCTGTGGATATTTAATACTGTACATATGATAGACAGTACAATACTTCCATTGAAACTAACATGATAATGGAATTTTCAACGGAACATGGATAATGGCAGCGATTTTAGAGTGAGAAATGATATTTATATATAAAGAACATGTATATTTTCCTAAATATTTATTTATTTTTTATATCAAAAAGAATAAGGTTAGGTTCTTTTGTTTTATTGTGTTAATTTTCATTATTTATAGTCAATTCATATTTGTTTGATGCCTTGGTGTGTGGACATAGTATGGGTAGTCATTTGTTTATTTATTTCAAACATGCACAATATATTAAAACAATTATTCACTGAAAAAAATGACAATAAGATTACATACGATTAAGAATATACACTAAAAACCTTAAAACAACATTCTATATAGAAGCCAAACAAAAAAAATCCATTCACAGGGACACAACCATGACAAATATTACTTGTTTTAGCTTTTGAATGATCCACTTTAAAAACATAAATCCTTTTGAGAAATATTTACACCATTTGAAAGGTGAAAGCATGTTCCAAGGAGAAATTCAATCCCAGTCTGACTGATTTAGGGAGTTTGATTAATTTGTGAAAAAAGTAGGATCCTGTTAAAAGAGCACCAGAAGTGACACACAGTCCTGATAAAGCCCATTGGTTCAAAACAAAGCATATTCAGTTAGAATGGCACTGTCAAAGTAAAAAAGCTTTATTGACGCTCCACCTAATCCAATAGATCTTGAACTGTTATGCACATAAATGACAAATGAATAGGCAAAAAATAATCTTGCTGTTCAAATGTTACAGAGACATACCTCAAAAGACTTGAAGTTGTAGTTGTACGGGGATAATAATAATATTTTGATTCTATCTATTCAATTCAATTCAATTTATTCTTGCAAGGCTCTAAATCACAACTGTAGTTATCTCAGAGGACTTTGCTTCTATCAGTGTGCCTCAGGGCAGCTGTGGCTACAGTAGTAGTTTATCACCGCCATGTATGGAGTGAATGAACAATGTCATGTAAAGCGTCTTTGAGTGTCCAAAAAAGCGCTATATAAAACCGATGCATTATTATCATTATTATTATTATTACTTACAAAACTGTTGAAATTGCCCACACAGATCAGAGAATCAAACACATAGGTTTTGGTCCATGGAGGGGAGTTGATAAATGTCCATAAATGTTGCAGATTTTGAGAGTGTCTTGGAACATCACCACAGTCATTTTTGTCAGACCAGTAACAGTCTAACAAACCGTCCACCAGAGGCAAGGAAAAACTCTAAAGCCCAGTGGGAGAAAAGTGGGAAACCTCGGATAGGTCCCTGTGTTCAGTTTGCCCAATTTTGTTGGTATTTCCCCAAAAAAGTATGATAAACAACTTAATGTTTGTGGTCATGACAAGACAAAAAATTATAAACGTGGATAGGGTATAGGTATATATACTTTTTCAAGCTACGGTATCAGTGGCCAATAATTATCACGCCAACCTTCTTTATTGTCTGTCTTAAATTGGTCTTACAAGGAAACAGCAGCTTTTTAAGTACAGAGGTCATTTATTCCAGCAGTTCTTTTATACACCCACACTCCAGCCACTCCTTTGACTCTAGCCTTGTGTTCTTACTTCTCACCTTTAGCTGGAGACGAAACACCCCTGTGCTCTCACCTTCACATTCTTCTCCACCTCCTCCAAACTCACACCTCTATAACTTTTCTCCTGTCCATTTTCCCTCTGCCATCAATCTCCACCCAAATCCCACTTAAACTCACATGAGCAGCTGTCCTTAAAACTCCATTATCTACAATTACTTCAGCATTAGGGAGACGGAGCACACCTGCCCCCACATAAAAGTAGCCATGCTTAAAAATATTAAACCTACCCAAAAGGGGATGTGTGTGATTGGATGTTTTTTAGTCTTTTGTGTTGTGCTTTCGGTGCGCCGGCCCCCGTGATGAGGCTTTTGAACCAAAATGCCAGCAGTGTGGATTAGAGGTTCTGATTAGTGGGTGGGTATGTAAATGCGGATGTCTGCTCTGTGCTGCGTCCAATCACTGGTGGGAGGTCACTTTCACCTCCTGATGAGGGGAACAAGTGTGTAAAATTCAACTACCATTTGCAATGTTGCTTAAATAGCACTGCGGTGTTTAATAGATTTCTATTTTTTATCAAGGGAGTATGAAGGTTTCTTTCATCTCTGGCTTGTTCATTCACTGAACAAAAGGCCACGGTTATAGATTGATATTTTGCCGTTCAAATATAGAATACTTAAATAGTAAAAAGCAGTGAACCTATACTTGTAATAATAATAGTATAATAATATAAAAAGAATCCAAAAAGCTTCACATCAAACAAGACATAGCATAGGTCCTCCACCGTTCCACCATGGGCGGCACGGTGGCGGAGTGGATAGCACTCTCACCTCTCAGCAAGAAGGTCCTGGGTTCGAATCCCGGCCGGACCAGGGCCTTTCTGAGTGGAGTTTGCATGTTCTCCCCGTGTCTGCGTAGGTTTCCTCCGGGTACTCCGGTTTCCCCTACCACTAAAAATATGTACAATAGGTCTGGCATGCGCCTCCTGTTCGGCGACCCCGCTCCATCTCTGTGTGGAGTGAGAGGACAAGTGCCCAAAAAAAAAAAAAACAATTGTAAACCGCTTTGTGACTCTGGTCTGTGAAAGGCGGTATATAAATAAAGCTTACTTACTTACATACTTACTTACTTACATAGACAAAAAACACACACAAAATATAAAAGTCCCATTTAGAGACCTTGTGAGTTCTGGGGCTAACCAACAGGGTCACTTCTCCAGAGTGGAGGATTCTAGGAGGAACATAAAAGCATAAGGAGGTGAGAGAAATTGTCTGGTGTCAGACCATTAAGAGCTTTAAAAGTAACTTATAACATTTTAAAATCAATACAAAAGTTTGGAGGGACTTGAGAGCTGGAGTAATGTTATATAATCTGTGTGAGTATACGTAATAAGTCGAACAGCTGCATTCTGGACAATCCGGGTATGATGAATATGAGTTTGGTTGATAACTACATATAATGCATGGCAAGAATAGATAAAAGCATACACAACCTTTATGAGGTCTAACAATTATTTAATTTTAGAAAAGAGTTTCAGGTAGTAAATTACAGTTTCAAAAAACATTATCTGATCAGACATATTGTAATTGATTTCTACATCAAGGTTACTCTCAGAAGCCGTGGGCCCACTAGTCTTTGCCACGTTTTAGGGGCACGATCAGAATGAATTCTGGGACAACAAACATTGAATATCTCTGAAGAAGGCATGAGATTGTGGGACTGAGGTCATGTTAATACAAAATAACAATGGTCCTAAAACCATACCCTATGGGACCCCACATTTCAGATAAGACATTTAAAGGGAACAACTTTTTTAATGAACAGCTACTTGTACTGACTGCTGTACTTCAAATTTGTATTGTACGTACTGTATATCTTTATTGTCCCTGTGAAATTTGTTCTCTGCTTTTGACCCATGCTTTTAATACCACTGGGAATTACTTATGGTAAAACCTGGTGGAGGATACCCAACCATCAGGAGGAATCCCACCTAGGCATAGGGAGAAACAGAACATTCTTACAGAAAGGCTTCGGGAATCAAACCTACAAACAATATTGCTGAAAGACACTTTGTGCGTGCCATCCTCTAACACATATGTGTGATGCCTGATTAAAAGTATGATTTGTTTCACAAAATTTGCTGCATAGGAGAAATTGCAAATCCAAGCTGAAAAATAAACAAATACTTATTTTCAGTTTAAGTGAACCATAAAATTAAAACCACCTGTAGCATAAAATGATGTGTCAAACTGTGTGTGTATATTTTTTGGCACTATCAAAAACTCTTTCGCTATCATCAAAACCAAGAAGCAGGCATTTTATTTTCTTCAGGCTTCCAAATTGTGATATTGCCCTATCGTGGATGAATTTTTCTGCTGATATAGTTGAAATTTATATGGGTAAACATTTTTATTCAAATAACACAGTGAAATATACTTTAGTTTTGAAAAATAAGCATCTGTGGCCTTCTTTGTTTCAAACTTACCTTTTATATTATGTAGGTACTTTGGGAAAATTATTATTATTTTCCTATTATATTTGTTATTATTGTTATTTTTATGAACATAGAAACATGGTCTGATCTAAATAATAAAATACCCATATGATGGTCATCCACATTGATAAAGACCATGTTGTACTAAATCCTTACTGAAACAGAAGTATTTACCCAGCGCTGTGGGTTAAAGCTTCCCGATACGACCACCCTCGATGTGGATCCTGCCGCGCTTGCCTGTCCCAGACACAGGTGCAGTAATAGACACATAGAGGCGCTGCTTGTCAGGGTTGAAGCGGAGGTGCGGGGTCTCGCGGACTCAGCGGCGGTTGCCTGATCTGCTCTGACTGACAGTGATGGCAGATAAGGTGCTTGTGGCGAGGGGAATGGTGAGCCGAGCTGCAGGCTGAGATAAGGGCCAAGATTAGCACCCCCCCACGTCTCACACACACCTGCGCAGAAAGAAAGAAAAGATTCCAACCGAGAGACGGAAAAAGATTGAGATGTTGACGTGGAAAGGTATTGGCTAGAGCGGATACAATGGGCATTCAAGAGTAAAGACTTAGTTCATTCGGTGTGTTTGTGTGTACTGTTCGTTAGACCGTGGCCCAGGTAGCGTGCACATATCCCAGGGAGTGTAGGTTGCTGGGTTGGGGGTCTTCACGCAGGACGAGAACTAATCAACTCATAATCCAAGCGGTTGGTGTTTCCCGGGCAACGCTGTCTGTATGTTCATGCATGAACGACGGCAACAGTGCGATTTCTTTTCTATTTGTGTCTTCTTCATTGATCCCTATCACAGCCTTTTTGCCTTTTCCTGTTTTTCTTGACAACCTTTCCCCCGCACTCACTAAACACTGCATGTGTTTAGTTGTTTTTACACATCTTTTTCACTGAATTAAGAAACAGACAAGAATGTATTCATTGTGTATGTTTTTTCAGCAGTAGTCACTCCTCTGGTTTAGCAAAATGATGATGCCTTTGTTATTTTTATGTCTGAACTAAATGCATAGGTCTGCACCATTTGTGACCAACATTGCTATTGCATTGTTATACCCGATACCATGGACGTTTAATGATGTATGTCTCTTTTGGTTCAGAGTAAAACAAAAAAATAGGAATTACCTTTGAGAAAAGTTTACATATAAAGAAATGACCTCACACACGATTTCAACACATTTCAGAAAATGTTGATAGAGTTCTTGCTTATAGTGCAATAATTCCTTTCTAGTACAAACAAAATAAGAACCACAAAATGTGTTTAATATTCATACATAAGTACAGATAAGTACAGACCTGACAAGTGTGACACATTTTGACAGTTCATATTAATAATGACAAAGAAGAGAAGCAAATAATTTCTTCTGACAATGAGACAAATGATACTTGCTTGTTCCATTGACAAAGCTATAGCACCTCTTTTTGTTTGGAAAGAACTTGAATAATTACAGTCTTTTCCATTTTGATTCCATTGCTATTAATTGTTTAGCCCTAATGTGCACCTGTGACTATTTGACCAAAGCCACAGTTGCCAAGATACCAAGATACTTCACTTAAGTTTACAGTGAGAGTAATTCTAACTCCATCGTTTGCTATCAATTTTCCATATCTCCCCCTCTCTGTGTTTTAATTTCCTCTTTGCTTCCATATTTCCCATACTTTATTGCCTTCTCTCTCCCTTGCGTTGCAGTAAATACTCTTTTGTCTCTCCCTCCTCCCGCTCCTCTGTTCATGCCAGGGGGTCCAGGGTGGGTGTGCAGGAGCTGTGGATGTTGGAGGTCTTCGTGATCACTCTCTAGGAGATGATTACGCGGTCAGGCCCCCACAGTCCCCTCTGCTCCCTCTCACTGCTGGAGCCAAGAATATTATGGAGATACCAGTTAATATGCATTGTATGTGAATGAGAATACATGTAAATACTGCATGACTCCCGCTTTCATTTTCCAAGAGGGATTTAAAATGTGACTGGCTTACATCATTGCAAATATTACAAATGCAGTATATGCACATGCTAATTAAGAGTCCTTCACTGAAAATGTACTTATTAAGCAGCGACATTTGGCTTCTGTTTCATACACTCCACTTTTTATGGGCACATCCATACGTCCCTATTACTCTTCCAACTCCTGCAGGTGATTAAAATGCTTTATTTGCTTGAAAATATGTCAGTGTGAAGTGCAATCATTGTGTTCATTATGCTTGTCACTGAGATGCATTTGCTTCAGCATTGTAGTCGTATTTTTAGATTGTTTACAGTAATCTGCTCGTTAGAACAAACTGTACATCAAAATAAGATACAGCTGGAGAGCTCCTGTATCATTTAACTATCTATAATGTACACTACTGAAAGACGGCATATGGTCAATGCGCTCTCTCAACATTATAATTAAATCACTCTATGTTGATTTTTATAAGCTACTTATAGCCACAGCTGCCCTGAGGCAGCCAATTTGGCAGACATTCTTGTCCAAGCACTTTGACCAACAATCATTCATACACAGTGACAGCTAGTTTTCAAAAGAGGAGGACATAACTTTGTGTTTTGTTTCATAAGTACACTGTGTTTGCCCCAACAGAATGAATTTTGTTCAAGTAAAATGTTGTGAACAAATTCAGAACATAACATGACGTCTTTATCTGATGTGATTTTGTTGATGTTGACATCTGAGTTCAGTTGAGTGAGGGCTCATACATTATTTTTCAGAAGAAAAACTTGATACAAATATGTTAAAAATATATGACAGAGGCAAAAAATACATGCAATGAACCAAACCGTTTTGAGAGATAGGAACCTATGAAAAGTGTAGGTAGTAACTAGTTACATGTTGTAAGTGATTTAAGCACTTTGACACAACTGACAGCCTGCAAACAGAAGTCTGGAGAAAGGCAATGCAATGTGTTTTTTCTCTATGGTAAAATGTAAGCCACTGTGTTGAAATGTAAATCCTCACTGTGCAGTGTGGAGCCTGCAGGGAGAGGACATATAGAACAAGGCCCTGCAGCCTTTTGACATCTCCTCAGACGTGGGCACAGCCGTGGATCCTGGCGAGGGGCTTTGGGATTGCAAATACCTGATCTGAATATATTAAACCTACTTAGCCTATAAAATATATTTATAAGACCAGGGTCATGCGGAAAGGTTAGGGTTTTGTTGTAATTTTAATATGCTATTAATACGCAGAACATGCATCTCTCTAGGCTTCATCAAAGTAACTTGTAATTTCTTGTGGTTTTTTTATGAAGAACGCCGAGTTCCCGAATTACCCTTCTGCTATTATCACATACTTCCACAAAGTATAAAAGAATAATATTTTTTGCAGCCTATGCTCAATTGTATTGACCATTGAATATATATATAGTTTTTTTTACAGTTGACATTGTTGGGAAATTTGTATAAACTTATTTTAGACTGAGTCTGAATTATTTTTTTCTACACTGACACTTTCAGCACTTTGCATAGAAATTGGAATAGTTTTGCTTGATCATCGGAAACAATTTACTCTGACAGTTCACAAGTTTATAATCTTTTGTTCTTCTTCTACCAAACAATGGCGTGTTACATAATAAGCATTTTAGAAGGTTATTTTACAGCAATTTCTCCGAATGTTTTCCGCTGAGCCGAACATCAGTTGTTTGTGTATTTGCACACAGCCTCTCTGTATTCTCTTTGTCTGTCTCGGCCACATGTCTTCTCCCAGCCGTCTGTCTGCTGCTGAGGCGCGGGCTGCTTTCTCAGGCAGTGGTGTAAATAAATAACTGAGGAAAAAAAATATGCATCTGTAGACGCCTTGTTTGCTCTGCGCCCCTCTCTCGCTCTCTCCATTCTTTTGACCTCCCTGTCTGCTTCTTCACTTCCTCGTTCAAAACTGCTAAGTCCCACCCTGAAAGCAAACACTGATGCCAAAGTGCCCTTGGCATTTTGACTAGCTGCTAGATTTTGTACCAGAGCAAAGTGTTTGATAGCTCCAGAGTGAATGTGAAATAGTCGGTCATGGTGTTGTAAACGGCTATCTCTATCCACTGCGCTCAGGTCTGACTGCAGCTCATCTCCAAACAAACCCAGTGCCTCTATACCACACAGCCACTCATTCGCTTTCATAAAATAAAAAGGTGGACATGAAAGGGCTGATAAATAACCGGCTATTTGGCTCTAATTGCGACCCTTTAGAATATCTCTGTGATGATTTGAGCCAGCTTTTTCTTCAAGCTCTCCAACATCAAAGCGGAAGGACAGAAAAGACCAAAACGCCTGCATGTCTCTGACTTGTGACCTCACACAACCTTTATGTGCGATATATCCTGATACCTTACGGGCAAATAAATCAAATCACTCTCTCTCGCTGCCTTTTCATGAGTTACGCTGCAGTTCCTGAATATGCATAGTTAATCACCGTACCCCCTATTCCAACCTCAACCTCATTACGGCTAACTAAGTCTGCATAAACATGGCAAAAAAAGATGATGTATAGAAGCTAGTAGTTACACCATAATTGCAAATCAGCATCCCATAAGCCTGGAGATGACAGCGAAAAGAAAACACGACCGTCAAAAAACACATGTACGTGCCAAGAAGGGGAATTTTAATAAAGACAGATGACAGTCAAAAGCCAAGGGAAAGAAGTGAGGAATGCGCCTGTGTGTGTGTGTGTGTGTGTGCGTGAGCGCGCGTGTGTGTGTGCGGCGGTGATGGAGATAAATGGGGTAAGATCAGAGGAAGCCATTAGGACGTCGAAGGGGAGCACAGAGAGGAGAGGTGTGCAGAGGGTGGAGGGGCCTGCCGGAGGTGTTGCCAGGCCCCCCCAAGAGCCCAGCCCGAGACGATGTTTAATCAGGCCCGTGAACCTGCGAGACTGAGGTCACCCCGGCGCACTCATTACACCTGATGGGAGCACTGTAGCACGACAGATGAGCGCAATCTTTAGCCCATTCATCCATCTCTCAAAACACACACATATAATCACCTTGTGCCCCCCTTGAATACCTCATCTCGCACTTCTAATGTGAGAGACCTATACGCACGCAAGGTCTGGCAGTGCGAAAAACTCTTCTTTGTGACAGGGGCAAGCGTGGGCTGATGACAACAGTTGATGTGGACTCATTGTTCAGTAAACGAGTTCGGAATTTATTCGGTGCAACTTTTGTTTTGCTCTCGAGTTCAGCCATAAAAGCTCCCAAAAAAAACTTAGCAAATAGTCTGATTTATTTTGATAATTCTGTGATACCATATCCACATAAATACCGGATAGAAAATTCCCATACTTAGAGGAGATCTCTCACACAGAGCATAAAATCGGCTTTAGATTCCAACAAACAAAAGCAATAAACGTTTAGATTTCAATTGCAATAGCTTTATTAAACCATATGTAGCCGACGCTAGGTCATCTGCACTTTTGTGAACATTAATCTCTATAAACGTTTCACAAAGCTACCAGAAATAGCAATACATTAAATAATACAAATACAGATTGAAGAATCAAGCTCAAAAGCTCAAAATAACTTGAATCTTAGACGTATCATGTTGACTCTCCTGCTTTGTTAGATTAATCAGTGCTGTTAAATGTTTGACTACATTCCATCTCAAAAAGGTTAAGTGAAAATCACGCTGCAAACAAAAGGACCTTCTGTTTCTTTGTTGGCTTTGGCACTGCCTGATTTTGATTTCATAAAGTTTGAATAGCTTGTAATTGGTTTTATTGCGCCACGTTGAATTAGACTCATATTGTTCATGGTCATAACAGAGTATACTTTTTATTATTGAAGTTGCAGTAGTTTGTTGCCCATTTGTAACATTCCAGAGCATTGTTGGATTGATCGGTCAAGTTTTCTATATATATTACATATAGGTTTGTGTAAGCTCTCAGTCGTACAGGGATTAGTCAAAGCAAAGGAAGGTTTCTCACCCATCATCTGTACTTCTTAGCAAGTTTTCCCGACGTTTCGTCCTCAACCTAGCGGACTTCTTCAGGGAATGAATTTTCGGACCGCGCGTTGGAGATTTATATAATAATATAATTATTATATGTAAATTATTATATTACATATAATAATACAACTTCAGCAATTATCGTTAACTCAGCTGAGAAAAAAATGATCTCAGCATGGATATCTTAGTCATAAATGCATGCTTGTGAACGGGCTCTGTAAAAAGGCTTTTATGATTATGTGTGGAGTAAAAGGCCTGTTGATAATAAAGCTAATGCCATTATAAAAATGTTAATGTTTGTCCGAGTTTGAATGCTTATGGAGGTGTAATTGAACAGAAAGAGTCCCAAAGGAGCTTCTGCAAACGGCACAGACTCAAATACCAATCTTCCATCTGCATGCAACCGGCTATAGCTGTGAGTTTTTCAAAGATGCATTTTCAGCTATAAATCTGTCAATAAAATTCTTAGGTTGTTGCATTGCTATAGTCTGGGAGGTTAATGTATTCAGTCCGTATACAATTATTCCAGTTAGATAATCAGGCTGGTGTTGATAAGGCGTAAGATAGGGATGTTTGCAGTGCCCATCATATAGTAAGGAGCAGAGAATTATTACCATGCAAATGACAACCCCCTAGTGCATGCCCAGGAGTTAATTACATGCCAACCTATCACAAGAGCTACATGGCAAAATAGATCTGGCATTGGCAGATTAGGATGCAGTCAGGAGGATGAACCGTGATAAAGGGAGACAGGGAGCGGGGATGTGCATCGGCCAAACACATTTTAGTTTGCCTGGTCACACACAGGAGAATAAACAGAACATTGGTTAGCCTGGAGTTGTTGTTGAGGATATTACAAAGACAGACAATAAGTTCATTGTTTGTGTACTATATCGCCCCTGTTGCTTCTCCTGGACTCAAGCGCTGGGCCAGTTGGTGAAATTCAACTCCACTTTTTTTTCTTTATATCAGTATACTTCTATAGCCCAAAGTTGGTTATTGAAACAGGCAAGGACGAGAAGTGTCAATATAATGAGACAATATTCGCACCAACCGAGGCTCTTGGTACACAGAGCTATGAAAACAAGGTTTCAGAGACATCCTGGGGAAACAGACTCTTTTTTTTTTTTCAGCGCAAAAGGAAAGTCATCGTGAGAGAAAAGAATGAAGAAAGAATACTTTATACATCTCTTACGGGAAGAGAATGTCCTATAAATCGTGAACGTGACAGTCGTGTAAATATTTATGTGCACAAGACAAGTGCAGACAAACTGCAGAGGACATTGAAACTGGGAATGTAGCCTATATGCCTTCTACACCTAACTCAATATTCATCTTCCACAGTGGAGCGTCTCACACACACACACACACACACACACACACACACACACACACACATATACACACATGTATATTCATAACTGAC
Source organism: Knipowitschia caucasica (assembly GCA_964034765.1). Lineage (NCBI taxonomy): Eukaryota > Metazoa > Chordata > Actinopteri > Gobiiformes > Gobiidae > Knipowitschia > Knipowitschia caucasica. The sequence goes on from OZ035826.1 coordinate 31,325,957, forward strand.
CTCTGCCTGTCTCAACCCTGGGAGCGATGAGAGCCGGAGGCCACTGTGATGGGGCTGATTCCGGGCACACAGCACAAAGAACAATCTTATGTGTCACTAAAAACTGAGAAGTAATAAATGCAGATGCTTGTCGATGCTGTTCAGAGAGGCCATTTTTGTCCTTGTTGTCTCAGAGTGATGGCTTAGGCTTAGAGGAGGAGGGTGGGCAGAGGAGAAGGCAGGGACATGGAGGGGACTTGACCTGTGCGGCTGCCACAGAGGCTCAAGGTGAATGTGCCTGAATGTTGTGGTGGCCTGCTATCTCCTGCTGCACAGAGGATGACAGTGGTCGTCAAAAAGTTCTCAGTAATTGTTTTGTCTTTGTAGAAGTTGGAAAGAAGTCTTGAACATTATAGTTGTGGGCAGGTTCTGTACAGCTGTGAGCTTTTGTAATGCATGTTATTTTTGTTTGAGTTTATACTCTGAGGATGCAAATTTGTGCCAAATAATCGACACAAAATTGATCGTATATCAGCGCTATCATATTGGTTTGTCCTATTATTTAAGATAAGATTTATTGATCTCACACTGGAGAAATGTACTGTATATGTCACATTTGGCATAAATCGAATCACTCAGATTGTGCAAAAGACAAAAGTGAGGAAACATGTTAAAGGTTAAAAATATAGTCTGTGGTATAGTCTGTCAGGATATAACTATGTGCATATACAAAATACAAAAAAAATAAAATAATGCTGGTGTTGACCCAGCATTTCAATGTGTCATCTTTTGTGTTTTGTAGTCATTTTCAGGAGATAAATTACACATTTGGATCAATTGTGTGAAAAGTTACATTTAAATTCAGAAAATACATGGTCATTATCACTGTCTACACCAGTATCCTTCATACTACGTGTTATCAGACAGCCAAAAAAATACAAAATTACACAATTGGTAGCGTTTCCGAAAAAGATTGGTGCATGATTATGGGTCATTTACATTGCATCCTGAATCAAATCAAATTGTGATTGTTTTACCCCTGATGAAAACCAAAGTAAACCCCTGATCTAAAGCATGGTTGATGACATATTGTTGCTTGAGCTGCAGCAGCACAACGCTTTGATTGGAGTGAGACCTTTGAGCATTAATGATCCCAATGATCTCATTTCTTTAGCAGCGATGAGCAACTCAATCCTCTTCAATCATCAACAGATTTTCAAAGCGAGATCAGTAGAAAATAGTAATTCTGTTAGCGCTAAAGTTTGAATGAAATATTACTTCATACCAAAAGTGTTACAGAACCTTTTACTCAAACTCTGAAAATAGTTCAAACACATGAAAGAGGGGCAGAGGGGGCCGCAGTGACCTCTGGAGGGGCTGAAGAGCCGGTGGGGGTCTAACAAGGATGTATGGCTGTTTCGGCTGTATACATCTGCGGCCACTTTTCCCCCATCACTCATTCGCTCACTCCCTCTCCCCCCGTCCGCACGCCCACTCACTCCAACAACAACCTTTCTTGTGCCATTACGTCCACTATTACAGCATTCTTCTCCAAAGCTGACAAATCTGAGGCGTGCTGAGAATCCATAGGCGCGGTGGCCCTGGTCTCATCTTGGGCTCAGTAATGGAGGTAAAGCCTTTATCGGCCCCTCTAAGCTGCCCACTTTCTATCTGCGCCTGTACCTCGGGGTTAGACACACTTCGGCTTTAGCTATCAAAGCATGAGGAAAGGCCGTATTATCAGCTCATGTCTCTGCAGCCACAATTATGGAGGTAAATTTAATATAGAGTGGAGAGAAGTTTGAGGTGAGCAAACTACAGGAAAGAGGAAAGATCATCCTTCTAAACACATTTAAATAGGCTTTTCCAGAGCCATCTAAAAGAAAGAAAAAACACATAAAGAATATAATGTTTTTGTGAGTATAAATTCGCTTTTGATTATTTGAGATGATACTATGCTTTTCAACTTTTTGTTTTATTAACTTCTAAGTGTATTTGCCACTGGCAGCTACAGTATGTTGTCATGGGAGACACTCAGATGGATTTTAACAAAACAATCGCATTCAGAACAATTTACAGAATTTTTCTACATTGTTATATTTTCATGCACACTGATAATAACTTTCTTTCTATAATAATGATAATAATAATAATAAAAACATAACAGGTTGTTTAGAGCTGATCACCAATCATGGAGCTGAAGAGGAAGATTCGTGGTTCTAAAGCAGGGACATAAAACATACTTTAGCTCGCTTCAATCACGTTTCATCTTTTTTGCCAAAATATGCCCCATATATTGTAATTTTCTGTAAACAAATGTGTTTATTTTTTGTTTTCACAGATTGTCTGCTCATGGCAGTGTATATATGCGCACTGTATCGATTGTTCATTTTTACCAAAAAATCCTCACTGTATCTTCTGGTAATTTATTTTCCAGTATAATCTGTTTATTACACCTTCCTATCTCCATAACCTCACTGATTTGAACTATTACCATGCAAATGGAAATGACACAGACTGCAACAGAGATGGCAAATTGGAAAACATGTTTACTTGACCCAGCTTCACAGGCTATCATTAACATAGCCAACAAAATTCTGAAAGCTAAAAATGAAGATTTTTTTCCTGCTGCAGCTTTGGTGGATACAGGTTGTTCTTTCTCAAAATGACACACATTGTAATGACGATTATGCGACGGTGGAGGGTGAGAAATATTAACTGCAAAAATACGTAGGTGATATAACTGACTAGATTAATTCTGTCTAAACAAATAACGTAAGTAGAATAATAATGCCAAAATACTTTATGAAGTTCACAACTATCTTTCAGGAAACAATACTATAATTTTTACAAACCCACATCCGATACTCAGAAATAGAGAACATTTCATTACCATGGTGATACATTTTTCTAACATATTTGCTCAACATTTTTACTTTTTATGGTACTAAAAGTTATCAGATCAAAAAAATTAAAGAACGCCTGAGAGAATCTCACTTCCTGTTTATGTGATTTTCTTTTATCGGGCGTCAATAGTTTTAGTATTGACCAATATCTAATATTTTCAATACTTTTAAACCTAATCTTAAAAAAAGCCTAATGCAACAGTTTGCAGAATAAACGTTCACACTTAGGTCTGGTCTGACTTTAACTGGACAATGTCTGTTTCACAGTTCTGTTTCCAAAGACTAAACAAGTGACCAGCGGACACATGTGCACTAGTTTGTTGGTATTACATCCTCAATAAAGCATTCCCTCCCAGTGAATTGGCAGAATTGGCCCTGTTAAAGTGAGACCAGACCAACAAGTGTGAACGTGCCCTAAGCTTGCACGAAAGACCACCCCCCTTCATCACAAACACCACTCAAAATGAAGCAGATTACATAAAAGGCCTCCGCAGTTGTTTACCTCTTTTAGTGATAGGCAGAAATATCATCAAATTAGATTTCACAGTCTGTGCTGGAATCTCGACTAATCCAAACATTGAGCTGTGGAGTGCGTTTTAATTAAAGCTCTGGAATGGCAGCGCGGATAAATCTGATTCAGGTGAAAGGTAGGACTCACATGAAAAGCCGTCTACATCCTTGTTCAGTGGTGCCCTTGAAATCAGCGCTCAGCATGACGGCAGGCTGATTTGCATCTACTGTACTGTGTGTTAGAGCATTAAACGTCGAGCAACTTCTCCTGCCTTCATCACCAATAATAATGCAAGTTAGCATATTTTATCAGGCAAAATAATACAATGTGATTAGATGGAAATTACAACAACGTTGTTTGTTTAAAAGGCATTAAGGCGAATTATTCAGCGCAATTACAATGCTACCTGTTTAGGCAAGTCAATCTGGGTGCATGTTAATTTACGACAATTATCAGACCCAAACGGAACCATCAAATCTATTTAGATGAACATTTCACACTATGCATCATAATTCATTTATATTTTTCAACAGAAACCGCACGCCTTATGTTGAGCACTTTCTGCAAAAGTGCAAAGTTGATTTGATTACTGTGATGATCAGCTATTTTGGTGTTGGAATAATTATCTGTTGTTTAATGCAGCTCTAATATCAGCAAGATTTATCCTGCCTGTTTTTTGAAAGGGTGAAGTCACGATGGTGAAGTCTAGAACGTTTCGCAGTGTAAGGGTGCGTTCACACTTGATGGTCGGGTTCACTTAAATTGAATCAATTTTTGTTCACTAAGAATAATGCATAGTTTTCTTTGTGGATCCAAAGCCACCAAAACAAGTCTGCTCGTCACTTACCGATACAGTGTGTGATATTCTTATTTGAAATAAAAAAGTGTTGTGTGTCTACAGACATTAGGTCAATTTGACATTTTCTTGTTTCATTTCATTTTGCCTGACATTTTGTTGGGTGACATTTATCTGGTTTTGGCTCTTATCTTTTAAAAATATATTACACAATTCACAAAAAAAACGTATCACATCTGTTTAAATAAAAGATGGCACAAAAATAACTAGTCATAAGTACAGTAACACAGTTTTTACTGTTGAACCCCAACAGGTGGAATACATCAGTAATCACTGCGTGGAAGCAACATGTGTCATGCACATTCTACAACAAAAGTTGGATTGTAACTGCAGTGATTCTATTTGACAACTCAGAGTGCATATTACATACGATTCCATTAACTTCGTTCACATGTTTTGAAACAGATCCGTGTCCCTAGTGACAAGACTCGGTCCGGATAAAATGAATCAGACCAACAAGTGTGAACGCTCCCAAAGTCTTACAGACGTTCATTCCTGCTTTATACACGAGCATTTTGATGAATGCAAACAACCTTAAATTCAATAATTAAACAAAAAGGTATGGATCACATATTTCTATGGAGATGACCAGCTGACTACAGGTGTTAAAGAAGATATTCTCTTGGTATGATGCGTCTCTCCCTTAGGGTTTTTATTATTGTACACTGCTCCTGTAAAAATAAAAGTCACCCCATACCAAAAGAAAACAGACAACATTCCAGCATTAAGTACACATACTGTGACCATTCCAACTGAATTGTGAATCTCCAACTCATCTTCATTTCCTTCCCTCCCAAAACCATCTCACTGTCTAAGGCAAGGCAAGGCAAGGCAAGGCAAGGCAAGTTTATTTGTATAGCACAATTCATACACAAGGCAATTCAAAGTGCTGAACAGAACAAGAAAGCGAATATGAATATGTCTAAAATAAGTACATTGTTTTCTGTTGCTGTGAGAAAGTTATGAAACATCTGGTTCACTTGGTTTGAATATGCAAATATGCAAACAGTCTTAAGTTACTATTTGAATCATGTTCATTTGTTTGGTGGGTTTATCCACAAATAAACCCATTTTTGCCCCAAGCGTATCAGAATTAGTCCAGTTAAAATGAACCAAACCAACCAGTGTGAACATGCACCAACAAACTAAAACTTTATCACACATCTACACTACACTGAAGGCTATTTGATTGTTCCCATGCAGTTTTCATGTAGGCGTTTTAGCAGCTTTGCACTGCGACACAGAATGAATGAAAGTTAGAATTTTGTTGTGACCCACAGACATACCCCGCTGCACTCCATCACCTTGATCCAGCCGATGTTCTTGCCTTGGGTGTGACAAGTCAGCATCTTTCCTCTCGCCTCCGATGCTTTCTCTCTCGTGTGGGCCTCATATTCACCTTTTTCAGCACATCCTTTAATGCTCCGCTGTTCCCTGTCTCCTAGGCTCACCTTGTCTCCCCTCATCTCTTCACTCCACCAATGAAACCTCTTTCTTTGATCCAAATAGTGCTGTGAGAGGAATGATAATACATTTTTGTCTTGGGGCAAATGTGCCAAAGGAAAAGGGTCGGCCAACCTGTCGAATATAACATTTTAGCTTCTCACTACTGTGCACTTTAAATCACTGCTTCTCAAAGTGCAGCACGGGGAACCATCTGCGGAATACATTATGTTCTTGGAGCAGTTGTAAATCCTGTTTGGGCCCCAATTTTATGTTGGATCAATCATCAGCTCTACATTCTGCTTTTGTTAAGATAAAGCATACTTCTGATGGACTTTTGTTTAACTTCTATTAGTTATCCTCTAAACGTTTTTTGCATTTGGATGCTGTTTTTTCTCTGAGTTAGTTTAGGTTGGACTTGTTTGGATATTCTTAATAGTAATTAATTATTAATCGCCTCGTCACGTCCTCTGATTTGAAGGCAGGCTGAAGATCTTGGGACAGATACTTCCATCTTTCTTGCTGAAGTCACTTGCCTACTTGGTGGCAAGGCCCCTGGTGATGATGAGATCCGTCCTGACTATCTAAAATCTCTGCCACTCACATTGCCAATGGAGTGGCAGACCTCTCTTCAGAAAGAGGGGTCGGAGGGTGTGTTCCAACTTTCAATTGTCGTGGGATCACTCTCCTCGGCCTCCACATTAAGATACAGGAGAACGAGGTCTAGGGTTCTTTGCTGAGGACCGTCCAGTATCCTCCAAATTCAAGTTCTATGGGTCTCGACCAGAAAAAATGTGCCTTACCCTCCCCAGGTGGGTGGAGAACACCTAGGACACGTTGGAGGGCAGATGCCTCTCAGCTGGCAAGGCCTCAGAAGTCCCCCCAGAGTGTTATAAAAGTAACATTTTCTGAACAAATTATACCAGAACATGCTGTTTTCATAATTTTAGGCTGTGGTCACATGCACAACCTAAAGCCCGGTTAAAGAAGGCCGACACAGACACATGTTATCCACTAAGCTGCTGGAGAAAGACACATCTCACACTTGTATACGTTGACTCTGATTGAAAGAACATTATCCATGCTCACGCTATAATAGATCCATGGCTGTTGGCCACAGTAGCCGAGTGTAAACAGGAAGGGAAACGGAAACTTACCTAGGACAACAAGGTAGTCGCTGAAGTTTGTAATGTACTACAGCCCTTTTGGGCTGGCACGGTTGAAAAAATAATCCCTTGTGACCGCGGGCCATCTTCACAACCCTGAGGCAACGATCCGGGCAACTTGGCCTAGTTTGTTTGTGAAAACCTATGTGACCGTGCCCTTAAATTACTTTTTTATACCCAAAGCTGTAAAAGGGTAGTCTTTTCTTTTTCACTTTTCTGTCTGTAAACGTCGAAGTCACAGAGACAAAAGAAACAAAATGTAATGCAAGTATCTACAGACATGCATTGTATTACATACTTTTTCTTTTGTGGTTTGAAAGTTAGGTACCCCAGCTTTAAGTCTCATCTTTGAATCCAATCATAACAGGTGTTATTTTGAAATAACTCCAACACTGTGTCAATCTGAAAAAACTTCCCTGGTTTATATTATCTTTTATAAGTTCACATGAACCTTGCTCAGCGAGGGACATCAGGGCAGCTCCCATGAGTTTTTCACAACTGTATCAAACAATATCAGCATGCAAGTGGAAGACCCTGAATGATGCAATTTGTCATAGCTCTCTCTGTGCACATGTCTTTACAAGCCCCTAAGCCTCCCGCTTCCCTGATGGGAGACAGTGCCTTGCTGCTTTTGCTGCTGTTCCTGCTGCTGCTGGTGATAAAGCATTTCCAGTGTGTTCTGCCCAGCTCCATAACCTCCTGCCTGGGCTCCTTCCTGCTCTGCACTCCCAAGCCCCCGCTGGTTAAACCTATCGATTCCCAGTCATGCAGCTCCGCCCGAGACAAAGCTGACGCTATTCTCCTGCTCGCTATGAAAAACACAAAACTTCAGTTCTGTGTTTGTTCAAGTGTGTCAGAAGTATTTGACTATTTCTTTTGTTTGTTAGCAATGTTATGTGTGAGACATAGGTCTAATCAGTGCAGTATATACGTTTTAGGCAGTTTCTTAAAAAAGAAAATTACTTCACATTTTATCACTCATTTTGATAGATTAATTCTTCGCGTGTAATGCCCTGAGTAAATCCAAGACAGATTTCCACAAATGCATTTCACTTTTTGTTAAAAGCAAAGAATAACATTAAGAATTCTGTAAAAAACCTGAAATGATGTGTAGCATTCATAGTGTAAAAAAAATACATTTTCATTAGCAAGAGGAGTGTCAAAAGTACAAAACAGTCAGTTGTTCAATAATATGAAAGAGCTATTTGAGAATCTATCCATTATTTATTTATTTTCTTTAAAGGTTTGAATATTTTTGCAAACTATAATTAATATTGCGGCATTGTGCCTTTGCAAATAATGTCCAAAATGACTGCGTGTCAGGCAGTAAAAGCCAAGGAAACTTCGATGCCCTCAAAGTCTGATGGCAATTAAAAGGCAGAAAAAATGACAATGTTAAAATGGCACTTAAGCGCGGCTGACTGGTCCCATTTCCTTTTGAGTGGCTACTGACGACTCCCAATTCTCTCAACCAATTATCTGAGCACATATCTAAGCACAGCAGGGCCCCTCCCCTGACCAATCACACATCTAAGTGCCTCAGGTTAGGCACTATGGCAAATGACTTCCACGTTCAAAGATCGTTCCAAACTTCAGTTTTATAAATCCCTGGAAAAGTACCATTTACCATTCCTCGAATATTACCTCTGAAGAATGTGGGATATTAAAAACAAATGTTAGTTTAAACCATTATTAAAAAAATGATAATGAGAATAGTCAGTGCTAGCAGCATAGGGGATGTGTTCAAAAGAAGAATATATGGAATACACCACATAAAATCATTTCTTTTAGGGTTTGTGGTTGTTAATATAACTACTGTATGTGTTTTATGCTTGTGTTTATAAGCATGCCAAACCAATGGTCATGCAAATTCCAAAGCGGCCCCAAGTTATTACCACATTATGTCATGAGCATCCATTTTATTGGCAGCCTGGAATTAAAACTTTATCCACTGGCAAGGCTTCTATGAGTGGCAATAATTGAGGGAATATTGCCTGTCTCGAGGAGTGAGCCGCGCTTTACGTGAGGGCCCAGAAAGTCATTTCATTTTTCTGCCCATTACTTTTTCTTCTCTCTTTTATTTTTTTGAATCCAAGTGGTGTTGAGCTAGTGCTTTGAGACTACTGGGGATGGAGACAGAACATGTGTGTCACCCTAAAGCACCGTGAGGGATGAGTAGGACTGATGTGACTGAGGGAATTACCTGGGAGAAAGATGAGGAAAAGGTGGCTGAGGGGAGGCGGAGAGGAGGGAGCAGAATCAGAAGGAAGATAGGGTCACAGTGATATATATGTCACAAGTGTACCATTGTGAGCCAAACCACTTCTATCCTAACCCATCCACAGGAGTAGTCCAGCCCGCTCTATCCTCACTCCATCCCTATCACCTCTTCGACACTCCCTCCCTGGCTGTTTACTGTGACATTAATTTGACAGGCCCAGGGTTGACAGACTTGAAGACAGCAGGATAAGCGATTGTCAGTGCTGGCATTGTCGGGCAGCTGCTGACTGGCCGAGGATGCAGGAGACGATGCAGAAGCTGCGGCCAGCTTGGGAATTGATGGGGAAGGCGAGGAAGAGCTGTCTCTGTGGCCTGATGCGATGAAGTGGGATAGACGGCCCTTGAGATGCCCAGAGGGGGTGGAGGGACGCTGAGGGGGGGGAGAAGTGCAGCCTGAATGCGCCAAGATGTCCGAGCCATCGCCCAGCAACTCGGCTCCGTCCCTGGGAGGGAAAAACAGCCCGCGGATGTGTATGACACTGTGCCACCTCTTTGATTACCACCGAGCAATCTCGCACAGACATCAGCAAGACACCTTTCATACTTCGGCCTTCACGCAAATACTTTTTTCCATCAGTCATCAAACTGCAGGCATGTAGAGAGCCAGACATTTTATTTCAAACACTGTAGTTTGACCACATACTTGAACCGTGATGGATTGAGTAGATACTATCAGGCTATCCGTATAACCTGACAAGTTCACCATGAAAGTACAGAATGAAAAAGTAAATTGTTTCAGCCGCCATTTTTTTTATATAGCAAAGCCCTGTTAGTCACTCTAGTTTATCTGAAGAACAAATAAATCAATTAAAACTCAGAAAGCACAGGTGTAGAAGCAGATAAAGAAAGTTAATGCTTTCATAGAAGTGGAAAGCTCCAAGCAGGCGAGCACACGGCAGCTGGACGCTGAAGTCTGTGCCCCCACAGGGCCTGCATACACTTATGTAACCTATTGAGTGGTAGCCCGGTGTGTATGTACACACAGACACACAAAGCCAGCAGCGTAAAGTGTACAATTGCAGTCACACACATTTGTGCATAGCCCCAGCAAGAACACAAAACACTGGAGATGCCAACCTGGCTGGACTTCACGAGTGGACAAACATCCCAAACACAAATGCACAGTCCACCACAACACACTCCTGGCAACCAGTCACCCAGAGGAAATCAGCATTACTTTGAGTTTAAACAAAGAGAGTATAAAGTGTTTTTGTGCATGCTTTTTTAACTACTCAAGCCTATTTTCAACAAAAAGGTATTCAGGTCACGTGAACTTTTCTATATTGTATCTCATTACGACAACAAACAAAACTGATGGAGGCTTGCAAGTATTCAGCAGCCCCCTGAGACAATAGTGATATCTGCTCTATGACAGACACAAGTCTCATGGGGCATGTCTCTACCAGTTTGTACTACTAGAAACCATTATTTTATTGGCAAAACAGCTCCAGCATCTGCGACATTAGATGGAGAGTTTGAGAAACTGCATTTTTAGATCTTACCACAATGTTTTACGTTGGATTTAGGGCTGGAGTGTGACACATGTTGCTGGGAGGCAGCAATCCTTTTCTGCTTATCAGTTGATCACAATCATGGCACAGGTCAGCACCTTTGGCCTGATCAATCTCATTATTACTTGTTATTTTGTTTTGATACAATTCAAATAATCCAGGAGGCTCAAGCATATTAGTGTATGCACCTATGAGCAAGTGGGAAAAGTAGCGAACCCAATGTTACATGGTTTTTATATGCCATCAGCAATAACCTAGTCTTGCTGTACCTGTGGACACATCAGAGGGGTTTATGGGATCTTTATTCCTGATTGCACCCTTGTGAGCTGACAACGGCATAAATCTCAGTGGTGCTTTAAGCAGCAGCATATGCAGCTATGAAATGCTCAGGGAGGTTGTTACAGTGAAAAGTGGAGAGGAAAAATCTCCCTTACATCAGTTCGGCCCACATGCTTCTCCAGAGAATCTCTCTGAGCTTCTGCACTGCATAAAATTCTATATAAAATAGCGTAGCAATTTATTGTAATGTATTTGCTGTAGTTGTTCTTATATAGTTTAGTTAAAGTTCAAACCATGCTTTGAGGTGTATCATATAATTAATAAATTACAGCAAAAGTACAGCAAAGGTAAAATAATCATGGGGATGTTTTGCTCCAGTAATTTTGAAGTGCAAAGACAATTCAGAGGGCATTGTATTTTCAAGTAAGTATCTGAGATGTAAAAAAACCCGCATCTATGACGTGCTGGGATCACTTTTTGGCTCGGGAATTTTGAACGGGGCCGGACTTTTCAACTCTGATGAGTTGAAAAAAGAAAAACAATCATAAGGCAGAACTGTGCTGGGATTGTGCACCCTCGTGCAGTGTTGTCAAAAGATAAACGTCTGGTCATCTAGAGCAGTTTAATCACAATCAGTTTTACTTTAGGTAAATGTTCATCAGACAGGGCTAGGGTTGTTACAGTGCTTCACTGATGTTCATAGAATGCAAACTATAGCACTGGTGTTCATAGTGTGCATTCTCCTGCACCATAATTTGGACACCGCCAAATTTAGCCACTGCCGCAGGGTTTTCACTAAATAAAAGTTTTACAGTGTCAGCACTACACACTACAACTGCAGACGGAGACAGAGTTGGCGTATGGTATTGTGGCAATTATCCTAAATACCCAACGTGCCATTGATACAAATTATATCACTTGTATAGATAAATATACACAGTTCATATTATTTGACTGGGCCTGGCTGTATTTTAAATGGATTTCATAAAACATGAAATGTAAAAAGTAAATACGTTTTTAATGTAAACTATTTTTGCAGTGTACAAACTGGGAGCTGATCAACATTGTCATCTCTTTGGCTCATCCCTGGCTGCACCTGCTGCACTCTGAACAGAGCTGAAACCTATTCCCATCCTGTCTCTTAATCAACGCTGCAGCGTCCTGTAAGGCTAACTCATGTTGGCAGAAGTGCCAGAGCCTCGTGTTAGCAGCCTCCCCAGTGTTCAATTGAGCATGATTCCTCAGGCTTCTTCCCTTTTATCATTTTCCACCTTTGTTAACAGCAAGCATTTTCACAAAATAAGTCTGTTTGAAACCACATATGGTAGTCAGGAGGATTTAAGAAAGGGAGAACTTTTTTATAATAGTGCTGCACAAAATGTAGCTAATCAGCTGTAATTCACATTGTCCATTTCAAGTAAAAATGAAAAAAATATACCTCATGAGAAAAAGAACAAACATAGTTCCTATTAATCTATGGGGAACTCTGACACAGTGTTAGTTTGAGCGTATATGAGTTAGCTACTTTCATAAAGTTTTATATCCTGTCATAATTCAACTTTTTCTATATATATAAAAAAAAACACATTTTGAAAACATACCCACTAACTTACGATTATAGAGCATTTTAAGGTTTTATGGTTAGTTAGCCTCTAGCATTATTTAGATGAAAACAACAGAATGGTTTGTAGGATGATTTGGCAAATTTACCAACATTTCTATGATTTATTTATGATCATTTTGGGGTGTGTGAGTGTAAGTGTGAAAGAATGTAGGGGGTCTGTTGTTTGAGGTGGGTGTGTTGGGTTGTTTGATCAATATTTTCATGAATTGTGACGCATGTTGTGTTACTTTTTGTACGGATACAAATACATGTTAAATGATAGATCAAAACCATTGCATACTGTGCACCTATATTGTGTCCAGGTTTCAATGTATCCAGAGATGATTTTTAAGGTAAGACAAATATTAAAGCATATTCTATATTAAATCAAACAGAAGGGCAAAGGCATTTGCAAATTGTCTCTTGGCAGTGGTGTTTCTTTAAGCAGGGCTCCTCTGTAATGGAGCCTTAACGAGGACTGAGCCTCCCTACGAGGCCCAGCATCTGTGCTTGGCTTGCTGGGTAGATTACGTGGTGCTCCAGCCAAAGTGCCCCCATCGCTACTCCCTCACAGCCTGTTACTGCGTTCCTTAATCCTGCCTGCAGAGACTTTGCTCTCACTTCTCTCTCTGGCCATATGTTCACCCGAAGATCAAGTTGAACTAGAAGGTTAGCCAATAGCCACCCCTATTGCCTCTTACAGAATATTATTCTTCTGACTGAGTGCAAAATATACAAATTGGGTACTTTCATGACCATTTGTAAGTAAGAGAGACTGAAACACTAGCTGACCTGAAACCTGTTTTTCTTTCCTCCGATTCACTTGTAACGTTACCTTTCACTCTGTATTTATTTGCACCACGGAGGATAAAAAAAAGTAACAAGTCACTTTTTTTTAACGTCACAATTGTGACGAACAATATAATATCTTTTTGTTTGTGGTCGTAACAAGGCAACATGTGCAATTCATGAGGTACGACTTTTCGAAGGTACTGTTTTGTTTAGTGCATACCAGACTGACCGTCCCTTCTCTGCTTCATCTGATCCAACGCCACCAATAGAACACATTACGATGACTAAAAATAGGCCGTGAAGTCAGGCTGGTAACACCATTGCAGACACTCCAGTAATGAAAGTGAAAGGAAGCTTACCATAACAACATGCCTCTCAAAAGTAAAGTATTAGGTTTGTCTACTCACTAGCCACTATCAAGTGTAATGTTACACCCTACAGTACTGTACACATGATACATTTCAACCTCCTCTTGGTTTCACTTTTTATTTTTTGTAGCCCTTATTTTGCCCACTTTCATTGCCCCATATACGTATCCTTATGGAATGTCAGCCAAAGCATACATTGGGTGGAATTTGTATGTAATGGATTGCAGCACAGTGTGAAGGGTTTTCAAATGAAAAAAAAGTATAACATGGTTACAATATTGAACAACACGTCCCCTTTAATGGCAGTTTGGGTTAAACAAAAGTGGGACAGGTGGTCAGTCACTCTTCTGTCTGGATGAGAGGGAGTCGAAGGCAGAGCAGCAGCAGTAATTCATGGCAGCAGATGGAGATGTCAACTCTTATTGTTCTCCAGTGCAAAGTCTGAACAGAACTGGTGAGCCTCAGTTGCTAATCACATGGTCCCAGTTGATCAGCTGATTACTGGGTATATGGAGATGTCTGACATTATGGATTTGACATGCTGAGAGACCAGGCTGGGCTCAGGGTTTTTAGGCCACCCACAGGGAAGCATGCAGGGCTGCTTCAAGGCTCAGCTATAACCTCCATGGAAGCGGATGGTATGGAGCCGGGCTGTCAGGGACCAACCAGTGAGCTCTGACCTTTCTAAAGCCTTGGTCTGAGGGCATACACTGGGGAGATGGAAGACCATGGGGTTGAAGAACAGGCAAGGGCTGGGGTAATAATGAGGATATTTGAATTCTTAGATCTATACAAATGGTTTCATTTCGACATGGATCCTATCCTTTGACTGCAGATTATTACATGGTATTTTGGAATATCACGGTATAGTGGAAAAAGAAGTATTGGAACACACAATAAATCCGGAATAGATCTCTACAGTCAATGTTCAAAAGCTCAGAGAAGTTGGCTCTATTTAAGATCCTAAATGTCTTTTTTTAATATTTAAAAATTATAATTGGTGTGTCTTTAATAAAAAAGTTGTAAGTGCTGTCAGCCTAAATGTTCCTCAGTGAAGGTTTAAACTTTCTAATACGAGTTTGAAAAAAAATGTGGATTGTATTTTTCACATTTTGATTGTGTGTAACAGCTGAATGAATATGCAATGAATCATTCCAGGTGATACCAACAATACCGCCAACAAGTCAAGCGTATGGCAAGTTATAATGTTTGTGCAAGAGCAAGAACACATATTCCACAGTTACTATTTTGAACAATTACCATTAAAAGTAATCAAGCACTCAATACATACTGGGGATGTGTAAAAGTCCGTTCAAAATGTTTCCATTTGCACACCATTTGGTGCAACACTGAGCACAGGGGGTGAGGCAGAACGTGGACTGAAGTGAATTAGACATGTGGCTTCATAATTAATTCAGGGCTGATACTTTCTGGTAAATAAAGGCCCTGATCACTACTAAATAAAATAGCTTGTGCTTTGTAGAACTAAAACAAAAAAAAATACTGCTTTTCAGATGCTTCCAGGGCATATACGTTTGACTACCTTGTTTACCATGTACATTTTTTTTTACAATTCATGAGTTGCTTAAGCATCCAAAAAAAGACAGCCGAGACACTGTTGTACTCCATTATCCTTTCTCTTACCTCGGCTCTGATCTGTACATTCAGTGGTAGAAAAGAGGAGATTCCTAAATGCTTTGTCTCATCATTGTTTCTCTTTGCTGTCTAGGCCCTGTCTTTATTCTTCACGCTGTTCTTTTATCCTGCACATTTCAAATCACGCAATCCTCTGATGACTATAGAAGCGGTACACAAAAGCGAGTCTGCAAAAGTCGGATAGCGCAAGGCTTAGCACAGAACTGAAAGGTCATGATGGTAAATTTCGGCTTTGTACGTGCCGAGTCCTTTGACGATAATGTGTAGGATTAAGCCTGGCCTTTGTACCGAGGATGTATCTGAGGAGGCTGACTTTTCTTTAAACATATGCAATTTCGTTTCCTTGGTAGAACTTTTGAAAATTGAAAGCAGAAAGAGTTTTGAAGGCAGATTAGAGCAGAAAAATGTCTACATTTATATTACTTTTTGATTTGTTTGTTGCCAGAATCATATTGGTCAGCGCCTATCTCCACCACGCATGCATACAATACCACTTTTCCTTCACTTTTCATCCACCGGCCCTCGCGGATATCATTGGTGGGCTTCATTTTCATATAATTGAATTGAGGCCCTTCCCACTGTGCAGCAGGATTTGGTTAAGCTGCCAGTCTTCCTCGGCTAGGAGTTAGGCCGCTTCAGATTCGGTTACAGCTGTTACCACGGCAGCAGTAACAGCCCTGCCAGCGCCTGTCTCTGCGGATAGCCCGCCTAATTACTGTGTTTATTGGAAATTAAAGATATACCAGCTAATGAAACGCAGCAAACATTACCGTCGATGCAATGTCATTAATTCAGGCCTGGCTCCCATCTCCCATGCGAGGCAGAGGCGGAGAGAGGTGCCACGTATTAGCATAAATATGAATTTTAGTCAGCTGGAAAGCATTGACTGAACGATGAAAAAAAATAATGAAAAAGGTGTGTTTTCATTTCCCTCTTTATTTTCTGGATCAGGATAAATAAATAGATGATTGTGAACTGGGCAGAGGACAGTAGATAAAGCGGTGTGTCGCGCTTTCTACGGGGGCCTGGGTTGTGAGGATGGCGTGGCAGCCAGACAGGAGGAGGAAATGAAGAAGAGAGAGAGAGAGGGAGAGAGAGAGAGAGGAAGAGTGCAGGCATCAGTATGTGGAGTGGCTTGTTTGTGGTTGTTTGCCAACACCAGCGATGGCCCCTAACCTCCTTTTTCAAAGCACTTTCCCCAAGGCGCAAGACAGAACCTATACGGGCTACTGGAGAGCCTATATCAGGAACACCCACGTCTCAGAAGATTGGCCCACTATACTCGCCTGAATTTGAATATGTGCTGGTCGTTTGATGGGTTTTAAGCCTTGTGGAATTCATTTCGGCATATATATGATTTTGATATCCATTCAACAGTTCAAATATAGAAAATTGCAGGGATCCATATACTTTTTTTTAACCCTAGAACTTCCAGAAGAACTTCCCTAGAAGTGGTTTCACTGTTGGGAGTTTTCTAAATGAATGACTTTTTCTGTATCCATTTATATTTTATTCATGTCAGTGTTTTTATGAAGTCATCTTTTTTTTTTTTTTGAAAAGTGAGGTATTATAACATAGCAGTTATTTTCCACTAGAGAAGAGTGCTAGTTACCATGGAAACACATTACTGCATTCGGGAGCCTTTCAACAAACTGTTTTTGCTCTTTTTCAAGTTACGTGCAACAGTCTTAGCACCTATAAAAGTTGAGTACAAGTAAACAAAACTGTATAGATTACCTAAAAAATAAAACTTTTCTGGGGGAATTTCAAAGAATTTCATTGATTTCTAGTAGTTTCAGATTTCTGGGAGTCCTAGTGTTAACAGTGCACATGTAAAGAAGTAGAAGAAGAAGTCTATATCCATATCGTCTAAAGAAATCCAACCATACTCAGTTGTTACTTCACCACTAAATGTTGTCTTTTTCTCCCAACGTTTTCATTCTGAGAGCTGCTTGGCTGAGTGGGGCTGGTCCTCCCTTTTTCACAGAAAAGGATGATCTTAAGATGTCGCAGAGGCCAAAAATACATGAACAAATTGTGATGGGAATTTTTTTTTTGTTCAAAATTATGTACAGCTTTCACATCTGGCACCTTCTTCACATCTGCCATTTCATAATTGTATAAAGATGATCAAGACCATATACTTGCTTCTAGTTTTCTCATTTCTGTATTGTCTTGTGCCGGCCCACAGTCTTGTCTTGCAGTGCACTTAATTCCCATGTTCAGTCACGCCCATTGGCTCATCCCTGTTTAATTCCCAGCCTGGATCCCTTACAGTCCCATTTTAGTGCTTTGTCGAATTGATGTTGATGCTGTTATGGCTTGTTCTGACTACGGTATCGACCCCCTGCGCCAATGCACTGCCTCCCGCTTGATTTAGATGCTGCTCTCTGCGACTGCAAACACCTATCTCAGTTTCACCCATGTCAGGTCTTCGGTTCAATAAACGTAAATGGAACAAAATGCTTAAAAAACACTAAAATACGTCAACACTTAAGTACTACAATTGGCAAGTTGTATAAACAGTTTGCCTATTTGGTCTCTAAAAGTAAACTATAATTCAATCAAGATTATTATTATTATTATTTAAAAACTGTAAAGCACATATTTTATAGAGAAAAAAGGGGTTTGAAAAGGGATTGGCTGAACTTCATTGGGTCTAAATAATTGCACAGCGCTGACTTTGAAACACTACCAATATAATATCTCAATTTTTGATATATTTAATTTTCCGTTAAATGGGTTTCCACCCTCAACAACTTCAAATAGAAACAAATGGATTGATTATTTAATAAATATTCTTTGAGACACAGTGGCATCTTTACGGCTCTAAGGGAAAATGTAGATAGATGTGTGTTTTTGCTGCTTGGTTTTTCCCAAAAGCATTAATACTGTATGATGTTTTTTTTCCAAAGAGTTAAACACAACACCCATTTAAGTAAAAAAATAAGATAAGATAAAATGTGTTGTCCCAAGGGAAATTTGTTGTGGGATACAGTGCTTCACAGATCTGCATGAATGAATACAAAATCATAATAAAAGCTAAATCTATGTAGGACCATTGGCCATATAAGGATTTACAAAAAAACACTTTAAATTAGACTCACTGATGTGTTTGTGAAAATTGTAAAGGGTGTGGTGTAGCCCATTGTGTTGCTTTGCCTCAATCTCTCTAAAAAAAGATAATAATCTAAATCTCAATAAAATAATAACCCATGTCTTTATTGTATGGATTTATTTACTTCACAAAATATTAATGAAAGTTTTCTGTACATATGTCAGAATTAAAAGAGGCTATTTTTCATCAGACCTCTAAAAGAAAACAACATAACTTTAAATCCACACAATATGACAGTTACATGAATAAAATCTTTTGACCCAATCCCTGAAAATCATAACAATATCACAAGCCAATTACTGATCATGTGAACTTTTGCTGCAAGAACATAGCAAACATCATCGTCAGAAAGACAACTTTGGACCTTTTCTCTATAATTACACTCTTCTTCAGTCCTAACACATTGTGCCAACAAGCAGTGAATCATGTTAGCTCACGGGGGAACTCTGAGTACTTTAGCAGACAAGGCTTTGAGAAGTAATGCAGGATTGCAGACTGGCAAGGAATAGTCAAACTTTGATTTTGTTGGATTTAGGCTCCATTCTGTCAAAAACACTGAGCAAACTTCAGAACTATCACACACTAAACTGCTCCAGCCTTCAGATTTTAAGGAAAGTAAATGGTTTAACAGCATATACTGTAACCACAAATGCAGCAATTTTTGTTTTAATATCTCAGCACAAACTTGCAGCAATAAAGAAAAAAGTAGAACATTTAAGAGAAAAGTTTCACTGTAGGCAACACATTAACAAGATGCTCTATACTTTTTCTTTCTGTTTTTTTGGTTTTGTTTGTTTGAAAACAGCTCACTAGCATCTCTGTTCAGTCACCTTCTCTTCCCACCTTAGGGTGCATCATTTTTCGGCGTTTCTCCGATGTTTTCATTTGCAACACGCTACAAAGAGAGAACCCAGGTTTGTACAGTGAAGCATCAAAGATAAGAGAAATGAAAAGAGACGAACACAAGGCATATTTTTTCGCTTTCTTGCTTGGTTTTTCTTTTGACTGTGTGTGTGTGTGTGTGTGTGTGTGCGTGCGTCTGTGTGTGTGCGTGTGTGTGTGTGTGTGTGTGTGCCAGCCAATACCCTGTGAATAAGCTCCCCAGAGAGCCGAGCTGCTAGAGTGTCATTCATAGTGGACATAGGAACTCTTGGGACTGCTGCTTTCACTTCCAGGGATAACTTGTGAAGAACTGTTTCATCTTTGCTTTCCACTACTGAAACTTCTCTTTTTCTTTGTTTTTATTTCGAAAACATGTTGATAGTAGTGTAAAGGAATGCACATGAAAGACAAGATGTGGAGATCTTTTAGTACTGTAATAGTTCTGTCTTCTCACGGTCATTTCTTGGCTACTTTGTTGTCTAGTTGTATATTCTGAAGCTAATTACGCTGTTCCTTGAATGCTATTGCCGGTGTGAGTATAAAGTCAACGTGAATTTGGTCTGAGTTGCAGTAAAAATTGGTATATCCCCACATATCACTGAAAATGAAAAAAGCCAGGACTCTAAAAAAATGAATGATACATCAAAGGCACAAATAAATAATGTACGAGTGCAGTTTTTTCAGGACAGCACCAAAACAAAATAATAACGCCAACCTCTGATCTTGCCAATCACTATCAATCCTCCCGTTAAAACATCTCAACATACTGAATATTTGTGGTTGTTTAATCAGTCTGATCTGTAAAATTGGAGGTTGAAATACCACACCCATAAGCATCATACAGGCTAGGACCCACTGCGGGCGGCACGGTGGCTGAGTGGATAGCACTCTCGCCTCTCAGCAAGAAGGTCCTGGGTTCGAATCCCGGCCGGACCAGGGCCTTTCTGAGTGGAGTTTGCATGTTCTCCCCGTGTCTGCGTAGGTTTCCTCCGGGTACTCCGGTTTCCCCTACCACTAAAAATATGTACAATAGGTCTGGCATGCGCCTCCTGTTCGGCGACCCCGCTCCCATCTCTGTGTGGAGTGAGAGGACAAGTGCCCATAAAATAACAATTGTAAACCGCTTTGTGACTCTGGTCTGTGAAAGGCGGTATATAAATAAAGCTTACTTACTTACTTACACTGACCTACATGTTTTCCAGAAAGATGAAGCTTCCACAGACCTTTCTATTCAGCTCCATAGAGAGAAAAATTAAAATGTCGTTATATGTGAGATAATCCAGCGCTCCTCCCAGAGATCTGATTGGACAGGTTCATGGTTCTCTCTGTGTTACCTTTACTTTCATAAGAATTGTAAGATTGCAATGTTATAACCTAGCTTACAGATATCTGGTACAAACGAAAGATTTCTCCTACTGAGACAAAACTAACCTTATGTGTCTTTGTTTGTGTGTGTGTATATGTGTGTGCGTTTGTGTGTGAATAGGTTTATTGATGTAAAGTGCTTTGACTTTTACAGGTAAAAAGCACTAAAAATCACAATTCATACAAAAGAAAAATGGTTGTAGTGACAGAACAGGTTTGAATCGTCCACCTTACGGGTTTAGGAAAAAAACCTCTTGCAGCCGCCTCTTACTCGTGCTTTGGTCATATACAGGATATGACCACCAGAGAGGGGATCACCGGAATCTGTCATTGTCAACACTGGACAATCATTTCCTTCCTGCATCATAGCATGAGACTTCCCCTCTTATTTTCACTTTTTCTTTTGGCAAAATGCTGTACAATTTATTTGAGATAGAGATGTCTTCAGACCTAACACTTTTCTGCCCAGCACACATTTCCTCCTGTTCCGAACGTCCTTTCTCCACCTTCGAGCAGCACCATAATGTCATTAAAGCAGTTATCCCAGCAGTGGCCCGAGCTTTAGTGTGGCGCGTCTGCCCTTTGGACTGCGTACTTCTACATCGAGGAAACCAAACACATCTATCAACAACAGTGATATCTAAGCACACCAATTACATCATCCTACCGCCAGAAAAATACAAATAATAGCAGTGAAATTCAATTTGATGTTACAATAATTAGATTTGCAAACATTGGAAGAGAGATGCGATCCCGGATTATTTGTGTAATGAAGTCTTGTGATATTGGCCGT
Organism: Knipowitschia caucasica; assembly: GCA_964034765.1. Taxonomy (NCBI): domain Eukaryota; kingdom Metazoa; phylum Chordata; class Actinopteri; order Gobiiformes; family Gobiidae; genus Knipowitschia; species Knipowitschia caucasica. The sequence goes on from OZ035826.1 coordinate 31,347,465, forward strand.
ATGTAAATTGCTAACCATGGGAAATGTTTAATAAATCCCGCAGCACATTCGCAGAGCAGAAGTAGTGAAAGGAATACGGTGTTTGAGAGTGTGGAGACGGTGGAGGCCTCCTGGTGTGGACTGTCGGTGACGTGTGGAGCTGGATCACATTACAAACTGATTGATGATTATGAATGCAGGATGGCCACGTTGGGCAAGAAGCTTAAGATACAATCCCTGAGCACTATAGTCTGAAAGGGAAATTGCTAAAAAATATAGACTTAAACAAAAGGAGTCAGAATCAAGAGAGATTTCCTGTTATAAGTAACAAGAATTCACACACTAGGAATTAGCTTTGGCTCAAGGTGAAAAGAAGTTATTCGAGTTAAAATTGCTATTTTCACCTGTCCTAAATCATAATATATAAAACACATCCAAATAATACAAATATTATCTTGTGTTTGTCTTTTTCACTTGAATGACAACAATACAAATATGAAATTAAATCCATGTTCTTCACTCTTCCAACTGTTTTGTTCCATCACTAGTTTTCATGTATTATATGTATAATATAATACTTCTAATAAGATTTTAGAAAACATGTCATGTTGTGGTCACAAAATTTTCCTTAAACGATCGACTTCGGTTCGGACAAAAAATTGGTATTTTTTGAAAAAAGAACGTTCCAGCTTCATGTGAAAAGATAGAATGATAGAAAGATTAAAAGATCCTTTATTCGTTTCAGTGTTACATCAGAAGTTACAGTGGGAATGAGGACACACAACACAAGATAAATGATTAATAACTCATACATATCACTTGTGCTGCAGAGAAAATGTTGTGTTCAATCTGACCTGTTGTAAAATAGTATATACTGACTATTTTACGCTGCCTGCGCATCTAAAACAATACATTTTCCACTGACCATAATATTGATATTTATACTGATATTAAACCATACATATTGTTGCTCATCCAAAAGTGAGTACACATCAAAATACAAATATTATCTTGACTTTTGTTTGTACAGTTCACTTGAATTATTGACTCTGTCTGCGTTGTATCTCTTTCTGTTTGTGTGGTTACTTGTCTCGGCCGTTGAACCGGAAAGGATGGAGACAATTGGGCTTGTCTTGAAGAAATATATGTGATTACTTTAGACCACTTATGTGTTCCTTGAGGTCATATAAATGCTCTGACTAAACTCAAACGGAAAAGTATGTTATGAGAAAAGAAAGAACCTTGTGACAATTAGATCCTTTCTCCTTTTACAGCGCAAAGGGCAGAGTCTGTAATGTGGAGTCGGTAGGTCCGTTTTCGTGCAGCTTGTATTTGAGAAATGAAAGCAGCCATTAGACTTCTCTCCATTCCAACCCTTTTAAAACATCTCAAAATTGCAAGCATCCCTGCAATTTTGTTAGGATAATTTCCTTCTGCGTTTGTCCAGATTGTATATAATCTGCACTTTTTCTGGGCTTCTTGTAACAGTGCAAGGGTTTGTGAAGCATATATGGCCCTGGTGGCAATGTGCATTAATCGTCTAAATGGCAGAGAGCATCGCCACCCCCTGCTGTTTGTCTTATGCGAGTTGCCTAAAGGGACCGCTCTGACACGCCCTCAATGGCGCGCTGTCTTGAAATCTGAAGCTTGTCAAAGGACTCTAAAGCAAAAATTTAATGAGCCGCCATATGCATTATCCCCCGCTGTGATTTTTATATGTTTGACTTTAAAAGTGGATGCCTGTGAGTGCTGTCATTGGAATGTATCGCGATTGAAGTATTGAAACAAAGCCTGACCTCTATGTCATGGCCGCAAAGAACCACAATTATCCTGTTGCTTCCATGTTCTCATCCAGCTAATACCCTGCTCCAACGCGTTACATTCTGGTGACCTCTGCCGTTCTCCCCGGCTGTGTATTGGTTTGCCTGACCTATTTTTGTCAGAACATCTCTTGCCCACCTCCAGGCCTGATGCAATGCAGCTGCAGGGAAGTAAAAGAGCAAATCCTCTGTTTACATGGCTCACATCTCCTTCAGATTCTCTCTAGAGGTCACTCCAGCTTCAAATGCAAACAAAAATATATGCATGGGGTGAAAACTAAATACACACAAAATACGGTTCCAGGGCACAATTTTTTTATTTTTGGTGGATAATGTTTTGATGATATTTATTGTAATTGTTTCAATTGTTGGCAACACGACCGGTAGCTTCTCTTTTTGGAGGAAGCAGGATTACTCAAACATGCATGAATGAATCAAAGCACACTTCTGGTATTGTTTTAACACAGTAGAAAGCAGCAGAAGTGAAGTGAGCCTTCGGTAATAGGCCCTCTGCAACTCCCAAGTGACCAATGAGAAAAAAACTAAATCCTAGATCCCCATTCACCTCTGACTTTGCAATGAAAATGGGTTGTTTTGCCCCGGGATGTTGTTAGTTGTTGTTGTAAGAAGCTGATTTTGGCACTTTTCTTTCTCGTGTCACTAGCGGTTCATGGTCCAGTGTGTCAGTCCAGTGTGTGGGCAACATGTAGAGACAGCAAAGAGACAGGCCTGAGTTTGTTAGCTGTGCGGCTACAACACACAGCGGCTGTCTGAATGTGAGGGTGATTTTTCAGCCTCCAGGTGTTTACCTGCAGGATACACATCTCTCCTGAGGAACACATCAGTGTCACAGGCTGGCTGTGGACAGGGGCATGTCTCAGTGCTGAGTGAGCGCACAGGCAGAGAGGGAGGGGCCTCTGGTGGCAAACAAACACCGAATCCAGGGCAATGCTGCTTTGTGCATGTGGCCCTGTTGGAGCTCACACTCATTAGATATGAAGCCATCTCCAAGCAGGCATCTGTATCCTGTGAGGGGTCCCACCACAGAGCGCACTGAGAAAGCCATCAGATCTTCTGCAGCGGGACGCTTTGAACACAAACTACCAGCCCCCCGCTCTTCTCATTCCAGCTCCAATCTAAACACAGACAAGGGATGGAAATTTAATGAGAATTCTGTGCTGCTTAAGCCTGCTGCAGCTGCTGTGTGGGGTAGGCTGTGCTAGTGATGTTTTGTTCACTTATTTTGCCCTCTGTGTGCAGGCTGTGGGGTGAAAGTTGCAAATGGAAAGGGGAATAATAGATGAGTATCTGCGTGCATCTGATGAAAGGTCTAAGTGATACAAATGTGTCCCATTCCAGTGATCCATCCAGGCTTGTGTCATCACAGTGATTTGTGGGAAAGGTCGTGCAAGAAATGACTTTGGCTGAGGAGGCGAATCCCCGGTTTATGTTTGTTGTGCGTGGTGCGGCAGCCTGCGGAGCGATGGGATGGTGAGATGGGCGTCTGGTGCAGGTGGTGTTTTTGGAGGATAGGACTGATATATCATTTGCCAAGGTCGTACTCAATTAGGCTATTTGTTGAGCATAGCTGCATGAGGTTGGTTTAATCAACCGAGGAATGGAGACAACAACGACAAAAGAGGAAATAAATTAGGCATGGCCAGGCCACACTGTCAAGCATGCAGCAGCAAGCTGGAGAAATGCTCCATTTAGCTGGCCATCTCCGCTCACTCACAGCACACAGCCACAGACACACCTCTCTTTCTTTGTGACTTTCCAGCACAAGCCAACAACCTTTTTAAGTCACAACAGGCCTCTGACAAAGGTCAATTATGCCAGATGGGCACATTCACAACATGAATCACATGGAAAACAAATATTTTAGGCGAACAGTGGTGACTATATTGTGCAGAATGCAACAAAATAGGTGCTGCCACCATTACAAAAACAACATTTGTTTACTGTGATTAAAGAAAGACCTTGAGGGGTCCTGAAGCACCTGTGTAAGTGGGTTCAGCCCTAGAGAAGAGGAGTCAGGCTGTGTTAATAGTGGAGCAATCAGCGGCCATTCAGGTTAATGGGCTTTCAGCTTGTCGGCCCAGGCTAATGTGTGATTTGGAGGGTCAGCTCATTGTTCTGCAGCAAAAACCTCCACCACACGCACGCTCATACAGGTTTGGCTTTCTCACCACGCCCTCAGGCCGTACGGCCGCTTATGAGAATAAATATTTGATTAAACACTGGAAAGTTGATTAGCTCTTGAAGGTCTGACAATAGTGTATAAACAGTGTGCTTAAAAACTGTCAGCAAATGGCTGTGATTCTCACAAAGGGACCATCTTCAAATTACCCTGTACTGTCTGTGCTGTCATCTGTTGGAGCGGTAAACTAAGTTACAAAGTGAGCAAGAAGGCCGTGGGACGATGCCAGATGATTAATTCGATTATACACAAACTCCATAGATAATGTGACAGGCTCGCTCCGGAGATAAGGACTAATGCATCGATCCCTCGGCTGCGTTTCCTCACTCACCTGTATCTCTCTCTCTTCCTCACTTGCTTTCTGTGAGACCTCTTAAGCTGTGACATTTCCGTTTCCCTGGAGACGGAGCGTGCCAGGCAGTTGCCATAGCAACTCCCTGCTCTTTAAGGCCCGCACAGCGTCCCCCCCTCCACCCCCCATAGCAGGAATGGGGGTAAGGGAAGAGAGGATGGGGAGAGAAAGCACACCTGCTGGCTTCCTGCTAATTGGCTATTTCTCTTTCTCACTTTCCTGTTTTTGCTTTAACTTTTAGCCCCTTCCTGGACTAACTCCTCACTACCTCTGTACACTTCCATCTTCTTGAACTGTCGCTCACTCTAATTCTTGGACTTTTCTTTTGCCTCTTCAGCGAGCTACTTCTTGTTGGGCTCGAACACAACTTTGGCCTCCAGCATCTAGCATTTATCTTCATCTGCACCTGTCACTAGTGCCTTCCTCGACTGTCTCATCCCATTTGGCAGTGCAAATCTTTTATCTCACCATGGCTTCTTTGACCCTTTCAAATTACACACTTATTATCATGACTGTGCTACAATATTGGTTTGAGAATACCAGGGAAATGTAAAAGGTTAAGCTTTGTCCTTCTTTAACATCTAAAAATGGAGATAAATCTCGTCATCAGCACTGCTGTGGTTTTACCTTGATTTGGGCTTAGCGTTCTCTGTGGAGTGTAAATTGCAACGGGGCTACAGGCCTGTGTGTGTTGTGGCCACGGTTAGCCGGCCAGGTCCGCCTCCCGCTGGTGACAAATCCTTTCATTCTCCCGAGACCACAGTAGATTAGAAATCATCACAATGGTCTTTCTCACGCTTTTCAGTGTCCTTTGCTGCTGTCCGCAAACCGAACCGCAGCTCTGAGATTTCACATCTTCAGTTGTATTGTAAGCCCAGTGAATGCACCCACTGATTGGATGACATGTTTGTAAAATGATATTTAGTGTTCAATCAATGCGTTGTTTCTCTAGGCTGTCTCTCCGCAGACAGTGTCAGACTGCTATTGTGCAGTAACTGAATGTCTTGCCCTCAGGCACTGCACACTTTACTTTTCACTACTTTTTCTTTTGCTCTCATGTGTGTCCAGAACTGACAAGATGGCCTTCGAGTTGCTCAATGAATGAATATGCTGAATGTTCAATGTGTGTGTATACAATTATGATGATTCATTTCTATTCTAGATTGAATCTAGAATAGAATAGATATACAAATTACAGCAGTACAGTGACATGAATACCATTATCAATAGCTCAAATGTGACGATAATGTAAGGATTGCTTTGTCTTGCTATAGACAAAGATGTAAACGTCCTATCTGTCAGGTAAGCCCAAGTAAAATAGCCTCTTGATGCGATGTCTTTGTCATTTTCCCCCTTGTCAAACATTAGCTTGACATACCGAGCAGGTGCATTGCTGGTTGCTGTGTGACATTTGAATGATTGGAGAATGACTTTGTGTGCAAAGCGCTGGGATGCACATACTCCTGTTCAATTAAGTCCATGAACAAACCGTCTGTGTGTTTTCCAGCTGATAAAGTCATAGCTATTGACTTGAGGAGCCCAGGCAACAATTATGCAAGCTGTTTGCTGTCATGCTATGCATGTCGATCAGCCTCTCCGTTTGCCAAGAAGAAGATAGGCAAATAGATTGGTTATATCTGTGATATAAAACAATAATAAACAGAATCTGGAAGCATAAATCTCCATCAACATGCTTGTTAATTCCAATAACAAATATATTGGCTGTCATCCCTTGAGTGTTTTTTTCCCTTTATGCTGTCACTTCTTGAATTGGATATGATGCCTGTTGCCTCAGGCACATATGAAATTATTTGATTCATAAGGCTGCATGTTTACCTAATAGCCGTTTTAGACAGTATTTGGAAAAAAATAAAAAAAATAATAAAACAGAAAACAAATGAAGTGTGACAAAAACAGTTTGTTCAAGCTTTGGTGCTGTTAAAATGGCCGTCAGAACCTGCAGCTCACAATTACACTATTGATTCATTGACTGGACTGGCTTCATCTGTCCAAGCCATCCAGCTTCCAGCACTTCAATTATCAGAGCCATCACAGCATACTGCTCCAAGTGGCAGCTTGTCCAACACCGTAATCTGTCAGAGTATGGGATCCTGAATGCTGCGCCGTGTCACCGGACGCACCATAAGTCACCTTGATCATAAAGGAGTCTAGACTTGACAAAGTTATAAAAAAATTCAACTGGACATATAAACATTGGCACCAATTGTGGGTCTGGTGATGCAATCTGCCAATTTTGTAGCCCTTACTTGTTGTCACGATTCACTGATTAGTCCATATATTATACTCAATAACTTTTTACTATTAACCTGACATAGACTGTGAAGAGGTGATGATTCTATATATTTCCATCCAAGTATTATTAATCAAACATCCTATGGGTGAAAAAGCGCAAATCTTTCAGGAGCCAAACAACTGCCAACAAAATAATTATCCATTATCATTGATTATCCAAATTATACATCCCTGTTCTTTAAATTTATACATATACAGTAGGAGATCATATTCATAAAGAGCAAAGAAAACGATTTACTATTCATTAATATGAAAACTGTGACCACCGTATTTCTGAAAATACTCTCATTTCTCGTAAAAGCCTGGAGCACTAAAAGCACAAGGACAGGTTTTCTTTCGCAGTCTGTCCGGCCTGAGCTAGCTGGTCAGCGGGGGACAGGATATTGATCTGAGATCCAGTTTGAGCTGGGCGAAAAGCAGCACGGCCACACTGCCACCCACACAACCACCGCTCTATAAAAAGACCCAATTCCGACGGTGAAAAAAAAAAAGAAACAAGAAAAAGTGTATGTCAGGAAGAGTGACAGGAAGAACGCAGGGCGAGGCTGTATATGTGGCGTGTTAGCTGGTGAAATGTTTGTTAGCCCGTGTATGCCAACGTGTCTGTGTGACTCTTGCTGACAGCCCCAGGTCTAGAGAGTTTGTGAGTCAGAGCTGCAGTAATGGACAGACCGGTGCTTAAGGCAATGCCAAATGGACTGCATTCAAGGCGGGAATTAGTCACCACACTTTTCCCTATTACAACACGACTTCACAGCTATACACAAATCAGTACTTCAGAAATGTATAAGGAACAGGTCATTTTTGATTTGTGACAAGTTTTGCTCATGGTGGATCCCGGTAATTCATCAGTAGCCCCAAATACACTATTTTCCCTTGTGTCTTGTTTACTGCAACTCAAGCCCATTAAACTGTGTTATCTGCATAATTTCACTGTACGGTAATTATCACAACAAAAAATTGGTGCCCTTGGATGACATGGATGGTTGGTAAAATCAAACTGAAAACCCTTATTAGAATTATTATTATATTTTTTTTCAGAAATGCTATGCAACAAAAAACATGACAGACAACAGGTGGTGTCCTGAAACCCTTTTTAGGTTGTGGCACACCTTTCTCATTGAAAGCACTCCCACAACACATGTTCTGAAGTATAGTTTAGTTTCTTTGGGCGGCTTACACATGTATATTGTTGCAATTTTACAATATTACATCTCGGTACAAGCTCAAAAGCGGTAGGCTGGAGAAAGACATGTGAGGAGAGGTGGCTTCTAAAATCAATAACAAAAAATAATAGAAGGAATGTAGAGATCCATTTGTGTGAAGCCAGGTCTCTCTATAGAAAGTGTCCTTCAGGAGCTCAAGTAGCCATTCTGCGACTTTGCTGCCTACAGGGTTAATAAAGATGTGTAGAGTTGTCAATTGCCTTGTCATAAAGGAACATGAACTTATTTCCTTTGTGATGAGAATATCACGTAAGAGTTTCTAATCATTACATTGTATTTTACTCTCATTATACAAGTGTCATAACTATGTCAGTGCTAGGCGTGTGTGTTATCAGCTCACATCTCATGTCGTCCAGAGTGGCTTGTTAGTCTATCATTATCACATCACTGCCAAATCACAAGTGACAAGTGCTCAGTTGACGTTTGTCCTCTGATTCAAAGTTTGATGGTCCCTTGTGAATACTGTTATGTTCTTGTCTCCAGATGGCAGAAATCGTCTTCAGCATTAAACGCCTAAGAACCTGCAAAAAAAATGTTCATTTATTTATCAGGGACATTGCAAGAGACGTGTATTGGTCAGACTGAAAAAAAATATAATCGCCTAGTTAGGATTTAAAATACAGGTAAATTGTCTATCCATCCATTTTCTTCCCCGTAATTCATTTCCGATTCCCATTCATAGAGAACCAGCCACTTTGTCTGGTGCAGGTAAAATGTAACACCTTTAATCACAAAGAGACACAATGTATACAATTTTTGAAACACACAATGATTTAAAATCTGTCAAATGATTGCACAATGATTTCTAGATGTGAAGTCGGATTTGATTGGTTGGGCGATTATTCGTTGTTGTATGAAAATGTATGTTAAAGTTTGCATACATTTGATACAAAGGCAAAAACATCATTGTTAGTTTGATTAGAAATATCACTTAAATCACACGTAATTACAGCTCTGTCAGAGTCACAAAACCTCTTTTCAGCATGTTTTGATCCAGATAAAACATATTTTTTTCAATAATTTATTAATTTTATTGCGATTCTTTGATTCACTTCGGTACATTTGCCCATTCATTATATTGCGTAATTATGTCTGGCCTAAGAAAAATAGCCATGCAAAAACTGGCAACTGTCAAAAACCCATTACAATGTTACTGCAAACTTATGACAATAGCACAGGAGGAACTTAATGTCACCATAGAAAGAATTTCCTTCAGTTGTAAAGCCGCAGTGACAAGGCTAAGAAAGGAAATATCAAGATGAGCGCGCCCCTTCATGCCCCTGCGTGCTTTAACGGGCTCTTTGCAGTATAAAATGCTCTAACCCACTGTATATTCCATCTTATCTCCCATATATCATAAAACTGTCAACAACATTACACCCTATTTTCATTTATATTGGATTCTGTTTGAGAGACACTGGATTTGAATGTTCTGTAAGAGTTCAAAGTCTTTGTAATGGTAAATTTGGCCCCGCAGAATAGCAAGGCCAGCCAAAGTCTCTCCTCTATTGTGAAAAAGGTGAAGTGGTTTCTGTGTAGTACTCATCATTTTTCTATAGACACTTCAGGGAGCTGCCGTTTCCTTCAGGCCAAACAAATGATTAGGGGAGCAGACACCCAGTTTACTGGCACTGGTCATGGTGTGTGGCGATGTTAAAGCAATGTAAAAGCTTTGTAATTGTTATCTTAATACCAACATTCCACAAATCTTAGCGGGTAAAGTAATGTGTTCTTCAGAAAAAATATAAACTGGGTCCTTGTCCATTAATAATGTTGTTGAGAGAATGTAACTTGAAACTATATTGTGTTCATCTTTTAAGCTTTCAAAAATGTTGATCATTTAAATCAAATACAAATATTAGTCAACTAAAATTGTGTTTCTAAAAGTGGGGAGTGAGCTCTACCATGGGCTTGTGAGGTATGAGGTGTATTTTGAAGTGGTAACACTGCAAATTTGTTGAATAGGCTACTTTAACAATCCGATTTTAAAAGAAAAAAAGCTTTAATTTATGAAATTATTACCAGAATCCAAGTCATTTGAATGTGGGCTTATTACTTTAATGCAAAATTGCTATTACCTTGCAGCCTAAAACACAGGTAACCCTTGGACTAGATGACTACCTGACAAAACCAAAACGTCGTACAATAAAAATTAATCTTTAACAGTGAGTGGAAGTCTTTCTTGTGGCGTACCTACTGTTGGATTCTTATGTGTGGAGTCGTCCTCTTCATATAGAAAGCCCTACCTTGACCTATGCACACTAGGAGTGTGAATGAAAAAACAACTTATAATAGAACACGGAAAACTATAAAAAATCGTAGCATGTATAGAAATGCTGCTTGAGCCACCCCCAGTCTCTCCAGGAGCCCTTTGCCCTCAGGCTCTGTTCCCTTCACCTTGTCAGATGTTGCACCATATTGTCGGCACTGTTTCACAAGGGGAGGAAAAAGTTCACCCCACTCATCTCTTTCATGCTATGCCGGGATTAGCATCTATGCATCCTCTAGCTTTTTATCAATCGCTAACACCTTTAGTTTCCCGGCTGCGCTCGAACACAAATCCAACGCGCCCCATAGTGTGCCCGTTTGCTGCGCGTTCCACAACATGGGCACTGTGACTGCGCCTGGTGTCAACACCACTCAACTCAATTACTTCAGTCTGCAGCGCGCCGCTAATCCCCACCACGCCGCGTCTCTGCTCCACCACCATTATTTCTGTACGTCAACAGCAGATTTGCATGTGTTTTCACCCACTATTTAGTTTGCTGTTTATTTTTAGAAGCCCACGCTTAATTAGAGGGAGCTGGTGTAGAACACAAGCATAAATGGCAACATTAGTGGCGGCACTAATGACACACAATATTGTGGGTAAAGCTCAGTAATTCCACTGTGTGCTATTATTATTATTTCATTATCATCTTTGCAAATGACCCCTCAATTCCTTATTCTCTGAACAACTTTTTGACGTGCATCATGCAAGTGCAAACCTCACTGTGGGCAGATAGTTACCATCACATCAGCGGTTAATACAGATGTCCGACTCAAAGTAAAATCATGTTATTGCTTTTCAGTGTTCAAATAGAAGTTGAATGAATACGCGCAAGAAGATTTACATTTTATTTAATAAGCTTTTACTGAAACAAAACCAATTATGGAATTAGCATGTTTGCATTCAAAATGATAATCTCTTTACGTAAATGTGTAATTATAAAATAATACATTCTTGCCTACATGTGTTAAGTTGTTTAAAAAATAAAAACAACAATAACAGTTTTAGCAGGGTTTTTTCTCACTTCAATCGTCTCTCTTTTCAAAATACACATGTCTCACATCAAAATAAGTTTTTCGTAATTCAAGCCATTTTTTTGTTATATTTTGTTATTTTTTGCAGTTTCGCGATTCATGTCATGACCACTGACTTAGCTATGTGTCCTAATCCTCATATAAAACAGGCACCATTAAAAGGGAAAGATAATGAATCAGAAGAATTCAACTTTGCTACAACTAATACTGTATATATATCTTAAATAGAGACAGGTTCATGGCGTACCGTCCGTCAGAAACCTTTTACTAGGCACCTTAATGCATTTTGCTTTTCATTTTGCTATGCCACAGGTTAGATTACTCTATTGAAGTTTTTTTTTTTTTTCCTTTTTTATCTATGAATCTTCAGCTCCATTACAGACTGTAATTCATTGTGACATTTCCTTTGACCCGTTACATGCAAACACACCATTCTAACCCACACATGTGACAACCCGGGAGACACAGTGTGGAAAGACCGTACACGACGCTGCACATTTCACATCTATTTTTCACATTAACCATTATACACAGGTGGCCAGTGCTGACACCCATGCTCGCTGCACCTCATTGGGAAAGCAGACACAGCAGAGGGAATCAAAAGCAATCAGCGTACGTCAGAGATGCTTCATAAACTCGCGGCCCGTGTTGCCGCAATGATTCGCCCAATCACTGCTTGATTTACGCCGCCCTGCTTTTATTTTTTACCGTGATAACACTCATCAGTTACCATAATGCACCTGGGCATGTACCGTGCAGATGCTGATGGTTTTTTCATGCAAGGTGTGCCACTGGTGCGAGATGGAGTGGTTGTGGTGAAGGCGAAATAGAGAAGTATTGCACAAATTATCTATCAGAGGAGCGGTGGGTCTGCGATGCCGGAGCGTGGCGGTGGGCAGGCAGCTGAGGATGGCCTGTTTTTGACACTAGCTCATTATCTTTATTATTCTCTTTCCGTTAAGGACACCGGTGAGACAATATGTGAGCAAATGCATTGGTCCTCTACAGATAGAAGTCTCTATCGCAGTTTGAATGTTACATAATTATCTCTGGCGTTTCAAAAGGGTACATATTCAGAACAAGAATACATTTTATATCAGTATTTGATTTAACAGGTCATTGGTAATACTGTCTTTTGTTATAAACCCCATCAACATTTCTGTTTGAAAATTTTTTTGGATTTAGAATACGCAATTATTGACAATCATGCAGAGAGTTAACTCTTGAAGTGTCGACATGTTCATCCTTAGCTGTTGGATGCATTGCCCGCTTCCAAATGATTTCAAAACTGGCGCCTGAAAGAATCCAAATGAGAATTATAATGCATATAAAGTGTTTTAGGTCGCTATTTGACTTTGGAAGCGAGATTTATTATGCTGAAAACATAAATAACAACATGACAGAATACATTTGCTGGTGACCCCAGTTGAAAAACATGTTTTTACTCTGAATTTATTTTTCTTTTCTTTTTTGCTGCGGACCTTTATCTGACAGCTCTTGACGCTAAGAGCATTTTTAGACGAAAATAAATGTTTAGAATAAAAGAAATGTAACGTTGGTTTTGATCAGCCTTAATGCAGGGCAGTTTTTGTATATCGTAGATTCACCTACTCCCGTTATAATGTCCCATGGGTTGTGACTACCAATACTTTTGATGGCAGGAGTCTTGGTGTCTGCTTTAAAAGTGAGAACACAAATTTGAGAGTGGGAATGACAAATACAATTTAATTTAAAAAAATAGGGCCAAAAACATAATGAATAATCACCAGATAATTAAAATAAATGCACATAAATGAAAAGGAGGCAAAAATCCCACAAAAACAAAATAGGCAACAGGTCAAAAATAATCAAGATCAATCAATCTTTACCCGATACAGACCAATCCCAATTTCAGAAAAAATCTGACTTCGTTTAAAAACAACAACTGGTATGAAAAATACATATTTTTCATTGACAAACATTTCCACAAAGTGAGGTACAAACTGAATTATCATCTCTTCAGCCCCTTCTGCTGTTGCCACCACATTATTGGTGTAATGCAGGCATCAATAAATGCGATTTACCAAAATTGAGATTCCAATCTTTTGATGTTTTGCACAGCCCCATCATGAATTCACTCTAGGGGTGTATCTAAAAATTCACGGATATCAAGACTTCACGGACCTCAATGGCCTCTAGAGTCTGTATATGATGTTTGTGGCATTTGACGATGAACTGTTCCATCTCTGTGCGTGAAAAATAGGAGCTCATGTTGTCAGTGGTTACCTGGACAGCGGCTGTGGCTCTGCGCGTGCCGTCATGAATGTCTCCCAGGCGAGTCCCTCTCCCCTCCCCTCTCTCTCTCTCTCTGTCAGTCTCTGTGGCCCTGTGTGCTCCTCTGCTTAATCAGACTACTCAATATGCACCACAAACCCCAAACCCCTCTCCAAACCACCACCACCACACCCCCCCAGCCACTGACCTCCCCTACAGCTACGCCGCCGAGCCGTGCTGATCTGTGCCCAGTCATCCGCTGCCAGATGTCAGCCGCTGTGGATGGCAGAGATAGTCATGCACCGAAACACGCCGGGCCTCATTCAGGTGTAGCGTGGCTGGGCTGGCAGAGACGCAGATGCAGTTTGCCTACCGGGGAGCCAGATGGGAATTGTTTGTTTGCCATGTAAGACAACAAATATGAGTGTGAAAATGTTACAACGCTCAGGACAATATCTGAAAAAAAGGGAAAAGAAATGTTGGTTTGTTTGTATTTTCACAGATGGCTAATTCTCCTGATGCCCAACCAAGAATTAAACAATGGCAGTTAAAGTGAAGGCAAATATTGGACTTAATAGGTCTTTTCACGTGTTTAATTAAAAGCCTGTCAAAAATTTTACATTATTGCCATGTGGATATTGGAGATAACACTTAGGCATTGCACACTGTTTTTTTAATCTTAATAATAAAGTTAGTAATAATAACAATCTTGTATTCTGGTCCCTAAAGCTATTTATGGCCAGACTCTGCACACTTGACTGGGCAACAGGTGCATATAGTGAGGGAATAACATTTACATGCACGCACACACACACATACACACACACAAATACACATATAAACTTAAAAATAAAACTGTAGAATGAGATATTGTGACAAATGGGAATACAGGTTAAATTAGCTCTTCCAGCATTACATTTAATTCTTTGAGCTTTTAGGGCTAAGAATTTAAAGCTGGTTCCAATGCAGAGTCATAAAGTGCTTTCATGTTCGCTGATACACCTGTATTTGTGAGATTTTTCCAACGCACAACAAACCACATGCACTGCACATGCCATGAGACTTCTGATGGATGACTTCTTTCCGGTATGGAGGATGACAGAAATGGGGGGTCTTGCTTGTTTTATGAGACGTACCGTAATTCCCACATCTATAGTTTCCATTCAGGATGAGGGTGAAAAGTCTGTGCGTTTTCTGTACTTTGTCCACAGCCAAATGTGGAGTACTCTGAGGCAGCTTTCAAATGTCTGCCCTGTCAATGTGTGGATGAGTGAAGTCCATCAAAAACAGGCACCGTTTTGTTTATTAAGAGATGTGTACATTTTATTTGTGTCACATAAACTAAATTTTCTCATTTATTATGAACAAAATAAATGAATAAGAAAGAATGGTTGATCAGACGATGTTAAAAAGAGTAGGCGTCATAACCTGTCTGGCATTATACTTGTTTTTTGTTTTCCTATTTTGTCTTAAGTAACCAAATAAACGTTTATTTATTCAACATAGCTCACACAAACACTGTGTGCAATACAGCGCACTGCATGATACAGACGAAATACTAATATGGTAATGAGTGTAGTTTAATAATGGTTAAAAAAAAGTTGATTATGTCGTTATGTTATTATTGTTTCCCACATTCAATAGTTGTTTAGCACTTTCACATCCTATTATTTGTACACATTGACTATGCGTAGGTCAATCCTGCCACGCTCCTTAATGAAGAGCATGCTGATGTAATCCAAGGCAACTCATAACTGTGGAACAGATGTTCACACACCTACGATATGTCAGGAAATTTCAACAGAAAATCAAAAAAAAAGAAAAAACGGAAAAATCCTTCCTGTGGGATTTCAGAAGTAAAATTTCTTCTAAACATGTCACACCTTAAAAGGGAACCTGCTTATTGATCTCGGGGAAGAAAGTCTGTCAGAGCTGACTGTGTGCTCTTGCCCCTGGCTTCTTTCTCAGCCGTAGCCCAGCAAGGTTGTTCTCCCCTGGGGCTGATTAGAGGCATTTCACTGGGAGTCTTCTGGGTCACTTTTAAAGATCCTTCTCACCTCTGTACGACTGCCATGTCGCACTCGCACACCGCAAAAGATGACTACTGATTAAAATGAAATATTCCACTGCTCTTACTTCTGCTGATGTGCTTTCAAATACAGACCGAGTTCCTGTCTGTCAGTCTAAAGCTTGCAGTTTTCCATTTCGGGTGTAGTATATGAAATGTTTCAACGGGCTGCTTCTCATTGTCAGCGCTGTTTGATTGATCACATGGTCTGATTCTGTCAAACGGGAGTTCCATCCAACTCTCTGGGATGACAGAGTAAGGCACACAGTGAGCACAGGGAGATGTTGTTTAAGAGAAGTTTTCGGAGAGAATTTAAGTTCATTTAGAAACAATTATCACAAAATACCTCAATAAGTTTTCCAGCTCTGTTGGATTTGTGAAGTTGAAAAAACTTTATACAACAAACTCACACAATAGAACAATTAAAAATTAAAAACATCTTTTAATTCGATTTCAGTTTATTTTATCTCAGCACAAAAGTAGCATTATGTTTTCGCCCAATATTTATTTCAAATAAATAGCTAAACAATTTTTCCTGAAGAAGGAAGATAGACTGCTCTGGGACATAATCCAACTGTCTAATATTTTTATAATTTAGTTTTCATTGTTTGATTGTCAAATGTTTTACTATTGGTATTTTTTCTAAATTTTGAGCTGACTGTTTTGTTGTTTTTGTGCTTTAGCATCAATACTCTAGAATGTCTCTGTGGAGCGCTCAGAGATGGGCCCCTGAAGTGGTCAGACCAGTTTGAATTTCAAGCCGAATTATTAGTATTTTTTACATGGTCCATATTTTATGCTTTGTCTAAGGGTTTAGGACTCACTGACCTCAGTTAGGCTGAGTTTACACGGAGACAATGTGGCAGTAAAACGGTATAGTTGGATGTCGGTTGCTACCAACCGTTCATACGAAGACTGTGTTCCAGGGGGGTGAAAACGTAAGTGTTCAGATCCAGCCTGCAGAGTGGGACTCAGATACGCTGCACAGCGGGGGCTCTCTTTCACACCCGCGAGAGGGAGAAAGGTGTGAAATCCCCCTCTGCTCTCCTCCGCGCTGCTCCCCGCACGTAAATTTGGACATGCGCAGTAGCGGAGAACAAATATAAACATCAATGGCGGCCGGTAAACTAACTAGCTTCGTGGGCTTCCAGCGTGGCACAGAGGATAATTCTACAACTTTGTTCATCCAAACGAGACCACGCGAAGCTCTAGGTACAGTTTCCATGTTCACAGCTGCTGTTAAAATGCAGAATGATGCTGGTGCATTCTGAGTGTCTGGCACAGGAAGTGAGTATACTGCCGAGAGGGGGGCTGGGCACGAGGCTGGGGGTCGTGTGAGTGTTGTAAAGTTTCTCTGCCCACTACTGGCCGGGCGCTAGACCTACATCGTTTTTCAACCTCATGTGAACGCAGAGAAATTTGCATTAGGAGCCAGGTCGTTTCTGTTAATAGCCTGGAAACGTCTGCGCAGCGTCTCAGTATAAACAGGGCCTTAGACCATTATTCTTCTCTGGGAAAGAAAACCTGAGATTTGCATGTATTACTTTTTGCAGTTGTGGTTGTTAGCAGTACATGCATTAGGACCTTTCATCAGACAAGAATGAGCAGCTCTAGAGCCTCAGGTTGTGGAGTGATGCCTTCTGTCTCACAGCAGGCTGGAGTCGGGACAGAGCATGTAACTGGGGGACAGCCTGACCTTTACCTTATTGAGTTAAGTGTGATGAGATTACAGAACAACCTGTACTGCCAGGCCTATTACCACCCTGTTGTCCATCACTGACCACTGCAACACTCGTTGCATCTGGGCTTTAGACACAAACACAGACAATGTTGTGTTTCTACAACAACTTATTATGACTATTTTTGAATACTGTAAGGGTAAAACTAAATGTTTATATACCCATTAGCTAGACCCCTGGTGTGACAGCTTATAAATACTACATTATTTATTTCTTCTTGAGCGGTTTTTGCTCCTTCTTCCGCCTTGTCGCATATGTCTGTTCATATCTGCCTCAGAGCCTCCTCTTCCTCCCCCTCACCGAGCCTGGGGAGTGATTAAATCAGTGTATGCCTGTCCACAAGCCAAAGAGACACGCACACACTCTTACTAGTACACACACACACGCACAAACACACACAAATACACACACACAGCAAAGGCATGCCACATGTTTGTGTACATTTTACTCAGGTGAGTTGAGTGATATTTCTTCCACCCCCTCTAAGAATAATTTAACGCACATATACTTTATATACTATTGCAATTACACCATATGTTCGTCGCACACAAGTGTCATTGTCATGAATAGCACACTTCGGCAGTAGTAAGTGTCTGGCATGTGTGTGTGGCACGTCATCCTTATGATAAGTGAGTCCCAGGCTGATTAAAGAGAAGCCTTTCTCTCCATAATGAACACAGGAGATCCATCAGCCATTTCCTTTGAGGAACACCAGGCGCGTCAGCAGCTAAAGTGACTGTGATCTCTCAGATTTCAACCAACGCTGATTAACTTGGCAGCATATTAAGTGAAAAGGTATTGCGTTGGATGGAGCAGCAAAAACACATTACAGAGAGTTTTTTGTGTTGTCACTGAGATGAAGTCTGTTTTTTGTAGATAATAATCAGTGCAAATGCTGAGAGAGTTGAAGGTCACCTGAAGGGTCAAATTATTTCCCCCATCTTATTTATGTTTGCATAATGGAGTGGAGGGAAAGGTGCCGTGGATGTGTCATCTATCATTTCCATGTGCATCTTCATGTTTGAAGACTGAGAGAAATGGATAATAAACACCTGTGTGAACATTGTTTTTTTAGAAAGTTTTTTTTTTGAGTGATTCACCACAGGGAGAGTTTGCAACAGTGAAATAAATGGTAATTTGTACTTTATTTTGGGAAATTGCTTTAGATTTTCAGCAACACTAATCTTCTTGTACCCTTTGATCTTTTAGCTTCTTGCTGACAAACAGCAGCCAGGTAGAACAGGACTGTGAGCCAGGCTTCCACTGGGGGTAAATGAGATGTGGCGGTAAAATTGCAGGAGGGGCAAATTGGGATTCTAAGGAAAGGTACAAAGGTAAACTTCAATAAGGCAGCACGGGGACTGGTCCTGCTCTTTTATCATTTATTGGGCGGTGCTGGTGTGTCCTGCTGGGAGTTGTCCCACTTATTCGTCCATACAAACCGTGCCACGTGGTTGAACCCTCCTAATACGGGATAGGCCCTTGCCTCTCCTGCAGCCCACTGATCTGCTATCAGGCCTTTGGGAAGGTTTGTTCGCATTTTCACTCCAACCACACATTTCCCCGGAGGTCGAAGTCTAGGCTGTGCTGAACCCAGGGGCAAGCTGATAAAGAAAGGTCCTTGAATGTGATTCTACTTCTAAGTAGAAAAAAAGGATGAGGACCGGACTGGTCTTTGTGCAAGCTCATATTTCTTCTTCAAATATTTCAACTGTAAGCTGTCCCATAAGAGATTTGTTTTTTTATATAAGCGGTGACATTAAAATGTTTCTGACTCAAATTTTGTCCATCCCTGATCCATGATCTAGTGGGTAATTTGTTTCCTTGTGTTCACAACAACATCAGACATGACTTTTGATTATGCATTTTGGGATTGGAAATTAACTCATTTATGTTTCTGTTTGGTTTTGAGTCAAACTTGCCACAAACTGAAACGGTTCTAGCATTTGTGATGTGTCCTTGACCTCAGTGGTGGGATGACTATTGTTGCATCATGTAGTGTACATCTAAATCTCCTTTTTAGCCCTGTCTTGATAGGCTTTAGACAGCTTTTGTTGTGCACTATTCCACTGACACTCTCACCCTGGATTAAAATCTTAATTAACTTGAGTGTCAGTGTGTCTTGGCGCAGTGGAGCCCACAGAAGGAGAGTGTGCAAAGCGGATACTGCTTCTACATGGGATCACAGGATGATCGCCGGTCGAGCAGGGACACAGTGCAAGTTGCAGCCACTGATGCTATTATTCGTGTCTGCTCAGTGTGTTCTAGGCCTTTCAGCTCACAGTGCTTGGCCTCCGTCTGTCTCAAAGATAAGCCTTCAGAAGGAAGAAAGGAAGACAAAAAAGACTCCTTTTTTTCAGCCGCTGACCTTTTGTTGAGTCAAACCGGACCAAAAACAACTTTTCACTTTCCATTGGAGAATAGAGAATGAATATTTGCCATTGCGCCAAGCACTGGAGCTCTGGCAAGTTGACACTAGCTTATCTTGTGGGTCACCTTCATGATGAAAATGACACGGCTGATCAAAGACTGGCCATTTGCCACTGGGATGTTCCAGTCTTTGCATCTCGTTGTGAGCTGCTTGGCTGACCTTGGCCCTGTGTTATGGGGGTTTGCATGGCAAAAATGGTTGATGTAGCCTGTGTCCCTTTGTGACCCCTTCAGCTTGAATCTTGCCCCCCCGCTGGCACAATGATAAGGTTTCTCCCAAAACAAAATTCTTAAAGGCAGACATAGATACATTTTCAAAATAAAGATAACATAGAATTTGGACTAAAGGCGATGTCTAGCAAATTTCTTATCAAAAAATAGTTCCAGTGTGCATATGTAATTTCCCTGTAGCTGATAGATCATAAGTACATTTTGTAACATTTTGTAAACAAAATTATAAAAGGTGCATGTCTAAGCCAGCATGAACTGCATATTCGCTTTCAATGAACAACACAATGTTTCCTCTAAGCCTGTATTGAGTGGTTTCATGGTCCTCCTACTGCAAATGTGAAATGCCCTTTCCATGTAGAACCCATAACTCTTTATAGGGGATCATTGCACAAACAGTATCTCTGAGCCAGACAATATATTCAAATCCTCAAATTAATTCTGCAGCCAGGGTTAAAAGGTGAACAGCAATAACAATAAACTCTTCTGGTGCCATATTTTATATAGCCACAAGCTGCATGCTTTCTTTCCCTTATTTGTTGTTGGGCAAGGATGTTTTTGCATTTGAAATATATTAATGCACTGCTAAGGTCAACTTGACTCATTTGAAAACAAAACAGTGAGGTTCAAAGGTCTGCTCGCCCACAGGAGAGGATCATTGTGAGTTCTGTGCTTCTGCTGCCACTTCTCGTTACCAGTCAACTCTGACCCCATCCTGCCAATGCCACTGAGACGTTTAATCTCTGTGGAGAACTTCTGTATGAATTTTACATTTTACTGACGTGTGGTCTAGACTGTGTCCTGGCTCGGGCTGACTTTGGATAGCTCCTGGCGAGGGGTGAAGCAAAAGGGTAAACCAGAAAACGAAAGAAAAACCGGGAGACATCTGTTCCCCTTCACCTACTTTGCAATGCACCATGACATTTTGGTATGTATTCCCCCTGTACTGTATGTAGATGTGGTGTGGAGATGAGGCGGGACCACGACTCTGCAGGGAGACTGTTTTACCATATGGCTCATTCACTGCTGGGAAACAACAGACTGTATTTACTGATGCTTTTTAAGTCACAAACAACCTGTTTCCCAGATATAGAATCTGAAAACAGCTCCCAATGACAAAAAAGTGATTATTCTTATGATGTACTACAGAAGTCACCATTATTTACTCAAATGGAACATCTGTCATTTTCTGGATAGTATTTCCATCCAAGAGTTGACTTTAGTTTTGATTGTTACTTAATAGATTTTAAAACAGGTCCCAATGGCAAGAAATTGATTATTCTTGTGATGATCAAATGCAACATCCGTCATTTTCTGGTTAGTATTTGAATTGACGTTGTTTTTTAATGTAACTTAATAAAACCATAAAACTGCTGATTTGCTAGAAACAAGTTGGGAATCAGACAATATGAATAAGAATGTCTTGTGATTAAGACAATGTAGCATAAAGCCTAGCGTACATCCACAGAGTAACTGGAGACAACTAGTTGCAAGGCGGCTTTTGGCAACTGAGAGTAGATGATGGAGATGACAGATGACTGGAGATAAACAGTCAATTTCCGGATTCAGTCTGTTGCCCGTGTTCTACGGCACGGTGGCTGAGTGGGTAGCACTCTCGCCTCTCAGCAAGAAGGTCCTGGGTTCGAATCCCGGTACTCCGGTTTCCCCTACCACTAAAAACATGTCCAAAAGTTCTGGCATGCGCCTCCTGTACTGGCGACCCCGCTCCCATCTCTGTGTGGAGTGAGAGGACAAATGCCCAAAAACAACAATTGTAAACCGCTTTGTGACTCTGGTCTGTGAAAGGCGGTATATAAATAAAGATTGCTTACTTACTACTTTTCGGCAGCTAGTTGTAACTTTTACTCAGATCCGGAGATATCACCTGATGTGAGCGCTCCAACAACATGTGTTGAGAGTGTTATCATGTGACGTATTGCGCGCCCTCTACAGTTTATGTCAGAAAACACACTGTAGTTGACGGCCAGTTGCTGTTGATGTACGCGCTGTTATTCCCGAGACTGGCCTACTGCTAGGAGTTGCCCGTTTTTTGCCAGATTGTCGATGTGTGCGGGGCAGCAACTCATAGGCGACGGATATAATCAGTTGCCAGTCCGATGTACACTAGGCATTAGGGACACACATCAGCCCCTAATTTCTTGTTTAGATCAAGATGTATTATGTTATATTTAAAAGTGACACGCGGGAGTTAAAGAGGTTCACCTTTTAGAGAATAGATGTGTCTTCTAAAAGGTGAACGGAATTGACTCAAAATTGGTTTTAGCGTTTTTTTTCTAACGGTAACTGAAAGTAGAGTGACTCAGCAACACTTTAAATTAGAAAGGAGATGGGGAGGAAGATTTAACCGGCCCCAACTAACAAATTGCCTTCACAAAAACAGCACATATCTTTACCAGTGTAATGTAAGCAAGCTTTGATTGAAAACCACGAGTGATGGATGTGATCTGACAAAGACACTGATAGAGAGGACAAACTAGCCATCGGGAGTCAAAATTTACAATCACTTGCCAAGGGCGGGTGAAAATTCCAACATCTGAGGCATTTAAGTGGATTGTTTGTCAAATGTAGTGAAGCAACATCCATCTTCCCCTGACCCTCTTAACACTTTACATGATGTAATGTTTTTGAATTCAGTTAGAAATAATTTGTTGGAATGAAAATTAAACCGTCACAAGTGAAAGAACTACTGGACCCGGAGACAACCTTGAAAGTTATTTTTTATTTTGGTTTTAAGAGCAGACAAAGTGAGTAATGAGGACACGAGTTGACAGCAATCATGTTCAATGTGAGAATGAGTCTTCGCTTGCATTGAAGGGTGAGAATTGTCCAAAACCTAAAAAAATATATAATGCATTTGTGGAGCTGGGAAATGAATGGACGGATAAAGAAATGTTTTTAGCATATTAAATAGTCTCTGACAAATAGTGAGAATTTTTTTCCCAAAACTTTCACTGCCCAAACTTTGCGAAACTCTGCTCAATAGCATTCAAAAACTTACTAATTAACCAGAGTCACAACATGGTCACTCAAACAAAAGGCTTCACAAGAAATACACAGGCATTGTGTTGGCAGCTGGCATTGCTCCTCATTGCTCTTTATTTTTTTATTGTTTGTTTGATAGAGGTATTTCATGCACTACAATAACAAAATTCAGCTACAAGTCCATGCAATTATTTAGATTTTAAACTATCAATTATCCAACTGCATAATATCCACTTACTCTGAGAGGCTCGCAACGTTATACGGCACTCAAGGCAAAAATGCTCCGTCATGAAATGCCATAACTGATGCTGATATTAAATGTGAAGAGCAAAGGCTGTTTTCTGTTTGTTTTTTGTTTTTGAAGCTGGAAAGCAAATTCAGCTGGGAGGACATTACAAAGAGGATATGTGAGAAAAAGACATCCAAAAGAGGGGAACTGATGATGCTTCTCGTGCACTGGGACTGCCACGCCCACTTAGCGGCTCGGGGCTCCGGAGTGAAGGAAGGATTTCATCTGTTTTATCTCCTCCACCGTCTCTGTCCTTCTTTTTTTAAGTTCCACAGTGCACATCCCCTCTTCCCCCTCTTCTTGCTACACACACAGAGATCTTAATCGTCCCTGACCGTAATCTACCACAGTGGAAAGCTTTTCTTCAATAGACAAAAAAGCAGCTTATAGTTGCTGCGCCCCGAAGGGTGTAATATCAGAGGTTATCCTTTGGAAAAAGGGAACAATGTATCTTATGATTTTGTCACATTAGTCCCTGTTGTGGAGGAGCAGACAGTGGCATACTAAAAGAGATGTATGAAAAAGGACAGGTGCTCAGGTTTATACATGAAACAAAGTGATGTAATATCGCAACAAGTGAGTTGTGAAATGAGAGAAACGTAAAATAGCTTGTAAAACAAATTTGAAATGTCCAATGTTATGCGATTTATTTGAAGGAGGCTCAAACACATTTTCGTAAATAATAATGTCATTGAAATCATTCTAAACATAAATTATCACAAATTTGATTTTAGACTGCAGCTGGACAAAATATCTTGGACATATCAATATAAGCTTGGACATGTCTGATCTTGGAAAGTTTCTCCATACAGTTGCAATGAGCGACTGGAAATCTGCCTCATATCCAAATATTTTTGTTTTAATCTCCAAGCTGTTGGACGGTTTGGCATGTGACAGTTCATCGCATTTCAAAAGTTGTTGGAGTTGACAATTTTGTAAGTTTTCTGGCGTATGCGCTGGCCTTATGTGGCAACCCATCCATCTGGTGCTTGGTTTAGACAAAAATTGACACTATGGTATTTGCAAAGAGAGCACCAATCACCAAAAATCTGATTTACAATTCAAATGTCTACAGTGTTCTGACATATGGATTACGTGTTTTTTCATCACTATCACATACTATATATGTCCCATAATATCATACAGATGATATTATGGGACACCAGATTGTAGCCTTGGGCAAAGGTGCGCACTTTTAGAGCTAATACTAGCATCTCAGTGACAAGCACATAACAATAAAATGAAGGTAGTTGGCTCTGTTGCTTTTGATGTTGGTCATGGCGTGTAGTATATTGTAGAGAACCATTTTCTGCCTTACAGTATACTTTTACCGCAATTCCCATAAAGAAAACAGTCCTATCACCAGTATTTTGAACATGTCGTTCAGGCTATGCACTCTGTATACATACATGTATTTGATGACACAGTTGTCCATAAATGTATATCATGAGATGACTATCAACAAATATCTGTAGGAATCATTGCATACACATTTGATACAGTGCATAAAACATACAGTGAGCTCTAACAGCCCCAAGGGCTCTTAGAGAAGTGTTCCTCTGAGATATTTTATTAAAATAATTACTCGGAAATATAATACCCTTTAGAATATAACTTATAGTTGCATTTGAGTGTTTCTGTTTCAGTTTCCAGAACAATTTAATATGAATAATAGTTTTTTTTTTCACTACAATTAGCAACATAATTGTGTACCTCTTTGTGCTCCAACACGTCTCCTCTGGTGAAACACATCCAAATAAAGGTGCAACCTGTGTTTGACCTGTGGGAACATTTGCGGAAACTCCCTCTCTGTGAGCTGCGGAGAAACGACCTGCTAAAGACCTTCATTTGAGAATGACGTGTCTCATAAACTGTACCTAAGAACACATACATTTCCCCTGTTTGACATTTTCACACAATGTTCAATTCAAGCATGAAGTTAATCACACCACTTTCCCACCACTAGAATTAACAGAACAATGTTTCTGGCATTATGCACTAGGTCTGCATTATAGCATTGTCTGTAGAGAATTATCACAGGTCTCTTTAAATTGCTAATATTACGCCTTGATTGAAACACACTTATGATATAGATTTAATATAATCGAACACTGAACATTGGAATGTACATGTTTTCTTTTCGCTTTTTGTGTAAGATAATCATAGAATAATATAAGATAAGAAAAACTGATAAATTGATCTTATAATGGAGAAATTGATATGTCACATTTTTTCTATTTGAGATTATGTTGACGATGATTTCCATTCCTAGTCAATGACTTTTGTAAGTTGTGTGTGTTGTGGATTAGCCAGCGTTGATCAGGCATAAATAATGGAAGATTCTGAAAATGGCGCTGCGGCCGGGGAGCAACAGATGCCACTCCAGCAGAAGGAGAGGTGCTACTCTCTTCCTCTGCTCCACACATGCTACCACTCACGTATTTGGACCCATTAACACTGATCTATATTAATTCCTTTGGATTCTGAAAGAAATGAATAAGGAAGTTGATTAAGGAAATGAAAATCTAACCTGCCGTGCTGGAGCTCAATGTGTTCCAGTCTGTTTCACACTCTGGGATTTTTAAACCTTAATGGCTATCCAGTTAGTTACAGATCAGTGGAGCAAAGCCAGGATACAATGTTTATTTTTCCATTGACTTATTCTTCCTAACATTTAACCCCTTTCCCTAAAGAATTGAGTGAGGTTATTGGCAGCTGTCTGTACACAGAAAACTACTTAAGAGTTATGCTGCGTCTGTTGTATGTCAGTTATTTACGTTTGGACTGACTTCCCATCGACACTGTACATATGCCGTTCACAATTATGACAAAACACATCTGTCATTCATCAATATTTGAAATGAAAGCCAATGCATTGTTATGTCCACCGAGGCCTGTATCTTTCCATTGATTTTTGGCCAGGCATTTGCTCAGCCAAGCCCTGGTCCAAATGCAATTTAAGTGTTGTGTGGGGACACATTTCTAGCATAGAAGCTGACATGGTGTGGTCAATAGCCCCCGGCAGTGAATGAGCTCTCAAGTGGTGTACAGCGAGATGTATTTCCTCTTCCAGCTCACCTCATGCCTTCTCATCAAATTAAACGCTCGGAGCTGCAGGGCTTTCTGCAGGCCTTCAGCATGCCTCCACCCTTTAGTCTGAGAGAGGACAGACACTGCGATGACAAACAAGCACCAAAACACACTTCAATTATTCCATTCAAAATGGCATCAGCTCTCGACCCTCTACTTCAGGAAATTAAATTTCAAAATGAACCATGGTGGCGACAGCAAAACAAAGGTGCTCTCTGATTAGGCGGGATTTTAATAATGCTAATTTATTTTTCTGAACGCCATAGTGAGATATGATGTTGTTAGAAATAACTTGGGTTATAGGTGAGAAGCAGTGACTTTTACAACTATCTTTGAGCTCATATTTTTTGTTGATTCTTTTTATAGTTGCTTTGGACTGTTGTGCGGCATTTTTTCATGGCTATTTTTTCTGTACGCTCAAAAGCATGTTATGTCCATGCTGTTACTTGTGAGGGTAACCCTGGTGCTTTATGACATCCGCACATTAGTGTTTAAGAATCCAATGCCTGCTGAAATGGTCATAATATCTGTTTGGCACGAAGGAGTGAAGTCAGGACAATATGGTGATAGAGGGATTCTCTGTCACTGCCAAAATGAGAGTATACATATTGGGAGCGGAGCAGTGTGGCTGTAAATAATTTTCAATTACACAATGAGACAAACCCATTTGTGGTCTCCAGGTGTGACAAACAATAGCACTGTATGTGTTTGTTTCAGATGTGTGGAAATGCTTCGCTTTATTTTGCTCTGAGGTAGAAAAGGATTGTGGGAGATGGGTGCTCTGGTGCCAACTGCATATTTCCACTGCTGAGCAGAGGGTATAATTGTGGACCTTCAAAACAAATGCCCAGTCCACTTGGCACATGTGAAACTCTTGGGAAAAGGCAGTAGTCATTGCCTGTGAGAACACAAACTTATGGTGTGCAAATAAAAGAAACGTTTAAAAAAATATATAAGGAATACAAATGTAACTATATTTGTATAGATTAACTCAATAAGACCTATAAGAGCGCAGCATTTCCACACTCATTGGTCAAACCAATAAAACTTTCATTTTGGTCCATCTTTAAAAATCAAAAACACATGCGTGACCTTCATCTTGATCTAGTTTTGCATATTGTGTGATTCTGTATGTGTGTGTGTGTGTGTGTGTGTGTGTGTGTGTGTGGCAATTCCTCCCCCGTGTGTTTGGAACCCTGGCATGGCCCGTGGTCCTCTCACTTCCTGGAAGTCTGGGGTTCCAGAATTGGAGGCTCTGATTCAAGGATTTTTTTCTACCATTATAGGGATTTGAAACACACGTCTAATTAACCTGTTGATTATGACTCTGACGGGCAAGAGTGTTCAATGTTGTTGTTCTATGGGCTTAAAAGGCTTAATGGACAATAATTTGTTTATGAAAATTATGTTTTCATCTGTAGCAAACCACAGAACACTATTGTCTGTTTTGTCTATTGCCTATGTATAACGCACTGTTAAGTCATTGTAACCGGTCTTCCAAAAAGAAAAGACATACTTGGGTAAATGACAACCAGCCAATTACTGTCATCACCTTATACAGATATATTTACATTAAGATGTAGAGGTCTGGGTGACAGTGATGTGTCACAGGAACAAATGGCATTTACATTTGCAGAGAGTGGGCGCGTGCTGGTTCCTATTCATTTAGCTGGTTTCTCTCCTGAAGTAATGGGAGGCCCTGACCTAGGGCCTCTCTGTCAGCCCATTAGTGAGTGTGGAGAGCACTGAGTATGTGCCTGTGCTGTTCTGCCACTCACCCTCTCAAATCAACACAAACAAGCCCCCTCTGCTCGCACACACAGGAACCACGAAGCTGGGGCATTGATTTTATAATGATGCCCTAGCTGCTTCCAGCCATGAAGGCACTGGAGCTGGCTGACTGGAGGTTGTGGCGGGGGAGAGGGTTTTGGGAGGCAGCCTGGATGTATGCAGTGAAGGGGTCTCCAGAAGGACGCATCTAGAGCATGTAGAGCAGACAGACAGGACCAACTTACAGAGCTCTGCGCCCAAAGCCAAAGTGTCCCTCCACAGCACACACAAACCTGCAAGTGCCAATCAAAGCAGCCTTAGGCACTGCCATTGCTGCACGTGCATAAATTAGCATGTATTTGCATAAGAATCCACTCGTTTAGCAGACCCACTTGGCTCCCTCCCCAAATGGCATTTTCTCAATACCCCTCCCTCTATCGCTCACTTTTCCTCTCCTTTACAGACATCCATAAAAGCTAGAAAATAGTGATTTAACTCTTTTGTTTTTATAGCAGACCCCCTCGAGGCGAATTAAAATATTTACATACATGATTGTGTGCATACGTTTGTTTATTCAGATTGTTCAAAAGGTCTATTTACAGAATTAGGAAGTAATTAGCCCCTGCACATATATAATTGCAGCACAACAGTTTTGTGTATTTTATTTTATTCATAGCATAATAAGTACTTTAATTGCAATGTAAGGGGGCAGTCTGAAAAGTCAGCATCAGATCTGGGTGCTTCTTTGTAAATATGTTTCAGAGACGGTGTTTATTGTCCAGACTTACACGGTGACACTGAGGCAAGAGAGAAGAGGAGAAAATGAACTGAAACACATTTTTTTCCAGTCAATCAGGACGCCGAGAAACAAGCCTTGCAGGAATTAAAAAGTAAAGAATGGATTTCTATTGCCCTGAGCACACATTGTGGGAGACAGTAATTGGGGAGGACTGTGCCTTCTGAGTCAACCTGGATCCTGGCACAGGGGCCTAATGAAGGCTTGGCTCACACTACTCCTGCTCACATTTTGTACAGTTTCAGCCCTGGCCCATGGCTTTGTCCATGTAAATTATTAAAAGTTCCATTTGCTCTGAAACATTTTGCAAAAAATCATGTAATGTATACATTTCTATTCATCAAACTATGAGCCAAAGAGTACAACATGCTCATTTTACCTCAAGTAAAACCAAATCATGACAATAGATACAGAAAATAAATACATTTTGTGCATGTAGAAAACAAAAAGTTCATTAATTGAGGTACATGTACTGCGGTTCAATTGCAGCTGTAAAAATTAAGATGAATAGATCCTTTAATCGGACCACAGTTTTTGTTTTTGTTTAGATTTCACTCTATGTTATTCAGATATCCAACAACACATGATTATATTCCCATTGCACACATTGCTCATTGAGATATATTCCTTTTAATTTAGTAAACTTAGCTCTCAAAAGTGCGCACAGTAATTTCTCCTGCAACAGTGTGCTCTGATGTTAAATAGTTATGGCACATCAATAGTAGCTATTACCAGCAGGCTTTTAAGGCAAACCTGAATGTCAAATATATTCAGATGTCAAGTTTAAAGCTTTTTCACACGGCAGGTTTGCTTTTGTCACAGCGAGATTAACCTCCACATTTGTACACAGCTATATTTGTGTAGTTTTATTTCCATCCCGAGCCGCAGCTGACACCCCAGGAGGTTGTGAACTGGCTCTGGGCAGCTCTCTGCTCCCTGCTCCCCACTGGTCGACGGGGCTCATCTCCTTGTCACTATTTCCAACCTGAGTTAGTTTGCTCTTAATATGAGTCACCACACACACACATACACACAGAGACCCGAGGGGCTTACGCTGTCCTGTCTCATCTCATCTCCTCAGCGCCTTTGATCCTCAACCTTCCTCCAAAAATACAGGGCTCCCTTGCAATGTTAACTTCCTGCCATGCTATTTAAGCTTCCTTGTCTGCCCGAAGGTACTGGTTTAGCTTTAGCTGTCTCCTAATGACAGCGGTGTAAGAAAAGCAGGCAGCAGGGTGTTGGACCACAGGCGCGGGACAAGTGACCCTGGGGTATACGACCAGTTTGGGACGCCTCATTAAAGCCCAATAAGGGTGAATGCCCGGCAGTGGTATGAGGCGCTTACGCAGTGGCATTTATTAAATAGTGTTCATCATATCATCACAACTATCTCCCATACACGCTACGACACGCTGTAATTAGGTACATTTTATAGTACTTTGTTCTGCAGATTATGAATAGATTTTAAAATGTGATAGTCAACGTAATGAGATTGTATTTTGTATTTGGTTGGTCTCCCAGTTAAATTCCCTTTGGGTGTACTGTGTGTAGTTCTGTTTTTGTATCCTGGACTTTATTTTTTTGATTCGCGTTTATTGATTTACTTCTATTTGCAGTCATGCACATTTTAAGTCCTTCATCTGTCCATTTTCACGTAATCAGTCGATCAAATCCATGCAGTGCAGCCCAAAGTGCTTTACAAAGACATATAATCAAACAGAACCTTTGTAAAACAGAGGAAGAACATGAAAAAAACCTGAAAATTATAAATAGTCTTGCACACAGCTAAATAAGACAGCTTTCAGCAATAAGTCTCATTTTACAGTTATATTGATTACATGCTTATGAGACTGATCTACAACCCCATTACTCTGTTTAAGCCTACTCTCTGCAAACGTTTGAAAGAATCTTTAGCTACTGTATATAGCGCATTTCACTGACCAAGGTCACACAAAGCACTGTTTTACCACTAATTTCCATTCACTCCACACGCAGTGATGACAGAAGCGAGATGGCAAACACCTGGTTCATCGAAGCCCCTGACCATCACAACCCATTCACTCCCTCATTACGTTCATCAATCAATCAATCAATCAACGTTTATTTGTAGAGCGCCTTTCCTACACAAGGCAACGCAAAGCGCTTCACATCCCCTATCACATCATGCATAAATCAAACACATTAAGAGCACAAGATATATTAAAAACATTAAAAATAAAATCACAAAAATTAAAAACCTTTAAACATTAAAATCACAGATGGGACTAAAATCATAAATAGTCACAGTGCATTAAAAAGATTAAAGATAAAAACAAAGATGAAAAGATAAAATCATTCAGTTGTATATGCGCAGCTAAACAGAATTGTTTTGAGCCTAGATTTAAAAGATGCCAGAGTAGACGCCTGTCTCACATTCTCAGGAAGACGGTTCCAGACTCTAGCCGCATGAATCTGAAATGCAGTTTGCCCATGTCTAGTACCGACTCTGGGCACTAACAGGAGTCCAGTCCCTGTGCTCCTCAGAGTCCGGGTCGGTTCATATGGCACAAACATGTCATGGATGTACCTTGGCGCGAGACCATGGAGAGACTTGTACACAAGTAAAGCTGCTTTGAAGTCTATTCTCTGAGGAACAGGAAGCCAGTGCAGAGACCTGAGAACTGGACTAATGTGGTCGTACTTCCTAGTTCTGGTCAGGACTCGAGCTGCTGCATGTTGAATGTACTGCAGCTGTTTTACAGCCTGTTTGGACAGACCTGTGAGCAGGCCATTGCAATAGTCTAACCGACTGGAGACAAAAGCGTGTATAAGAGTCTCCAAGTCTGCCTTAGACACTATGTTTTTAATTTTAGCAATGTTTTTTAGGTGGTAATAAGCTGCTGATGTTACAGATTTTATGTGGCTTTTGAAATTTAAGTCTGAGTCCATTATCACTCCTAGATTTCTGACCTGATTTGAGGGTTGTAGAGAGAGAGCCTGGAGGTGACAAATAACGCTCTCTCTTTGTTTCTGGGGTCCGAAAACAATTATTTCAGTTTTGTCGGTGTTTAGTTGGAGAAAGTTATTTTGCATCCAATCACGGATTTGCTGGACACAGTGAAGGAGCGAGTCCACTGGTTCATGCTCTCCTGCTGTCAGGGACACATAGACCTGAGTATCGTCAGCGTAATTGTGATAAGAGACATTATTACTGTGAATCAACTGACCTAGAGGCAACATGTAAATATTAAACAGAAGAGGACCCAGGATTGACCCCTGTGGCACTCCGCAGGTCAGGGCCAAGTGGTCTGAGGTACAGTTTTCGATCTCCACAAAAAACTTTCTGTCTTGTAAATAGGACCTAAACCAGCTTAGGGCGGTGCCAGCAACACCAACCCAGTCCTCAAGTCTCTGAATGAGGATGCCATGATCAATAGTGTCAAAAGCAGCACTTAAATCTAACAGAAAAAGGACTGAGACTTTTCCTGCGTCAGTGTTTAGTTTGATGTCATTTGTTACCTTTATTAGCGCGGTCTCAGTGCTGTGGTGGGGTCTAAACCCTGACTGGAACATATCATAAGCGTGATTGATTATTAAAAATTCTGTAAGTTGTTTATAGGCAACTTTTTCTAGAATTTTTCCCATGAAAGGCAGATTTGAAATGGGCCGATAATTTTTGAGTGCCAGGGCTTCCAGACTCCTCTTTTTTAGGAGGGGTCTGATGACTGCCGTTTTCAAGGCCATTGGGAATGTTCCAGATTCAAGAGACATATTAACTATTTGTGTAAGTGAAGGTAAAAGACTGCTCAGAACTGACTTGAGAAATCTAGGAGGTAATACATCCAGGCTGCATGTGGAGGAACTCAGACTAGTGATTATCTCCTGGACAGTTTCAATTTGTACTGGTGTAAAGTGCGTCAGCCCAAAAAGCCTCACTGGCGGTTGGATTATTATTTCTATCGTGGAGGTGATGGCGTTTTTGATACCTTGGACTTTGTCATTAAAGAACTGAGCAAACTCATTACATTTAGATTTGGAAGTAAGTTCTGATGGCATCTTAACAGGGGGATTCGTCAATCTATTTACTGTTGAAAACAGAACACGTAGATTGTTGCTACAGCCTTCAATAGTTTCAGAAAAGTACATTTCCCTCGTTCTACGTAGTTCCCTGTTAAAATTGCACAACGCATCTTTGAAGATCTCATGGTCAACTTTGAGATTTGACTTTCGCCACTTCCGCTCGGCCTTCCGGCACTCTCTCTTCTGTGCCCTGACCGAGTCTGCTTTAGTCCATGGCGCTTTTTGCTTGTTTGTAACTATTTTAACCTTTACAGGAGCAATTGTATCCAGAACATTCAAAACAGTGGTGGTGACAGAATCAAGTAATTCATCTACAGTAACACACAACGTGTTCTCAAAGTTTACCCTCCCCATGAACAGTTCGCCTGTATTATCATTTATGTGTCTTCTTCTAACAACCGAAGATTCAGCTGGTGGTTTACAATCAAGACACATGTCAAAAAATACACGTTCATATCCATTACATTCATGTCTACTGTACATACTGTAGTGGTATGGCAAACCTATATGCAGACACAGGGAGAGCATGCAAACTCCAGGAGGCGGCATTAAACCCAGTAAATAGTAAGTAGTGACCAATTTATGTAATTTCCTTTAATTCAAGGACAATTTCATACTGCTTTCTCCACACTGGCCTCTTTCACTATAAAATTATATGTTTAACCAGTTTTATTCTTAGATGAATTTTAATGCATTATTTAATTGTTTATTATGGTCTGGTTATAAAGACATCATAATAAATTGATTTGACTGATATATTTGAAAGCTGCATCTATCTTGAGGGCAATCGTTTCCTAGTCAGCGCAGTGATTCTGCTTGTTATGCGAGCTAACAATGTCAGAGGAGGGCCTGCGTGTTGATTAGCTTAAACGGAGGCCTAATAAAAGTGTGCGAGCATAATTAATGACAGCCTAATGACGACAAGAGCACGGTGCCGTAGAGGTGGGTGTTCCTGGGTTAAACATGTCTCTGGATGTCCACGGCGCAGGCACATTATCAGCTGGCAGTGCCCACCCGTGCCCACCCATGCCATGCCCCCTCCGTGCCATGCCTTGACTCTCTCCCTAGGGCTCGTGACAGGACGACTTTAGCAGTGGCCTGAGCCTAATTAACCGCCACAGCAGGTGAGGCCGAGACAGCGAGCACAGGGCGGGTTGCTCTCTGACAGCCCCAAGTCCCACCAGAGCTTCCCCCAGGCCCCTGCCATGACCACACAAGACCACGCGCACGTCTGTGTTGAGTTAGATCCAAGCCGACAGATTCAAGGGCCAATATGAGTGAGTTTTTGAAAGCCGATATCAACAAACAGGTTTAAAAGAGGCGATTTGGGACTGACATGTTGGTAAAATGTAATTATACTCTACTTAAGTGTTGCCTGTCACGTCTTTGACAGAAGCCTTTGCTGTGGATTTCTGTGGATTGCAACAGAATATAATGGAAATGACATTTTTACATATCTGCATACTGAGTCAATATAAGGCAGGATGACACCAAAAATAACAAGCCTGTCAATGTCGAAACAACTGAGCAAACAAGGAAAAGTACGCACTGGCAGATGCATGCTTTGACATACAACAAATACGAATTAGACAGGAGGAACTTAGTGTCACACACCATGCTTTTTATAGGCAAAGACAATATCAGCAACTATAGAAATCCAAACAATAACCTGAAAATTGTATCTTACTTTGAACACAATTTGACCGCCTTAAAACAAGACAGTTTCAAAAAAATATAAGAAATGTCTCCTTTGGAATGAGAAAAAAAGCAATAATTCTTGAAATACGACTAATTGGCTTGTCCCATTGGCAAATTTTGTTTTATTTCAGTCAGAATGTACTGAAATTAAGATACAGACCACTTGATTCAAGCAGTTATTACAAGCAGTCAATTTAGTTTGTTTGTTTTGAGCTTATAACAGAAGCTATTTTTCACGTGTATTGCTGTTGCTAATTATTATATATTCAAGCAGTGATTTCTCAGTATAGGAACAATTGCATTTCCAGTTCGTTTCCAGTCCCACTGTTTGGGTCTACGCTTGCCTTTGAGCATCATCAGTGAAATGCTACACAGCAGATCAAGTTGCGATGCTTGAATAATTTTGTTCTTTGAGCTAAAACGATTGCACAAAAGCTTAACAATTATACACGAATTACTGATTCAGAAAAGGAAATCATCAAACAAAGTACAATCTGTGGAAGAGATGGCCGTGGTCAGAGGAGCCAGGGAAATGAGATTGGCGTCTCACATTTTAGATAATTTAAATTACTCAAACATGCATGAATCGCTCTGAAAACTATTGTGAGTCAATGGAAAGGGAAGGAACAACAACTATCATCAAAGGCTGGGAAAAAAACTATTTTGCTTGTGCCCGTTATGAACCAGAAATCTTTTGCTTTTATGTTGGCTTTATATATTCCTCATGCCATACAATATTTGAGGCCAGTCCAGAGTTTTCAATGGACAGATGTGTGCCCAAAACATTATTCATAACTCATATTCATAACAGTGGCCCATTTGCAGACTTCCACTGTACAAACACACCCTGTCACCTACCCCCCAGCATAATACATCACTTATTGTGTTTTGCACAAAGCCCCCCGCCGTGTGGCTTTCTCTGCTGCGCTTTATCATATGCGCACACACATAGGATGCATATGGATGCCCACTTGTGTATGCTATAGGGAGTGTGCAGGGAGCATCAACACTCACAAACTGCCCTGGTTTAATCTATTACCATTTTTATGTGACTCTGATATTTTGCCTGTATTAACCAATGCATCATTATGAGCTTATAACGGAAAAAATGCAGTGGATTTATGGCCCCAAATAAAAATAGGAGACAATAATGTAACTTATGAGTTTTATGAGAAGCATCTAAAAATAAAATATACTTTTATACTTTTGGCAGTAAAAGATAATATTTAGAGGAGGCCGTGGTGCTCACTAGAAACAAAGCTTTTCACTTTTTTGATTTAGAGTGACTTGGACTTTGCTGTTGGTATTCAGGCTTTTATCACATTGGACCCATAGAAACGTCTCCGACCTAAAATCGTATTCTGTCGAGAAAGTAGGCGAGGCAAGGCAAGTTTATTTGTATACCACAGTTCATACGCAAGGCAACTCAAAGTGCTTAACAAAACAAGATAGAAACAATATCAGGAATTAAAATCATAAATAATCACTGCACATTAAACATAGTGAAGATAAAACCCTCAGTTACCGTCATTTTAACGGCTAAACATACTTTGAACAACAGTGTTTGGTGATGTCAGTTGCATACTGCAGCTGACATCACCAAACACTCAGCCACCGTGCTATCCACTCAGCACGGTGGCTGAGTGGATAGCACTCTCGCCTCTCAGCAAGAAGGTCCTGGGTTCGAATCCCGGTCGGACCAGGGCCTTTCTGAGTGGAGTTTGCCTGTTCTCCCCGTGTCTGCGTAGGTTTCCTCCGGGTACTCCGGTTTCCCCTACCACTAAAAATATGTCCAATAGTTCTGGCATGTGCCTCCTGTACTGGCGACCCCGCTCCCATCTCTGTGTGGAGTGAGAGACAAATTCCCATAATTAACAATTGTAAACCGCTTTGAGACTCAGATCTGCAGTGAAAAGGCGGTATATAAATAAAAACTTACTTACTTACTTACTTACTAATACTTTTCTGACATATTTTTGCTCTCTTAATGATTATAGTTCACTATGATGTCCTGACCCAAACTCGAGGCTGGC
Organism: Knipowitschia caucasica; assembly: GCA_964034765.1. Lineage (NCBI taxonomy): Eukaryota > Metazoa > Chordata > Actinopteri > Gobiiformes > Gobiidae > Knipowitschia > Knipowitschia caucasica. The sequence goes on from OZ035826.1 coordinate 31,384,114, forward strand.
ACAGAATATCCTCTGACTTGAGTGTGGATGACCTATGCTGGCTTTTATTTACACTGAAGTATTTGTATTGCGCATAATGACAAATGCTACACTTCACCCCACACATAAGCAACCCTCTCCGTGATGTATGGTATGTGTGCTGTATAATATGTTTTACACATGGTCACTATACATCACCCCAATGCAGCGTGAGTAGGTCTATTTGATCCTATTTGGCAGATGGATCCAATTGTCCGCAGCCGCACGGGGTTGTGACAAAAAGCAATCTAACGGCAGCCTCATTGATGATGATGAGTTCTGTTCCATTGCTCCGAGATCCAGTCCAATTTCAAAAGCAAATTCACTCATTCATCTTCCAAATAATTGTGGCACTTTATCAATTGCTCCCAGTCTTTTTATCTATCTCTTCGATTGATGTGATCATTTTCACAAACAGCCTTCTGTACTCACGCCGGCTCGGAGCACACTTCTATTGCGAGGGATTTTTCTCCAAAGGCATGGCTGGGCACAAGTGACAGCTCCCAACTATGTATGTCTCTCTGTCTCTTTGCTCGTGCCTCCAAACGTGCATGCTTGCAGTTGTGCATCTAATAACAAGTAATTCTGAGCTCATAATCATTCATCTTGAGTTTCATTATAAGAGCTGTGTTATTTGTGCATTTGTTCGACACTGACTATTTATGAGGCCATTTATCAGCGATACTAACAGTTTGATGAGTGCCTCCATGATCTCGACTCTATCACCACCACAGCAGCTGAATTATTTGTAGCTTCAGTTCAAGGTTCATTTACACATGTATTCAAAGAGAGAAGAAATGAGCCAGGATTTTGATTCAGGGTTCAAATTCTGAGAAAATGCTGAGAGGAGTTTCCTTTGACTATATACAAACAAACCTGAAGTACAGCTCTTATTAAGTTGAGAGAGTGTTATCTAACAATCATGGAGGCCTAGTTTTATAGCCACAACAGCAATTATATCAATCCAACTAGTCCCTCACTCGCTAAACTCGTTGGTTCTATCACTAGTTTCCATGCACGTCACAAATTTAGCTTCAGCTTTGTCAGACAGAAAAGTGAAAAAGTTACGCAATTTGCGAATTAGCTCTGTGTCTGACAGTGGCTCACAGGGCTGTTTTCTTTCTAGTACATAAAAAGAAAAGTGAAAAAGTTACTCAATTTGCGAATTAGCTTTTTCTAACTAGTATTCAAAATATGTACCATGTTTGTTAACAAGATAAAGACAGCCTTATGTGGTGTGATTAGTTTACAAAATGTATCTTTTAGAAAATTCCTTCCGAATCAAAATTAGTCTGGCTATTAGCAAGCTTTAGTGTTATCTTCATTGTTGAGTCAAATTTGAGTCAAAACCAGGTGCGGTGGCCTTAAATAAAAGTCATGTTTGAACAGCACATTATTCAGCAAAGTTAGTCAAATCAAGTGATAATGAGCACATTCAGTTGTATTCTAAATGTGCAATGATGCCCAAACAACAAAATTGATTTTGCTCAAAAACGCTTTTGGTAATTGCCAAATCCAATTCAAAATGGAAAAAGCAGCTTAACAAAATGACATGCAAATGAGAAGTAAATAATGGGTGATCCAAAAAGTAGTCATTACTGTATTGTACAAAACAAAGCTTCATGTATACCCGGCAAACAACACATTTCTCTTCATTGTTTGGCTTTATCGTGTGCACTACATGCCATTTAGTGCATGTTTTATGTCATGGTCTTTCAGTGCCAGTACGGGCGCTGTGGGCTGTGGCTGCCCCGTTGTTAGAGGTTGTCATTGCCCACAGCAGAGTCCAGTTGTGTTTCATAAGCCACTGGTGCTTGTGGGGATGACTGGTCTCGTCAGTCCGTTTGAGCGCACCCGGCAGCAGCAGTAACAGCAGGTACGGAGAGAGTGGAGGGGGCACAGTATGGACTATAAATCTGACAAATGCATGATGTGTCATTACCTTCCACTTATTATTATTCTCCCACTCCTCTTTAGGCCGTGAGCCACTTTAGCGTCGCTCTCCCCGGCAGGGTGCAGAAGCGTTTGTACCGTGGCCTTGTGTGTGATGGATGCGCAGGGGAGGTGGCAGTGCTTTTGTTTGTATGTATGCACACATCATTTCAGCGCATGATCATTTCTATGCTCGCCGGGCCAGTCTAAATGTTTGGATTTTAACCCCCCATGCAAGGTACATTTTAGAGCAAAGATTTTCAGCAAGGAATATAGTCTCTTCTACCTATCATAGACATTGAAACTAAGTTACCAGTTACGCAGATCAAATATTTTATTGACAAGGGGAATCTGAATTTTATTTTGTAATATTCCTTTGGCTGCTCAGTCCTCTTCCATGCTCACACACTTTTGGCTGTGCCTCTGATGCCTTGGGACAGAGCAGGGTAGAGGTCCAGGTGCCTCACAAGCACAGACCTCATAAAACTCCCTGTCACTTTGACTAATTTGTTAGTCTTGTCTCAGTGTGTCCAATTGTCACCCTGCCTTCCTCTGCCACAACTCCCCCTGTCTATTTTTTACCGGTCTGACGTCTGCGTGAGGAGAAGGAGGAGATGGGGAGGAGGTCCAATAAATGTAATAAAGTGCACTGGCCATTGGTTGCAGTGATCTATACAGCAATCCATCTGCAGTCAGTGTTAGAACAGGGGCTTTATGGAGCACGGCGTGGCATGATGGTTCGATCTCTCATCTGTTTCCTGTCTGTCTCTTGCTGGGGCACTCCTCGAGAGGTGGCCCACTCACCAGACAGGAGGTAAAAATAAAAATAGGCTAAGAGAAATGTCCGTCTATGAACGCTGGCTGGTTTTGGGGACTGGATTTGGCGAGACCAGACAGGGTGGGGTGATATAGATTGGCTCAGGATGTGCAGCTGGGTCTCTCCTAGGACTGAAGAGCCAATACTGCTTTCATAGAGATAAATTAAAAGCCAAAACCCTGCTCTGGGGGGAATCAATTTCCAGGTAATTATGGAGAACGGGACAGAGATTACAGAGACAAAACACAAACTGTGAGATGCTCCCCTCTGACTCTGCTCAACACATTGGGGAATAGTAGCTGGGCTCAATAGGAGCAGTGTTTTGGAGCAGATTCCCCCCTCCTCCTTTTCCCAATGCGACCCCCAGTACCTATCTTTAAAAAAGGAGCACAGACTCCGAGCTAAAAATAGGTCACATTTCAGCAGCAGCCACCTTCTGCTGAGCTGTCAGCGCCGCCTTCTCCCTCTTCCTCTCAGCTACAGACACTACCTTAGTCTTCCCTGTTCTTGTAGGAGACAGAGACCGGGGCTGCATCCGAATTCAGCAAAACGACCTCCGTCCTTTTTCTTCCTTGTTCCTCCTTGAGCTTTAAAATTGGCCTTTTTTAGATGGACTGTTTCTGGTTTTGTTAAGTGAATGTAACACATTTTTAACATGTTTTTAATGCCACCTATTATACTCTTCTTCTTGCCCTTGTAGAGACACAGGAGAACAAAAAATCAGGATTTTTATCGCCAGCTGCAAATTTAATTGCAGCAGATTTAGCAAGGACCAACCAATATTTTTCTGTTAAGGATTAAGTCTCTAAAATGTGGTTTTATGTGATTGTGTTATGAGCGACAATTTGAAGTTCTATGAAAATCTCACCATTAGAAGAGAAAAAAAAACATCCCATCATCTTTATTGGACATTAATTGAATTATTTTATTTATGATTTTAAACATTCCCAATGAGTGTCAAACTCTCTCCGAGGCACATAATGATCTTTGACTGCCGTGCATGAGCTAGAGGAGGTGTTTATGATGTTGTAGGTCAAAGACGATACACAGGAGTGGACAAGTCGCTCCTGTGCCTGATAGGAACTGGCCATGGGTTTTAGTTTTTAGTTTTTTGTGGCAGGAAAAAAATCAAGAAAAAAAAAATAAAGTCCCTGCTTCTGTTTGCTTCACCATTGTGGTCTCAATTACTTTTGGTTTTATTCTTTGCATGTAATAGTTAAAATTAAATACGGACATCAACAGGTTCCAGATTGTCACTGCTGCTACCATTAGAAACGGGTTTGATCTGAGACGGACACTCAGACAGTCTTGTTGCTGTTTAGCCAGTTGTCATTTAGAATTGAATCACTCTGACGCTGTCCACCAGGTGGCTGTGGCTACAGGTGAGCGCACCTGTGGTTTATGCTCTAAAACACCAAATAGAATCATTTACACTATGGAGAGCAAAAGGTAGGATAGTAAAAGTTTGCACTCTCAAAAGTCAGATTATAGCTTTGTCATGAGAGCTGATGAGTTGCAGCTTTTTAAAGTCCACTCACAAGACCGTGTGGGGTAAATAATGTGCTATAATGGGGCGCATATGGTCAGAATATTCCCAACAGAAAGAGTCCGCAGCAAGAGAGTGTGTGGTGTGCAGTCGACATTTTATTTTAATTGTGCTTTCAGATTGATTTATTGACTGAACATTGTAGTTACTTTTGGGTTTTTCAATGAAGGCTGGTCAATCAGAGGACCGTAGCATGGTTGCTTTGTGTGACAGTTCTATCCCATACTACATTATATCGTGTCATTGCTCTACAACCACAGATTGGCATCAACTATCTTTAAGTGATGTGTGAGGAAAAGATAACCAGCGACCTAACCACAGATGAAGAAAGGAAAATGTGATGTACAATATACGTTTTTTGCAGAACTGGGTGTACGTAAGGATAAGATAAGATGGACTTTATCGATCTCACACAGGAAAAATTTAGATTGTGTGTGTGCGTATCTGTGTGTATGTATGGGTGTATGTACTGTATATATGCATGTGTGAATGTGTACACCAGATGTCTTTTATTGTATTAAAGGTATAGTGTGCACTGGAATTGAAAACTTTCACACACAAAAGTAAATATATAAATGTAAAAAAAAGAGTACACAGATATTTGATCAAAGCTACAACCAGTTGTTTGTCATAATTGGTATCCTGAGAAAAATTAATCCTGGGTATGCAAATGGAAGAGCATTTAAAAAAATAATCCAAAGTTTGAAAAAAAAAAGTCTTATGAACATATGGTCTGAGGTCATTTTATAACGTCCTCTTGTTAAAATTTCAACTTAAACTTTTACTGCAGAGTGTAAGTAAGTCTTTATTCTGCATGGGTGGCTTTTCTCTCCCTCAGTGACTTTTATTCATTGTAGCTGAATGAGAAATATAGATTTGCCCCTGGAAATTAGCAGGAAAAATGTATAGACATAAAAGAAATAGAGCATGAAGGAACGGAAATATGGAGAGGTGGAAAAAAATGTGCGTAAAAAGAGAAATGTGGAAAAGAAGGGATGTTGAAAGAGAGATGGCCACTCTAAGTGCAGCAGCACAGGCACAGAGCTGTGAGTTCCCAGGCAAGACAGCATGAGCTGCCTATTTGTCAGCATTGATCAACCCATTAAGGGGCTGTGGTGGGAAGCATATTGGTTTTGGAGGCCAAAGGGGCAAAGAGAGACAAAGATAAAGCAAGACGGGGGGTGCTGAACTCTCTCTTCAGCCACTGCCTCCTCCACATCTCTATGTACTTTATTCTGTGTTTGCCAATGGGAAGGTAGAACATATCATTTGTCTTATGGCGTCCCCAGAGAAGCCAGTGTACTGTATACTGTCTCAGATGTGCACAATGTGGCTAATAATCAGTGGCTGGTGTGGAAAGCTGTATGTCACTTGTGCGGGTGCGTGCGCGTGTGTGTGTGTGTGTGTGTCTGTGTGCAAAGGTTGGTGGTGGGGCTGAAGGTGGGTCTTGGCCCAAGGGAAAAGCAGCCTGCCTCTTCTCCCAGCCTCTGATGAATTCATATAATTAACTCTGCCTTGATCTGTTGGCTAATCCTGCACTCAGTAATAAGGGATTAAAATGTCACCTAAGCCACCTGCTGCTATTGAGCCCCCAGACTTTTGTGCCTCTGTATATGAGGGTGTATGTCTGTGACAAGATGAGCTGGCAGAGAAGATAAAAGTACAATACATTGCAGGAAGTTAGAAATGATGTGAACAGTGGTCTCACTGGCAAATGCATGTCAACGACAGTATAATGTCGGAATCAGATTTTTTTTTTTTTTTTATAGCCACGTAAGTGTGTCTTACATCAGACATAAATACATACATATACATGCATGACGTCGATGCAGAGCTATACAGTAGCATGAACAGAAAAAACGTAGTTCATTGTTTCTGAAAACTCATTGTCACTTAGACTAAAGGGGACAGGAAAGTGGGGCATGTTAAAGGTGGGAGTTCAGAGAGCTGTTCTCACCTGTTCCTTGTGACCTTCTTGGGCTGAAAAAAGTTCAATAAAGAAGTGCCAATTGGTTGGATAAAGGCCCACAGACTGCCAGCTGGCCTTGCCTTGTGGCCACCTACCCACTGTTACCAGGCAACCTCAAATGTACTTTTGGTTAGGCTAATGACTCCAGTTGCTAGTGCGGCTCAGAGGCGACTAATGAAGCCTCCTCACCAATTGTGTCCATTTAAAACCTAAAAGCTGGCTGATCACTGCTCTGGGATTTCAGGACTTCAGGCTACGGTAAACCTCTCACATGTAGATTCTGCCCTAAGCAGAGCTGGGCAGCAAACTTACACCTACTCAAAGTCTGCAGAACACTTGGATCTCCACAATAGCTGCTGTAAGCCTTAAGGATAGCATTTATACTGGAAAGCTTGAGTGCTAAAGGGCCAACCTCTCTCTATTGCTGCCTCATTGGATAATATATTTCTACTGTGTACACAATCTGTCTATGCATTTATACATTATAATGAGCTTCAGGACTACGCCTGAAAATGTTACCTATTCTTTCATGTTCATGCTGTATGTACTTTGTACTGACGTTTTGCTCAAACATAATCGTCTTCACTTATTCACTATATACACTTCATTGATTGCACACGTTGCACAGTTGTTAAAACATCACTCAACAAAATTAACAACAGACACTTCAAGTTCCCTTTGCAAACTGAGACTACTATATACTGAAACCTAATTCACGTTGTCACAAAGTATAGTGCTAACAGTGGATGGTAGGGTCTTCTTATCTCATTGTGCTTTTGCCTGTAGAGCACGTCTGTCATGTCACTTAAGCTTTGTTCTGGTGTCACAACTTATTGCCAGGCGAATGCATTATGTCCCGCGGGTGTCACTGTGTATGTAATTGTCTATACATGTCCACCACTCACAGGTCTATATTTGGCCATGGTCTCGCTTCATGTCAAGTGCTGTCAAGCGCTGAGTTGCCTGCAGGCCCAACACCCACTGTGCTGCCCTAGTATAGTGATCTGAGTGGGCAGCACCTTGGCACTCCATTTGGACCTGTCCTCGTGGCCTACTTAGAGACCGAAGCCTTGGACAAAGTAAATATAAACCATTATGTAAAAATAACTTCAGAAAAGCTGTGTGGGATTATGCTAATAAAGAGGTCTTAAAAGGTGATGCTTAACCACCCACCCTTGTCACAGAAGGAAAAGGAGATTTAGTTATTTTAGTGTGTATAAATGGTGTCCCTTTTCATCTATTCATATTCAAAATCCAAGAATGAGGGGAAAACACACACAAATACTAGGGGATGTTTTTTTCATTCATGGCTGCCAGTTAAAAGGCCCTTTTTATGTAACATTGGCAACATTTTCGTTTCACCTCTCTCTCAAATGGATCTTCAAAGGATGTTTATTGATTCCCTACTGTTAACCTTTCATGTGATGTTTTATGGTTGCTGTGTTTGGTGGCCCTCAATAGCTTTTAAAGATGCGGATGAGGGCGAGGATCTTGCTGGCAGGGCTGACCGGGGGCATAGATAGAGTGGGATAAAAAGCAGAACATTTGGAGACGGAGGAAAAAATATTGCATTGGGTCAGGGATGAGCTGGTGACTGGGTGTCTGGAGCCAGCAAGAGACCTGGGGAGGGGGGGGGAGGAGAGGCGACGTGTCCCTCTGGGGATGGGAGTGGTTGATGTGTAATGGCATTAATCTCCAAATGCCAGTTAATACACATTGCAACTTATTGTCATTTCAACTTTTTCCCACAGGGAGGCAGTCAAGTGGCAGAGTGGGTAGTGGTAACCTAACAGTGAGAAGTACATGGGTTTGATACCCTGAAACTCTATGCAGAGTTTCCATGTTTCTCCCTGCGTCTCGTGGTTTTCCTCCAGGTGCTCCGGTTTCTCCCTTCACCCAAAACATGCAGCGGCAGCCTCGCTTCCACCACTACCGATTGTCGAGTGAATAAATGCTGCATGTAGTACTTTGGGAGACTTCAAAGAGCCTCCTTAAATTCTTGTTTAATATTTCAATACTACTCAATATTCACTTTGCTTTCTGCTTTACATTGAAATACATTGCCTCAAATGTAATTGTTTGTACATCATTCCAGAATTAGCTTTTCTTCAGAATCATTACTGCTGTTTTACATCAGTTTATGTTTAGCTTTATAGAACTTATTGAGTCCCAAACTTCAGCAATTAGGTTGGAACTTTTTTCATCAATATCCCATGACATTGTGGATCTGGTTCACATTAGATTTGTGTCAAATGAACTGAAATTCAAGGAAGTTTTATATTATATATTATTATATATTATTATAGATTATACATGTATATTATTTAGTTTATTTCACCCTCAAAACACTTGGGAACACAGTACCTCAAAGTCAGCTGTCGAGTTGGCCACTTAATTCAATGCAAAATAGAGGTTATAGGCACATAACTTTATTCTAATTGGACAAGTGTTGAGCAAGTATTTGTATGGAATATGCACATCTCTCTCCCTCTCTCTCTCTAAAAATGTGTATTTGGTCAGAAGGGCACCCAAGAAATTTACATTTAAAACATTTGAAATTGTCGAATTCAAAATACTTGCAAATTTGTGACCATGTTTCATCTTGAAAATATGGATAAATTGTTGCGTTTACTAACCCTAGATTTCCCTGTTTTCCCCTTTCCTCTTTTCCAGATGAACCGGCCCATCCAGGTGAAGCCAGCCGACAGCGAAGGACGAGGAGGTAATTAACCTTCTCCTAGTCTCCATTGAGCACCCCTCTTGGACCACACACCAAAACACAAACACACAGCCCCAACTCAAACTCAACACTCGCACTTTCCTTAATATTCCGGTCTCACTTGCAACACACAGGGAGTTAGTGAAGTACCTCGTAATATAGGTCACTTGCTTCTATTGACTTCCCATCTGTGCCAGCACCAGCGCAGTCTCAGGTTAACAGTCACTGGAAGCAGTTCAAAGGCAGATGCATGGAGGCCAAAGCGATGGCCACAGCATCACAGAATGATATCTACATCATGAAAGAGATATCTCCACTCACAGACAGGACTTGAAAATCCACGTTAAAATACCAGCATCTGTTTAAAATGTTTGCAAAATTCAACAATTGTACAGTCCGGCTGCAGGCTGTGTCTTAACGCTGCAGATCAACACACAGTAATCCATGTGGCATTTGAGGCTTTATAAATATCCTACCGGTAGCTAATTCCTTATCCCAGCTAATTACTTTTCACAGATTGAGTTAGATGCAAATGGTAGGTGATGGAACCATATTTGTTCATTTTGCACACTGCCATCAACAGAGAGAATTTCTGTTGGCAGTATTTCATGTAATTATAAAAAAAAAATTATTAAATAAATGTTGAATATGATTACAATGAAAAATTACACACTGTTTGCAACTCAAATGTAACAATGTTTTTTTTATTGTAAGTGCTGGGATTCACATTTTGAAGGCCAACACACTGAATTCACCCAAAAAGTTGCTTTTATCATAGGTTTCAATGTGACACGACACTTATTTTCCACATGAGTACCTTATATCTGCAAAAAATATTTGAAGCATTGTGTTTAAGACTAATCTTAAATGTACAAATATAACAATGTCAGAGTCTGATATGGACTAATTCAGAAATAATCATTTATCTTCTTTAGACATGCCTGATGTAGACCATGTTAGTCAATGACCCAGACTATCCATAATATGTTATATTAAAAGTTGGGGTCAACGTGTGCTGATCCCCTGATGTGTGCTATATCAGGTGTGCAGCATTTCCCATCAGCTTCCTCACTAAAAGATGCTAAATTGCATTGAGGAGTATTCACTTTTCTGGATAGCGTCTGGCTGACACATTGATGGACTAGATCATTCTGAACCCATTTGTGAGTACCATCATTGAGGTTAATGCAGATTAGGACAGTTAAAGATTTACATGGTTGGCTGTGGCTCTAATTGGTTGCTCTGTGTCTGGCTAGCGCGTGTGTTTAAGAGTGCTGATTTAAACAGCCCGGGTTACATCAAAATGAGCCACTCTGCTGATTTACTGTATATGGTCAGCCATGAGTCAGATGGTCCAAAGCTGTTACCACACACACCCCATGTAGATCTCATTTCGGTCATGAAGGCCCTTTAATTAACAGCCATCTAAAAACAAGCAAAGTCTGACTGACAGGGCCTGGGCAAAAGCCAATGGGCATTCTCACCAAGATAAATTGGATCTCTGGGCTTAAGAGGGAAGGATGGATGGGTCCCAATATCAATTACTATCCCTTTTCGCTGAAAAAGGAGTGACATGAACCAGCAGTGTGAATAAAATACAGGCTTTAAGGCCAGCCCAGCCCGGTGAGCGCTTCAGCTGAACCTTCTATTTCAGAGAACAGGGTAGGACACAGCCCTGAATGAAATAAGACCAAGCAGACAGGCCCCAACAGAGATATTGAGCGTTAATGGCAACAGGAAGTCGGGAGACAGGCCAAGGAAGTAAACCACAACCGCGACTGACAATGAAATGAGATTTACTGGGAAGGCCTGTGGCTAAAAGAAAATAGACAGCACAGCTGGGGGAGGAAAGAAGCGAAGGGATTCATCTCTGGGGCAGAGGAGCAGCCAGGTACACCAATCCCTATGGGGCCCACTACACTGTCAAAGCCAGGCCTGCACTGGGACATTTGCACCTTTAGAATGGAGTCACATTTATCACCACCAAGACATGGGTAATTATCTGTCATGGGGAGTTGTGCAGAGGTCTCGATTATGTGTCTGCACAAGCATTAGGGCCCATTACTCCATTTGGAGACTCCAGTAGACCCTCTTTTGTTCAACGTGTCCCTGTGAGACATTGTGTCTCTGGGGATGGGAATGTCAGGAAGAAAACCTATGCTGAAAAAAATGGCTATAGAACGTCTGGCGCCGCATAGGCTTGCTGCTTCTAGCCATGCTGGAGCACTGTCCTTATTTCCTTATTCTCCTGCTCTCTGCTGCACTGACTCATTCATTTCTTATTTTTGCTTTGGAATATTCAAAGGAATTGAGCATGAGGTGTCTGTTCTAAAGGTAGTGAGGCATTTTATTCATAAATCTTCGAACCAGAGGGGTATTTTTAGATTTATATGTGCAGTGTAGCTGATTGTCTTCTTATGATCTATGAATCTTGTTGTTTTAGCTTTAATTATTTTGTCCAGGATCCAAATTTGTTTTACGGTTTTGCAATAGAATGCTAAGCTATATGTTATAAGCCAAATGTTAGTGCAAAAGTGCTGTAAACCCAAATAAATTGCTCTAGAAATAGCAGTAGTATTTGCGTTCATCCGTGAACTGTCTAGGTCGGAGAAATACAATGGGAGAGAAGAGGTGAGGGGGGAGATAGAAGCTCTGCTCTGCTTGAGTGTAACCCGTGGAGGAATATGGAGCGGGTGAGAGATGGGAGACAAAAAGAGTGAGTGAAGATGCGGCGACAGGATGAGAAAGTTAACGGAGGGTGATGGAGGCAGCTGAGTGAATCTCAGCAGTAAATCATCTCCGAGCCGCCCCAGCCCTATCTCCTCCTCGCCTCGCCACGAATCTTTTTCCCCCTGACCTTGTCTGCTGCTGTGTCTGTGAAGAAAAGATGGGGCCAGATTATCTATGATTGGAGATGGCCATTATCTAAACACAATCTTGGCCAGGTCCTCTCTTATGGCGAGTGCTGTGAGACTGGAGACCACACTGATGAGAAGCGAGATGATGGGTCAGCCAACAACAGCCCCTGCTTTTATTAACTCTGATAAGAAGGTTTCGAGACTCTCTCCAAACATCAACATTCTGTTTTTCACTATGCGCCACTCAAACTCTGCTTCACTTATGAGCTCTTTTTCTTTACCTCTTCCGCAATGTTGTTTATGTCAAGTCTTACGGGGCCACTGCAGTCCTCTTCAATGCTTCAACAGCTGTCTGAGAGCCTTTCCAATATCTTCCCTCGCTTGAGCGTGTCTGTCCAAAAGCAGCTATTGTGGAGGGGCCATGTTTGTCCTTGCCAGCCTGCTGCTCTTCAGAAGGTTGACCCCAGTTGGACAGAGCAGAGATTGACAGGACCTTAAGATGTTGCACACTGAGCAGTAATGCCCCAGCGCAGCAGGTAGTGGAGAGTGAAGGCTGCACAGACTGGCAGGACAGTGAGGAGGGGCTGTCCGGAGATCCCACACACCCACTCCAGCGCCCTCGCCACTTTACATGCTAATCGCTCCCACTGCGCCTCCAGACACAATCATGCCAATTTGGAAAAGTCACATGGACTTTATGAGTGTTTGGAACCACTCTGAAGAAGGATAAGCGATGTCACAAGAACACAATTACTATTTTAAACACATTCACTGCATAAATCATTAATTGTATTTCATAGGTTGCGTTCATGTACATTGCAAAGTGCCTGGATTTAAAAATTGTGGTGGAGGGCAGAAACAAAATCTGTCTTGGTAACTCCAGGAGGATTTTCTACTTCCGGGTGGACCATCAAGACTATTGGTCATCCCAATTGTCAATAATTCTGGTGACACATGCTCATCAAATAAGACCAGAGAATTTTGTTCAAAAAGTGGAAAGGACGGTTCTTTCCTAAAATTTGGAAAAATCCTCCTTAATACCATTGATTAACTGCTACTCAGTTCTTCATTTTGAAAATATCAGTTGTTTGAATGTCTACAGCCTGTTACTGCTGTTATCCTCCAAGTTTCTCATGATAAGTTGAATTGTTTGATTGGTTTAGTTCATTTTAGAGTAAATTAAAGGGTTGCACCTATTGCTACTCAAATCCCCCAAGTATGTTTAGCTGGAAAAGGATGTGGAAGCGAAATCTTAAAATGTCACTTCAACCCAACAACATGGCAGTGCTTAACATTTGAGACCAGAGTTTCTCTTCGATTGTCACTGATGTGGATAAGATTAGGAAGAAAAAATCAGAGGAACATATAGAGGGCAGAATGGTTGTGTAGATGGGGATAGTGTGATGTGGATGCGAGGTTAGACTTCCACAAAATATCGCAGTCTCAATTTGGGTTGATCTTTATTATCGGCCCATGCCTTTCAAAAGACGGCAGTCATGTGACAGTAGAGGCGTGAGAGCCTGAGAAGTGAAGGTAAAACGTTAGCCTCTTTTTACACATGTGCCTTTTACATTGTTTCCTTTTGTTTAAATACATTGCAACATTAGAATAGTTCCCTTGTCTCATGTGCGTGCAAGTATTTACTGCATGTTTACAGCTCTTTTCTGTTATTGCCTATTTTTTTTTAAAAGTACATTACATATGTGTCCTACCAAGTTTGTGTCATTATCAGGGCAAATTTGTCTTTATTTTTTATTTGTATTGATGAATCCAGTTAATTTCTGTTCCCATCACATTACCTGGCCATTTACCACCAGGTCTGTGTGTTCATGTATATGTGTGTGGGTGTGTGTGCATGTGTGTGTGTGTGTGCATGTGTGTGTATGAATGTCTTTTGGGTGAACGTCTAGCATTATCTTATTCATCCATCACTGCTTCGATATGCTTTGAATTTCAACAATATTTAATAATTACCATTTTAATTATTTAGATTATATTAATGGTGCTTTGTAATTGACTTTTGGTGATTAGTTGTATAAAGAAAGACATGGTTTCATTAACACTGTTTAGAGGACAGGTGATCCATCACTGTGAGTGTGTCCTGAAGGTAAAGTGCTATTCCCCTTCCAAGATAAGTTGATTAAAGTCGCCAATGGCCATTTACTGTCTTAAGTTAGTTTAAACATTAACATTTATGATTTGCAGTTGACAATTACATTCATTTGTGTTACTCAAAATATCCTGGGGAGATATTACAAGTATTGCAAGATTCCCCACTGATATTGGTCCATTTTCACCTAATGGAAAAAAAAGTGTCAATAAACATTTGCCCATCCAACTCACACTGAAGTATTTGGTAAAAAAGTTACAATTCTATTTTAAACACATAAGACTTGTTTTAGCCGTCTGCATTAATGACCATACACATTGTAACCTCACTTTGCCACTGAGGAAAACAAAGACAGAAGTTATCTCGCCGATGTGTGTCTGGTGCAAGCCCCCCTCGGCTCATGAGCCAGGACGCACCACTGTTTTCTAATGAGTCTGAAAGAACTCCTCTCAACTCTGTGTGTTGTTATGCCGCCTGCAACATTACTGTGTGTTTCAAATGCACCCAGTGGCCTAGGAGGCATCTTTTATCGTTGAATGCAGCTGTCCGTGCTTTCTGAACATTTACTACCACCAAGCTTCCTTAACTACTGCCAGCGGGGAAAAAAGTGATAGAATCTGTGAAAAAGGGAGAATATTTACCGCACAAGACAACAAAAGTTCTTTTTATTGGGAATATTAATACTAGTGGAAGACTAAAACTTTTTGAAAGCTAGACTTCACAGAAAATGGATCATAGCCTGAAGATAGTGGTAAGAATGACAGTAAAGGGTGCTATGGAGACAATGGAGAGATGTATGGAGAGAAAAGACACTCTATATGCATACACTGCAGCCTGTAACACAAGTACCACTTTATTCCACGGAGAGGAGCATCAATCTTGACAGCATATGGCGTCTGTGCAAAATCCATTAATTTTTAATATACCGGGTGCTGAAATGAAAGGGTTTCCTGAGACAACCAATTGTCAGATGTCAGTTGTGTTTTGATAACTTTTTTGATCTCCGTTTTTTTATTTGCATTTATGAAACAGAGCTGTCAACACGACAGGTTGGCATGGACATTTGTATATCTATAGATCTCCAGGTGCACGTTCACAGGGACCAGCAAAAGTGTAACATATAATTGAAATTCTGAAATGCCCTTTACTCTATTATTTTATTATAGAATTATACTGTGTCATGTTGTGCCCCGAGAGGTCACAAGCTGTTCTTCTTGTGTCATTAAGGATCCCTGTGAAAATAATGTGCGTGTGTGCCTGGTGGAAGATCATTTGTGGTGGCCCCAATCTATTACAAAAGGATAATCCATGTGATGATTGCTAAGTAATGCATATAGTGTATGCAATTACACTATAAAATTGCTTACTGTGGTGAGACTTTTCAAACTATTAAATCTCAAGCTTACTGTACACTGGTCTACTTGTAAAGAAAAATGTTCAACACTTACCTGATATCCATTTGGACTTATGGGCCAATGTGAGCGCAGAAGGCTCATTATTAGATATTTATTAATATTCATAAAATGTCAATTTAAACATTGCAAGTGGCCATAAGAGATGTGGAGAAACTTGCAAAATCCAATAAGAGCTTCTTGGGAGACAGGTGTAAAGTGGACTAATTAATAGCAATCTATACTCTGGCCAGGGCACGCAGTGAGCCATCCGAGACACTCTCAGGTCCGGCAATGAAAAGATAGCAGCTCCGAATTCATTTTCTCGCAGTGGCTTTCCCAAAGGAGGCCTCTGAAGTACACTCACACTGCCTTTAATGCCTACACTGGGGTGTCATTTATTTTTGCGTTTGCCAGCACATTTGGAAAGTTCATTACCTCACTCATGGCTTGTTAATTAGCCTTGTAAAGCCGCCATTAGATCTCTTCAGGCCGGGGCCGAGATGAGACTTTTTGTCCCGAAACATTAGCATTCTGCAGGAGGCCTGTAAAAGTGCAGTTTTGCCCATTTAAGGCATGAACTCTTTCCTGAAAATGTGATGGAGGCGCAGACAGCAGTGATCCCCGTGTTTCACCTTTGCTATGGCAGGACGGGTCACGCTCATTTCAGACGCACACCTGTTCAGGGCTGACTGAGGAGCTTTTTATGTCAGCCTCGAAGACCTCTAAAAACTGGAATGACTCTCGCTGAAGCAGAGAAATAATTGGCACAGTCTTCAAGAACGAAATGTTTGTGTTTAATAGTAGTAAATGTAACATATTAAGAGACAAATCTGAATCTACTCAAACCAAGTGAGTCTTGTTAAAGCAAATACAATTGTTTTTCAAACAACACAGTGTGGGTTAAATTAGATATCATTTAGAAATGTTTTTAACCACGTTATTATTGTTTTTCCTTCTCATTTCCTTTTCAAATTGGTATTCATGCATATTTAAATAATATATATTATCCTGCATTTAAGATGCTGGGGCAGAGCACCAATATCTCTAATTTCCCCAAACACCCAAACACATAGGGTTATGCAAAAAAGAAAAAGACAAATCTTTTTTTGCCAAATTGTGTACGATCGACTCCACCGTATGCTACAGCAGCAACATGCTGTCATGATGCATGATGGACTGGAATGTGGACTGAGTCTTGCACACTTTAATCGTTGAAAACTACAGCTAAAACTGTTAAAAAAATCAAACTCCATAGCTTGGAATGTAACAATCGTTTTGAAGGAAAACAGTGAGATATAACATTCACAATTATCAGTTAACAGAATCAACCAAAATGGGTACATGTAATGTTTGCCTTTTTTTTGCCCAGTCATTTGTGAATTGTATCATCCAGAGCAGTGTAGAAAAAGTAAGAATGCATTGGGATTTAAAAAAATATTTCTTAGGAATTACTGCAAAATCAAAGAAACTGATGAGCTTAAATTCCTTGCTTTATGTGCCTCATAAGATTGTAATTTGGATCATGATGTCATGAGTGAAGATGCAGTAATAAACACTCTAATTCAGAGCCATTGAACCCCTGCTGCGAAAGGCGTCACTAGACAGGAACAAACACAGATATCTCCGGCAGCAGCAGCAGTAGCCGCAGAGATAGCCCAGGTCAGCGCAGTCTCATTCATTATTCAAACACTCATTTGTGTGGTCAAGCGAGCAGCCCGAATGTGATTCATATGAACTTTACAGAAATGGAACAGGTTCTGATTTTGCCATCGCCAAAAGTAAACCTGGGTGCTATATTTTTAGAGCAGCTGCGTCTAATGGGGCCTGGCAGGTACAGGAGGCGTCACATCTGTCGAAGACCAGGTGATGCCCCCCTCCCCCTCCCTAGACTCACACCCTCCCATACCCGCTCCCCACCAGTCAAATGACTCACACTGAAGATCAACAGTGTCATTTCCAATAAACTTCTCTTCCTCTTCCTGCCACTTCCCATCAGTTCTGCCCATGGTTTCTTGCTCGTAGCCATTTCATTCCACAACAGGGCGAAATAGGGAAATGCATAATGTTCGACTCGCACAAAAACACAAATTCCGGGGTACTTGAATAATTCATTGGAGACCCTGAAATTTGCAAGGATGAAACATGTATTACATACACACATCCACAGTCTGGTCTATAGTCACAAAGGGGTACTGGAAGGTATTGGTTGCAGTTTTTATGTTTTGATTTAGCACCGCTCAACAGAAAACTTGTGTTGGCAACTTTCCATAGATGATTAAATTATGTATTATTCGGTATATCCATCAAGCCAGGGGCTGAACTGATGGTTCGATAGGACAATGTACATTATAAAAAAAACATAAATCAGCTTGGTCCAATGTATAAAACCCCAAACTACCCCCTGGCTCATACTGACTGTGGCATGAGTGCGATTGTGGTCTCACACCACCATGTAGTTCTCATTTCGCGGGAACAGTCAGACATGTTGACTATAAGTAGAGCTCAATTCCCAACATTTTAACAAAATGTCACTCATTCAATGGCAAAAGTAATGGGTTAAAATTCCCCATGGAAAATTACGTGCCAAACATGAGTAGCTTACTTTTTAAGTCGCAGTTTTTAATCAGCTATCATGCTTTTGCTATTGTTCGTATCCACCAGTTTGCAGAGCACTGGTGTAGGTCACGGCCGGAGCCAAATCACATCGTCTCCCGAAACTACAATTATGCAATGTGAGGTAAAAAATGGAATCAGAATCCTTGTATTGCCATTGTAAGCAATATAGAGGAATTTGCCTTGGCTCTTGGTGCAAACAAATTATGAGAGTAAAAGAAAGAAATAAGAAATGGACATAATCAGGCTGTTCTGTGTGTTCTTGGACATTAGAAACGTTATGCATCAGCTGGCGGATACAAAGTTCTGCATGTAAAGGATGGAAAAGGGTTTAAGGGTTTAAAGGGTTAACATAGTTTGTATCTTGAGTAAAACTTGAAATCTACATTGTCAGTGTCAATTTGAAAGAATCTTAATAAATACAAAAACTTCAAACATTGACAAAAGAATACTTCACTCTTCTACAAATCAATGCCCCACACCTCTGACACCAAGTTTACATGTCAACCTTTGATGAAAGATGCAATGTAACATCTATTTATTCTGAAACTGAATAAAACATTCACAGATCTGAACTATACGCCTACCTGAGCAAAACATTCTCTTTTCTATACCTCAAACCTTAAACCACAGCGAACACAACATCACCACTATCAAACATCTCGCTGGCTGACTTGAATAGCTCGCTGGAAACACAAATATATCTGCCTTTACGCCAGGACTGAGATGGGGGTGGCACGCCGCACCACTGTAAGATCAATAACAACAACAACAGCGGTAGCAGTGCTAACACAGCCGACTGCTGATAAAAGTGGGGCTTCAGGTGCACTCTCGCTCCTTCGCTCAGCACAACTATAGAGTCTGTTGTCTCCTTTCCTTACACCCTTCTCCCTCTCTCTGTCTCCATCCAGAAGACAGGAAGCTCTTTGTGGGAATGCTGGGCAAACAGCAGAGTGAGGATGACGTGCGACGCCTTTTCGAGACCTTTGGCCAGATCGAGGAGTGCACCGTGCTACGAGGGCCTGATGGGGCCAGTAAGGGTCAGAGCCGTCCACCACACACACCCATCACAGAGAAGTGTCCACTGTGTCTTCTGCGTCCTCACAATAAGTTGCGTTCATGTGACATCACAATATTCCAAAGAGCAAGAGATAAATTTTAAATTTGTGGGGGAGGCAAGTTGGATAATCTTTGCTACGGTAAATCGGATTTTAATGTTCTTGTATGTTCTCTGTAATGCCTGGGCCAATCCACAAAGTTCCAGATCTCTATCAACTATGGCCTTTTTCCCATATAGAAGTCTAGAAGTGGTGACGGTATGGAAAAAAACATATGCATGATGTTGGCCAGGAGAAAGGACTTTTAGACGTCAGAATAATACAATAATTTTTTTATCTAATCACTTTAAAAATATTAATCTCCTTCAATACTTTCCCATTGGCACCTGCCCACCACCTGAAACAGAATTTGACACCATGAACGCAACCTTTTGATCTTCTGACCTACAGCATTGTCCATGCATTATGTTTTCAAATATTGTCGCCTCTTTGGAATGTTGTGATGTCACATGAACGCAACCAATACACCCAAACACATTCAGGTATCTTAGAAAGGTCTCAATTTTACATAGAGAAGTGTCCACTATGTTCTCCATGTCCTCCCAATACACACACTGGGCTTATCTGTTATTGGCAAATCAATAATTTAGCTAAGTCCTTCGAGATGACTGCGGCTGTGATTTTGGGCTGTACAAAAATAATGGATTTAATTTGAAATTGATCAAAGACAAGTTTCAATTATGTCCCTTTCTCCAGTCTGCTGTCCGTCTAGAGTCTCTCTCTTCCTCTCCTCTGTTTTTGGGATACTAGCACCCTAGAACCCCACACAGTTTTGGAGTTCGGGTGAGAGGCAGGGAAAGGCAAAAAGAAGCTGTATAAAAACATAACAAAATACATTGCAAAAACAGAAAATTAAGAATCATAACCACTATTATCCCATTTCCTAAAAAAACTGACCAACCACATTCACTAAGATTCAAAATACTATTCATCCAAAGAACCAATACAAACTCCAATGGAAATGGCGACAAAACAAAATGTTTTACAAATCATGGATTTCAAACAATTATTTTGGCTCTTTTGTCCTATAATTACCACACAATTCAATAATTTATGAATTAGCAGTTGAATATTTGGTAGAAGGAAGAGAGGCGTAGTTAGATGGATAATATAAACTTCAAGCCAACCCCTCGTCACCTCCCTGTCCACTCCACCCTTGTCACTGTTTTTCTTTTAAAGCTCGGGCACCGAACCTTCTCATAATAATAGATTTTGTGTGAAAAAAGGTAAATTATTTTGATCAACTCAGACCACCACATCCTGCCTTTAAGATAAGAAATGCTTTATTCTAGGGCTCTCCAACCTGTGTCTCAGGAGCTACCAGTAGCTCGCTAACCCCTTTCAGGTAGCTCCCCAAAGGATTTAGAATTGAACACATGATCTTGAATGAATCCATTTTGAGTTGTTACATGTCTATTGTAAGTATAAGGGCATGAAGTGGGAGATGGGGGGAGGGGTTAATAAAAAAGGCAATACAAGCAAACAGTATACAGTCATAGATATACCAAAGGTAAACAGAGAAACAGCATAGAGTATTTACATGAACAAATTTACAAAATATTTACAGATTGTTTATCATCATCATAATGACACCATGATGTTTCTATACAGTCTATGGTCTATACCCACACATACACACACACACCCACACACACACATTGAAGGGGCTTTTTGTTACCAATTATTTATTTTGTCATCCATTTATTGATGATTTTGCATCAAATGTTAGTGTGTAATATAACACTACACATTGTTTTCAATAAAAAAAGCAATTGCACACAGCACGCAAATGTGTGACTAATTTGCGATTAATCGCGAGTTAACTATGAAATTCATGCGATTAATTGCGATTAAATATTTTAATCGTTGGACAACACTAATTATAAAGTATTATGATATATTTTACATGTGTTCTCCATGTTTTTTTTGCAATTATTACACCATTTTTACTCTTGTCAGCAAAAAACAGTAGCTCTCTGCGTCTTCTCTTGTATAAAAGTCGCTCTCTGATTGAAAAAGATTGGAGACCCCTGCTTTATTCGTTCCACACTGGAGAAATTTCAGTGTTGCAGCGCACATACAGGAGAGTAGTAAGAGCACACTGGGAGCACACACAATATACAATAAAAGTAGCTGCTATGTTTCAATGCTTCAATATCAATTTATCAATGTAGCTCTATCTATCTTTATATGTTGTGATTACAAAAGCATTTTTATTGTGCATACTTGTGAGAAATACTTGTCTCGTCCAATTTTCCTGTCATTAAAAGCTAATTTATAGATATGGCATAATGTAAAATATACATGCATGTTGAAACTATAGAACCAAACTGATTGAAAACCCGGAGCTAGTTAGTTTTTTTCATACCCCGGCTTTAATCGCATTCATTTTATAGATCTCACAAGAGAACGAACAACCATTCTGCATCAAGTTTAGGTGTTTTTGTTGTTTCCGTTAGATGGGAAACTTCCACACCATCCAGAGTGTCATTCCTCACTACTTTTGCATTCTCCCTCTATTTTCTTCTTCCCAAGTTTGCTTCCTGTGCCTCATTTTTCACCTCCATCCGCTTCTGTTGTCTCTTCATTACTGGCTCCACTCTCCACCCTGGGCTCGTACTCAACAAATACATCACAAACACCTTGTCGTTCCTCAGCCCCCCTCACACTCTTCCTGTTATCAGCAAAGTGGAGGAGTGTAATCATGTTTGTTTCCCACATTCCCATCATCCCTCCCTGGAGACACCATTGGACGATAATGTCCTACTGTAAATAAAGCTGCCAAGCTGCGGGTTATGTTTCTGTCACTCACTTTGGTGCCGCGAATCTCACCGCATTTGCTGACATGTCTAAAGCATAGGATTACTGTAGTTACAACAATGTCGGATTTCACAGCTATCTATATTGCAATTAAGAAGACGCCTTATTTATCAAGAAAACCAACAGAAGTGGAAAGTAAGAGAATACATTTTTTACTAAGAAAAGTATACATTTATTTGTCTTTTCCAGGGGGGAAATCAGTGCTCATACAAACTCAAAGTGCATCTCTGCCACGCACACACAATAAGGAAGTTGCCAAATAGAGTAGTATTGTTTAATTCAATTATTTTGTGAGTTACATCTCTGGCTACAGCTGGCCACTCGGCAAAAGATCATATACTTGTAGATATTTGACACATTAACTGGAAAAACACTAGACACCAATAAACAACACAACAATAGACACCAATAAACTACACAACAATTAATTCAAATTTTTATGTTACAAGCACTGGTAGGCACACATGTATTTTGTTAATATTTTGACGGCAACTAACTGAAAAGTTTGAGAACCTCACGCCTAATCCGAAAGTTATATAAATCCGACTAAAACATACAGTACAACTGAACTGTGCACTTGTTCACACGGAAGACCTTTCCTGCTCAGTGTGGAGCAGAGTTGATATAAAATGCATAGAGTATTTCTGAAGATTGTGCCATTTTAGCTGTAGCAAGTGGGATCCAGCCCATGTGAACAGCAGTATTTGAACGCAAGATTGGTAAAAGTTTTCCATTAAAAGGGCTATGGAAGGGCACACTAACGTCTAAATATTTGATGCTGCAACCTTTTCTGTTGGAACACATAGAAAACCTATAGCACAAATTGATCTAAAGTTATCAGGGGACAATGGGTGACCCATTATTTCGAGACAAAAGGAATGCAATTTTATTTTCAGCAATATAATAAAAAGTATGACACTTACACACTTATTCATCAGAAATGAAAGCCATAGTTTTTGTATGTAATTAAAGCTGGGGTACCTACATTTAAAACCTCAAAACATCCAACTGTACTAAAATCCATATAGTTCCTGGCTCTAAATCAGTTAGGTTCTAGCAGTAGTTCTCGCATAAAAGTGCAAAGAGAGGACCGTCCTCCCTCACTCATCGGCTCTCAGCCGAAAGAATCAATTTATGACTCACAGGGCTGTTTCTCACAGGTACGCAAAAGGTAACATATTTTCAAATGAGATGAAGACAGCATGTTGTGGTCATTTCACTTTTACAAAAGATATTTAGACAAAATTATAATATATGTTAGGTACCTCAGCTTTACTTTGTAGTATTAATTAACGTAATTGTACTCCCTGTAACCTCTCGTCACGAATCTTCTGCTTCTCTTTGGCTCCTCTTTACACTTTTCGTGACTGTTCCCTCAACCCTCTCTCTCTTCGAACCTCAGATGTTTAGAGTTGATTGACAGGCCATAAAATGAAAAGGGCTTGCTGCAGGAGCGAGTTTTCTCCCTCATTCCGACTGTGCCTCTGTGTCACCTGCGCCTTCCTTCACACTCATCAACTATTGTCTTTTCACTGTCGCCTGTGTGCTATTACTATTTGTGTTTGAATCAATATGATCATCACCCCACTCTCAAACTTTTATTGTTTAAAACTCCAGAGTATTCCAAGTTCACGAGTCAAATGGTACAAAGCTCAACTGGTATTTAATTGTACCGACTTTTTAGCAGTCCCATGCAATCATTACAGGATGTTACGGCAAATTATTTTGCCAGATCCCCCACTTGGGATGGGGTTTGTGTAATTTGAATGAGACAGACCTTGAAATGACAGTGCTATCTGTTCCATGATGGAGGCTTTGTCCCCTGTTGATGTAAATGTATGCGACTCAGAGGCTTTTCAGTGGCCCTCTCCACCAGTAAAAAGGCAGAGAAGTTTAACATCCATCTCTTTGCGCTGCTCCTCAAAGTACTTTCAAAGTGCAACACTTGCTGCCAGAGTTGAATAGAGCTTGGAATTGTCAGGAATAATAGAAAGATGGCTTTTAGGTCTATAATTAAGTTGTGTTATAAATGTCACCCAACCAGCGGGATGGAATTCATGCATACATATTATACCCCAGGAATTCAAAAGGCAGAGCAGATCCCCTTTGCTTGAAAGCAATACAATTTCTCCCTTTTCTTTCCCTCCTCCTCTCATTCTGAGCCATCAAATTTCAAAACCTAAATGTTCACTATAATTTATGAGTCCGTAGCACTCTGCTGGAATCTTTGGATATGTTGTTCTCTCTCTTCCCAGTGTCCTTTTAGTGTCACAGAATTTCTTTTATCACATTTTTACTCTTTGATTCTGCAAAATAACTGTGAGAACCTTGTATGTTTGCTGTGACTTTGACACAGTTCATTTGCGCCAAGCTTTTTTTTTGTGTGATAGGACTGGGGTCAGCGGGATCCTGGCACAATATCAGCTGGTTTGCTGAACGCAGTTAGCTCTTATTAGAAACTAAAAAGGTTTCACAAAATGAAAGTGCCATCCTATTACATTCAACTACAAAGGTTAAATATGTTTGTTCTCACACAGTCACATTTGCAGTCAGAGGGCAATTGTCGCAGAGGACCTTTTGTGACTGTGGTTAAAACAAAAGGCAACACAATTCCGTATCAGATTAAATATATATATATATACATTTTAAATTTCCTTCTGAAGAGTTGACTTTTATCTTTAAGAGCATGAACAAAGGACTTGACCTTTACTATTTTTTAATTTCTGAGATATTTTCCACCTTAGAATTGTTCGGAGAAAATGTGTTTTAGGAAGATTGTACACATTTTGCTTTACTCTTCATTTTAAGACTTTTGGATTTGACAAAGAAATGGTCATAATACACAACGTAGGTAAATATGAGCCTTGAGGACTTTCTTGCCTCCACATATCATGGCGGATGTTCACTGTTCCAAAGAGAGCACACAGTGGATTACAATAACAATATCAAAAATAAAAAAAATATATGAGGACATAGTCAGCCGATGGAACTGAAGTTTGGAGAAGCTGCCTGGTTCAGAGACTATCCTGTCTTGATTAATGAGAAGGTGATGGAATTAGTGTGCAGGTTTGTTAATTACTGTAGGTCTATCTTTTGATTTAACACACCAGGTACCTGAAGGCAAGGATAAGAATAGGACATAACAGAACGGCTCTTCCACTCTAGTACCATCATAAAACTTAGAGAAATCGCCTCTCTTTAATTTAATAGCTTTTGGAAATCTACCAGATTTTACTGAGTCGGTATATATCAGTCCTGAGGCTTATTCTTTATGTTGTTTAAATGTAGTTTATGGGTCGCCCTGACTTGACCATTGACACACACTCACTCAAAATTAGGGCTTGTGAGCTTTTGTTATCTGAATGTTTTTAATAATATATTTTCTACATGAAATGTTAATACAATTTGGCTCCAGAAAGCTGTCACCACTGGCTGCTCTTTTGTCTATGGGCCAACTTTTATGTTGACTTTCCAGCTTGCATAAACTCCACACAACAGATTTGAGATCATTTGAATACCCCTTGAGCAAAAAGCCTCTCCCTCCAGTCTGAAATTATACACAAGCAGAGATCCGGTTAGATGGACAGATTATAATACTATGCCTTGTCATCATAATCTCTTTTCTGAGTGACTGCACACAAATCACAATGTGTAAATATTAAACAGACTGATGATCACAAACAAGTCAGGCTAGTAAACGCCTTGCCTCTATTCACAAAAGTGGAATAAGAAATAGGGAGCGGACAGGATATTCGGCAGAGCTGTTGTCCCCAACGACAATTGATAAACTAATTTATTCGCCATTCAGCAACAACAAATTAATGGCAGAATCTATTTAGGAAGCAGAAACAATGCTAATGAATGGTGGTGTTTCCATATGCAAGGCCATCTCACTCATTGTGTGTTTCTATTTTGCCCCATACAGGCTGTGCCTTTGTCAAGTTTTCTAGCCACGCAGAGGCCCAGGCAGCCATCAACAGCTTACACGGTGGACAGACGATGCCGGTGAGTAGAGAACAAACATTACAATACTTACAATAATAAAAAATAATGGAATGCTATGCCTAAACTCTTGGACTGTATACTACTTTCATAGTTAAGGGATGCACAAAAACACCATCACTGGTATTGAATATTGGTGCAGATCCAGGACATTATGTTGTAGTGTGTATTGGTAATCAGTAAAGACAATATTCTGATTGGTTCTTTGAAACTTTGACATTTTGAATTATGGAGACAGGAAGCTTCTGCTAATCAATGTCGGTTGAACACATCCAAAAATAGATTAAGATTAAAGGAATAGTCCACCGTTTTTACATACAGACATATGTTCTTACCTTACCTTAGACTAGTTGATAAGTACCTGTCTGGTCTTTGTCCGTGCGCTCTGTCATGCAAACGGAGCACAAACGCAGCCTCTTCTACATACTGTATAGTACCAAATCAGCTGCCGTTAGAAGCTACCAAACTCTTCCACGTGTTCTCTATTTAAATACAGTTACGTGACGTGTTACTCTACAAAGTATAGTGACACAGAAATGTAACATGTCGATTTTCTTAGCGGATAAAAAGAGGTACTATATTGTGAGGCGTAATATTACGAGGATTGCTACCTCCGCGCACTAACTCCTAAAGACTTCTCTCCCGCTCACTTCCGTCAATAGAAGCAGCGTGAGTTGGAGAGAAGTCTTTAGGAGTTAGTGCGCGGCGTAGTGCTCCTCGTATTATTACGGAGGCCTATTCCTTTAAGAGATCCTTTATCCGTCCCACAGTGGGGAAATTTCAGTGATGTATCACAAGTTACTGTATAGGACAGTAGGAAAGAGGAGCACACGGCACAAGTTAAGTGAACAATAGCTATACTAATTAAAATAAAACTCTAGCATCAATACATAAGTATTCAGGCACTTAGTTGATTAGTATAAATAGCTTATATTAGAGGTGGCTCCCGTCTCAAACATACTATAACTTTCGAAATTATTCTAACTCTAAAATGATTTAGAATATCAAATAAAATCCAGAGTTGCACTGATGAGCATCTATAGATTATAATAACCCAATTCATGTTTGTTCTGTAGTTACTTGCAAGATAAATAACGGTTAAATATTAAAATGATAAAAATAAAGGCAGTTGCAGGAAGACCAAATATGGACTTCTTGCCCCACCCACTCAGTCGTCGTTCCCACCCACCCAGTCGAGGTTCATCCAGTGTAATGGAGTGAGTGTGAAACTTGTGATTTTTGGATGACTGATTACTTTCACCGACTTTGAAGTGTTTTCTTGTTTCAAATGCAGAGGAAATGTATTCTGTTTTTCAAGCGCCAGTTGACTGAAGCTAGCACTAGTTTGTCTATGGTTTTAAGGCTACTAAATTGGAGTCTATGGTGTTTTAATTGCCAATACTGGGAATCAGTGGAGGCTGAGGTGGCAAGAGAATCTCTACAATTACTAACATGCCTTTGTAAGCTAAGGACCATGAGTGAGTAGAGAAGCCAACAAGCGTTTAGCAACACAAACCATTATGTACCAAATGATCAGTGAGTTTAGGAAAAATTATTGCCATTTTCAATAATTACACTGGAATCTATTCATATGGAGTAATCAGCAGCTACCGATAGCCAAAATGTCGAGATTGGTGTCAGACATGAAAAAGTCAGAATGTTGCTTCCTTGCAAATTACTACTTGTTTATGTGTAATAATAGTTAAAAATTATACCGTTTTTATAGAAAATCCAAAGTTATATACAACACAATTTACCTACATCCTTTTTCTATTTAGAATAGTGGCTCAAACATGAAAATATATTAAGTCCACCTTCCTAGCCCTCACTTTCAGTTTGCTTTATAAGATTTACCACATGATTCAAAGTAGCCAGCATTGACAACATTCACACTGTTGGCCATACTCTATTCCCTCTATTTTAGACTCCATATGTATATACATCCATGCAACTCTTTCCAGCAGGAGATATTGTGTTTACATTCACTTCCCTATCAAGATGTGATTACTTGCACAGTGCATGAATCTTTAAACATGCCCTTCCTAGACATTGTTCGAGTACTCTGGTAATACGAACTGGCGAAGGACGGTTCAGAATTTCTATAGTAAGAGGAAAATGTAACTATATTTTTAGCAGAGTGTACAGGTTTTTCAAAAAAACATATGCTACAAAACATACATATTTTTTACAGAGAGAGCAGTTCTATTAACCCAGTGGTGCAGTTGGAAATTAGTGTGAAATTAGTTGCTACATTTTTAAAAGAAGGTCTCGGCCGTGTTCACAGCAATAGCATAAAATTGTTGCAATAAACTTTTGAACTTAAAATTGGAAAAATGCTAGGTACATGATTTTCCATTATCTTTGGGTGAAGCAATTTTTCGCCATCAGAAAAGAAAAGGCCAGTGACCGACCTCAGCAGATTTGAATGCAGACAAAATTTGAGGATAATGAATATATTGCAATGTTTTAGATAAATGAGGGTGAATTGTTTTGTCATAACAAGTGCAGAAAGAAAAAGAGTTAAAAGATAAAAACTTCACCTAAGAAAGTAGTGGGTGAGGAACTGAATCGTCTTCCAATAATATTTCAATTTGCGCATACATGCCACTGATGGGTTTTGGTTTTTAGCACTTAGGGCTAATTATTCACTCATTTCAAATACTACTGCATATACATTACAAATGCATGTAGAGGAGGATGCTGACGCCCTCCATAATGTTGAAGGGTGATAAGAAGAGTGCATTTGGCTGACATCTGAAATTCTGTCTGTGTTCGCTCACACTTGGCTTCTCTCCATTTCCTCTTACTGTAAAAGTAAAAGGGTTGAGATGCAGCTATTTATCTTCATATATTATGAAACAGTCTCTGACTTTAAATAGGCAGAGATGATTGGCGTTCCTGTTCACTCAGGGGGGACCTTGGCACTTCTGTTTTGGTTTGTTGATGTAAATGTCTATTTGTGTGTACACAAAAGTCTATTGGGACTTTCTAATGCATTTGTCCACTTTATTATAGTCAAGTTTGTGAGTCAGCCTCTTACATCTGGAACTATTATCCAGATCCTTTTCACTAATTGCAATCTCCTTTTTCTTCTAAAAACAATGAACACTAAGTAAAGAAATTATGAATTATGAGACATTATACAGGCTGAGCATCGTATTGAATACTGCACAGCTGGACTCGCATACAGGCACTCACTTTTGCTGGCAGGCTCCCATACCTTCACACACTCCACTGATGTTCCGCAATAAATATTTACGGATGCTTCCTGGCAGTCAGAGAGTGTGCTGGAAGCCAGATGTAATTTACACATCTTTTTGATGCCGTCTCATTTTGCATTACATTGAAGTATCGAGCCTGATAAACTGGCAGAGTCATTTCAACTGTGTGTACTGTGAAGCCAAACTTTTCAGGCACAAAACTTGAATTACGGCTATGTTCACTTGGTTAGCATAACTCCCATCAAATATTTCATAGCAATCTTTTTCCCGCATTTCAGTACAATGAAAATCACAGAAACTCAAGCAGTTATAAAGGCCTGAGCATCTTAAAACGGCTTTTCTCCACACCTTTCCTAACAGTATACAGCATACAGACACTCACATACATGCAATGCGTAAACACATGCAAACGGTGCAATAAAACATGTGAACTTTTTAAACGCACACAAAATAAACACTTTAATAATGCAATGATTGTTTTACAAGGAGATGGGACCAATCCATCTGAGGCAGTTTAAATGATCTAAGTTAATGATTGTATAAATATCTCTTCCATCTCTGCACCTGTTATCCGCAGCGTCCAAAACCTAACTGCCTTTCAGATTAATTGGCAAGGTGGCCATTAGCACCGGGCTAAGTCTGCGGTATACCGATGAGCTACACAGTTAATTTGGATAATATCGGTGCCACATGTCGTCAACAACAGATAACAGGAGGCGTGATTCGGCTGCTCCTCCTCTGCCCACGGCCAGCTGTGGCACTGGATGAACCTTGAACAAAGAAGTGGCTGTCTCTACGCTTCCCTAATGTTCTCTCCCCAGCATCTGTGTTACCTGGCACCCGTACTCTCGCCATCATTAATACCTACAGCAAAATACGCTGGCCTCAAATGAAAGGCTGTAATGAAGTTTAAGGGCGATGGATGCCACTAAAGGGCACGCACTGATATATGCGGTCATGGCTTTAATTGATGTTTATTGTGGTTTCCAGGTGCTTCCAAAATTGACTTTAAAGGCAGATTGGACATGGGGAGTCGGGCTAACTGGTTCAGATGTTGTATGGGTGTCAGGTGGCATGGGTTCAGATGGCTAGGAGAAGCGCAGGGGCGGTGTCATGTTCAGTGTCATGCCATGGAAATCTGGGCCGAGTTCAACTGGAGATAACAAGGCAACAAAGCTCACTATTCTATCCAAGCACTGATACCATTGCACGTATCCAAAATAAATATATTTTATTGTTCAAATAATAATTGTTTGTATTTCCCCATCACTGATATTGAACTGCGAGCTGAACTACTGAGATTATTATTAGTTTCATCTTGACTTTTGGTATGTTCTCTATTCTATTGATTTTAATCGAGAGGAATTTAATATAAAGTAATTCTGGAGAGGTTCACTTATAGTCAGATCTCTTTGTATATAGCTCTCTTTTCATTCTAGGGGTAAGTAAGTCACAGTGACCCAGGCTGTTTTTGGTTTAATTTGGGAGTGTGCTGACTGGCCACTGTGGGGACTAAAGTAGGTGTTTAAACTAGGCTAAGTATCGCTTTAAAGCTATTTTTATTATAGCGGTCACTGTGTTGGGAGCATTGACTACACTTTTGAATCCGGCGCATTGCAATTTCACTGCTGTACTTTCCTAATCCCTCTATTACTATTGGTATTTCCCTTCCTATACTTTCTGTAGGCCTATGCGAAAATCCAATTCAAGAGATTTTCACAAGTCAAGTGTGTTGTTGGGGGAATTAGATTAGTTTTTGAACCCATGACAAATTCCTTAGTTGTACCTGTCAAAAGTGAAGGCTCCCTGTTGGCCTTTATCAAATTCAGCAAATTCATTTTCTCTCCAGGTGTAGGACCCATGCCGGCTCGGGTTATTATTGTGTTTGTTTGTCAGCTTGTGATTTTCAACTCGCAGTGAGGAGTGGCTGCATTTGCATCCACTGCCCATAGTCTGATGGCACCTGTTTCTTAATTAAGTGTCCACATAATATTGTTTCATGTGGGATGGCTCAACCATGAAGAGCTGTCATTCCATTTGTTATTTTGGTCTAGTGTTGTCAAAGCAAATGGTTTGTCTCTTTGGATGGACAGTTTTGCATATTGGTTTGATACAGTTCAATAACTAGTGCACACCCCGGAAAAGGGTAATTTTTCATCATAGTATTTAGCCAACAGCTAAAACTGCAATAACAAAATATGATTTTGAACAAAATAATAATTAACTGTTTTAAGGCTGTGTTAAAATAACATTTCTTAAATGAAACCAGCATAAATTATATCTTATTTTACCTATGGAGAGCAGCTTCAGTGACAGACTAACCCACCTTAGCCAGAGAGGCTCCGCAGGTCTTTAATTTCTGCTGTGGGCAGACTATACATTGAGATGTAATTTACCAGAAGCAATAATGTTTAGTAATGTACATTATTACTGTATGCAGCCCAGGGGCCCCACTCATTTTCTTATGTCTCTTTTTTCCACAAAAAGGGGCTGGACTTGAGATAAGATTAAACGTGCACACCCCATTGCTTAACAGTCTCTCATTGAGTTATACACTCCTTGTTTTCAGTGTTTTTCTCCCAATGATAAGAACGCACTTCATCTCAGCCACAACATTTGGGCCCTTAAAGTCAGAATGCTTAGACCCTGACGAGACATGCCATGTTGTCAACACCTGCAGAGGCTGTGATAGTGCTTCAGTGCAGCTGCCAAAGCCGCTCAGAAAAGACATTGTAGCTTGCCTCCATTCCGCTGCCACAAAAGCACTCTGCCGTAGAGCGAAAGGAGCAGAAGCCAGACCAGGCCAGACTACACCCCGAGTCACAGAGCACCGACTACCCCCGCGGCTCTCTGTTCACGCAGCGGATGCTCACATTCTGCATGAGGTATTAAATGAACATGAGAATACACCAGATACACAAAGCAGAAAATGGAAGTGATCTAAATGCCAAGCAGTGCTGCAGGCAGGCCCCGGTGATACGCTGCTGGTAGAAGGGATGTTTGTTCGCGACTATTCTCATTAAATCCACCTGCGTAGTCCCTTCAAACTGGTCCATGGAGTTGAGAAAGTGGTGTAAAAGGTCAGCTAGTGGAAGGAAATGAAATTAGAATGGAAAAGTGTGCCATTAACACTGCCACGTCAGAGTATTGATTTAACTAATTGAAATGGTATCAAGGGACCTCCTCCCGGCCAGGAGCAGAGCTGCCTGACTCAGATAGTGTTCCAGCGGAGGTGCGCTGTCCGAAGTCTTCACACATCCATTTGAACTGGCTCTCATTTGTAAAATGTATCTTTCATCATCCACTCTCAATCTCCTTCGCCAGTGAATAGTGATGGTAAATATATCCAGGAAGCAAGCAGACAACTTTCAACACGACTTCACTCTTGAAATGTTTTACTGCTCTTAAAAAGACCCTGTGCTCATTTTTACCAAATGCATTTCTTGGAAGTAAAATTATGCAGTATTTTAGTGTCAGAGGCACTGGATGCAGTGTTCTAATAATCCTCCTTTGTCCAGGAGTGATGCATCTGAAAGACGGGAGTCAAAACTGAAATATTGGTTTAGACTTTTGAAACATTTTCTGCATTATAAAAAAAGTATGAGTGATAATAGTGTTGGTTGAGAGAAATGTGTGAGAAATAAGATTAGACTGTTAGATATACATCAATTGGATTTGGATTATTTTAAGATTAGGCATCAGGTAATGGGCCCTTACAAACAAAATGGTAGTTTTGCTTTTAATCAAAGTGTGAGTTTGTCCTATCTCTGTCTGGATGAGACGTTTTATGAAGCCATGTTTCATGTTGAGATTATGGAGTGTTTTTCTCCCTGTGTCTTTGCATTTATGATCTTACTAATCGTGTCCAGACTGCCCCTTGGCGGCTTGCGTCCTTCTGTCCTGGTGTTGCTTGGTGCTCTTTCCCAGCATGCACTGCCTGTAATTAAATAGAAGGCTGGTCCTCTTGACAGTATCTATGGCTGCATTCTCTGCCTGGCAGCATCCTCATCCTCTCGTCTGACCATTTCTCTGTCCGGTGTCACATGAGGAACTGAGTCTGTTCTTTGTCTCAAATGACTTAATTGGATGCAAACAGAGGAGCCAGGCATCGATACAGAAGTATATCTGCCATAAGGCGAAGCCATTAGTCAATAGTTTGCTCTGCACATGCCAAAAGCTTTTGTCAGACCTAATTACCCAGGACTAGAGTCAGTGAAGCTTCATCAGGAAGGGACTGAGGCTCCTGGGACCTGCTGAGGATCACAGTGCATTCAGTGTGCTATAGTTCAACAAAGCAAATATCTGCCAGAAATCAATAAAGCACATACTGTCTCCAATTATAGTAATCTGACAATTATCTCTAGAAGAAATACATGAAAAAACATCTTTTTGTTGACTAAAAACTTTAGTCTCACTTGCTAATAACTTCTCCTGTAGATATACATGGATATTGATATAGAGCTTTAGTATATTATTCAGGTTTTAAGCGATTGATTAGTTTTGTTTTTGTGTTCTTGCAGGGTGCCTCTTCCAGTCTAGTAGTTAAGTTTGCAGACACTGATAAGGAGAGGACCCTGCGCAGGATGCACCAGATGGCTGGCCAGCTCGGCATCTTCAGTCCCATGACCATTCAGTTTGGGGCCTATGGCGCCTACTCTCACGCTGTAAGTCTCAGCCCGGCGGGGGAGGAGACGGTGAGCTTTAAAAAAGAAACCACAAACTGTTGTGATTAAGCTTTGAACTCACTCTCTCCCACTAGGTACGAGGCGCCCCCTGTGTAAATTGCACCATTAAATGCTTGCTCTAATCTCAATTTACATAGCATTATTGTACAATGTATTACTGTTTATCATTTGCCTCTACTGCTTAATACAAATAATTGTTATGTTTGAAGTGTTGCTAATAACTGAGTGGACTTTGTTAATTTAAATATGTGCCTGCTTGTGTAACCATTATTCTTTCTATAGGTTACAAACGCCGTAAGAGAAAGACCTCTGTGGAAGCATGCTTGCTTCATATTTTCTTTTCCCTTTTTCTCTTATACACTCACACTCCCATCCCCCATGTTATATTCACACATGAAAGTCACAGCCTGAATTAGGAGTTGCTGAGATTTTGCACTCACACTGTAGCTAACAACTCACTCTGACAGGTGAGAATCGCCCACTCATGCACAATCACTGCACAAACTCTGCTTCCAGCCCCCTATACACATGCACCTGGATTTAAACAATCTTTTCTGGCTTCCCAAACTCACTTCACATTAAGTTTATCTTGCAGTAGCATAATGAGCTCAATACTTTTGTTATCAGAGAGATGGGAGTGCACTGCTCTAGGGCAACATCAAGAATTAGGTAGTGGCCAGGCAAACAGACACACAAGAGCAAACTTGCTTTGGTATTGAGGCTATTTCACCTTCCACTTCTTTCTCTACCTTTCCCTAAACCCTCCATTCCTCCCCACCCATACCCACTCTCCCTGCCGCTCTTTAATCCTACAGCAGATGATGCAACAGCAAGCCGCCCTGATGGCAGCCACACAAGGCTCGTACCTGAACCCCATGGCAGCCATCGCAGCAGCGCAAATGCAGCAAATGGCAGCTTTCAATGTCAACGGGCTGGTGGCAACTCCCATGACTCCCTCCTCAGGTGCGCAAACTGGTTTCCCAGCGCAATAACTCCAAAACCATATGTAAACAACAGGGATTAAGATGGATGTGTTAATGTTCTGAAATTTCAAGGTGGACATGCAATAAAACACACAATTCTGGAACCTCTTTGTTCCTTATTGATCAGATAACAATATCCTCACTACTGTACATAGGGTAGTAAACAACATATACTGCAGAAGGAGTGGCGTATCCGAGTGCTGAACAAATATTTCTTAATGCGGAAGAAGCCGATTAGAGCTCGCTCAAATAGGCTCAATGAGTGGGATTCTTGAGCATCTTAGTCAGAGGTGACACGTGTCTCTTATAGCTGTTGTAACCAGATAAGGGCAGTTAGGCAGATTGAGCAGATTCGTCAAAACACAGCGTCTCCCATTACGCTGTGGTCTCTGGATAAGTGAGTCCCAAGTGTGAGCCAAGGTAAAGGCCCCCTTGTCTCTGTTGATGGTCCATGCAACCAGCTTCCTGATTTTTTAAAATAAAGAAGACATAATTCATTTTTTTTTTCATTTAATCTGGAGCCTAAAGACGTACTGAGCAATGACAGCTTATTAGGAACACTGGTACGCAATCTAAAGCTGAATTTAGGAACAAAGGGCATCTGATCGGTCTATTTATAGGGCTCCTGACTTCATTTACAAAGATTTACGAAAAATAGGATCACAGAAAGCGCTAAACCATAGATTCCTCAGTGTGACACAGACATAAACCTACATTTTAAGTAAGAAAATGATAGCTAAAGTGAGTTGCAGTAACACGATGAGCACCTCCCTGTTCCTTTTGAGCTGAAGCTTTGCATTGTCCAACTACAGCATATGGTTGACAATCACAAGGGTACTTTGATACAGTAATCTGCTCACTTATATTTGAAATCCCATGTGTGTAAAGTGGACATAACAAAGTCAGAAAAGAGAAACCTTATAGCATCCTCAGAATCAGAATCAGAATCATTTTTATTGCCAACGTAAGTAACGGGAGGTCACAGACTTGGAAATTGCTTTGGCTCAGTGCAACAGTCAAAAAGAGATAATAAAAATAAGAATAAAAAACACTTCTAAAGAATAAATTTAAATTTAAAATAGAGTTACAGTTACTATTTACAATATACAAGTGCACATGGTGCACACAATGTAAGGTGACAGCAGTACAGTGAAGTAAAGTGACGTATGATGGGCAGTAAAGTGACTTTATAAAGGGCGGGGGGACAGGTTAAGAAGTGTTCAAGAGTCCAACAGCAGAGGGGAAGAAACTGTTCTTGTGGCGGGAGGTTCTAGTCCTGATGGACCGCAGCCTCCTGCCTGAGGGGAGTGGTTGGAATAGTCCATGTGCAGGGTGAGAGGGGTCGGCTGTGATACGACCAGCCCGGCCTCGAGCTCGGGCGACGTACAGGTCCTGCAGCGATGGAAGGCTGCGGCCGATCACTTCCTCTGCAGAGCGCACAATGCGCTGTAGTCTCTGTTTGTCCCTGACTGTGGCTCCAGCGAACCACACGGTGATGGAGGAGGTGAGGATGGACTCGATGATGGCCGTGTAGAACTGCACCAACATCTGTGCAGGCAGCTTGGCTTTCCTGAGCTGCCGCAGGAAGTACATCCTCTGCTGGGCCTTCTTGATGAGGGAGCTGATGGTCGGCTCCCACTTGAGGTCCTGGGTGATGGTGGTGCCCAGGAAACGGAAGGACTCCACAGAGGTGATGGGGGAGTCCATCACGGAGGGTGGGGGCGGGGGGACAGTGCTCTTCCTGAAGTCCACAATCATCTCCACTGTCTTCTGGGCGTTCAGCTCCAGGTTGTTACCACTGCACCAGGACACCAGCCGGTCCACCTCCCTCCTGTAGGCGGACTCATCGTTGTTGGAGATGAGTCCAATGAGGGTGGTGTCGTCCGCGAACTTGATCAGCTTCACGGAGTCGTGGCTGGAGGTGCAGTGGTTGGTGTACAGGGAGAAGAGCAGGGGAGAAAGAACACAGCCCTGTGGGGCTCCTGTATTTATAATCCGAGAGTCCGAGACATTCTTCCCCAGACGCACTCGCTGCTTCCTGTCCGTCAGGAAGTCAGTGATCCACCTGCAGGTGGAATCGGGCACGTTGAGCTGGGAGAGCTTGTCCTGGAGCAGGGATGGCAGGATTGTGTTGAAGGCAGAGCTGAAGTCCACGAACAGGACCCTGGCGTAGGTCCCCGGGGAGTCCAGGTGCTGTAGGATGTGGTGGAGGGCCAGGTTAATGGCGTCGTCTACAGATCTGTTGGCTCTGTAGGCGAACTGCAGGGGGTCCAGGAGGGGGGAGGTGAGGGACTTGAGATGGGAGAGAACCAGGCGTTCAAATGACTTCATGACGACAGACGTAAGTGCTACAGGTCTGTAGTCATTGAGTCCTGTGATCCTGGGCTTCTTCGGGACGGGGACAATGATGGAGGATTTGAAGCAGGCCGGGACATGGCAGGACTGCAGAGAGGAGTTGAAAATGTCCGTGAACACAGGAGTAAGCTCACTGGCGCAGTGTCTCAGAGTGGCCGGAGACACGTGGTCCGGGCCAGGAGCTTTGCGGGGGTGCAGCCTCAGGAAGAGTTGTTTAATCTCTTTAGCGGCTATTGTTAGGCTGGGGCAGGGCTTGGGTGGGTCGTTAGAGTAGTGGGGGGTGGGGGAGGGAGAGGTGTCAGGGGCAGCATCAAAGCGACTGAAAAATAAGTTCAGATCGTCAGCTAGCTTGTGGTCATCAGCACAGGGGGGGGCTTTGGGTTTGTAGTTGGTGATCTCCCGTAGGCCCCTCCAGACAGAAGCAGTATCGTTGTTACCAAACTGCTCCTGTAGTCGTTCTCTGTGCCGGGACTTGGCTGCTTTCAGTTCTTTCCTGAACTGATATTTAGCTGCTTTGTAGCCGCTGCGGTCCCCCTCCCTGAAAGCAGACTCCTTTGCTTTCCTGAGCTGCCGGAGTTTAGCAGTGAACCAGGGTTTGTCGTTGTTATAGATGACCCTGGTCCTTGTTGGAATGATGCTATCCTCACAGAAGTGGATGTATGACGTCACAGTGTCCGTATATTCATCCAAGCTGTCTGTGGCAGCTCTGAAAAGGTCCCAGTCTGTAGATTCCATGCATGCGCGCAGCTCTTCCACAGCTTCATCAGACCACACTTTGGAGCTCCTCACTGCAGGTTTCGAGAGCTTTAGTCTCTGTCTGTAAGCAGGAACCAGATGTATCATGGAGTGATCTGAGAAGCCGAGGGCTGGCTTGGGAACAGCGCGAAAAGCTCCGCGCACGGTGGTGTAACAGTGATCCAGAGTGTTCTCCTCTCTGGTCGGGCATTTGATAAACTGTCTGTATTTGGGTAATTCCTGGCTCAAGTTTCCCTTATTAAAATCCCCCAGGATAATAATCAGAGAGTCCGGGTATAAGCGTTCCATACACAGTACTTGCTCTGCGAGTGCGCGCTGAGCCTCGCGCGCGTCCGCGCATGGCGGTATGTAAACAGAGGCAAGAATGAATTAAACAATTTCCCGCGGGGAGTAATATGGTTTACAATGAATGAAAAGATATTCCAGAGCAGGAGAGCAGTGCTTGGAGATCACTGTCACATCGTTACACCAGTTTGTATTGACGTAGAAACAGAGCCCTCCGCCTCTGCTCTTCCCTGAGAGCGCACAATGGCGATCCGCGCGAAACAGCCCAAAGCCCTGCAGCTCCAGAGCGCAGTCCGGGATCCGCTCATTTAGCCAGGTCTCAGTGAAGCAGAGGACACAGGATGTGGCGAAGTCCTTGTTTCTTCTCATGAGCAGGCTGAGTTCGTCCATCTTATTGCCCAGTGAGCGTACGTTGGAGAGAAAAATGCCGGGGAGAGCCGTGCGCGCTCCTCTCCTCCTAAGACGCACGAGCAGGCCTCCTCGCTTTCCCCTTTTACGGGCCCACACTTTTTTGGCTAGAACATGAACTAAATCAGCCGCAGATGCCAAGAAAACAGGCAATAGGTCCTGTTGACTCATCCCCACGTACTGTATATATCTGTACTGAATTACAATGATATGGACAACCAGTGGCAAGTTAGAAACTTATTTGGTTTAAAAAAATAAAAATATAAAAAAAATGCATAAATATCATCTGCTGTAGGCTTGTTCCAGTGAAATGTCTATAAGAAGCCTCCTCAGCTCTGAAGTTTTGCACAAGTAGTCAATGCACATATTTCTATGAACAAGCCAGAAAAGTTTTGCACTGGAATGTCTAACTATATCAAACCAAAGAATCGGAAATAATACCTCCTTGTGTCCTTGTAGCATTTTCAAGTAGTGTTCTGAAGAGGGAGCCGGTGCGAGCGGAACCGGAGCATTGACAGTAACATGTAAAACATTCCCTGTCACACGTTGGCAGCCACATTACAGTAATTCTCAGGCTGCCATTATCTCTCCTCCTGCCTTCATCTGTCGCTCCTTCCCTCGGCGGCAGAATGACAGTATGTATTTTCTGGGAACACGGCCAATTCACTGACTTTGGATGCTGAGTCCTTTGCTTATACAATATAAGAGCAAAGATTTGTGTGCGATAATCCTGGCCCTCAATCTGAACTATCTTTTTTGGCTCTTGTCGCGAGGAGCTTTGATGGCTCGACACTAAGTAGGTCGCTGCCTGAAGCTGGGGTCACTGCAGATGTATTAAATAAAGTGTCTGCAATGCTGTATATGGCATTTGTAATCCACAAGGCCTACAAATTCCATTCAAGCATAATCCCAACCGAGTTAAATGCCCTTCACCTGGATTAGAGAAATAATAAAGCAGGGCCAAACTGTCAAGGTGAGAGACTGGGATTAACGCCTGTAAAATCAACAAATAACAATAAAATTTCTTATATAAATAGTAATTAACTTTATCTTAACAAATATTGTGTTTGTAGTTGAAGTCATGGTCCTGAATGAACATTAAAAGCTCTTAAGTGTCAGGCCTGTAAAATGTAAGATGGACGGAGTGGTAGAGGCAAAGATTCAACTGTGCAAGGAATATCGGACGGGATACTAAGTTGAAGAAAGTATTTAATGTGTGGTCAGCATATCTGTGTGATACAATCAAGTTTGTTTGGAACCTTTCATTTAATTTTGTATTTAGAGAAGGCCTTTTACAGAGCGGTTTATATTTTTTGTGGCCATTTGTTCTCTCACTCCATGCAGAGATAGAAGCAGGGTTACCATACAGGAGGCGAATGCCAGACCTATTATACATGTTTTTTGTGTGTCTATTTTCTTCTTGTCAAATAGGAAACACATCACTGCTTTACCAATAGATCATACCACCATAAGAAGAACTCTGCCAAACATTTTCGGTAAACAAGTCAGCATTTCCCCAGTGGTCAGAGGATCCAGCTCTTCTTTCATTCTTGGACATATGTTGACGTATTAATGTCAATGGCACAATGTAGGAGGCCAATTGGTGTAGGCGTCACAAAATCCTGCTTTCAGTATAGTCTTGATACAGTGCTTTGCTAAAGTATTCGGCCCCCTTGAACCTTTCAACATTTCGCCACATTTCAGGCTTCAAACATAAAGATATAACATGTACATTTTTTGTCATGAATCAACAACAAGTGGGACACAATCGTGAAGTGGAAGAAAATGTATTGGATAATTTAAACTTTTTTAACAAATAAAAAACTGAAAAGTGGAGCGTGCAATATTATTCGGCTCCTTTACTTTCAGTGCAGCAAACTCACTCCAGAAGTTCAGTGAGGATCTTTGAATGATCCAATGTTGTCCTCAAAGACTGATGATGATAAATAGAATGCACCTGTGTGTAATCAAGTCTCCGTATAAATGCACCTGCTCTTTGATAGTCTCAGGGTTCTGTTTAAAGCGCAGAGAGAACCATGAAGACAAAGGAACACACCAGGCAGGTCCGAGAAGTTTAAAGCCGGATTTGGATACAAAAAGATTTCCCAAGCTTTAAACATCTCAAGGAGCACCGTGCAAGCAATTATATTGAAATGGAAGGAGTATCAGACCACTGCAAATCTACCAAGACCCGGCCGTCCCTCCAAACTTTCATCTCAAACAAGGAGAAGACTGATCAGAGATGCAGCCAAGAGGCCCATGATCACTCTGGATGAACTGCAGATAACTACAGCTGAGGTGGGAGAGTCTGTCCATAGGACAGCAATCAGTCGTGCACTGCACAAATCTGGCCTTTATGGAAGAGTGGCAAGAAGAAAGCCATTTCTCAAAGATATCCATAAAAAGTCTTGTTTAAAGTTTGCCACAAGCCACCTGGGAGACACACCAAACATGTGGAAGAAGGTGCTCTGGTCAGACGAAACCAAAATCGAACTTTTTGGCCACAATGCAAAACGATATGTTTGGCGTAAAAGCAACACAGCTCATCACCCTGAACACACCATCCCCACTGTCAAACATGGTGGTGGCAGCATCATGCTTTGGGCCTGCTTTTCTTCAGCAGGGACAGGGAAGATGGCTAAAATTGATGGGAAGATGGATGTAGCCAAATACAGGACCATTCTGGAAGAAAACCTGTTGGAGTCTGCAAAAGACCTGAGACTGGGACGGAGATTTATCTTCCAACAGGACAATGATCCAAAACATAAAGCCAAATCTACAATGGAATGGTTCACAAATAGACGTATCCAGGTGTTAGAATGGCCAAGTCAAAGTCCAGACCTGAATCCAATCGAGAATCTTTGGAAAGAGCTGAAGACTGCTGTTCACAAACGCTCTCCATCCAACCTCACTGAGCTCGAGCTGTTTTGCAAGGAAGAATGGGAAAGAATTCCAGTCTCTCGATGTGCAAAACCGACTTGCAGCTGTAATTGCAGCAAAAGGTGGCGCTACAAAGTATTAGCGCAAGGGGGCCGAATAATATTGCACGCCCCACTTTTCAGTTTATTATTTGTTAAAAAAGTTTAAATTATCCAATAAATTTTGTTCCACTTCACGATTGTGTCCCACTTGTTGTTGATTCTTGACAAAAAAATTAATTTTCATATCTTTATGTTTGAAGCCTGAAATGTGGCGAAATGTTGAAAGGTTCAAGGGGGCCGAATACTTTCGCAAGGCACTGTAAGATCATCAATGATTAAGATTAAGATATCCTATATTCGTACCACAAGGAGGG
The DNA here is from genome assembly GCA_964034765.1 of Knipowitschia caucasica. Classification (NCBI taxonomy): domain Eukaryota; kingdom Metazoa; phylum Chordata; class Actinopteri; order Gobiiformes; family Gobiidae; genus Knipowitschia; species Knipowitschia caucasica. The sequence goes on from OZ035826.1 coordinate 31,426,018, forward strand.
AACTTCAGTGTTGCATCAACAGTTACAGAACAGTAGGAAGGAGGAGCACACAACACAAGATACATGAACCCTATACTATACACTCTACCATAAGCATAATTTGAAGCAAGTATAACATTTCTAGCTTTAGCATAATAAATAAGCCTAAAATCAATCAAAATCAATGAAGTCTAAAATCTCCAACTTTAGCTTAATGAAGAGCAAGAATGATTGTATTAATGTTGTGTTTACAGGCACCAGCACACCTCCAGGCATCAGTGCCACTGCCGTCCCTAGCATAGCCACACCAATAGGAGTAAATGGATTCAGTGCCCTTCCGCCACAAAGCAACGGTCAGCCAACGTCTGAGCCCATCTACACCAACGGGATCCACCCTTATCCAGGTAACTCAGGGATTCAGAACTGAGACAAAGTCATTCTCTGTGCATATATGATAATCAATTAGCTAATTACATTAAAGCTGTTCACCATTTTGTGAGCAGATCAAGCGGCACGGTGGCTGAGTAGATAGCACTCTCGCCTCTCAGCAAGAAGGGTCTGGGTTCGAATCCCGGTCGGAACAGGGCCTTTCTGAGTAGAGTTTGCATGTTCTCCCCGTGTCTGCGTAGGTTTCCTCCGGGTACTCCGGTTTCCCCTACCACTAAAAACATGTGCAATAGTTCAGGGTGAAGGAGTGTGTGTTTGTGTGTGCGAATGTGGGACAACGGATGGAAATTAGCTCAACGCTACAATCCGGAGTGATGTGTTCATGAACATGTACTGTCCCAACCAAATATACAATACAATACAGGCTATTTTTATCCTAAACAAATCTTTTACATATTTACTTAGAGGAGAGTCTGTCTGAGATTACAGAGAATTTCATTTTTTTGTCTTGATCCCAGTGAGAGGGGGATGGAGTGGAGCCGGGGAGACTATTGTACATGTGTTTAGTGGTAGGGGAAACTGGAGCACCCGGAGAAAACCTACATGTACGCAGACATGGAGAGAACGTGGAAACTCCACAGAAAAAGGCTTGTAGATGCAATCGAACCCAGAACCTTCTTGCTGTGAAGCTCTATGCCACTTCAGTTAAAAGAACAAACAGTAATACAGTTATGGAAAGATTTCTGCCCTTGTTTTGCCTATTTTTTTATATATTTTTTTTCTTTTTTTTGTGATCGCTACCTTAAAGGAGCTATACCCGTTTCTGCAAGAATTTTTTCAGTATGAATGTTTTGCGCCGCCCCCAACTCGCTCACGGGCTTCTCATTTCCCCTACGCTCTCCTCCCACGAAGCCATCAAGTTTTGTTTGCGATCTCATACATATGCTAACATTAGGATTAGCGCAACTTCATGTAAGACGTACAACAATCACTGATGAAATGGTACAAAAGCAACGCACTGCTAACAAAATATATAACTGAAAGATTACCGCTAGTTTTTCGTCCAAATGTAGCCCGAGCATTAATAGTCCGAGGCAGTCCGGCTCCCGCAGGTCGCTCCAGATGATACAATGTAAGCTAACGCTACGTATATTCACTCGCGCTTGATTCCTTCTTTGATAATTGTTTCGCGTTAGTTCCCTCTTCTCTTCTGCACTGTTGCGTCATTTGGGCTGTTTTGCTGTGTCTGCAGTTAGGAGCCAACGGAGCTATAGCCACTTTCTCCTAACATGCATGTGGCTGCCGGATTCGTCCCGGAAACCGGATTCGTCCCGGAAACCGGATTCATCCGGAAGTTCAGTTTGCGCATGTTAAAAAATTTAAATAAACATGTAAACAGTTTGTGTTTTTATATACAGATTACATTCTTGATTTGTGCACATATGTATCAAGGTTTATTACAAGAAATGGCGGAAAAAAAGCTCAGAGAAAATAATACTTTTAGTAACCACAAAGCTAGCACCCAGATGCATTCAAAAGCACACGGAAACAGTGTTGCCAACTCCTCAGTAAGGAAAGTAGCTATTGGCTGTCCCAAAAGTCGCCAGAAGTCGCTAAATGACGTCATAGTCTAATTTGCATAATTGGCTATTTGCAAATAACTGTAACGGACACTGTAGGAGAGAGGAATAACGTTGTGGGAGAGACAAAAGTGAGTAAAAAACACCCTAGATATGTTTAGAACTACAAATGTACAAAAATAATTTCAACATTAACAACATTTAATGATTTTAATGCTTTGTCTAGATCTGTCGCTAGTCGCTTTTTTGAAAAAAAGTCGCTATAGGGTCTGAAAAGTCGCTAAATCTAGCGACAAAGTTGGCAAGTTGGCAACACTGCACGGAAATGAGGCTAGCACATAGACAGTTTAATTCTTGATTAGATTAACTGTTCTTTACTTGTTTAAATATTGTGCACCTGTTATGTGTATCTCTGTGTTTATTCATTAGTTAAACAAGTAAATGAAATGAATCTAATCAAGAATTAAACTGTCTATGTGCTAGCCTCATTTCCGTGTGCCTTTGAACGCATCTGGGCGCTAGCTTTGTGGCTACTAAAAGTATTTTTTTCTTGGAGCTCTTTTTCCGCCATTTCTCGTAATAAACCTTGATACATATGAGCACAAATCAAGAATATAATCTGTATATAACAACACAAACTGTTTACATGTTTATTTACACTTTTTGACATGCGCAAACTGAACTTCCGGACGAATCCGGTTTCCGGGAAGAATCCGGCAGCCACATGCTGCTTTGTTTACCGGCGCTGTAGAGGCTAGAGGAGGCAGCCTGTTTGTAACAGCGCTGCCCCTCGTTCTGTCAGTGACGGAGAGCGAGCGCCACACTAAGTTTCTACACAGCACTTTTTACGGCCTGAATTCATACACAAGCTGAATCAATGAGCTCAAGTTTACAATTAAATAACAGATTTTAATACAACTTGTATGTAGTAGCTTCTTTATACTGAAAAAATTCCCTACATGCAGCAGTCAACGTAGAATAGTGGCTGTTGTGTTGTTGCACACTAGTCCCTATTTGTCACTATTTGACACTTCGGCCCGAGAGCTGGTTTTGGTTCAGAAAAGGTGGTCTTCTCTTTTTCAATTATCTGTCTGAATAAGCTGATCTAAGGGAGGGCCAAGAAAATACTCTTTTTTGAGCTAAGAACTTTTTAGATAGATTTTATTACAAGTTTCATTTTCTGTAGTTAGAAAGTTAGGTGCCAAGCTTTAATTAGAATAACACATTCCAAAACGCATGCTGCTTGAAACAAAATCAATTCCTATGCAGCTTTCCATCTGACATCTTCATATTTGAGCAAAGATTTTTTTTTAAAGCTTCCAGGGTCAGTCAAGAGTGTCTTCAGCAGATTTTGGAGCTGCCATCCTCAGTATCAGGATGAATTCATCACTTCTATGCATCAGTCTATTACGGTTAATTTTATGTGTCTCGTCCCGTCCTCAGCTTCTTAATGTTGTCTGGGGTTCATTCCTGAAGAACTGACAGACACACACTCCCCCTCTGCCATTGCATTATTCAGAGGCAGCTGCAATTGTAATGAACTACAAAGTGGTTTGTTTGGCATGTTGTTAATATTTGATGCAAACATCTGGGGCGAACAGGCATTTTGAAGAACTGAGAGAAATGACAACCCAAATTTCTCCCACTCCCACTGTGATCCTACCCCCAGTGCTCCCTCACCAGCTCAGCCAATTTCCAATTTGGTCTCTTCCTGTAACTTAACTGTTTGTTGCTAGCTCCAGTGCTGCATTCATAACATTGAGGCATTCAGATCTCTCAAGCAATGATAAAACAATGCTTAAACAACTTGAATCATCCTGAAACCCACAATATTAACCCATTTTGGATTGAAAAACTACCAATCTAAATACCGTGGATTTTTTGGATTCTACCGGTTGGCACTAAGACGAAAGGGTTAGATTAGGTAAAGATTGATTGAGAACACAACCATAGTACCTGCACATTATTCAAATAGACAAGTTGCAAATAGAAATACTATTGTGGCGCCACATGTATGTGACTAAATGTGTCAGATCTCAGAAGCTAAGCAGGACAGGGCCTGGTTAGCTCTGTGATGGGAGTCCTCTGCTATTATAGCTTTGTGAGTTCCACAATGTGTCATGAACGCCAAACAAAGGGAGATCTTAATTGGGGATTGAAAAGATACATGTATCAAACAAAATTCAGGTCTCCAAACAGAACTTCAAAATCCAGAATCAAACCTGCAAAGAACCAGGAAGGAAAACACAATGGACCAACAGTGACAAAGAGGAGCACAGGCAGATTCAAGTGAAACACATGCAGGCAGGCGGTCAACTGAACAGACCTGGAGTCAAACTCAACAAAACAAATACATACACATAAAACTGGGTAAAGTTAATCAACAAAAAGTCCACGCCATGACACAAGTTGCAATAACCTCCTGTAATAAGGATGTACATGTATTTGTTTCTGCCTGGATTGACGTAGGATTAGTTTTAATGTCATGCTGTGAAAATGACATCTCCATAGAAACAAACAGATGGCTGTCTTCCAATAGTAAATACTCTACACACCCTGATTGTTTTTGCCAATGAGTTAATAAGTGCTTTAATTTTGTTTTTCTACCTTCCTTAGTGTCACCGGGGCAATAATCATGTTGCTCAATACATGGAAGAAATACAGTATTAATACATACTAAGTTTTCCGATGCTGGTGTTGTTTTACCCTTTGTCCGACTACAAAATGATGCTTTGACTTTGAACAAAAAAACATATGCAAATTGATCCATGTTTGTGTAAGAGCCTTGTGGCCATTCTCTATTCAGCGTGTTTGTTTCCAATTTTACAAAGAAATTCCAACAGAACTGTATTACATTTGGCTTGAGCCTTCCTCTCAGTCACTGGTGTTTCTGGCTCTCTTCCTGTTCCTGCAGCACAGAGTCCAACGGTGACTGACCCTCTCCAACAGGCTTACGCTGGCGTCCAGCACTACGCAGGTGAGCTGTCTCTCCTGTACCTGCTCAGCCTCCCTCTCCATCTGTCCCCTTCACACTACACCGGTGTTTGTCACTTCACTATGACAGCCAGAGATAGCGACAAGACAAGCCACATTTCTTCCTTGATTAGACAACTTGACACAGATTCAGATTCAGATATTCATTCTGTAACAGCAAATCTGAACATGTTATCTTGCTACTGAAGATATGAATATATATATAAAAAATAAAACAATTGTTGTAAGTAATATGTAATGTATTTTTTGAACTATCATCAACTCTGCCAAATGTTTCAGCCACCTGCCATACATCTGTATTCAAAGACTAAATATGACAAGATGTTCTAATCAGTAGACCCTTTAATTAGTGTTAGGTTTAATATGAAGTCACTAATACATTCTGTAATAGATTACACAACATATAACTTACATTTACTCTTAACTCATGCGCATTTTATTGTCTTCAGTCCAGAACTGACTCTGTAGTCCAGGACTTAGTCTGTAGGTGAGTCCAGGACTGAGACTATAGATGATTCCAAGACTGAGTCTGTAGAGTCCACAATCCACTCAAATCTGTGTCCGAGTCCAAGCTGCTGTGTCGGAGTCACTTCGGCTCACTGACTAATGTATGACTTTTTCAGTTAACTTTTTTTTTTTCAACTCATAGGGATGTTGTTTACAGTACTTGTGCTATATCAGTATCACCTCAAAATACTGTATGAAAAGTATAACTTGTGTTGAGTCAAATATAAAAATGCAGATGCAACATAAATTCTTCTCCCTTTGCAACAGCAGCCTACCCTGCCGCCTATGCGCCAATCAGCCAAGCGTTCCCCCAGCAACCAACCATCATTCCCCAGCAACAGAGGGAAGGTAAGAGCTAGTGAGCGCGCCCACCCAAGATAAAAGGTGATAATTGCCATGTTCCATTCTAATGTAGCTACGCTGCTTTGAATTAGCAGGAAAGAGCTGGCTGGGGAAAATGTGAGAAAAAGGCCTCTCGTATATAGAGATGAACATTAGCAGTGAGATGGAAAGTTAGTCTGTCATTATTCAAAAACTGCACTAATTCCAACTCGCAGCATCAGACTGCTTAATCAGTCCATTACAATGTGTTTAAGTGGTTATAAATATTCATCACATTAATTAGCTGCATGCATAATCATTTATTGCCATTCCTAACAAAGTGTTCACTCTTGTGCCATAGCATTAGATGTAATAAAGCATAGGATATACTGTGACTGTAAATCACTCCATTTGGCAGATTTTGTCACTATCAATTATCTTTCTGTATGACTGCCCAATAAGACTTATATTCAGCATTTTGGCGCACTTTAGTGTTCTTTCAAAACTGCCTGTTTGTGAAATTAGTCTCTAAACATTATATGACAGAGTTGCCAGGCGGACAAATTGATTGAACGGATGAATCAAAAATAAAAATAGCAACGTATGTGCAAAATTGGATCGCTTTTTGTTCTGTTTTTCTCCATTATTTTTGGACATGCGAAACAGCGGGCACCCCCAGAAATCCCATCCATTTTCCTAGACCGCTCCTTCAGTATACAAGCTCCACACAAGCTCTACATAATATCTGAATGCGAGCGGAGAAAACAAGCAGCACTGATATCCAGCCAGTATAAATAAAAACATAATCTTTAGTGTGTATATGTGTGTGTCCTGTATCTCAGCGCGCCTGGCCAGCACTGCATTCCTCTTATCAGGCTTCTCCTCCCCAGCAGCAGACCTCCTCAGTCTCATCTGGTCATGCTATCATGCTGAGCACTGAGACACGACAGAATAGTAGCCAGTCAGCCAGCTGCGGGCTTACTGTCCCTGAGTCCATCACATCCCAAGGCCCCTGCCGATGATGTGTGTGTGTGTGTGTGTGTGTGGAGAGTTGGTGGGGTGTGGGGGCGAAGGAGGGGGGGTGTCTGTACTTGGCTTACTCCAGTCCAGTCCAGCCCTTATCCAGATTGGCCCGTACAATATGTGGCAGCTGTTGGAGCGAGTGTGGAAGCGTGGAGAGGGAGAGATTGGAAAGAAAGTCCCAACTGTCACTATACTCAGGAATTGGGGCAAAAAAAATGTGGCTTATGTCTTAATGCGTGCTGTGGTTTCTCACTTCTTTGCACTGCCGCCGTGTTTTACTTTATATGATACATTGATTCACATTGGATTATCGATGTTCCCACACTGGATAGAAGTTTATATTGATTTGGTTGTTTTGAGTCCTCCTCTATAATTTGGTGTCAGAATTGCACAAGAAAAATGTTTTATTGCAACTCATTTAGTACAGTTGTAGTGGAGGGACATTGCTCACTTCATAAGCAGCTAAAAGTAAACTCAATTAGTATTCTATTAATGTTATAGCACTTCTATTGATTTTTTTATATCCATTATTTATTATTCTCGAGCACCATGTTAATCTACCAGTCAAATAATCATGTTTACTTACTGCTGGATCCCTTCTTAGATTCAGTGAAATGTAACTCTTAGCTTATTTTTATGTTGTATTCCCTGACATACCATTCCGTGCTCTGCGTGTACAGTACAGAGTGCATTAAAATGTGCTAATGAAGATTTTATGTTAAATAAGGGATTCGCTTCCAAATTAAGATCTTAAAACCATCTGACCAAGCAACAATGGGAAGGCACCTTATGCATTCATTAAATGTGTATTTAATTATGTTGAGTGTTTGGGGTATTTGTTCCACATACATTGCATATATTATTGAAATAATGTCGAAGTAACGTTCAAATGTGATATTTCATTGCACCATTTACGGTGAATATGTTTTTGTTTTATTTTCCAAATTTACATTGATAACGCAACAATACTGCTCCAAAAATATCAGTTTTTCTATATTCAAAAGTATTGTGCTGGGTGAGGTATTTCAAAGTCACAATTGTATATTTTGTGTCCCCATGTTGCAGAGGTCAGCCTGTGTGCGGTCTGGCTGTCTTTGTGGTTATGAATGCACATAATCCATCCTGTTGTCTCGCTCTCATCACCAGGGCCAGAAGGTTGCAACCTGTTTATTTATCACCTGCCGCAAGAGTTTGGAGACGCGGAGCTCATGCAAATGTTCCTGCCTTTTGGCAACGTCATTTCTGCCAAAGTCTTTGTGGACCGGGCGACCAATCAGAGCAAGTGTTTTGGTGAGTAAAACAAAAACAAAAAAACATTGAAAATGTCATTAATAATTAGGTTGTGTTTTGGCAATCCACTCTCGCCTCTCACTCCTTTCTTCCAATTAGTTTGCGTTTATCCCCACTGTCTATTCTAATCAAGGCACAATTAACATTTTAAAGGTGGTGTTACATTCCGCTGGGCAGAGGCAAGAAGGGAGATCCAGGGATGTGTACACTTCAAGGATTTATTATTGCAAAATTTTAATGAAAGACTAAAATTCATTTTGAAACATGACAGGTTTTTACTTCTTATTTGATAAAGAAGGTAATAGTAAAAATATCCAAGATTGTAAATGTTGTGCTCTTTTTATATTTTATATACTATTTTACTTTTGACATTAAAATCACATTATTAACCAATCAGTAAATATGTGTGCTCGCCTGGAGCAGTGTTGTGCAAACCAGCAGTGTTTCATGTTAAGAGAAATGTCTCTGTTGTCCAAAAATTAAGTTCACATTAAAATTACATTTGACTTGTGGTAGCTTCCAAGGTTTGAGGCCATGTGAACTCAATCAGTTTAGGTTAACAGGCCTGAGTTATTATAGCTTGTCAGCTGACATTGATGCGTGGAAAATCTCAGTTTTCTGTGTTTTCAAAGTAAACATGTATAAATTGCTTGCATTGCTATCCCTTCCACTCACAATATACTCTATATCCATGTTTTCCACATCCTTCTCAGTCTGAAGTCTTTACCGGGCAGTTGATCCATGACAAGACTCTTCTGTTTGGGGGCTTCTACAAGGCGAAAGGGGCAGGGCACTCGCACACTCGAGCACGTTTGTGAGAATGTGTTTTTGGCTGATCCATACATGACCCACAGTGACGTGTGGAAAATAAAAGGCCTGCACTGTGGTGTATGGGGCGATCAGGGTGGAGCGGTTTTACTCAGGGATTTTCAAAAACCCTTTGTCACAACCCATTGGATTCACGCCTGTGACGCACCAGAGGGTCATAATCCACCTCCTCATGAGGAAGACTGATCTAGACTGTGTTTTAGAGACTTAGAGACTTTTCCACATTTATGTCTTTGTCATTGTCTATGAAATGGCCTCTGGGAGGCAATAGAAATGTCTCCACACAGAAAACTACTAGATGACTTCTTTGAAACTGGAAATGGTTGAGATTAGACAACAACACTGTCATTCATAATAAGTCGTATGAAATAAAGTTCTTGCCTGCATCTTTACTTTGTAAACCGATGTTACGTCCCACATTACTCCCACTACAATTATAGTATTTACATATTTGATTTTACTTTACAAAAGAGATTTTCTCAGCCCCCCACGCCCCACCAGAGAGCCACCGGTTGAACATAACTCTCCCACCTCCCCATGTTCCACCTCCCACACAGCAAAGAAGTTCGGTCCAATAGAGAAGGTGCACGAGGAATCTACGGGCTTAAAGAGCTAATAATAGACTATAGTGTGGGCCTGTGCTGTTGATTTAGTTGGACAGCAGCCCCCGGGAGACGCAGGCAGACTCTCAGCATTGGCTTTCCTTCACTCTCTCTTCAGCATGGCACTTCTATGAGGCTTTTCTTTGCTGTCCATCTCGTGACACTGTCTTTCTTTTGGCCTGTCTGGCTCGCTGGGCTCTTTTCTAAACATATGCCTCTCACTATCACTAACTGTCACTCAACAAAGGAGAAGGACAAAGGGAGTTGACCTCATCAGCCTCAATGGCGTATTTCACATGGCTCGTAATTAAGATCCTTGCTGGAAATATAACAAATTATCCATTCATTCCATTGTATTTTTTACACACTAATTGTTATAACAGAAGTCCTGTAGTTTTTCTGGACAGAATTAATAAAATAAATAGTGAATGCAGTTAGGCATAGTTAGTTTTAGAAATTAATGTAGGATAATAGTGCAATATTGCATGTATTAATACATTGTTTTAACAGTGTTTCAGAGTTTCCTTTCATAAAGTACAGTTAATCCATGGCATCTAAGTATATTCCAACAACACATTGCTGGAAAAAAATGTTTGAATAGTTTTTCATGATTCCCATTGAAGACACACTTACTGTAAATACCTTCAAATCAGTAAATACTTAAATTAACTTGCATCGTTTAGTCACATAATTATCATAAGTGATCAAGCGTTGTTTGTGTCATTGACTGGATTAACATTTTGAATGCATTTCATAGTGTCGTGTGGGAAAACTTTAAATGTGAGTCAATCTCTCTGTTTCATTAGAGATTTTCACATTATAGGTAAAAATACATGCAGCATAAAATCTGTTCAAAGTGTGTATGATCTAGCATTATCACAACCAAAAAAGTGTACAGAGGACAGGGCCACATGTTCTCATACCATCATCATCATCATCGTAAAACATTAAAAATGCATAAAAACTCATTGTGCACTGATATGGTGTAGTGCAGGGCTCTCTTATTTCCCACTATGGTGTTGTTCAGGGCATTGAGCCTTAAAAAGAGCAGCCAACACGACATCTCATTTTATGATACATACAGTATGTAATGTATTTGAATGTTTCCAGATGCCTTTTTATTCCATCACCAAACTTTTCCCCTGTACAACTGTGCCCTGACACCGGCCGACATATTTGGCATGTAGAACGTGAGGTATGAGGGTTCATTAAAGGCTGAGTCGGTGCATGCGTACGCAGGAGGAGATCGGAGCAGAGGATCACTGGCAGCTGACAGGCCCTTTCCCTGCTCAGTTTGTTTAAAGGGTTTGTAAAAGCAGCAGCCTTATCTCACCTGCGCTGACAAAAGCCTGCCCTCTCCCCCCAAATTAAATTGGACCCATAGCGGTGTGATCAAATCAGCTGGCAGGTGGAAAATTCGGCCTGTCAATCACATGGATGTCTGATAAGGGCTTGGCGAGAAGTCCCGATGCCGTGGAAGGGCTGTGGGCTAATTCAGCCTCCACAGCAGGCGATAACTCAGCTTCAGCACCCGTGTCCTGCAGACCCCCAGCTCATCACAACCTGCTGCCCTTACTCGAACATGGAGATACAGCCCCGGTCTGACACCACACGTCCACTCATCCTCATGTGTTATTATATCGGTGTGTTTAAGGGTCGGCCATAGGAACGTAACTCATTAGATAAAGTCTTGCACTGTTGACACACACAAGTTTCAATGTTTTTATAGCTTTTATATCTTTTATTATTCTGCTGTGTTATTGCTCATCTGTGTGATTTTAAGACAGGCTGAGTCCTTGAATGTTTATAAGTTCTGACTCAAAATTTATGTTTTCTTTCTGACTTTCAATCAAGAATGAGTTGCTTTTAGTTTCATTCATTGACTTCTCTATCCACAACACTATCCTTGTTGCTGTTAAATGAATATAACTGAAATTGGATTACATCAAAGTGATTGAAAACAAAGCCCAGTCAATGTTTTTGTTCACGTGTTTGTTGACATTGCAACAGCCAAAGCACTCAACATATCGGTGTTGTCAATGTTCTTATTTTTTTGTTTTCTATCCATGATGTATTGTGTTTAAATGAGGCTGTGAGAGGCTATGGAGACACATAATGACACATAAATGTGCCCCTCCACCCCATTTTAAGCAGATTGGACAAAGCAAGATCTAAAATATGTCTTTCTGTCCAATATCATAATCTACAAATATTAATAAATTATTGAGGGAACCGCTTTTTAAGATGTTATTTTATTTTTACATCGCTACAAAGACGTCAATGTTGGGTCTTTGACATATATACATTTTTTCCAAATGACACCTATCTTCCTGTGAAAATGAACTCAAAACCCTGCTCACGGAAGCAGGTATCATTACACTTCTTTTGAAAACTCTCTTTTCCTGTTATCTTTCATGTTTTTGTTCCTGCCAAGTTTCCAATAGCACTTGCTGACTGATTTTTTTATACATCAACGTTATTAGGAGCCGGCGCTTTGTGTAATCTTTTTTAATTCAGAGATTTCCAATTAATCTACTCAAAAGACAAAACAAAGGCCTATTGTCACATCATTGTCAGGAGTTAAAAGGGGTCTTCCTGTTCGCTTCTTTCATCACGTTTTTCTATTCACTGCCTCTTTCTCGATTTCTGTTATCTTTTTGTGGAAACTTCAATCTCAGACCATTCTTTTTTTCTCATCGGCTCTCCTCTGTGGTTTTTGTTTCAGGTTTTGTGAGTTTTGATAATCCGTCCAGTGCTCAAGCGGCGATCCAGGCCATGAATGGTTTTCAGATAGGCATGAAGAGGCTGAAGGTACAGCTCAAGCGGCCAAAAGATGCCAACCGACCTTACTGACTCGTCTTGTGCCCATACCCCGGTACGGAGACACCACACACACATACATGACTGATATGGTCAATAATCCAGCTACAAATCTTAAAAAATATTTTTTTTAAACAACAGTATTTAAGTGCTGGGAAGTTGCTTTGACTATAAGCACAATGAGCATAAGCAAAAATAGGACCTTTAATTGCGCAAGACGCATCTTAGCGGTCGAACAGTTTGCACTGTGTTTTCACTGGCATGCAACCATGTAATAGTAATAAGCAAAGGTATTTGCAGAATATATGTATGTATCCATTTTAAGACTGGATCCTGTATGCTTTTTCTGCCTATTTTTGTCATGCTGTTTTGTATGTGTCAGGGCATCAGCTTCTTCCAGGCATCAATTTTGGTTAAATGAGCCTCTTCAGATTTTTGTCAGGTCGCCTCGCTCCACAAAATTGTTTTTGTTTCCTTTGCAGTCCGAAATCTAATTTGTACCGGATGCAGGTCGCTCCTGTGCAAATTAATGACATCATCAATACCTAGCTGTGCATAAATAGCTGTCTGCTGGGTATAGCTCAGGGAATCAATAGAAGCTGTTAAACCACCAGTTCACAAATGCATAGGCCATCAGTTCAGCTGGAAATAGTACAGCAGTAGACTTGTCTGTGCTGCTTAGCAACATGCAAAAGTCAGTTAAACATTTTTTAAGAGAAAGTAGAGCTCATCACTTTGCAGTTTTATTATGCGCAGGAGTCTTATCTCTGTAAGAGACGTCTGTTTTTTATTGCAGAAGTATTGGAGGTAAAATGGACTCAAAGATTTGGCACAGAGACATTCAAAAGTCATCTAAAATGATCATCTTATCATTCCTATCATGAAGGCAGTCAAGACTAGGGATGATCGTAGGAGAAAGTGAAAATGTTCATACAAAAACAATCTCTCTATCACTGTGCCATTAAATTACTACTTAAACAGAGACAGAATAATCATTTTCTGATCAAATCTGATAAAACAATAGTATGACTGTATTCCAACAGTTTCTTCAATTTACAATGCACAAAATATAGAATCATGAGCATTGACCCCTCATAAAATAGATTACACAAATAAAAGACAAACATTTTAAGACGTAAATACAACAAACAAGACTGTTTTATCAATAATAACTGTAGGATCTTTGAAAGGGCATTGACAGAACAAACCATAAAGGGCTGAAAGCTTTGGGCTTGTGTTGTGTCTAGTCCCATTGTCACGTGTCCCTTTGTCCTTGTGTTTGTCATTTTCCCCTATTGCTGTACAAAATCTGACAGGTATTAAGAAGTTCAAGAGAAGAAAGTTTTGGGGAGCGAGGCTAGAGCCTGTGAATACAACTACATATTTTTAATTCAAATTCCCCTGCATTATTATGATGAAATAACCTGATGAAATGTGAGTGATGAGCTTTTGTGTTCCAAGGTAGAAGTGCGAAAACCTTAATGCACTGATAACTTCAGAGTCTTTCTTGCTGTAATGCTTTGCTAGTTCACTTTGAAGTTGAATTAAAAACACGATCAGACAGCATTTCTTCACTGGTCTTAGGAGTCAACCTTTTCTGAAATTGCGTTCTGTGTCTTAAAGATAAACTTAATTTAGGGGGGGAAACATCTCTATATGGCCACCCTCATAGCAAACAATGCAGGGCAAATCCAATTACAGTAGACAGGGCAAGTTCCCAAAAAAAACACCTTTCTACCTTAAGGGTTACTTTGTGAATATAAAACATCAATTCAACTCCTTACTCCACAAATGTTGTCAGGCTGAGACGATTTCAGCAATGGAGAGCGACTTGTGCACCCAGTTCGATAAGGGCGTTATCAAAGGTTTTTCTCTATTTAACCTTAGAGAAATAACTTCATTTGCCAGGCAAGTGTGGATGTGGTTTTATATGTGACTTCAGGAAAAGAAAATCCTATTGTTTGTTTCTTCTTTTGCACCCAACAACGTGGCCCTGGCATGGCCCATCACAGTTTGAGGTGGCCTGTCTGCATTAGCCACACCCCCTCCTGTCTGGGAGCGAGTTCCCACAGCTGTAAGTGAGGCCATGGTGTCATTTTCTTTTGGATGACGTCATGTGGTGGGACTGTGACTGCATTGCATGACGTGGCGTTGGTATCTCTCAAATTGTCTCTAGACACTTGATTGTAAAGAGTGTATTCTGTTTATTGGCAGTCTGTGGAGTGCAGTTTACTGATGCCTCTGTTGGCTGGTATTGTGGTTCATATAATGTTAATGACGTGCTGCTGGTGGTGGACGACCTGGAAGTGGGCTAAATCCTTTGTGCTCATGTACTATGTGACCGTGTGATGTTTACTTTCTCTTGTGGGTTCATGTGTATGGATGTACTGCATTTCTCTTTCTATATCTCTCCACATTCATCAACAATCAGCTATAATTTATATAGGTAACCAATGTTTCAGTCCTGATCGACAGATTTTCAGTTGAAAGATGGCCTGTGTTTGTGTATCCAATTAATTCCCCAGAGTTGGATCCAAAAGCACAAGTAAATGTTGACACTCCACTTCTCTGTGGATTTCATCTGCACAGGGAGTACTTCTGCAAGATTGTTTTATTTCCCTAACATGAGAATCACTTCTCATTTATTTATTTATGAGGGAGCAAACCAATTACACTAGGAGAGCTGGATACAGCAAAGCAGAGCCACTTGCCAAAAGCCACTTGCACACATGCATTTACAATCATACAAAAATATACAAAGCTGGGTTATTTGTTTTGAGTTTTCTAACAATTACATTAGCAGACACATACGATTAAAGTATTTCCCTTAGTTTTATAAACCCTTGTGGTCTCTAAAAAGTTCAAAGTGAAAAATATCCTTTTTTCTAAGCAAGTAGTCTTTTCCTCTTGGCCATACTTTTTCTCGGCTGCTTTGCTCTGCTAGCTCAGTGGCACTGCAGGCAACACCCTCTCCTGTTGTGTATGCAATGAACTCTGCTGTTTCTATCCAGGCAAGCAGCAAGTGATGAAGTCGTTCTATCAATAACTCTGCCTCTTAACAGTCAGGTGTCTTATGGAGCTCTCCAAAAGATTGCACTATTAAGGGGATGTAATGTAAAGACAAATAGCTCATGCCAAAATGCTGGAGTTCATGTTGAAATTGTGTTAAAAGCTAGTGACTTTTGAGATGGCACAGGGCTATTGAGGAGGCGGCTTATATTCCTAATGACCGCGTTTGCTTTAATACACAGAATAAGTTTCAATCCCTTCCCCAGCGTAGAGCGACATATGAAATAGTAATAAGCTCATTACAGGATAGGTACAAAACAGAAGTACAAGGCACACACCATCAGA
This sequence comes from Knipowitschia caucasica, assembly GCA_964034765.1. NCBI lineage: Eukaryota > Metazoa > Chordata > Actinopteri > Gobiiformes > Gobiidae > Knipowitschia > Knipowitschia caucasica. The sequence continues at coordinate 31,441,703 of OZ035826.1, forward strand.
CCTTTTCATCTTGTTTCCTGGGGAGCCGTTTTCTTAGTTGCGACACACCCACATCCTTGCTCACCACATATTAGGGATGATAGTCTGTAAACACATTTAAAGAAAGAATTGTGTAGGAGTTTTTTTCTTGTTTTCTGTTGAGCCTAGATTAAAGTTTATTTATTTTATTCACACTGGACAACTATAGCAATTACAGCCTGTTCTTTTGTTCTTTGTTTTGGGTCCAATACATTATTCCATTATTGCACACAGGATGGTTATTCTAAATGAGGAGGGGCTTTTTATGTAGTAAATGTCTTTTTCTTCATATGGTTCCAACAAGAATCTTCCATCCCACTCTTAGCCCACCTATTTCTGTTTTTGACTGACACCCTCATGTTTTTTTCACCTTCCTTTCCTGTCGGTTTCTCATGCTGTTGGTTGTGCTTGTCAGTCTGTGTGATAACCAGGATCCAGCAACCCTGAGCATGTTTGCCAGCACCACTGCTCTAAATCCACTATTTCTGTCTCTCTTCTCTCTGTGTCACAGGATGAAGGGCCACAACACCTTATTTCCACAAGTGCAGTAAAAGTACAAAGACTTCTTGCTCTGCTACATATCATGAAGGAAGGGTGGTCCCTTGATCCTGCTGAAGAAACCTGTGGAAAGATTGGGTGACTGAAAGAAGGATCCCAGAGTTTTTCTTATTCTTCTTTTTCATTCTTCTTTTCTTCGCAAATGCCTCTTTTTCCCTGTTTTGCTTTGGCGTCTGTGGAAGAAGATTTTTTGCAGAGACCAACTTTTTGCTGCTGTTTTTTAGACATGACGGGGAAAAAAAAAAACCTTTATAGACTCATTATGCTCAAAGCATGCATACTGACACAGGATATAGAGAATACACAGAAAAGCAAACCAAACATATACACTAAGATATAAAATGAAGAAAAAAAAAGAACTTTGTACAATGTATAAATACGTGCAAATGCCAACTCAAGAACTGAAGTGAAGCGAACCACACGACACACGAACACACACACACCAGCCTGCTGCCATTTTGGTTTTTGTGCCTACACAGGTGTTGTGCTCTGTGACAGGGCAAGCTCTGGATTAAAGAAGAAAAAACGAGAAGAGACGAGGAGAAGAATCCAGGATAATTTACATGCATCATTCCTTAGGAAATAGGGACCAAAGGACTAAATGCTTTTTAAAAGAATATAAATATATAAATATATAAATATATATATATTTAAAAACTCATACCTTGTAGCTGCAAATATTACAATTTACTCGTAGTCAAAAAAACATTAAATCAATATCCAGTGGCCTACTGTAAGTATGAATTAAAGAACATGGAAATAGTGTTTAAAAAGAAATGGCGTGTCGTAGTATAGGGGCTGACTTTGCTCTGGCTTAGTACCAGGATGTAGAATAGTCTAAATAGAGTAGAAAAATGTATATTTGCAAAACCCATGCTGTTGTTTAAAAAAAAAAAAAAAGAAATACTTGAAGTTGTTATGTTTGGGACAAATGGAAAAATACATTAGAAGGAAGCCTTCACATGCCCCTGTACACAAATCCCTTTCATGGACATAAATGGTATCAGCCACTGGATATATCGCTCATCACGATGTATACGTCACCGCCATCATTCGTCTTTGACTGTTTAAAAGAAAAAAACACTAAAAACAGAAGAATGATTGGACAAACGAAAAACAAGTGCTGCGCTGGACAGGGTGCAGCCTTTTGTGTTCAAGCGACAATCCACTGTAAAGAACAAGCGAAACGGACACCCAAAGTCTTTGCTTTTGTTTGCTCTTGTTATTTTCCATGACCTTTTGTGATTCTACATTTGAGTGTGAAATACAGAAGCCACAGATTGACAGAAGGCCAAAGGGAAGAAAGTTTGAGGAAAAAGCTACTAAAACTGCCAGCAGAAAGAACCTGTACTCTTCACTATACATGCATGCTGTTAGTAAAATAAACTGCATATGATGCCAAGGATATGTGTTTACTAGTTGCTGCAATAGTTTTGAGTTTCTCGCATGTATAGTTACAAATGTAATATTCACAAAATTCAACATTTTGGAGAATACCAAACTTCTGCCACAGTCATTGTTTTGCTCACAACTGGTGCCAAGCAGGGCAGTTTAGCGTTCCAGCAACAACATTTTGACCATTATAACTTAAGACAAAAGCAATCTATGGGAAAATGTTTTACTACTGTATGAGGTCAATAGACACACATGATGAATAATTGAGAGGCTTAATTTACCGAGATATTCCTAAAGATCTTATGTACATATTTTGTATCAGGTAGCCACAAATTAAATCCATGTTATTTAAACCCTGAAATGATCAATAGATTCCTTAAATTACCGTCTATAACTGTACAGTTAAGATTAAATGCTAACTTTTAAACAATGTGACTCGTACACCAGAAATTTGGAGGACCGGAATTTCAAAATGTCAATGGCAAAAATGATATTATTAAATTAGAAATCCCATATTAGACCTCTCTCTGTTTTCAAGTCTATTCCAAAACCACAGAAGGAGCTCCGATGAGCATTTGCCAAAAATTTCAACAGAATATAAAGCACTGCCATTTGTCGTCATTTAGATTAGCAGAAGGTTTGGTACTCCCGTATTCTCCCTGTCCTGAGATTCTACATCCCTATGCTCTTTCCAAAGGCCCAGCCCAGCAGTTTCAAAACTCTCCTTTGGAAAGTGCCCTTCATTTATCTCCCGCTCCGTATTGGACATGCTATTTCACCTTTCTCCCTAATCACACCGTAATCACCAGCCTCTATACATTAGCAGCTACCGAGTGAAAAATCACCGGGATAATCACTTGGACCAAATGACGGCAGAGATGGTCCCTTACATGCACGCGGATGACAGAAGGAAGATTAGATAGAATTATGTTTGTGCCTACTCTCTGGCAAGGCTGACCTGGCAATGATAACACTGCCAAACTTCAAAAAGTAAGAAGGAGGAGGATGTGCTATGAAGTCTTCCACAATAATATAAATGTAGATACATGGTTCTCAAACTATACTTTCACAAACTTGTCTGGTGTTCTGTTTTAAGAGAGGAATCTTCCAGCCTAGCAGTAAAATACCACTTTGCTTTTGTATCCTTAAAATGGTCCAATCGTAATGTGTTTTATTGGTGAATGTCAAATCATCTTTAAGTTTGAGAACCATAAGTGTATCTAGGAGTAGCATTATCAAACAGGAAAAAACCAACGTATGAAGTGTTCTTTTGTCAGTAACAAGTGGGTCAAAACCAAGTTTCATATCTTCAAATGTAACCTCATTGTGCTGTCTTACATTAACGCGTCTAGCCAAACGGTGCCAAGACTGCCGCTACCTTTGTCCGCTTTCTCTTGCAAAACCCTTGCTCTAGTTGCGTGCTCTTTTGTTGTCTGTAACCCAGCTGCAACAATTGCAAAACTCATTATTGTCAGCAACAATTTGTGAAAAAAAGACGTTGGTAGTTCAAATTTCAAATAATATTCATCACAAAAAGGGGTGGCGGTTCAGATAGGTTTTATGGTTCAGTGCCGCGCCTTGTATACTCTTTCATATGCCTGCAAATATTTAATAAGCAAGACATTATACAATAAGATGAATCATTATAAATTTACTATCATGTAAGATTATACAACCTGAGATAAGGATAGAATGTAATTATTGCATGCCTATTTCAATAAGGCATTCTTTCCATTGCTTATTGTCACAGGTCATATATTGTGCAAATGTTCACTGCTGAAGAATGGAGTCCGCAGCGAGCCAAAGTCTTGTAATGTTTGGCTGTCCACTTGGCCAACAGTGCAGCATTATGTAGCATTTCCGCTATCCCAGGGATAATGCTATAGCAACATGAAATCAGCAGAAAAAAATTAGGGTTCTCAATGTATTGTGTTTGGATTTAATGCTCAAAGAAATGTGTTTTATCTTTTTGTTTTACCCCACATCTGACAATTTCATATTTTGTAATGACAGAGATTCTTAAGCGTACATTTGCTACATTGGAAGTGTTTAATTTTGTAGCAATTATGGTATGTTACATGCTTTGTATAAGCTCACATGTGTTTCTTTGATTCTTTGGGTGCAGTGTCCTTGATTGAATCACCAGTAAAAGGGTCTATTGCAGGTGGAGAAAGGTTTACTTGGGATAGTGAAGACACAATATGGACAAATGATTTGTCAATACACAACATTTTGAAAGTAGTGCTCGCTTTTCCTTCACTGGCACATATGAACAGTACAATTTATTATCCTATTGCATATGTATACAATCTCCATGGAGTAGATCTCTCAACACTCAATACTACTGTAATAAACTTAAAGCATGGGTTCTTATAAATGTCTTTTCCCATCCATAGGTGCATACTCACCCTAAAATAGCTGTGATTGTCAAGGAAAGGAAGTGAAATGTAATTGACTGAAAGTAGAGAGAGATAATTAAAGTAACCTGTTGGACAAGAAGAACGAAATTAATGCCTCCCGTTTAATGGCTGCTTTGGAAGAGAGAGCTTTTCCATCATCTCGCAGGATTGGGTCGTAGAAAATGTAAAAGGGTAGAGGAAAAGTGCACTTGGTGGTGGGGGTGCTGTGTGCTAAAACTGAAACTCCACAAAATCTCAATACTCAGGGCATCAGGCGCCATGATGTCATGATTAGTGGAGAGGTTCAGAGCCTTGCCTTACCCCGTTGGCCATGAGGGAGGTTTTGCCGATCGCAGACGTCAGAGTGGCTTGAAAGAGCAGGGAAGAAGCAGAAGGGCTTATACCAGCCACAAATTATAGTGTTTTTAGATATCCCATATTTGCCATTCTAAACCAAGCGAAAGTCATCCACGCAACAATGCACAGTGAATTGCTTTTGGTGTGCTCCAACATGCCTGAGTAATAAAGACAAAGACTTTTTTCTATTACCTTATGTAAATAACAAAATACAGAAGATGACAGTTGTACAGCAGTTTATGTTGAAGCTGAACTCTGTGGGACAATGATGTCAAAAAAAGGAAGAAAAAAAAATGGGGGAGGGAATATTAATCAGAGTCATTTAAGAACTCCAAGTTCGGGTTTTGAGCATGCATTCTGTAGGCCCTGACAAGGGATTTGTGGCGAACTGTTCAAAGGCCAATGGCTCCAGAGAGAGCTGTCATGTATACAGACTTCTCTTGATTTCCTGACAGAAGAAACATGATTTCTGCAGTAATTGGTATGGTGCAAATCAGTTCATTCTTGCTTACTTGAAGTTGTGTCCAAAAATAACTTAAGAAGTAGAGGTCTGAGCTTCACAACCTGAAAAGGAGTTAGTTTTACCTAAAGGATTTTTAAAGCTGCAACATAATTGTTTATTGTGTATATAGGCCTTTATAGAAGACACACATACAGTGGAACCACAGGTACTTACTCATGCTGAGGTTAGGAGAACCAGAGAACTGCGCGTAGACCTCCTCTTGACATTCACACGCTTGACCTTACCTGCTACTTCTCTGACCACACAACTGCATCGACTTGTACATACTATGATATAGCTTATTTTTCAATTGTGTTTGACATTCTTTATAGCTCATACAATAGACAGGTTTGAATAATAAAAAATACATATATTTCACTCAAGAAAAAAAGCTATGACACAAATTTATTAAAAATAATACAATTTATTGTTTTATTTCTTGTATAGTGAAGCACTGATTTTCAGAAGTGACATTTTATACCCATGTAAACCATTCGTCAAACGCTTTCATTTCTTCTTTGATTAATTATCAGCTGAAGCTGGGGGAAACATACACTTTGCACTTTCAGAGTGCCCTTGTACTGAAATGGGTTTAATTGTTTTCAATGTGTAAGTTCTTTTACAACTGCACAATCTATGTAACAGAAAATGCATGCATCATTTTAATGAAAAAAAAAATGTATTAACTTTACTTTCCTATCTCAAGTCATCAATGTACAATCTGCATTGTAAATGGGGACTGACAGTACAAGTCATACGGATTCTGAAAACAAAAAGAAAAATAGAATCCATTGCACAACAGAGTTCAGCACTACAGAGAATCTCATTTGATGCCTTTGGATGTTAAAAGAAAAACAGCCTGGATTGATTGTGAGTAAATTGCTGTCACATCCCACGGTTTCAGACATATAAAAACTGTCATGTTTGTTATTTTTAGATACCAGCTTTCTTAGTATGATTACTGATGTCGTTTTTGTTTATGGTCAATGTTTTCATCACCTGTGTGTTGTAATGTACAGCACTGTGCCACAATGCTTTGCTGCCGTCAGATTTATGTTACGAGGGAATTCTGCCTTAACCCAGTCTGTTCTCTCTGACAGTACTACCTGTGAACAGTGGTCATCACACTGTAATGTGGGAATGCCAAAAACTCTCTGAACGTGTCCAATCTGTTGTAAGAAATCTCTTTGCCTCAAGTCCATTTGACACAAAGGATATGGTCATCTACTTCCATTTTCATTGGTTACAAGGACCAAAATGTAAAAAAAAAACTCAGATGACTGAGCACTTTGCTCTAATCAAGCGTTTGAATAGAGCCTTTAATTTATATATAGTTGTCAGGCATTTTGCACCATCAATCTTTGTATGCTAAACTACTTACATTCCCAGCTTCACTGTCTAAATTTCATTCCAATCATTTATTGACATAATGAATAATTTTACATAAATATAGATTGGTTAAATAAATTTATTTTTTTCTACATTTGTTGATTAAATTAACTCTTTTGTTGAAACAGAGACGTAATTTGAATTAATGTTGGCTCGGTCTGTTTCCCTGTTTCGGAGTGATAACTCCCATAGTGCTCCTGAACTCTGTAGTTCTAGTTCATTATATTCTGCTTAGACTAAAATAAAGCACAGTCCTGTAGAAAACACTTTGCTGTGTCCTTTTTTCTCTGCTTCATCATCATTTCCCATGTTCCTCTTGGCCTTAAACATTTATCGGGGATAAAGAAAAGTACAATGTGTGAAAATGAAATGACATTTGGGATGGCATGGCTGAGTGGATAGCACTCTCGCCATGCAAGAAGGTCCTGGGTTTGAATCCCGGTCAAAACAGGGTCTTTCTGGGTGGAGTTTGTATGTTCTCCCTGTGTCTGCGTAGGTTTCCTCCGGGTGCTCCGGTTTCCCCTACCACTAAAAACATGCACAATAGGTATGTCAATAAGAGAGAGAATGGTCCAGTGTGTTTTTCGGCGACTCACTTCCGTCATCACCGTGTGTGGAATGATTAGAACAATATCTGAACTCTGAACATTGCAAAGCGCTTTGGGTGCAGACCTTGGTCTGTAAAATGCGCTATATAAATAAACATGACTTACTTACTTACATTAATCACATAAAGGCATTGCACAATAGAACATCAAACTGGGTGTACCATATATTTTTCAAATATCACAAGCTCTTATGTAGGAACACTTGATTTATCTGTTTTCACTGTTTAACATGATGAAAATATAATGGTTTTAGAACATGTCTTTGTATTAACATAGGGATAGTGCAAACCACATCTGTGCACCAAATTAAATGAGAAGGTTAGAAGGAAATCATTTAAAAAGGGCGAATAATGCATAATATATGGACGGGAAATTGTGAGGGGGAGGGAAATAAATTGCACATTGATTAAAGGGAAATGGATATTCCGCTCGTGTTGTGTTGAATGTTACAGTGCGAACAAAATCAGGTGATACAAGTGCAGCTTTTTTATCACGTTTGCATTACAGCGACAGCAAATATAGATTTTAATAATTTGTGTTTTATCCAAAGTCATTTCAGTTTTGTAACCTCAAACTGACATCATTGAAACGGCGCTGCTTACACACACACACAGTCCAGCCAAGGTTAGAATATACAACATAAAGCAGAGGTATTATTTGGAACAGAATATAGAACAGTGACTAATGGGGCACAAGCTTTTGATTAGCGAGAGAGACGACATATCTGGTGAGTTCTTTGATTCCCAAAAAAGTAAATAATGTGCTAAAAGTCAGGTGTTTATCAAGAAAGACCCCAGAAAGAATAGCTACTGTTTCTTTCAGTAGCTAATGGGGATCTGAACAAAAACAGACAAAGCCATCATTGTTATGAAACACACACAATACTAGCCTGGTCGTACCACACCATAGTACAAATTACATTTCGTACTAAGGTCCGGAGGTGATCTATTGAGCTCCGTTTACAGAAAGGAGGGGTTAACTCCTTTGGCATATTGAAACGATTGGATCTGAGTTTTCCGTGACGTATGTAATGCGCCCGAGTGAGTTGTTAGAATTTAGCATTTAGCCTAGCCATCTCCTTTGCTGCTAACGGAGCCCGTGGGGAGTAGCGGCACAATTTTTTTTAGCGATCACATTTGCTAAACATTCCTATTAACCTTGCCTGCAAGCTGAATTCTCGCGGTATTTGTGAGTTCACAAACACTCGAGAATAAATCTTGCCCCGCTCCCGCCAACCCTTTTCGAGTAGAACATCTAGGTGTTCAAGCCAATCACGCGCCAGTCTGGGGGTTTAGGGTGGGATATCCGGGTTTGACGAAAGCAAGAAGTGCCGGGCCGAAGCACAACAAACATGGCTACGAAGGAGGACGGACGCGTAGCTGAGGCTATCAAGTCAGTTTTAGTAGAATCTCCAATTTCTTTTTTGAAAGATGAACAGCGAGAGCACGCCGATGACGACATAATGTTACCGGGATTGGTTTAAGTTAAACCTTGGTAGGCGGGCACACAGCCTCACTTTGCCCAATCAGCTTGAAGTATTCTGCTGCTTATCCCTCCTTTCCCCGAAAGGATTCTCCTGCAGAAGTCCCAGATTGATATTGTGGAGAACGCATTAGAGTTCTACACAATCATCAATCTGGCCAGGTTACATTCCTATTGCTTCGGCTTCAATTTATTGATAGGACCAGACCAGATTACTTTACTATCGCATTTTTCGCCATTGCCAAACAACGACCTTCCCGTTCGACGCAAACTCGTGACGTCACCCACAACTAACTACAACACCTGCCTTCCGCGCTCGCTGGTAGGTCGGTCGAAATTCAACCGAATGTAATCGCTAACCCAGGGACCAGACCCAGACGTTACATGCAGTGAAATTATGATTGAGCGGAGTGTACGGATGGCTAAGGCCAGGCTAACACAATACTAGTGATAAGTGACATATCACATGAAGATGCTGTTGAGTTGGTTTTGTATGCGTCAGTCTAGAGTCTCATCATTGCACAAGAGCACAGCACTACACAGTATCTTATTTCATGCATTTGGATTTTAAAACTAAAGGCCTGAGGTCCGACTACAGGAAGTAGATTTCTTTTTAGGGTTGTTTCTCATTTCATTTATTATAATTGATTTATTATCATACATGACAAGTTACAAATTGTAATCAAAACAAGATACTCAAAGACAATATACAGATACATAACAAAAGCACCAAAATAAATTAATATTAATTTTCACTTGAACATAGAAGTGTGCGTAAATAACATAATAGTAATGTTAATAAAAACAATAATAATAATAATAATAATACCTCGTCTTGTTGCATGTACGAAAGGGAGTGGGAAGAAGTAAAAACGTATTGAATCCCCCAATTAAATTAGGTTAGAAGCCTTTTAATCTGTCTTTCTGAGTGGAGTTTGCATGTTCTCCCCGTGTGTGCGTAGGTTTCCTCCGGGTACTCCGGTTTCCCCTACCACTAAAAATATGTACAATAGGTCTGGCATGCGCCTCCTGTTCGGCGACCCCACTCCCATCTCTGTGTGGAGTGAGAGGACAAGTGCCCAAAAAATAACAATTGTAAACCGCTTTGTGACTTGGTCTGTGAAAGGCGGTATATAAATAAAGATTACTTACTTACTTACTTTGGGTTTCTTAGTTGACCAACAATTTATTGATTGACTAATTAGTCTACAAGTTTATCTATATGGAAAAACTGGGGCAAAAACCATGCAGTGAACTTGCTGAAGATTTTTAACTTTGATATTCAAGCTAGATCAATCTTTATTAATACTTTATAGCAATTTTGTAGCGGGATTTCACACCAACAGATGTGGCTTTACACTTTGGGTCAGATACATTGTATGCAGACTTTTTTTTCCATGAAACTGTCATTGAAAGTTCAAGCAAAAGTAACTGTGCTTCATGAACCTTGTTTTTTTCATTTAGAATGGTTGAGTAAATTCCTTTAGCTTCCACTAATGTCCATCACAACAGAAGGAAACATTAACACCCTCTGATTGTAATGGCTCCCAGAATGTTTTGCTACGACACCCCAGAGACAAACAATGACCTATCCCGAGACACCGGACATCATTTCTTGTTTATCGGTCCTTTTGGTGTTGCTGCGGAAATAGATTTACGGTTACTAAATTTGCAGATGATAAAAAGACAAAGACCAGCCAGGTGGGGCACTAACTCGTGGCCATTGTTGACTCCGGTTGGCGAAATCCTCCAGGGAGCCTTTTTCATTGTGCGCCAGACACTCCATGATTCCACATGACAAACTGGATTGTTCCTCGAGTGAGTCCTGCAGAATTATTTTGGTCCTTTCGATTGCATCTCCTACCCCTGAGATTTTCCCTCCACTGGCTGCTTTTGAGCCATAAGCCTCGACAGCCACCATTGTCGATACTCAATCTGTTCTGTAACCCCTAAAGCTGATGAAATGTGCTAACAGGGTTTTGTTTGTTTGTCTCCAGGAGGGGGGCCGTGGGAAAGAAAATGGAACAACAAGACTCTTTTGACAGTCCCATTCTTTCCAATGTTTTGGAGTGTGGGATAATCATGAAGTATGGATTAGATAGGGGAAAGTTATTACATTTTGTTGTCTTTATCCTTGTTTGAGTTGTTAAAAAAGGTCAGATTGCTCCAAACACTGTGCTTTACGGTACTTGGGTTTATCCACAGTTGTGACCCCCTGTTCTCCCAGTGCGGCAAGAGAAAAATTGTTTTTCTCAACCTTGTATCCGCAAATCTTAAGCGTAAATCCTACAACCACTTTCTTGTGTGTATTTACTTTATTGCTGTTGTTTGAGTGCTGTCTTAAAGAGTTCAAAGGTGGAAGCTCCCAACAAAGTGAAGCGGAAAATGGATTTTTCAAAGATTATAGTTTAAACCTTGGTTGTGATATTTAAGCCAGATGTCGGCAAAAAAGAAGAGTTATATTTTTGTATTGCCAATCTTTAAACAAATATACATACACATGACGTGAGATGCAATATGGGTATAGATTTGTTTATTTTTTGTCATCAGGTCCTATTTTTGGCAACATGAATCTCTGCTGAAATTGAGTGGCAAAACAGTCAAGTGGAATTGTTTTACATGGAAGATTCATACACAAACGAGACAATAGAACGTTAAATCTACCATAAAATAACTTTGATATATTCTTAATGCAATCTGAACTTCTCATATATTTACATCTCAAATCTCCCGTTCACCACAGGCTAATTCCGTCGATCCGAACAAACCAATTGTATCATGTCAGCGGTGCTCTGCATACTGATAAGTTGGAAGGGGAATTGGGCAACGCACCATTACTTTGTGTCACATTTAACTAAAAAGAATGTCATGTCCACAGGTAATCATGCGTAATGGCTTTTCAACTTCTTCACTCTGCTCTACACAAATATTTACTATCCTGACTTATCACATGTCACTTACGATGTATTTAGCGTTTGACTCTTATAGTCCATTAATCTATCAGTGCATCCATTAGGGACACTCTCCACACTCCAACAGGCACTATTAGCATGTCCCGTTAATGGAACATGCCGCAACGCATAAGCAATGCCACTTTCCCAACATAAACGCGCTGTCGCCTGCGCTCTTTATAATGTTGATTTGCATGTATGGGCCTCTATGTGGGGCTGTATATCGCCCATGGTGTTTCTCTCTCTGATAGCTGCTTTTTAGTCCGGCCTGCTTAGCATGTAGATTCCTGAATAACAAAAGATTCTAACTAAATAAGTGCAATGAGAAGGTGTGGAAGAAAAGCCTATTATGTATTACAAAAGCTTAATCAATATCTAATCAAGGGGAATACAGCATGCCATGTCTTACAGAGCTCTTTGTTGTCAGAAGTGCGGTTGCCATGGTGACCGGACAGGTGGGGAGAGCTTAGGCTGCAGCCGTATTGATGGAAATTAAGAGGCATTGATGAGACCTGAAGATGCTGGGATTGAAAAGGGAGATAATTAAAGAGAGGGATGAAATGCAGTGGGCTGAGGGTAGATGAGACAGAGGAGGGAGTGGGGTTGAACACATAAGATTTCACCAGGTGATAGTGAAGGTGATGTAGGCGCCTGTAACTTGGTTGTTTACAGAGTGTGCCGAAGAATGCACAATGAGGCCTGACGAAATGGATCACTTAATACTGTACAGACAAAGGTGATGATAAGGAATGTTAATACAGGTCTACTGACGGTGATTAATGGTAGAAGCCCAGTACTGGTATACAATAGATGTTAACCCTTTAATGTGTTCCTCAACCCTTTGATGGGTCACTTTTTGAGTCAATTCAATTCTTTTATTTACAAAACTCGTAGCCATATTGGTTATACACTTTTACAATGTAGTGTTGGTTGGTGTTTTGTAAAAAGGGAACTCCCAGGAAGCTGCTTTAGCTTATAGACGGGGCCCCAAAAACAACACATGACACACATAACACATAACAAATAAAACAACAGATGCAGAAAAAAGTGTAACATTCCATACTACTACACAATCCCAAACCCACTTAAAAACACCCCACCCATCCCACCCCACCCATTTGCCCTTCAGCCAGTGTTTCCTTCTAGTGTTGTGTGTGTGTGTAGAAGTAGAGATAGGAATGAGCTGACAGAGGCGATCATTTAGTTTATATACAACATTATACATCACACAAGCATTGTATAGAATGCTTGTGTGATTGTGCTTATTGTTCCTCTCAATAAGTTTCAGAAGCTTCAACCTGTAAAAAAGTGGATTTGAGGGAGCGTTGTAATCAGACCATCAGTCACTACTGTACATATACTTTATCTATATCTATATAGTATCTAACTGAAATCTTCCTAATTGGGTTATCTTACTTGGTTTTCGGCACTTTTTCTAATCAAACTGGATCTCAACCATTCCATAAAATGGGCTCATCTTAGAAAATCCAAAAAAGAAAAAAGAAACACATTGCTTTCTTTACAGAGCGAACATTAAAGGGTAAATCCCCTAAATGCGAGAACTGTACCAGTGGCTAGAATTTGTGCGTTATGCATGTATTTATTAATTTGATAGGGACAAGTGAGACAACGAACACGTGAAACACTATAACATTCATCGCCAAGGCTAATTTTCAATGTCAGTCCCTGGAAGGACTTTTAACACAAAACACATTTTACATTGTTACATTCACATTGTATAAAGGCAGGATGTGACCCCCGACTAATTTATGCTCACACAACGGGCTTGTTTAAAAAAAAAAAAAAAAAATCCCTTCAGTTTGACTTGAGTTTAAGCTGAGGACTTAAAGAGTTCCAGAGCTTTGCCCCCTGGACAGAGGAGGGCTCTTTCACTTTCACATTTCCATTGGAGGAGCTTTGTGTGATGGAGCTCACAGTTATCATTGCTTTCCCTTTTGTTACGGACTCTTTTTCGTTGTGTGGAAACTTTCTGTGTACCCTTGCGTCGCTCTCCACTGGTCATCTCTCTTCCCTGCTGCTACTTGTGTGTTCAGTAGATGTGCCAATCGATTGGTGGGGAGTACTGCAGATATGGAAATGTATCCTGTGGGTCAAAAGTGTGCTTGGACTGAAGCTATTTGAATGAACTATGAATTGAGAGATTAAATGCTCAAAATGACTCTGATTGGATTTTGATCCCTATGTGTTTCAAAACATATGCGGATCAGACAAATACAAATAATAATCTTATAAAATACCGTATTTTTCTCCTGCATATGGAAGGCTGCTGCTTATAGTAAGGTGCGTATCGTGGAAAGCCTGGTTCACACGAGACGATTTTAAAATTGTCGGCCGATTTTTTTCTCCGTGTGAGACCCCACACACGGAGATAAAAAATCACTGGTCTAACCACTTTGGTCGTACAGTGTGTGGTGCGCAGCCACACGGCAGAATCACGCAAACCACACACGAACCGATTTCACCCCCGAGCATTCACAGGTCACCGGAAATCTCACAACATCTCTCGAGATGTTCAGAGTAAACAGAGTGTGCGGGCCTCTCCGCTTCACGCAGCCATAGAGACTCGTCTGACCACAGCAGCCACAGACACCATGTGTATGTGTGGATGTTACTGCTCTACAGTTCTCTGGCCCGTCCTGTCTGTGCTGTTCAATAATACAGTTTGTACGGACTACCTGTGAACGCATCACACACACTGCTAGACATGAAACTTTACATACGCGCAAACCAACAAGCACGGCTGCAGTAACGGCTGCATCAACATGTCTGTACTGTATTAGGACAGAGTGCAAAGTAAACGTACAAACACAACCCATCAGTCTGATCAATTATGCCGTTTTTCCACGGTCCGAGTACGGTACGCCATGGCCCAGTTCGCGTGCTTTTCCATCAAAAATAGGACCCCCAGTATGTCCTCAGCGTTGTCAGACCACGTCATTTACGTGTGGCGCGTAATTAATAGTTACTTAATGTAACTTAAGTTCTACGAATAGGTGCGTAGTCCCTTAGGACTTCGCTAGTGGGATATCACTCGTGACCCCCAGGTCACGCGCCAGAGAGATCAAATAATTTGCTCCAATCACCAGCCACCTTCCTCTATAAATGCCCCTGCACAAGGCCGCACCCCCTCTTGAACTCTGCCAAGCCGGGCTGGCCTGATGGGCTCGTAGCTAAGGGACTACGCACCTATTCGTAGAACTTAAGTTACATTAAGTAACTATTAATTCTACGTCATGGTGCTACGTCCCTTAGGACTTCGCTAGTGGGACACAACGCGGAGGCCGTAGGAAAATGTACTCCCAGCAGGCCAGCGAAGGGTGATTGGAGCTCCGCCCGAGTAAGACCCTCACAACGTGAGGACTCAGGGCAGAAGAACAAGCGTGTTACGGGGCCACTCCTACCAAGGATACCCCCACGTAACACAAGCCGTAGGTCATACGTAGTCACAGGACGCCTCTCCCAAGAGCTCCTGACGAGGACTACCAGACCGACCACACACACAATGTACCGCACCTGTAGGATGCCTCTCCCAAGAGCTCCTGCACCAGGGCGGAAATTAGACCGAAGGCCCCCCCTAAGGGGAGGGACCCAACGGTCTAACTCAATCCGCTGCACTCAGCACGGAATGGGCCACCGACCGGTCCGACACATCCGAAAGATAAGACCGGACGAAAGAGGAGGACGACGCCCAAGAAGCCGCACGGCAAACGTCCTCGACCGACGCCCCCCTGAGAAGGGCCGTAGAGGCCGCCATCCCACGCGTGGAATGCGATCTGAAACCCACCGGGGGGGCCAGGCCCTGCGTCTGATACGCCCGTCGCACCGCCGTGGCGACCCAATGCGCCAGCCGCTGAGCCGACAGCGGGGCGCCCCTGTTCTTGGGGCCCAGACACACAAACAGCTAGTCACCCGACCTGAATGACGACGTCATGGCCAGGTAATGCCTCAGCATTCTGATAGGACACAGAAGGTGCTGCCGCTCCTCCTCGGGGGAGGCATGCGGCGGCGGGTGGAAAGCCCTAATCCTGATCACTCTCGACCTAAAGGCCGACGTGATGACCTTGGGGAGAAAAGCCGGATTGGGCCACAACTCCACCATGCCGTCGTCCTCTCCAAAGGACAGGCACGACGCATGGACGGAGAGCGCACACAAATCGCCCGCCCTTTTAGCAGACGCCAACGCCAGTAAGAGGGCCGTCTTAAAAGCGATACACTCGGGACTCGCCTCCGCCGCTGGTTCAAATGGCGAACCCGACAGCCCCCTAAGGACCACCCTGAGGTCCCAAACCGGAGGCGTTCTCTGGAGCGGGGGCCTCCTCCTGCGCGCCCCCCGCAGAAAACGTTTAAACCAACGGGTGAGAGCGGGCTGTGAACCCCCCGAACCCGTCGTGACCCGAAGTAATGGCTGCCCGCAAACACCGCCAAAGTAGCGACAGCCCTCCCCTTGTCGAAAAGCTCCTGTAGGAATCCCAGGACCCCCTCCAGCGGGCAACACCTGGGATCCCAGGAACGGGAATCGCACCAGACACTGAATAGCCTCCACCTCGTGGCGTAGGCCCTCACGGTGGACGGCGCCCTCGCTCCCTGAATAGTCTCCACCACCGCAGGGGGAAGACCCAGATCTACGAGGCTCCGCCTCTCAACCTCCAAACCCAGAGCCTGCGGCCGATTATCGGACGTGAAAACAGGGCTCCTGCCCCCTGGACTAGAGCCCCCGGCTCGTCCGGGAGGGCCCAGGGCTCCATCACCGCCATGCCCCTCAGGAAGGGGAACCACCGGGCATGCGGACTGTCCGGAGCCACCAGAATCACCGATCTCCTCTCCTGTTCGATCCTCCGCAGCAGGACCGGCAGGAGACGCAACGGTGGGAAAGCGTACAACAGGCCGCCTGGCCATGGGTAATGAGCCAGAGCGTCCACGCCTAAAGGCGGCTCGTCCGCGCCCCTTAAGGCGAACCAGGACGGGCACTGTGCGTTCTCTGCACTGGCGAAAAGGTCGACTACTGGACGGCCGAACCTCCGCCAGATCTCCGCAGCTACCCGTGGGGCCAGGCCCCACTCGTCCTGGAGTGGGCCCCCCCTGGACATTCTGTCGGCTCCCACGTTCCGGACCCCCGGGACGTGGCGCGCCCTGAGAGACAGGAGGTGAAGCGCCGCCCACAGCAGCGTCACCGTCGCCATGCGATGGAGAGCGGGGGACCTGGTGCCCCCCTGCCTGTTCAGATAGGAGACCACTGTGGTGTTGTCTGAGCGCACCATCACGTGTCTCCCCTGCAGCTGAGGGGCAAAGTGCAGCAGTACTCTGTGCACTGCCTCCATCTCCAGCAGGTTGATGTGACGGGCTGAGTCCGACCAGCAGCCTCCTACAGAGCTCTGGCCGAGGACCCCGCCCCATCCTTCGAGCGACGCGTCCGTGAACACCTTGACGTGAGACACAGCGCAGGCCAGAGTCACTCCGTCCCGCAATAGACCCGGAGTGAGCCAGAACCTGATGTCCGATGCCGCCCCTTGGGGAACCCAGATCAGCCTCCCCCCGTCCCGGGAGGGGTGAAGCCTGAGGCGCGAGAACCACCTCGGAAAATTTCTCATGTGGAGCAGGCCTAGCCGCACCACAGCATGAGCCGCTGCCATCATTCCCAGCAGGGACCTGAGGCGCCGAGCGGGGACTCTGGGGCCCGCCAGAACCTCCCGGGCCAGACGGGTAATACTCATCCGTCTGTCCACGGACAATGCAGCACGGAATATCACCGAGTCTAGCTGCAGACCGAGGTAAACCAAGCGTTGGGCTGGCTGCAGCTTGCTCTTCTCCCTGTTCACCACAAAGCCCAGACGCTGTATGTGGGACAGGACCCAGTGCGTGTGACTCACAGCCACTTCCCTGGATGGGGCCAGTATTAACCAATCGTCTATATAGGTTAATATTCTTACCCCCGCACGTCTGATCGGCTCCAGAGCTGCTTCCACACATTTGGAAAAGGTGCGAGGCGCGAGTGCGTACCCGAAGGGGAGACGGCAGTACTCGTAATTCCTCTCTCCCACTGCGAAGCGCAGAAACCTCCTGTGTTCTGGCACTATCGGCACGTGGAAATATGCGTCTGTCAGGTCTATGGAAGTCATCCAGTCTCCTTCCCTGACACACTCGAGGAGCTGCCTTGTGGACAGCATCCGAAACTGCCGCTTGGAAATGCACTCGTTTAACACGCGCAGATCCAGAATGGGACGCACCCCGCCTGATTTCTTTGGCACTAAGAAGTAAGGGGAGTACAGCCCCCTGGTGGCGTCCTGCGGGTCTACCTCCACTGCTGCGCCTCCACTCAGCAGAGAGGAGACCTCCGCTTCTAGTGCCTCTGTCGATCCCCGTACCTGAGAGCGTACTGCCCGTACGCCTCGGAATGGTGGTGGCTTTCGGAAAAATTGCAGAGCGTAACCTCTGCGCAGAGTTTTCTCCAGCCAAATATCTGTCAGTAGGCCCTGCTCCCTCCAGATGGTGTAGAAATCTGTGAGGGGCGGAACGGGAGTTGGAACACGAGACGTCACGGCCCCGCCCCCTCCTGGTGTTCCTAGCAGGGAGGGGGGGTGGCTGAAAGGGCCGGGGGGGGCCCTGCGTCACACCGTGAGCGCCGAAGGCGGTCACGTGTTCTGCAGGCCCGACGTCATAAGTACGGGACTGCTCACCACACGTGACTCGGCTGCTGTGCCCCCCCCTGGCTCTTGCCTCATGGAGGGGGGGGCGAGCCCCTGGAGTGGGAAACCCCGTGTTAGCCTTGTAGCTCTGCTCACCACACGTGACACGGCTGCTGTGCCCCCCCTCGGCTCTTGCCTCATGGAGGGGGGGACTAGCCCCTGGATTGGGAAACCCCGTGTTAGCCTTGTAGCTCAGAGATGCTAACACGCGTTCGGCTGGAGCACACACATTATCACTTACCAGATCCCTCCGCCTGCCCTCTCTCCGGGAGGGCAAAACATGAACCCGTGAATCGGAGCCCGTGGCCCGCATAGCGCTGCACGCCCTTCTCTGGGGGCTGCAGGCCTAGCGGAGCCACGTTATATGCTCGAGAAGTAACACAATCAGAATTCAAATCATTTGACATGTTACATACCCCCAAATGAGACTCAGACAGCGAGTACTGATGAAATGCCGGACGGCCTTTATTGAAAACATTTTTCCCACCCCGACCTCCTCTGCCATAGGGAGGTCGTCGTTGGGTGTGTTGGTCCCGCGAACCTCCCGTGTGCCTGTCTGGGCCCGGGGGTCTCGTCGCTGGGGAACGATGAACCACGGAGCGTGGATAGGGTCCGGGGCGCCTGCCGGGCGAGCGCTCCCTGCCTCGGTCTCGGCTCCGCGCTGGTGGGCGGGCCTCGCGTCTCGCAGCTAGATGCTTGGTTAGGCTAGCAGAGTCCTTAGCTGCGGTGTCCAGCCTCGTTATCAGCGTCTGCATCTCCGGACCGAAGAGTGACGTTTGGGAGATGGGCAGGTCCAGCAGCTGCCTCTTCTCCGCCTCTCTGAGATTCACCGACCCCAGCCAGAGGTGTCTGGCCCCAACTTGTGCTGCTGCCATCATGCGGCCGCCATCGACAGCTAGCGCTTGGCACATGCGCAAGATCGCCGCTGAAGTGGTCCTCGCCTGGGATAAGGTGTCTCCACTGAGTGCCTGGTCAGAGGAGAGAGACCTATCCAGGGCCCCGGTGATGAAGGCCATGTTGTTAGCCACCGCGACGACCTGAGCCGCATTGGCGTAACATCTGTCGTGCATCGCCAAAGACATCCTATCCCGCTCGGAGGGAAGGAGAGGTCTGGTGCTGGGCCACACGGATGTGGAGGGGTGCAGGGCCGCCCGAACCGAGTCCTCGATGTCCGGGACCCCGCCGTCCAGGACCAGTCCTGCACGTTACAGTACATGCCATACCCCAAAGCGGGCCTCTTGGCCGCTAGGGGCTTTGGCCACTCACGTGTCGCGTAATGGACGATCGGGTCCATACGCGGGCACAACGTGGGCTGCGTCCTCCTCCTCCCTCGAGGGGTGGCGTAACCAGAGGTGAAGTCCTCCCTCTGGTTCGGTTGCGGTGGCAGGGGGGCATCCATGATGGCCGCCGCCGTGGCGTAGAGCCCAGGCATGTGGTCCAGCGGGAAGCGGTCCGGCTCCGGGTTGGACACCACCTCGTCCAGCGTGAAGAGAGAGCCGACCTCCGACACCTCTCCGTCCTCGCAGTCACCCCACTCCGCGGGCACGGGTGGAAGGTCGAGGGGGGCCCAGTCAATCGCAGACCCCTCGTCCTGAGAGGGGTCCGGACGGGGCGCTGTAGCGGCGAAGAACGCGCGCCTGCGTTCACTCTCCTCCCTGGGGAGAGCGACACACGAGGCGCAGGTGGCGCTCAACGCCGCATGGCCCAAACCCAGGCACACGAAGCAGCTGGAGTGCTGGTCCTTGCGCTGGAGCTTGACCCGACAAGTCGAGCAACGACGACGTCCGACGCCGGATGGCGAAGGGGAACTCGGACGAGCATCGGAAGACATCTTTCCTCAGGTAATTGAATGTAGATCTCAATCGGCGCCAGAGTGAAAGGGGGGGTGCGGCCTTGTGCAGGGGCATTTATAGAGGAAGGTGGCTGGTGATTGGAGCAAATTATTTGATCTCTCTGGCGCGTGACCTGGGGGTCACGAGTGATATCCCACTAGCGAAGTCCTAAGGGACGTAGCACCATGACGTAGAACTAGTACTGGTGCGGTGCATGGATTTATTATAATACCAGAGCAAGTGTTTAATAGAAAATTCAGCACAGCACGAGTAGTTTTTGAAAATGCTTATGTCTTAAAAGAATGACTCGGAAACTGTGAAGTCAATGGTGCTGACAGCTCTGTGCTGGTGCTGACTTTGAGACTCAGATCTGTAGTGAAAAGGCGGTATATAAATAAAAACTTACTTACTTACTTACTTACTCTGTACAATCTGAATGGGACATACCTGTAGCAACAGCAGCCTGTGTAGCAGAGGAGGGCTGCATGTCCGAGGATACTTTTAGGCTATAGCTAATGCTAGCGCTAGCTCGAGACTCAGCTCACTCACTAACCCTGTGATTCCAAAGATACTACAATACTACACTTAACACATCTATCACTGCCATCAGAGAAGGATCCAGGGTTTAAACTCGTCATATGGCAACTCGAGCTGTAAAGGACCGAGGGAGGGACAGCTGCAGCCATAGGGGTAGCGAGTTAGCGGCTAAGCTAGGCTAAGCTAGGCTAGTCCGGACTCGGGTCTGGACTACAGCAGACTCTGAGACCAGACAAACAATCGATACCCAAACCTCAGCTACAATAATAATAAATGAATGAAACACAGTCTTGATACAATCACAGATTTATTGAAAACAAAAGTAAAGTGCAAAACCAACAGTTTACAAAGTCGTATGTACGTATGTCCTTGACCAGGTCCAGACCAGGTCCAGATGAGAATACTCCGGTCACTCATTACTCGTTGGTAATCTCCACACTTATGGGAAGAGATTCTCATACAAATATACACACAACAACTTAAATACAAGCACAAAACAGAATGACAACACATGAATACTGCAGATAATACGAGATAAAGCACAGTAGCACAGGGAGGACGTTAGCTTAGCTGCTATCGATAGCTAAATGAAGCTAAATGTAGCTAGCTCACTGTGTACAACAGACAATCGAACATTTACACAGTAAATACATTTCAGTGAGAGCTTTAGGGGGTTCGTAGCTAACCAGTTATTTCAGGATTACCACAGACTAGTCACAAATCCAGAGCTGGTGATCTCCCTGAAAACTGTGTTGAGCCTCGAGCTGCCTTTGAATTCTTTCTTTGGCCTGAAGAGAGGAACGTGTGGACCTCGTCCAACGACCAATTCCATTTCTCTGGAGTGAGGAGGACGTAATGTAGCCGAAGCAGAGCCGAGCAGAGCAGCCGGTTTTAAAGATGGCGGTTGAGTTGTTTTTCCCAAAGGGTCAGATGCCGCTTCCAGTGACGACACTCCGTGACGTCATGGCACGGGTAACATGGGGATGGAACCACGGCTGAGGCAGTACGGAAAAGTACTCAAATCTCCCATTCCATCCACTAGTGGAAAAGCAAATTAGGTGCGCCGTACCGTACCGAAATGAACTGAACTGACACTGTGGAAAAACGGCATTAGTGTACTAATCCCGTCCGAATAGGGCTTATGCCAACACTACCTGTGCAGCAGCAATTTCTGCCCAATTCCTCTCCTTGTCATTTCGGTGATGATATGCTTTACACGACACGTCATACATACATTCACGGTGTTGCCAGAGGTCAACTAGTGCCTCCATCTCTGATGTCCACCGAACTTTCTGGTGCGCCATTGCCGCTGACTGTTTTTTTTTTTTTTTACGGTGTTTCCTCGCCGCCTCTTCTCGTCTTCTGATTGGCTACACGCCGCAGTCATGGCAACGCGCTCGTCTGTCCTCGGGGGACACCACACACGAAGGGAAATCGGGCTAAAACAATCCAACATGTTGGATATCCCCGATATTGAGATTGGAGCAGTCCCGAAGTCCTTCCGAGCGACGAGCACAGTCTTAACACACCACACACGGCAGGAAAATCCATCAGATTTTTTGTTACGATATTCGGAGCGTTCTTACGATTGTCGTAGGGGTAAATCGGGTCCAAAATCGGCCCAATTATCCTGCCGTGTGAACCAGGCTTAAGGTGGTTCCTTGTATAAACATCAAAGTGAAAAGAGACCGGTAAATGTTGCTCCTTATCTTTCGGTTTGACACTGGAAGATTAAGAACTGTCAGTGACTCACTTCTTACTCTTATTGATCACAGTAGTAAGAAGACACAATAAACGATTTTGAGAAACATTTTTCAATATTATAATGTGGGATAGGTGCGGCTTTTAATCCAGTGTGGCTTGTACAAGTACAAAATTAAATGTATTTCTAAAAATTGGAGCTTGCGGTTTATAGTCAGCTCCGGCTTACAATCCGGAAAATACGGTAATTAAAGTAACAATAATCTACTATACTCTTTTCCTTTGATATTACTGTCGGTACTGTTCCTTAGTTTTAGGAGAGTTGTTGCTACTGTTAAGTTATTGTTACAGTTTTCTGAACAGCGTAAAACATATATTGAGTCTTCTTGATGTTGTGTAACACGGTGACAACTACATTAAACAAACCAGTGAATCACTGTGTAATGTTCACTTTCAACACTTTCAACAAAATTACTTCTGTTTGGTACATTTTGAACTAAGGAAAGATCCTTGGAGAAACTCAAAAGCTAGAGCAAAGCTGTACAGCTCTTAATATAATTGGGTGGATGGTAAATCATAAAGTTAGAGTTAAAAACATTTGAGTCATAGATGACAGATGCACAGCGCCAAAACATAAGACGTTACGTGGCTGACAGTCTGCGCATGTTGTGGAGACTTTCTGGGCCGTGTGTCAGACTTTGACTTAGTAGAAGCAGCAGGAGCCTGGTGGGTTCTGTCCAGTTTGGCCTTCAGCCCTGCCCGTTGCCTTAGCTGTCTGTCAACACCTGATTAACACTAGAGATAATAGGTCATTAAAGTTCTCCTTCAATCAATGAGTCCAATCAAGTAATCAAGGCAGCCATTGAATGAACCCAAAGCAGCCGGGCCCCCGTGGGAGCCAAGAGCCTTTAATCAGTATAGGAGAGTGGGCAGCCTCATCTGTACATACAGAGAAAAGGACTGTTGTGCTTAATAGAACACTCTTTGGAATTTGTGGATCCTATTCAACTTTCTGAGAATTGAAAATCAGTAATGTAGTGATAGAGCCTCATCATACTGTCAAAATCTCTCAAATCTTCACTATGTCACTTTAATAAAGAAAGTGGATTAGCCCTGTGTCTTCCTTCATTTTTGAATCTCTTTGTTATTCATGCTTCAGTGACACGTCAGATAAAGGTTTTCATGACCTTCAGACTCTGTGGCACACATGTCCCGCGACACATTTGAATGGATTAGCTAAAGATCACTTTAGCGCTGATGGGCCAGTGTCATTTTACCTGGCACCTTCCAGACACAAACTGTCACCCGATCTCATAAATCAAAATGAAGTGTCATTATTTTGCTATTACAGTCTTAATCACACAAATACACAATTATGGCTGCCGGATTAGCACACATGGGTAAAGGCTAATTTTGGAGGAATGGCACACACATGCAGCACTGTATTGTAAATAGCCGCTGCAGACAGACGACTGAACCAGGGGAAAGAATGTGGCTCAGTGACAAAAGAGAACTGAGGGATGGAGCATTATCTTCAAAAACGACTTGTGCACTCCCTACTGTGGCATCACAGCTTCCACCAATGAACCAGTGTGTCTGTTTATTCACTTATTGTGTCAGTCTAAACACAAGTCTATCGTTCTGAATCAATGGGTCTAAGCTGGGTTTGTAGAGAGAGAAGCATGTACAGAATGATTTTATGTACGTATACAGCATTCTCATTGATATAATCAGATTAATAGAAGCTAATCCAATTGGAATAGACAATCTACATGTAATCACTACTCCACAGGCTCGTAAGTCACCTCATGTGGAGCAGAGGTATCCATACTTGCCATTTTTAACACAGAATGTCTTTTCTTGTGTAAGAACTGGCACACAGGATGTCAGCGTGCTTCATAAAAAGAAATATCACTGCAGGGAAGTGTGCCTAATTCTGCTCAGAGAGCGGCTCTCGTAAAGAGACATTGTGGCTAGCCTACTAATAGAGCTGTGAGAGAGAATGATGCAACTCAGAGGCAATGCTTAATTTGCCCTTGGTTTCTCACACACGTCTAGGAACAGCCACTATGTTCCAAAGCCGATTGGCCCGTTTACCTTTAGACATGAGCCAACCACTCGGCTCGGAGGTGTGAGGTAGTCGTTCATAATAAGTCACTTGTTTTCCTGTGCTTCAGTTTGGCCTGCTTAGGACCACGCTGGAACTTACTCTCTCTGTTACTATTGGTGCAACACTTCACTGTTTTACTTAATTTTATTCAGAAAATATAGTTGTTTGTCACGTCTTCATATGTTGAGGTTAAAATGTTTAACGCTCATAATCAAAAGATGTTTTAGTTCAGTCCACAGGGTCCGGGATGGTATTTGTATCTTAGCAACCTGTGCAGCAACAGAGAGAGATCAGAGAAATACTTATTAACCTGTTGCTATGACTACAGCGGTAGGCAATAACTCAGAAGATGCTTTAACCCTTTCCTTCTGCACTGTCCTCATCAGAAGACAAAGGGCTGATTTCCACAATGTTGACTAGAAGGAATACAAGCAGTCATAATGCTGGATAGATCCATTTGATTTTTCTCATCCAAACAGGCAACAGTGTGTTCGCCTCTGCCGGAGCCACAGCCTGAGCAGATTGTGTAGTCATAACCTGCCAAACATCATGATGAAGAGGGAAACAAAGCCAACGACATTTCCACTTTAGTTTCCTTCCTTCACACACCCAAATGTACGACGTGAAACAAACTCTCAAATGCCCAATCTGTCTGGCAATTCCATATGAAAGCATACAGATGTTTTCATTTCTTTGCACACCTCCGAACACGAGCCAAGCCCGATGACAAACGCTTCCACGCGAAGCAGATTAAGCCCAGTGTGGGGTGATTTCAATTGATGCTTATTCGGGAGAAATCAATGCATTTTTCTCTTTTTTTACAGCAGCAATTATAGCCCTCAGATCAATTCATCAAGAGATTTGCATGAGGTAATTGTTGGTTACACGTCTACTGATGCATTTTTATTACGTTTCAATTAGGAATGGAATCCAATTACTGGAGTCATTCCAATCAACCAACAGGGTCCTGCCCTCAAAGAAAAGTTCCAGTTTGAAGGAGATGATGTCAGGTCATTCGAGTGTTATTTGGTTTACAGTGTTGTTTTTTTATGATATATCAACAATATGCTTATAATATCAAGGAAGTGAACTAGAAAAAAAGCCTTGTTTTTGAATATGGATTTGTACTCTGTGGTGTCATTAATATCTTTTTTCGAATGTCAGAAACTAGTCCCGAGTTTGACAGAGGCGTTGTTGGGTGCTGTTGCTGCTGGCATGGAACTGCCTTTGATCTCATGAAAGAGCACGGTTAAGTGTCCTAAGTGGTGAGGCACGGTGCTACTGCCACCTATGGGTCAAACTGTACAAGGATGGCCTCTACGTGCCTGCAGGTTTCATCCCAAACCAAACCTCTTTCATGCAAGCAACTCAGTATGAAAAATCCCAAATGTCTTGATCAAAGGATACACTAGAAATACAACATGAGCACTGCTAGAGCTTCAGCAGTATACATATTTATTCAGAAAAAATGTTGTATCTATATTCACATTTTATTTTTGTATTTCAATTATGCAAACTG
Organism: Knipowitschia caucasica; assembly: GCA_964034765.1. Lineage (NCBI taxonomy): Eukaryota > Metazoa > Chordata > Actinopteri > Gobiiformes > Gobiidae > Knipowitschia > Knipowitschia caucasica. The sequence continues at coordinate 31,467,765 of OZ035826.1, forward strand.
CACTGTATTAATAAGAACTGGGAATACACCGTATTATCTGGTTGTGTGTATGTTTTTCCTCCTCAAATAAATTGAAATAACAAATCATTGTTAACAAATAGGTACATCAAAGCAACTGAATATACAATTACTGTAATCTTTTAAAACTCTGAATGAGTAACTGGAATATGGCTTTCAAACCACCAAAAAAATAACTATACAATGAAAAACATAAAAGGCTTGTCCCTTATTGTTTTATTCTATAATTTTTCTTGAAAAAGAGAGTACCACCCTCACTCAGCCAATCAGCTTTCAGCCCAAAGTGTCAATTGGCGACGCTTGGAGCTGTTTCTCATAACTATACAAAATAAAATGTTTTTCATTAAGATCAACACAGCATGTTGTGATCTGATTTGTTCAGACCACAAAATAGAATTTGACTTGCACATAATAGTACACAGTTAAAGCCCAGCGTTGGTCCAGTGGAGTGGGCTCCTCCCTCAGAAGCCTCTGCACAGTCCAGTGAAGCATCTGTTCTTGTTACACTGTTGCTTGTGTCTCCGTCCTGGCTCCTCGTGCTCCTCGTGCTCCTCGTGCTCCTCCTGCTCCTCGTGCTCCTCAAAATCCTCCTGCTCCTCCTGCTCCTCCTGCTCCTCATGCTCCTCCTGCTCCTCGTGCTCCTCCTGCTCCTCCTGCTCCTCGTGCTCCTCCTGCTCCTCGTGCTCCTCCTGCTCCTCCTGCTCCTCCTGCTCCTCATGCTCCTCCTGCTCCTTGTGCTCCTCCTGCTCCTCGTGCTCCTCCTGCTCCTCCTGCTCCTCGTGCTCCTCCTGCTCCTCGTGCTCCTCCTGCTCCTCGTGCTCCTCCTGCTCCTCCTGCTCCTCGTGCTCCTCGTGCTCCTCGTGCTCCTCATGCTCCTCCTGCTCCTCGTGCTCCTCCTGCTCCTTGTGCTCCTTGTGCTTCTGTGCTTCAGTTTTGAGAGTGCGACACCTTGTTGTCCTGACTCTTGCCGTGTTTTCACCTGTCCCTCGTCATCTTCACACCATCATCCAGGCCCTAGTATCTCGGCAACGCACCTAGCAACCGCTCATCGTAACTATGGATTATAACCTGTTGCCAAGGGAGACAGAGATGGTGAATAGATTTTTTTCTCTTCTAGTAGAAATGTGAAATTAAAAACAGAATGTTCAGGAACAAATGAGCACATTACATTGTGACACTATATATCAACAAAATAATGATGTTATTTGCATGTGACATCACAACATTCCAATGGCCTATGTTTAAAAATGTGCTGGAGGGTTGAAGTTGAAACATAATTCTTCAATCAACATTAAAAATAAATTGGCAATTTTCACATCTTTTTTGTCATCACAAACCATCTCTGGTCTATGTGTTTTATATTCATATGAAGATGTCAAGTAATGTTTGCAGTATAAACAACATAAAAAACCTCAATAATAGTAATAACAGTAATACAATTGGGCCGTTTGGTGATTCTAAATAATGATCTGGGAACATTTTCACTTAGAGTTGTATTGGCTCCTGTCCTACAAATACAAATGTACGAAATGAACACAAATGTGAATAACTTAGCCATAAGAAGGACCCATGTTGTTCAAGCAGAAAAAATAAGTGTTTATTTAAGCATGACAGAGATGCAGGTGCGTTTTGATACTCCACTGATACCAGCGGATGTATTCATAAAAATGAGGAAATGTTTCTCAAACTGTGGTGCACGTATTACTTTTCTGATGGGACACGGATTCTTCTGCAGTTTAATTTTTTATTTGGAAGTAGTCATTATTATCTACATTGTTTACCTCCTGCTCTTCACGCATTATAATTGTCTCCAGATTCATGTATATAGAGAACATATAGAGGGAAAACAATTGAAAAACTTTAAAGCTAAAGATTCACTTGTTTGCAGCATCTTATTATCCACTGTACTTTGAAACTTCCATACATGACTTACTGTGTGGGCGCTACTTTCAAGGCTTAAAATGAATGATATTGGTTTATTGCAGAAACGCGCTGTACAACTGTTTACTTAGGTAAACAATGTTGGATACTTTAATCATACAGATTTTTTATCTCTCAAATCAAAGATTATGGAATTTCAAGGCCTTGTGGATTATTCAATTAAATGTTCTCCAGAAGGTGTTGCAATTATTTTCTAATTCAATACATGAAATATTTTACGAGATCATAGTAAATTCCTTTTTACTAGAAGACAGTTTTCATGCAGCTCAATTATGGAATAATTGAATTAAAGCATGTGTTACTTGCATTTATAGATAAATGGTCACAGTATTGTAATAGATATAAGTTATTATAGATAGATTACTTGGTTAATGGTAAATGTATGTGTTACTAAAAAGTAATACTGTTCTTTCAAATGCATGTATTAACATACTTTGAGAGTTTGTACTGGCCTTACAAGTTTTTTGCTTCTGAAGCTTTGCAATCAGACATTTGTATTTTATTGATGCGGTTGATAGGGACAGTCACATTCATAAACATTTGTAGGAACAGTGTAGATATACAAAGCTCATTTCCATTTCCTGTACCAAGGCAGGTAACACAAGTAGAAAGTTATTCATTTAAAGACACTATAGTGCTCAAAGACATCATTTCATCCACAAATCCAGATGCAGTATGAATGTGAACCATTTGGGACATTAGTATTTAGTATTATGGTAAGATGTAATAACATGGTTATTGTACTTGCATCAGAAGTTGACAATTGGAGTAATGTGTGAATCTGGTCGTCTTCTGTTTAAATAAAAAAATGTTTTTTTTTTGTGTGTGGCTCAAACCCCCACTTCTGTCACCATCTGACACACTCTCCAACCCCACTGGTCTCTGGTTCCTCTCTTCCGTTCACTTCATCGCCCACTCTCTGATGAAGGCTTTTACATGGCCACACAAACTCGCCATTAAACTAACCTACCATTTTCCGTCACCTCTGAGCTAAATTACCACACTCGGCTTGGCATATCGTGGACCGGCTTGTGGATACATGAAAGCCCGCAATTCCCCTTCCACTATCACCTCTCTGGGCTCTAGCGGCACACTAATGATAGGCTGCCACCCGAGAGCCTGTGGACTGCACCACTAATGTCCTTGGGAAGTGCAGCCTGTATAAGCGTGCTCCACAACAGTGACCGGCTCCCCCTACGGTAAACCCCCATGTGGATATCTGCACCCAGCCTCTGTGTGCTAATAGTCACACATGAGGTTGAACCCCGATGGCTGGGTGCTCGTGATGAGGGCCCGGGTCTGACAGAGGTTCCCTACCATTAGTTTAGCATGCAGTGTGCAGCTGGGAGTAGTGAGCCATGCAGGACAGTACTGGGGTTTGAAAACATATTTGGCTGTGAGTACCAACACATCACTGTAGACAGTAGAGAGAGCACAACGCGATGTCATTAAATGTACTAAACACTTTGTGGTTATGATCAAGAGGATACATTAATGTGAATATGCAGGAATTAGCCTATTGACTCCTTTTTCAATGAGCCTCAATTAATTCCCTACCAACGCGGGCCTATTAATCCAAAATAGCAAATGGAATATTGATATTTGTGGCCCTACCTGCTTTCTAAAGCCTGATCTTGTTGCATATCTGATGCTAAGTGTTGCAGGGCCTGGTTAGTATTTGGATGGGAGACTGCAGGGATTATCACCCTGTAAAGTGCTCCTGCTGGTGAGTGTATTATTGATTGGAGGGGGTTGTAGCACTATAGTTACACCATCATCTGACTGCTATTGTGTCTGGATATGAATATTCATAACAGCGTCTGTGAAAACCACTAAAAGATGACTTACTTACCAGCGGTCACATGTGTTTTGTGTAGTGATGACCTACTGTATGTGAAAATTGTGGCCAAAATGATAACTGATGTTAATTTTGCCGATATTTACTGGTACGGATATGGTAGTACTGTATGTATATATAAAACACACATATTTTTTGCTGCCTTCAGCAACCGCTTCATGTGATGTTTACATTTATGCGCTTGTGCAAAAACAAACACCCCCGCCGCTACACTCTCATCTAAGCCTACATACACATCAAATACACTGAAATAATTGCCGGCTTGTTCACATCGGCCCTATCTATCTGAAATTTTCCGACTGTGGGACAAATAAAGGATCTCTTAATCTTAATCTTAATCTCAGTCTTGACTCCTGACCGATACTGATGTTTCGAAAAATTACCATCTCTGGTGTAATGTTTCAGGCCCTGCCATACGGTATGTAATCCCTATTTTTCCAGGTCTGGCCCAAATTTCTTAATTTGAGACTATGTCTGAGTGACAAACAAACCATTTTTCAACTCAAATAGAATGATTCCTCGTCTCTTTTATTGTACTTGGTCAATAAGTAAGAGACGTTAGGGCTGAAATCCCTGCAACAAATGTGTTTATTTTTACCCTTGAGGAGAAAGTGAAGTAATACAAACGAGAAGGTGCACTCGGAGAGCACATACCCTGTCAAAGCCACAGATCTCCAAAAATGTTTAGCTATCTTTCCACCATCACATCTACTTGACATGATACATGATCTACTCACAAAATGTGATATCAGTCTTTCCTATAGTTTTTGCTCAATCTGGCAAACGCACACAGATCTCAGAACCCCTTGCAAGGAAATTCTGCTGAGAAAATTCTGTGAATGTTTCAAGGACTTACTGCCATCTTGTGGATCTTTCAAGTAACACAGTTTGAGAGAACAATAGCGAAAACAAAATATACAGATAATGGTACAGAGTTAGTCAATTACGTTTTAGTGGAAATTTTGTATTTAAAAGTCTGGCTGTTCGAAGATATGTATGAATTGGCCATATGGCAACATAAATGTGTATGTTAGATTATGCAAGAATATATTGTGTTGTCTAGATCAGTTATTTAGAATGGATTCAGAAGGCATTTAATAGAATGGTGTTGTGATTCCAAAGATTATAAGCGTTTTGGTGATGAATTTTGGGACACATTATTGATCTAACTTGTTACACATACAGCGCTTAGGAACTCATCTCAAGAGAGAGACATACAAACTCCACATTAGAGGTTGGAATCAGACTGCAATCAGAAGAAAATAAACTAGTGAAGCTGTCACAATTTTGAATTTGTAGCAATACAAGTCTGCTTAGTTCACATAGTGAGGCTTTTCAAAATCACAGGGATACGGTCATGATTGAACTTGATGATCATTTTTCATTCATCCATCATTCCTCAAGCAGAGTCCAAAGCAGTTTCACCCTTTCTTATGAAGCTGCAGATGAGAAGAGTTTCCACATGATGGCAGTAGTAGTATTCTGATAGATCCATGATTCCATTGGCCACAGTGTGTGTGGACTGATCAGCTCCTGCCTGCAGTCCCACCATGGAACAAAGCAGGATTAGTCGGTGACTCGGTGGTCCAGCAAAATCCAAAGACAGTTGTGTTTAAAAAGTGCAAATCCATTATGAGCTAAGGGAGTTAAGCTAGTCTGATTTCACGCACAGTCAAACAGACCTCTGGCTAACCACACATGGCTGAACAGTGCTAGAATACAGATGATGGCTGACTTTGCTGCCAGTGAGTTTACTCTTGATTGATGTTGTGGTTTTTAGTTTCTGCTTCTATGATTTTAGAATTGCATTGTGTTTTTGTGTGCTTTCAAACAAAGAAGAAGAGCTGTTAGGCCTAAGTAAGATCTGCTGCAATGTCAGAGCAGAAAAGCTTCTTGATTGACATTCTTCTCTCTAGGGACAGTGTTGGAGTGAGTAGGTAAATACTGTAGTGGTGATGCGGACCTAATTAAACCTAAACAAAGATGTTGGCTTAATATGAAGGGCAGAGTGATCAGGCAGAAATTATATCAACGTAAATATATAATTATGATTTTAATAATCCAATAATCAATTGGAGTTTTGATAATTGTGTGATTCCAAGTGTAGCAGAGCTGGATTAGATCTGCTGCTAGAATCCTTTAGTTTTAGCAGATGGCAACAATCTCTTAATCCAAACATTATTTATGAAAACATATATATTATTCATGTTTGTTTTCAATTGTTTGTTGGGTGGGTGGGTTAACCTGTAGATGGTGTGTTTCATGTCAGTCAATTTCTAGTTTATGAACAGAAGATGACATGGCAAATAGAGATGTAGAATAAGTACACACAATACAATACAGGAATAATATTGGACATCATAACAATCAACTTTTCATTGTTTGCAATATAATATTTATAATGAGCCTAAATTTAAAGAGCTATCTTGTCCTTTTTTTTTTTTACAGTTTCTCCTTTCTGTTGCTTGATTCTGCTCATCCACTGTTCCATGTATGTATTTCACAAAAAAGTACAATAATAGTTCCCAGATATAATGTGAACCTGATTCAGTGTTGTGATGTTGACACTATTATTTTGATAAAGTATACCTTTGATTGTTATATCAAAATGCACTAACCATGTTTGGGTTGATATGTATTTAGTATGGCATTACGGCTGTACAATGGGATGCACCAATAGGTCGCAGATGACAAACCTCTTGTGTTCATAAAACTGCCCCTAAATTAAGCATTATAAACTAAAAATTGTACTAAATAATAATATATTATAGTGCAGTTCAACGTTTGTCTTGTATTATGCTGTTTTATCAGACAATCGTGATAGTTATTTTTTCTTTAAATGGCTTGAAAACGTCACGATAATAATGACAATTGTAGTGCACTTTTCTTTTTTACACATCAAGATAATGTACAACAAAATGATTTAAACCCAGCTTATTGAGGACACAAAATGATTCCAATGTTGAGCCATTCTAATACTCATTAAAGATTATATTTTGGATTATTAACCACAGAAACTAAATTTAATCCTGAAGTATAAAAGAGTGCAATACATAGCTCAGCTGCTTGGAAATACATTAGCAGGAGACGGGCTCAGACACTGCGGCTGTGAGGAGCAAGTGATGCTGAACGAGAAGACTTTGACAACCAGGTGGACAGGTCCCCACCCTCATCTGCTCCGACTTTCATTTGAATAATGCATGCTAATTACCCACTTGCCACAGACAGAACTGTCACCATACAGTCCATAATAAACAATAGCACTTTGAGAACAAGTCTGCACAAGTGGCTGTCACTGTCCAACCCCCATCCACTGGCACTTTCACAATAGAAACTTAGAACGTGTTTGATAAACTTGAGAAAACCCCTTAACAAAGCCTGTCAGCCTAAATGTAGACTAATGATCGACCGCTACAGCTAAGAAAAGAGAGCAAGGCGCTGTGAAGGCTGCATGCATCAATATGTTAAATATTTCTAATAGAAAATGTAAGGTTAAGTGCCCTGAAGCTTAAAAGGTCAAAAGATCCACTTCAAGTCAAAAAGGTGCAGTTTGGAAAGAGGTGGAAGATTATTTGTTGCTATAAAATTTAAATGTTAATTTTGTCACATCACTGAGGATCAAAAACTGGACATGGGTTTGTGGGCCGTGTTACATGAGTGGGATTGAAGGATGGGTCAAATGCAGAGGTCAAATTTCCCTAATGGGACAATAAAGTGCATCATAACTATACCCTAAGCATTGCTATTATGTATAAATATATGCCCATGTGAATTGTTGTTTTTATGTTTTTGAATTTGATTTGCAAAATATATTTGTTTTGTAATGAGTTCAAATAATCATACAATATAATAATGAAATAATGATAATATGATGTATTTTACGGACACATTCTACACTCTACATCAAGCATAAAAACTGCAGGCATTTTGCTTGCAAGAGGAAAAAAACAAAAACATTTTGAATCCTCACATAAACAAGTACTCTCGAATAGCTCTACAAAGCCTATACATTCATATTGTAGCTCCTCTGCGCTGCTACTCTTATGCTTTATGCGCTTCCATTCACACCTCTAAATCAGTTAATCCCAGCATGAAACTAATGCTAGCACCACTTACATTATATTGTGGGAGCTCAGGGGTTTTCAGTCCATTCACTGAGGCTTGGTTACACGGAAAAAAATCCTCTGTTGGCTAAACCTGCAATTCCACTGATGAGCTTTCTGGCTTCAAACCCACAAATGAGGTGACTGGCAAAACTGCATTTAGAGGTTATACTTGTTTGGCTGTGTGCATATTTTGACATACTACATAGCCATTTGCGCTACAACAAGTCCCCTCCCCACGGCAATGCAAGGCTGGAATGACCCTTGTGCTGCGGGGAGAGTGTCATTGGTATGCAAGGGAGGGTTCGTCCTCAACAATAATTTGGGGATAAAATCAATGATGCTGCGAGTGAATGGCTCGTGGTTTTTACTAGCTCCCCTAAGTGACTTTAGGAGGAGGCGTGTGGTACCCAGACACAGAGGTTTGACAGATCTTCAACAGCTGTGTTGGTGGAGGGCCACGAGTGTGCGTGTTGACAAGGCTGTCCATTAAGACCTGAATGACACACGACCACGGTGGTAAAGCTCCAGTCTTCTATCACTGATTTTGCTGCCTACAACCTTGCAATAATGGATTCCTACTTGACGAATTCCGCTTGATCACATCTCTGTTGAATCGCCATTAAGATGTCAACGCAGTGTTTAATGTATTTGAGATTTTCGCCCTCGTCCTGCTAAACCGTTATTTATGACACTTATTAGTAAGCGTAACCCAGCCATCAATTAATGTCCTGCAGGCATGCTAAGCAATTGGGCCCATTGGCGTCAGACCAAATGTACTGGAACGCCCATTAATACAGCAATCCACACACAAGTGAGCACGTTAAATGAGCATTCCCAAGCTCTGAAATGCAGACCTTCAGGCGGGACAAAATTGCATTAAGTGCGTTTAACAAAGTTCCTTTTTTGCAATGATATTCACAGCTAACAAATTCATATGAATACACTATTTTACTGTCATGTGTACAAATTATAACATCCATCACCTTTTTTTTTCTGTGAAGACAATAGAGACATGAGCAGGAATAATAAAAGCAATTCCAAGAACAATGAACCAAATACTTGTTTGTTGATGCTACAGATTGCTACATGACATCATAGAAAGTAGTAATACAAAAATATGTGAATTTGTATAATAATATTAAATGATTTATCCTATCTTGTGAGTGAAGAAAAGTTGGCTGGTTAGAAACCAATGAGAAAGAGGCACTGAATAGTATTCTGAATATAAATATTCAGTATTTATATTTCAATGATGTTTTTGCAGATTTACCCTTTGATGTAGTGTTTTTTTACCGGACATATTCCACAATCTTGGGACAATTTCAAGCCAAAAAATATGAGTTGACTGATCTGATGATGCAATAACAATCATACTATATACATAATATACTATATAACTCATTTGTAATCGCAATAATGGCAGAGTTAACTTGAAATTAATCACTAAAATCACATAATTTCCCTTGTACTAAATGTCCCTTGTTTTGGCTTGAAAAGGAAATAGACAAAGTCAAGTATGTATTTGTTACTTTTTACATAAATCAATTCAGTTACAGTGCATATCAAGTGAGAAAGCCCCTTGATATGCAGCATCTCATACAGATACAAGACAGGTTTGCTCCCTCAGACCCGACTCACTACGATAACACTACATTTAGAATATATATATACATAATTTATCTATAATTATTAGATATGGTCCATACATACAGCAGGTAGATTAATACAACTTAAAATGTACATTCAGATATTACAGAATTGGGTAGCTTAAGTGGAAATATTACAAATGTCAAACATCAATTTCAATTTTTATGAACATAAAAACTGTAATGAATAAAAAACCTCAGAAGACAGCTTGTGACATGAGCAAAGTCAGATTCAAATTAGTCAAAGTAGAAGCAGTGGATCGATCCAACAGGACAGCATTGTCTGCAAACAGCAGAGATGATATCCTATGGTCCCATTAACTCAAACAGGACCCCCTCCGGCTGCTGTTCCGTGGCCAGGATGAAAATCACACTGTTCCTTCTGAATCAAGATTTGACTATCTACTGGAGTCTCCTGCACAGTACATTGGAGTAGACCTCACCGGGAGGCTGAGGAGTGGGATCCCACGATAATTGAAACACAGCCTCCAGTCCCCCTTCTTGAAGTGAGGGACCACCACCCTAGTGTGCCACTTCATTGACGCTCCCCCTGATTGTCACGAGATTTGCAGAGACATGTCAGATAGATAGGACAGATCTCATCCATCATGGCCTTGCCACCGAGGAGGCTGCCAACAACATCAGTGACTTCAGCAATGGAGATGGAAGGCTCCCTTCCAAGATCCTCTGCCTCCGAGACTGAGGACATGACGAGACTTTTCACTGCCCAACAATATCCCTAGCGGTGTTAGCAAAGGACAGTTTCCCTCTCCTGAGGCAGTGATTATTCCTGCAGGGTATCTGATCACTGTCAATTTGCACAGCAGTTGATTGCCTTGGCCTTGTTCTTGCCAGTGAGTCGGCTTCTTTGGACTTGCCTTACTCCCTGGAGGAACTTGGCAGTTGCAATTTTCCTCGATGCTGGTTCAAGTTTTCTACTATTGTTCCCTCTGGGGTGATATCCCTCCTGTGTGGACTACCTTGCCTCTCCCTGACATCCTGCTACACTTATAGAGTCCAAATGACAACCCAATGTCATTGGTTTTAGATCCTGGTGGTATGGTTCAGAGAGTCTACGTCCCTTTTGCTCTTGGCGTGAGTTTTATGTCATCCATTGAGAGGAGGTGACTGATCTTTGCTCCGTTACTGAGGAGATATCAACAGCCAGTCTTGTTGATTAGGCTCGGAAGATTCAGTCCCTTGCAGAACAGAAGTGGGGACAGAGCATCTGCTTGGTAGATGCTACATTTGACGGTCACTTGTGCAAGGGTGGTCTTCCACATCCCCATTGATTTTGCAACAAAGTCCCTGTTGATTTTGTACAACTTCAAACATTCGATGCTCCATGTTTGTGGCATTCATAGGCTTTCTGTAATCAATCAAGGCGGTGCACAGGTTGGTGTGTCATGACTGGCAGTCTTGGGTGACTGTTCTGTCAACCAGGAGCTGGTAGTTGGCACCTCTGGAGTCTCTACCAATGCCCTTCTTTGCTGGGCTCAAAAATTGTCCCATACGCCCACTTATCTTAGCCGCACTCATGCCTGACATGAGCTTCCATGTTGTGGAAAGACAGATTATTCGCCGGTAGTTGGAGGTGACTGCACCCTTAACAGTGTCCTTCAGGATCAAGATTATTATGCCTTCTGTTAACCATTCAGGGTCAGCAGCTGGACTCTTTCTTGGATGTCTGCTCTGTGATGGTAACTGAGTTCTGTTCTGGTAGATGGTCATGCTCCTCCCTCAGAGACATCAGCCATTGTACTCTGCTGCTTCCTTCTTGTTCCTGCTGCTTCCTTTCCTTTGGGATCAATAAAGTATATACTGTATCTATCTATATCTTCTCCCATATGCTCTTCCAGAACCTTTCAGTTTTCCAGACATGATGGGTGTGCTGCACAGTTGTGTGCCACTGAGCATACACTATAGCAGGTTTTGCTTTGTAAGTAGTAGTAGTAATCTTTATTTATATACCGCCTTTCACAGACCAGAGTCACAAAACGGATTACAATGGTTATTTTTTGGGGAAATTGTCCTCTCACTCCACACAGAGATGGGAGCGGGGTCGCCTGTACAGGAGGCGCATGTCAGATCTATTGTATACGTTTTTAGTGGTAGGGGAAACCGGAGCACCCGGAGGAAACCTACACAGACACGGGGAGAACATGCAAACTCCACTCAGAAAGGCCCTGTTCCGACCGGGATTCAAACTCAGGACCTTCTTGCTGAGGAGCGAGAGTGCTATCCACTCAGCCATGCACCGTGCAGCCCACAACTACTTTGTGAACAGCCTGTTTACTTGCCTGGATTTGTACACCTCTGAAGACGGCTGGTCAGGGCTTGGAGCCTTTATTTGGTAGTTTCAAGTGCTTCAGGTATGGTCACCTGGCTGTACTTCCTCACTCCGAATTGCCTCAATCTTAGCCTTCAATCTTCTTTCCCACAGTGGGTATTGGTTCTCATGGCTCCCGTGGATGCTCTAGTATTACTGCTGCTGAAGCTCTTTGGTTTCAGTGATAGTGGTGGAAGGAATTGCCTTCACTGCTTCCTTCACACTTTCCATGAGACTTTCAGATGGCACTTCCCACACCCGCTGTAATTGGTGTCCGGTTTCTAGCCAGGCCAGCCGCTGCTTGATTATGAATTGTAAAGAATAATGCGCGAAAATAAGTCTCTAGATGTACAAAACAAAGTCATAACCTCTAAAAATGCTTGATGTTGTGGTTACAGCAAACAGGGATTCAACATAGTGTGGCAGCCTAGGGGTGGTAGTTATGTGATGGAATGACGTGGAATTAAGTGAAATTAATTAATTATAACGGGTTAAAATATGAAAGTGATTAAATAAACCAAGCAACGCCACGATCGGAATTTCACCGGAAGAGTACTGTAATGTGAAATAAGGACACACAGGTAAGTATTAAAATATTAGAATGCACCAGGTTCCAAGTTAAACAGGTTTATTTTATAGTGTTATCAAGACAGTTTACGGCGTTGTATTTAATTACACAAATAAGACTAAATGCTACATTCATACACACTCGTTCGCACACTCAACTCACAATCACTGCTTATTGCACATTCCCACGTGTTTGTGGTAATACACATCCAACCCCAAATTGATTAATCCAATCGAGACAAGCAGATGCAGTATTTAAGCATGGTTTAAGAAAGTATTTGGCTCACAGTTTGGAGAGAGTCAATACAATAAAAGGACAGTACCTCAAAACAGCAACCGCAAACACTCCCATGCCATATGAGATAATGATAATTGTGGATGTTGCGCTAAACCTCTGACTTTATTGTGGGACTTGATGCACCTCATATGAGGCATACAGTAAGGCAACACACTCTGGTCAGCTTCTGGAACCACATCCCCCCTGGTGGGTGGCTGTTGTAATTAGGGCTGGGACAACGCGTCGACGTAATCGGTGACAAAAATACACCGACGTATAATATGCGCGTCAGTGCGTCACACACAAAACAAAGATGGCGGCGAGCGGTAGCAATGCGAGTGCCGTGTTAGAGAAGTGCAAGCCGGTGAAACGCTGAGATACACTGCCTTGAAGAGATGCACAGCCTCAGCTGTTTATGATGTAATGCAAACCTGCGCGGTAGCCGAAGCAAACCAAGATGGCGGACCGTGAATTTCTTCAAAAGTTAAAATACGAACGAATTCAGACACGAATGTCACTTTTAATGCAATTTGAGGCGAGATGTTTATGGTTCCGTTTTGTCACATGTGGGTTCTAAGAGTCAAAGTTTCGTGCAAAGTTTAGTTTAAGCAGTCAACTGCGCCTGTGAAACCACAAAGCTAATGTTTTCATAGCAGTCCCCGGCTGCTGACGTAGGCTGATGACGCGTCCTGTGGCAACTCTACAGCTTACAACTAGTCTGTCTTTCTTTGTATCAAACGGAATATTGGCGCCCGTAATAGCCCCTACATCAGGGGTGCTCAATACGTCGATCGCGATCTACCAGTCAATCGCAAAGGTAGTATTGGTAGATCGCAATAAATAAATAAATAAATAAATACACATTCTAAACGAATATATACAAAAAACTCCGGGCAAAGTGGAGATTTTTAAAAACTCCGTTAATGCATTTGTGTGTAGACAGAGATAACCGGAGTTTTGCGTTCTCGCACGCCACAGTACCCCCCTAAATTCCTCTGATCACTGAAGCATGGATCATACTACCTAAAAACTGTTCGCTGTGAGATGCTCGCAGCAGCAAACATCCTCGCTCCACATCGGAGAGCAGCAAAGTGATCGCGGGGACTCACGCTCGAAAACAACCAAACCAGGACTAAACCAGGACTAAACCAGGACTAAACCAGGACTGAGGACGGGTTCAATGCTTGTAAACATACGTCTTTACTCTGAGTGTCTTCTATAACTGTAAAAGTGCCGTTACCGGCGTCTGCATCAAAGCTCCGCCCACTTCCGTGTTTTTCCCCAACGCAGGACAGGACGTAAGAGACGCACATGTTTGGAATGTTACGAATGTGATTGATAACGCAGATGTGTGGATGCAAATTATTTTATAAACGGAGGAGGGGAAATATTTGGATTTAAAAAAAACAGGCATGGCACATGGACATGGCACCACAGTCAAATGACATCTGTGTTTTACTCAGTAATGTTTTACTGACACTTAGGTGACTGCACATGCGCAAACAACCGCGCTCAGTGCAGGAAAGGTAAACCACGACAAACTTGTCAGCGAGTTACCACCAATTTTCCGGACTATGCATCCCTGGCTTATTCAATTCAGTGCAAGTCATAAGAGTAAACTCGGGTAATGACAAAAAATCTACATAGGTAATTGTGTTGTGTTGTGCTATATTGGCTCATGCGGTTTTGCATGTACATAAACATACATTGTAGGTATAAAGAATATTTTTTGAAATAAATATATGATTTGCATTTTTGTAGTAGGTAGATCATTTTGACTTGATCCTTTTATAAGTAGCTCGCATGCTGAAAAAGTGTGAGCACCCCTGCCCTACATGTATTATTCACTGTCATGCCCGCCGTATATGGACATTTTTCAACATGTGTTCAATATCCTTAATGTGTTTAACTGTTGATTGATTCTCTGATCTGTGTTGGTGACTTCAATGTTGTTTTAAGTCCTCTGAGATGACTTCTACTGTATTCTTTCAGTAACTCTAAAAGAAAGGATGACTGGTTGACCTTTTTATTTGCTACACAATGCATTGTTTTTCTCTCGTACACTCTTACTTGAATTTTATTTTTGAATTTTGAGTTTAAGAAAAAGGTGAGTGGCAGAGTTTTGACTTTTATTTTTATATGAATGAAGAATTTAAGAGATGCACTTTAATTAATGGACTTCAGTAATATAGGCCTATGTGTCTTCAACTTAAATGTTAAACTCTGTTGGTTCAGGAAGGACGCCATGACAGGCTGATGGCTCCCACTGTTTTTGCTGGAAAAGCACTCTTTGTTTAGCTTAAAGCCTTCAAGTTTACATTGGTTACTGTTTTCTTTTAGTTTCTCTACACAAGTATTTGGCTGAACTTTTTCATATTTTTATTGAATGCTAAGCATCAAATGTTTGTTTCAAGAATGATAAGATGCACTTTTTTCAGTAAGCTGTGTTTTCAAGGCTTTAAGGTTTTATGCTACCTCTAAGAATGTCTTATTTTTGAATTTTAAGAGCAAGCAATACATATTTTTTGTGAAGGAATTCATGTTTTTTTCATTAAAATATTTAAATCAACATGTATACATCAATATTAGTCAATTAATGGGGAGATAATCGAGAATCGAATCGAAGCGAAGCGAAAAAAATAATCGAATAATCGCTAGATTAATCGTTTAAAAAATAATCGTTTATCCCAGCCCTAGTTGTAATACATCAATATTCCACGCCTGAAATCCTGTTTCAGTTGTTTGGCTTGTTCACACTGAACACTACCCCAACGACCACAAAATGTAGGGTTTGAGGTGGATCAAATTCCAGGTTTTTTTAATACGTCAATATTTCTCAGTGCGAAAGCTACAGGAGGTGCTGCCAAAATGTTGTTTTTCACCAATGGGCCCACTCAAAATAATAATTAATATCTATAGCTAAAGTAATAGTTTGTTTCTTCTTTGTTTAGGGAATCTCAAGATGAGCATTATATTTTGGTAAGCCTTGGAAAGTGTGGCCAACAAAGCTTCTTTCTGTCTGACAATCGTTCAAACCTCCCATAATAACAGCTTGTCTGCTCTTTTGTTGTGATATGACATACGCCTTCAATGATGACTGTTGATTGTTTTGCACCATTTTCACAAACACCAAGCGTTTGACGAAGGATAATGAACACATTCAACCTGGTGACATAGATTAATCCCTGGTCTCGGCTCTTCACACATGACTGTACCGCATCTGTTACTGCAGGCTGCCATCAAGGGAAAACAGAGCTACAGGGAAATAAACTTTTTCTTATGGATTTTTCCCTTGTCATGTTCTGAAAGCCCTTTCAAGATGTATGCACCGTTATCATGGCCTTTTTATTTTCCATCACTCAAAAGGCTTCCACTTTGCATTTTCAACATCTGAAAATCCAATTTTTATTTCTTAAATATTCCTGAAAAGCAAAGTTTAAAAAAAATACTGTATGTATTTGACAATGAAAAAAAAAGCATCTTAATTTTCCTGTACTTATGCTCACTAGTGGGACAAGAGAGAATCAGAAGCATCTTACGAGAACTTATGTGTTATAAAGATCATACTTTTAAAAACGCAACAGTCATTTTAACTTGAGATATATGTCACTAGACAAAAAGCAATGCACACTTCTAAACATACAGTTTTATTACACTATTAGTAAACTATTCAAAAGGATTATACCAATGACACAGCTGCTTTCCTTTACCACTCTTTCTTCGGCCAAGATCTTTTCTCTTCTAGTTTCCGTGCAGACTTGTGAGTATATGTGAACTCCGGACCCATAGGGCAGAGGCTCCTGTCAGCCCCACGACTGAGTGATGAATGTGAGTGCAGCCAGGGGAACCGGGCGCCCACTGCATTGACTCCCGCTTTCTCACACACTTTCAGTCACTGGCAAAGTGTTTATGCATTTCAGGGGTGAGGAGAGCCAATGGAGGAAATTGTGGCCACACTGTGAGTTTGGCTTCACAGTGCTGGAGTGGATGCCAGTGCATATGTGTCTGCGTGTATAAAACAGCGGTGGTGCATGTGTGTGGCTGTGAGCGCCTGGTGTGATAATGTTTCTGTCTTCTCATGGGCCTGATCCTCGCTCATCCTGACACCCCCCATGCCCTCTCCGTCACACTGCTGCTCTCATCACAAACCTAATCGTCTCACCCCCTCGGCAACTACGTGCTGAGCAAATTAAAGCACCCCTGCACCCTTTTCTCCCTCTTTTGTACAACTCTTTGTCTTCTTTCATCCATCTACCCATCCTTCGTTTCCTTCCCAATAATTTATGCCTTTTGTATGAAATGGGTGCCCGAATTTAAGTGGCCAGAGCCCTCAATAATGTGTTTACTTATCTCTATTTGGCTATTGAGCTTCTGACATGTTCAATTTATGTTTACAAATGGGTAACATTAACATGTAAATGTAGAGGAGCCTCACGGGGCTTGTGTAGTCACTGAAAGAGGGTCAAGGAACAGGACAACAAAATCGGTTTTGTTCAAAAGGCACATATGCATATCAAGGGTTATTGGACAGTTCTCTGCAGTTAATGGGCCTACATATTCAAATACAAAATTGCACTCACTTCTACTGAACTTGAAATCGATAATTTGCAATGTATTTTTTATAGTAAGTAAGTAATGTTTATTTATATAGCACATTTTACAGACCAAGGTCACCCAAAGCACTTTACAATGTTCAGAGTTCAGATATTATTCCAATCATTCCACACACTGTGATGAAGGAAACGAGTCACCGAACACACTGGCACATCAGCCCACTCATTGGCATTCATACCTATTTTGCATGTTTTTAGTGGTAAGGGAAACCGGAGCACCAGGAGGAAACCTACGCAGACATGGGGAGAACATGCAAACTCCACTCGGAAAGGCCCTGTTCCGACCGGGATTCGAACCCAGGATCTTCTTGCTGAGAAGCGAGAGTGTCATCCACTCAGCCACCGTGCTGCGGTATGTATTCATATTAGGCCCGAAACCCGCATTTTTTATTTTTTTTTACCTCTCATAACAATGTTTTAGCGTAGTATATTAGGTAGCGTAGTATATTAGGTAGCTTAGGTCCTGGATCATTAGTCTGTCCGTCCGGAGGAGCGGATCCCTTTCTCATATGGGTCTCCCTCCCTGTGGGTTTCCCTAGTTCTCCTCCAAGGTTTCTCACTTTTTCCCACTGGGTTTTTTAAGAGTTTTTCCTTGTCGATGCAGGAGGGTCTTGTTGGACAGTTAGTGTCCAACAGAAAGGATTGGTGATGATCAGGACACTTTAGCATTCTACAACATGTATGGACATTTTCTTCTGTGTGTGCTTTATACTGTATTCTTCATGTGTTTTAACTGTTGATTCTCTGACCTGTGTTGGTGATTTCAATGGTTTTGTTAAGTCCTCTGAGATGACTTCTGTTGTGACCTAGGGCTATACAAGAATAAATTGTATTGTGTATTGTATTGTAGTATATAGTGCCGCGCACTGATATGAACACAGGCTTGGCTAGAGGGCGGAGTTATACATGGTAGTGATAGTAGTATATGGTAGTGTTGCAATGAGTTCTGTGTGTGCGGAGTGAACGGCCGCAGCTGTATGATACACAGATGCCGCAACACACTTGTAAGTAACGCTATGTATCGTCAATGTCAACACTACACAGAATAACAAGCACTACAGCGTGATAGAACGCTATATTCATCGGGTGCCTTCGTAGATGTGATCTGCCGCTCTGAGAGTGCGCAAGCTGGAGCCCGGCCCGTGTCCAAAGTCATTATACATTCATCGGCCCGAAGCCCGGTGTTCTGTCGAGTTGGTCTGCCCGTCGAGATGATCTGGCTCAGCTGTTAATGATGTAATGCAAACCTGCGCTGTGCGTCTCAAGGCAGGCAAAGCAAACCAAGATGGCGGACATGTAGTCCGCGAATTGCTTTAAAAGTTAAATACGAACGAATTAAAGAAGCTATACCCAATTTTTTTTCTAAGTAGTTCATAAAAATGCTTGTTACTACATACGAGTTGTATCATAATACATCATTTAATTGAAAACTTGAGGTCATTGATTCAGCTGTGTATGAAATTTATGCCATGAAAAGTGCTGAGTCTTAGCGGGACGCTCGTTCTCCTCCACTCACAGAACAAAAAGCGAACAGCCTGCGTCCTCTAGCCCCTACAGCGCTGCTTAACACCAGGGCTTCGACTTCAAAATTCGAATATATATCTAAAATAAAAAAATATATATATTCAAACAAATATTAGACAGCCCTTATAATTCGAAATGTATTTAATGACTGCAAATAAAATAGTTAGCTTCCAAAGGTTTCACCAGGACGTGCTAGGCAGGTAACAGCTAAGCTAGCTAGTTGTTTCATGGTAACTTCCGGGTTTATCGCGATCTTTTTGTCACTTTAAAACAGTATTTTTGTCATGAAAACATTGACAGAAAATTCTGAAATCGTCCGTGCATGTGTGTTAAGGATGTATATGTATACTGTATTGTCCGATTAACATTTAATGGTGTTGATTGATTAAAGTGTATTTGTTTATTGAGCATGGCTAGCTCCGCTAGCTTCTCTCGTTGTACTTGCGGAGTAATGTTAGTATTTTACACACCTGAATTACAAACAGAGATTGCATTGTCAAAGGGCAGTGGTCATTATTGATTTGAGAGTTCTGTTATCAAGAAAAAATGATCGGTAGAATTACTTTCAAGTCAATGAAGTGTTCTACTGCTGCTGTGAGGAGCTGTATAATAAATTATAATTAATCACTCAAATATATTCTAATGTTTTAATGAATAAATTCGGATGCGAAACTAGCAGTATTTATTTACCTATATATTGTGTTCTACGTCATGGTGCTACGTCCCTTAGGACTTTGCTAGTGGGATATCACTCGTGACCCCCAGGTCACACGCCAGAGAAATCAAAATAATTTGCTCCAATCACCAGCCACCGTCCTCTATAAATGCCCCTGCACAAGGCCGCACCCCCTCTTTCACTCTGGCGCCGTTTGTGATCTACCACAGTACTTACTTCATTCTGAGATGTCTTCCTTGTTCGTCCGAGTTCCCTTCACCCTCCGGCGTCGGACGTCGTCGCTGGATCCAGACGGTGGAGGACTTCACCTCTGTGGGCGCCACCACTCGAGGAAGGAGGAGGATGCAACCCACGTTGTGCCCGCGGATGGACCCGTTCGTCCATTACGCGACACGTGAGTGGCCTAAGCCCCTAGCAGCCAAGAGGCCTGCTCTGGGGTACGACTTGTACTGCAGCGGGCAGGACTGGTCCTGGACCGGTGATCGAGGATTCAGTCCGCATGGCCCTGCAGCCCTCCGTATCCGTGTGGCCCGGCACCAGACCTCTCCTTCCCTCCGAGCGGGACAGGATGTCTTGGCGATGCTGGACAGATGTTATGCCAATGCGGCACAGGTCCTCGCATTGACTAACAACATGGCATTCATCACGGGGGCCCTGGATATGTCGCTCTCTTCTGGCCAGGCGCTCAGTGGAGACCTCCTGTCACAGGCGAGGACCACCTCGGCGGCGACTCTGCGCATGTGCCAGACGCTAGCTGTGGATGGTGGCCGCTCCATGGCAGCAGCCCAAGTCGGGGCCAGGCACCTTTGGCTTGGGCTGGCTAATATCAGGGAGGCGGAGAGGAGGCAGCTGCTGGACCTGCCCATCTCTCAGATGTCCCTCTTCGGCCCGGACATGCAGGCCTTGGTGGCGAGACTGGAGTCTGCAGCTAAAGACTCGGCTAGGCTAGCCCCGCACCTAGCACCGAGGCCCACCAGCCATCACGGAGCCGGGACAGAGGTCGAGAGCGTTCGCCCGGGAGGCATCCTGACCCGTATCCGCGCTCTGTTGTCCATCGTCCCCCCTCGACGAGGCCCCCGGGTCCAGACAGACCCATGGGTGGCTCGCGGGAGCAACGCACCCACCGCCGACCTCCCTATAGCAGAGGAGGTTGGGGTGGAAAGTTTTCCTTCAATAAAGGCCGACCGGCATTTCATCATTACTCGTTTCTGAGTCTCATTTGGGGGTATGTAACATGTCAAATAGTGTGAATTCTGATTGTGTTACTTCCCGAGCACATAACGTTGCTTCGCTAGGCCTGCAGCCCCCAGAGCAGGGTGTGCAGTGCGCTACGCGAGCTACGAGCTCCGGTTCTCTGGTTCATGCTATGCCCTCCCAGAGAGAGGTCAGGCGGAGGGATCTGGTGAGTAGTGATGTGTGTGCTTCGGCCGAACGCGTGTTAGCATCTCTGAGCTACAAGGCTAACACGGGGTCTCCCACTCCAGGGGCTCGCCCCCCCCTCCATGAGGCAAGAGCCAGGGGGGGCACAGCAGCCGGGTCACGTGGGATGAGCAGTCCCGTACTTATGACGTCGGGCCTGCAGGACACGTGACCGCCCCCGGCGCTCACGGTGTGACGCAGGGGCCCCCCCCCCGGGCCTTTTGTCAACCCCCCCTCCCTGCTAGGAACACCAGGGGAGGGCGGGGCCGTGACGTCTCGTGTTCCAGCTCCCGTTCCGCCCCTCACAGACTTCTACAGCATCTGGAGGGAGCAAGGTTGCTGACGGATCTGTGGCTGGAGAAAACGTTGCGCAGGGGTTGCGCACTGCAATTCTCCCGGAAGCCACCACCATTCCGAGGCGTACGGGCAGCACGCTCTCAGGTACGGGGATCATTAGAGGCACTGCAAGCGGAGGTCTCCTCCCTGCTGAGTCGAGGCGCAGCAGGGGCGGTAGACCCGCAGGACGCCACCAGGGGGCTGTACTCCCCTTACTTCTTAGTGCCAAAGAAGTCAGGCGGGGTGCGTCCCATTTTGGATCTGCGCGTGTTGAACGAGTGCATTTCCAAACGGCAGTTTCGGATGCTGCCCACAAAGCAGCTCCTCGAGTGTGTCAGGCAGGGAGATTGGATATCCTCCATAGACCTGACAGACGCATACTTCCACGTGCCGATAGTGCCGGAACACAGGAGGTTCTGCGCTTCGCAGTGGGAGAGAGGAATTACGGTTACTGCCGTCTCCCCTTGGGCTACGCACTCGCGCCTCGCACTTTTTCCAAGTGCGTGGAGGCAGCACTGGAGCCGCTCAGACGCGCAGGGGTAAGAATTTTAACCTACATAGACGACGGGTTAATTCTGGCCTCATCCAGGGAAGTGGCCGTGAGTCATACGCACTGGGTCCTGTCCCACATACAGCGTCTGGGCTTTGTGGTAAACAGGGAGAAAAGCAAGCTGCAGCCGGCTCAGCGCATGATTTATCTCGGTCTGCAGTTAGACTCTGTGACATTCCGTGCTGCATTGTCCGTGGACAGACGGATGAACACTACCCGTCTGCCCAGGGAGGTTCTGGCGGGCCCCAGAGTCCCCGCTCGGCGCCTCAGGTCCCTGCTGGGAATGATGGCGGCGGCTCATGCTGTGGTGCGGCTAGGCCTTTCTCCACATGAGGAATTTTCAGAGGTGGTTCTCACGCCTCAGGCTTCACCCCTCCCGGGACGGGGGGAGGCTGATCTGGGGTCCCCAAGTGGCAGCATCGAACATCAGGTTCTGGCTCACTCCGGGTCTATTGCGGGACGGAGTGACTCTGGCCTGCGCCGTGTCTCACGTGGAGGTGTTCACGGACGCGTCGCTCGAAGGATGGGGCGGGGTCCTCGGCCAGAGCTCTGTAGGAGGCTGCTGGTCGGACTCAGCCGTCACATCAACCTGCTGGAGATGGAGGCAGTGCACAGGGTACTGCTGCACTTTGCTCCTCAGCTGCAGGGGAGACACGTGATGGTTCGCTCAGACAACACCACAGTGGTCTCCTATCTGAACAGGCAGGGGGGCACCAGGTCCCCCGCTCTCCATCGCATGGCGACGGTGACGCTGCTGTGGGCGGCGCTTCACCTCCTGTCTCTCAGGGCGCGCCACGTCCCGGGGGTCCGGAACGTGGGGGCCGACAGGATGTCCAGGGGGGGGGCCCACTCCAGGACGAGTGGGGCCTGGCCACACGGGTAGCTGCGGAGATCTGGCGGAGGTTCGGCCGTCCATTGGTCGACCTTTTTCGCCAGTGCAGGCTCTGGGTTTGGAGGCTGAGAGGCGGAACCTCGTAGACCTGGGTCTTCCCCCTGCGGTGGTGGAGACCACTCAGGGGGCGAGGGCGCCGTCCACTGTGAGGGCCTACGGCACGTGGTGGAGGCTCTTCAGCAACTGGTGCGGTTTTCGTTCCTGGGATCCCAGGCGTCACCCGCTGGAGGGGGTTCTGGGATTCCTACAGGAGCTCTTTGACAAGGGGAGGGCTGTCGCCAACTTGGCGGTATTCGCGGCAGCCATTACTTCGGGTCACAACGGATTCGGGGGGTTCACAGCCCGCTCTCATCCGTTGGTTAAACGTTTTCTGCGGGGGGCACGCAGGAGGAGGCCCCCGCTCCAGAGAAAGCCCCCGGTTTGGGACCTCAGGGTGGTCCTTAGGGGGCTGTCGGTCCGCCTTTTGAACCGGCGGCGGAGGCGAGTCCCGAGTGTGTCGCTTTAAGACGGCCCTCTTGTTGGCGTTGGCGTTGGCGTCTGCTAAGAGGGCGGGCGACTTGTGTGCGCTCTCTGTCCATGCGTCTTGCCTGTCCTTTGGAGAGGGCGACGGCAGGGTGGTATTGTGGCCCAATCCGGCTTTTCTCCCCAAGGTCATCACGTCGGCCTTTAGGTCGAGAGTCATCAGGATTAGGGCTTTCTATCCGCCACCGCATGCCTCCCCCGAGGAGGAGCGGCGGCACCTTTTGTGTCCTGTCAGAATGCTGAGGCATTACCTGGCCATGACGTCGTCATTCAGGTTGGGTGGTCAGCTGTTTGTGTGTCTGGGCCCCAAGAACAGGGGCGCCCCGCTGTCGGCTCAGTGGCTGGCGCACTGGGTCGCCACGGCTGTGCGGCGGGCGTATCAGACGCAGGGTCTGGCCCTCCCGGTGGGCTTCAGGTCGCATTCCACGCGTGGGATGGCGGCCTCTACGGCCCTTCTCAGGGGGGTGTCGGTCGAGGACGTCTGCCGTGCGGCTTCTTGGGCGTCGTCCTCCTCTTTCGTCCGGTCTTATCTTTTGGATGTGTCGGACCGGTCGGTGGCCCATTCCGTGCTGAGTGCAGCGGACTGAGTTAGACCGTTAGGTCCCTCCTCTGAGGGGGCCTTCGGTTTACTTTCCGCCCTGGTTCAGGAGCTCTTGGGAGAGGCATCCTACAGGTGCGGTACATATATGTGTGTTTGGTCGGTCAGGTAGTCCACGTCAGGAGCCCTTGGGAGAGGCGTCTTGTGACTACGGATGACCTACATCTGTGTTACGTGGGGGTATCCTTGGGAGGAGTGGCCCTGTAACACGCATTGTTTCTTCTGCCCTGAGTCCTCTCACTGTGTGAGGGTCTTGCTCGGGCGGAGCTCCAATCACCCTTCGCTGGCCTGCTGGGAGTACATGTTCCTACGGCCTCCGCGTTGTGTCCCACTAGCGAAGTCCTAAGGGACGTAGCACCTTGACGTAGAATTAATAGTTACCTAATGTAACTTAAGTTCTACGAATAGGTGCGTAGTCCCTTAGCTACGAGCCCATCAGGCCAGCCCGGCTTGGCAGAGTTCAAGAGGGGGTGCGGCCTTGTGCAGGGGCATTTATAGAGGAGGGTGGCTGGTGATTGGAGCAAATTATTTTGATCTCTCTGGCGTTTGACCTGGGGGTCACGAGTGATATCCCACTAGCGAAGTCCTAAGGGACTACGCACCTATTCGTAGAACTTAAGTTACATTAGGTAACTATTAATTAGCAGGGCGTTGCTTTAGTACCATTTCATCAGTGATTGTTGTACAGCTTACAAGAAGTTGTGCTAATGCTAATGTTAGCATACATGTCCGATCGCAAATTGAGCTAGACGGCTCTGTGTTATGAGAGCGTAGGGGAAATGAGAAGCATGTGAGCGAGTTGGGGGGCGGTGCTAAACATTCAAACCTTGCAGAAACGGGTATAGTGCCTTTAAGACACGAATGTCACTTTTAATGCAATTTGAGGCGAGATGTTGATGGTTCCGTGTTGTGATATGTGGGTTTTTAGAGTAAGAGTTTCGTGTAAAGTTTGTTTTAAGCAGTCCACTGATCCTGTGAAACTACACTGCTAGTGTGCCCAAATCTGACTTGCGCATGCGCAGAAACCCGCCAGAATGGGGAAAGAACTTGATCTAATTAAATATTTTGTTTGAACACACTATTGTTAATTATATACAGTATAATACATGTGTGGTGCGAGGGCTGTGATATACTGGTGGATAATTTTAAATACTGGTTTGTTGCCAACAACGCCACCCCGAAGGGAAAATAAAAAATAAAGGATTAAGGCTAACACAGGTAAGTAACTGAGGGACAGAGACAGGATTAGAAAAAGGTTTACAATATTTATTTGATTATATTAACATTCACTTAAGTTCATAATTAAAATAGTTTTTAAAATGCAGTGCACAGTACACAAAACAAACACAATGACCCCAGATTAACTTGTTTTAAAGTGCATTGGTGCTTACATGTGCTTTTGTGCAAACTCACAGCAGCTATTTCAAAAGTTACAGGCACCTCCTTTAACTGATGGCCACTAAATGGACCACGCTGTATGGACACCAGGAAAACATGAGCCAAGGCAACTCAGGAGGAGAGGAAAGTAGAGGCTCGAGAAGACTGGACCATGAATCCTCTGCGTGAAGCGCTCACCTAGAGACCCAGTGCAGGGGGCGCGTAGAACCGGGTGCCCCACCGTAATGGTATGTGACAACATGCACACCAAACATGCGGGAGGTGTCCTCAGTTGACCCTGCACAGCAACTGGGCCGCAAGACGCCACGCACAGAACGTAGTTGTGAGCTCAATATGAAGCGCGAATGCCAGCTTTAGGGCCGGCAACTGTGTTTGTCCAAGCTGTGGAGCCAGACGCCACGCTGTGCAGCTCACTGCTCCTGGGACAGCAGTGACGTCAGAGGCGGGCAAAGAGGTGGTGCAGGTGATCCATCCTCCTTTTAAAGGGAGGAGACTGCTCGCAATAGGCTGCCACCGGGCACGCAGGGCCTACTACTACACATACATAAAATTTAATTTATTATTTCCATTATCAACCCGACAGACCAGTCACAGGACGCGTCATGGGCCTGACGTATGCAGCAGTCAACTCAGGGACTGCGATCACACAGCAGCAGTGCAGTTTCACAGGATCAGTGGACTGCTTAAAACAAACTTTACACAAAACTCTTACTCTTAAAACACACATATCACAACGCCGAACCATCAACATCTCGCCTCAAATTGCATTAAAAGTGACATTTGTGTCTTAATTCGTTTGTATTTAACTTTTAAAGCAATTCGCGGACTATATGTCCGCCTTCTTGGATTGCTTCGGCTGCCGTGAGACGCGCATGCGCAGGTTTGCATTACATCATTAACAGCTGAGCCAGATCATCTCGACGGGCAGACCAACTCGACAGAACACCGGCCTTCGGGCTGTCGGGGCCCTCGGGCCAAGGGCTCAAGTCCAGGGCTCTAATTCATATTCTTAGCATAAAGTAAGATCTATAACAAACGCGGCTGATAATCCAGCCAGAGTCTTGATTCCAAAGCATGCAGGACAAAAGTTATTAACGACGAACTTCAATGGACTGTGGGTTCAACCAGGAAAGTTCTACTGAGATTACAGCCTATTGTACTTGTCCATAAGGAAAATTACAGGCCAGCCTGCACTTGAACATAGCTTCAAGCAATATACAAGCAGGCAACAAAACATAGACAGAAATACACCCTCTCATATACGGCCCTCTGAATTCGTAAAAAAAAGATGCGTCACTTAAAGCAATAGCTTACAGCACATTAAGTACATGATATGCAACGTATCAGACGTACTATTAGACGTCTATTAGGACCCTACATTAAGAACATAATAGAAGAGGCACAGGAACTAAAAACCACAACAGTACACATACTATGATCACACAATGTATCTATTTGTGATGGAGGATTCAGAAAAGAAGGCCAACTCACCATGTGGAAGAAGTATACGTTGATGACATTCAAGAAAATAAAAATCGGACTTACACAAGAATTAACATACCATATAAACTCCATGGACGTCACAGGGAAGATCCAGTTAACCTACAAAAAGAATAGATCAATGTATAAAAACTTTACAGACATCCACAAACCCCCCCCCCCCCCCCCCCCCCCCCACTACACCCAACACATCTGGATGCCATCTCTGTAGAAAAGATTGTCATTAGCTTAAGTAAGTAGGTAAAGTAAAGTATTAAATTCTTAAAATATCTCACAGACATTACTTCATATATGACTTGTAAAATCGAACAAAAAAAAACCTTGAAACATAAACCACCTGAGCCAGAAAATAAGAAAGCAAAGAAAATAGGGCCCACACAGCAATGTTTGCAGCAAATCAATAACACAAGAGCTCTAATTAATTTCCTTCGTCTGATGCAGTTTGTTGAAATTCGAGAGTGGGATTACGCGGACAGACTGAGTGACTTATTACTGTATCATAAAAGGCAAAGAAAAAATGCAGTCTATATTCAGTAGTTCAGTAGCACTGCTCTGAAGCCTGTAACACAGGGCGCCTGTGGCTGGGGAGTGGAGTAAGGCAGGAGTAATCTATAACTGAGCGGCAAGTAATGAGAAAGATGTGCCAGCCGTCTGCTCACTGTGATAAGATGAGGAAGTTCCCCCAGGGCCTAAAGTATCTCTGACCCAAACACCAACAAAGACAACAAACGGGTTACTAACCAAACAATTGCCATTTTTCCCTTTACTCTCATCCATCTTTCGTATAGAATTCATTCAACCCTCCCAATAATTCCATTCAAGCAATTTCTCCCCTCTCCGCAAGTCTAAGTATTTACCTCATTGTCTATTTTTGCAACAAAAAAATGTCCCCACTCTATTCTTTCCCGCTTTTCACCAACACCCAAATCCAGCTATGCACAAAAGCAGCACCACCATGCAATCAGTTTCATCAGCGTTTTTTATTAGCTAAAGAAGAATACATGGTAATTAGGAAGAGGGCGGCCATGCGTGACGGTGAGAAGCTTCACCCAGGCGTCGATGTGGAACAGAGAAGGGAAAGAAAGAAGAAAATGGGTTGAGCAGGGGCAAGGACGGGCGGGAAGAAGACTGCGGAGAAAGGGCAAGGAGGGAAAGGGTTGGGAGATAAGAGTGCCTTGAATAGAGGCAGGAAATGAAAGGCTGGAGCAGAAGGGGTCACAATGATTTTGCTCTGTGTTGTGTGGAAGAGGACGCTGGTGGAATAGGAAATGAGACTAATGTTCTGTTAATGCGGTCCGAATCACACTGCACCGTCCAATATGACGGACCTCTACAGCCATCATCTGCCTAATCCCCTGTGTCAACTTAAATGGCCCATTCAGAACAAGTGCACCGTGAGGGCACTATCAGAACAAGGACTCCATCGCTGTTTCATGCTAGGCTGGTTTTTATGTTCTTCATTGGAGTTGAATGATACATGTGTTAATGAAGTAGACTGGAGATGCTTCCTCATTGTTGAGCAACTCCATAATGCACGGAGGCTCAGAGGCAAAATGATAATCTCTTTTTAATTGTAATGCTAGAATCTCAATGTAAGAGTGGAAATAAATATATACATTACTTAAAGCTGGGGTACATAAAATTTTTGCATCATAAAGAATAGATGCTGTTTGTTCCAACTTGAGACTTGTAAAAGTAAAATATTGTGAATAGATAAGACTACAACAGCCTGTAACAGGCTATTTTTTGCATATTTGTATAAAGAGCCCTGAGTGTTTTGAGGCTTTGGCTGAAAGATGATTGGCTGAGTGAAGATGGTCTTTTTTAAACTTTAATATAAAACAATGCAAGCACAATAAATCTTGTTGCATTGTTGAGGTGTGAAAGTTAGGTACTCCAGCTTTAAAATGACTCTGGAAGCATGTATAACAAAATAATAACCTGTAGCTGGTGTCACCCCTTTTTGAACATTAATAGTTAAAGCTGCTCTAACTGACTTTGGGATTTTGAAGCCGCAGACTCGCTGGCCTCGCTCTTTCTCCTCCCCTCCCCGCACCCACGAAGCTATCGCCCCCCACACACACCCACTGTTGTTGACGGAGCTAGCGTCTCCCAATATGGATAATACATGGATATGGATTTACACGTGGATGGCGTGACCATAGAACAATAGAACCGGGAAGCGCGGAGGAACGGGACTTTCTTTTGGATGGCTGTCTCGCTGTGTAAGCAGTACCCGGTGACGAAGACGAGGAAGCTTCAGGTTAGCCCCTCGGCTTGTTATGCTAACTCAGCTGTCTATGCTAACGGACCCGTAGATTTCTGGTGGGCTAGTGGTCCGCTGTGATTGGTCACAATCTGCGACCCGAAACACATTCTCTTCCTTGTTTCATCAAAACTCGATCTAAAATATAACGTCACGCCAGCACAAATCTGCGCTACTTTTTCTTCAAAAGGACGTATATCCCAATGCACTACATGGACATGGATAGCATTTTCGTAATGAATACAAAAATAAAGTCAGTTAGTGCAGCTTTAAGGTATTATTTTACAGTATAATATATGTGTTGCATTACTAAAGGTCATCTTTTATAATTATATCCTTGATGCGGACTGGTGCCCCACTTAATTGTTAATGATGTTGTTGAGTTAATATACTGTACATGTCATCTTATGAGTTGGACACAATACTTTTGTGTAAGTGCATGTGATTTGTCACTCTATATACTCGCCATCGATGAGGAGGAGGAGCCGTGTTGCCCCACCCTTTAAAAAGTTGAGCCTTCACCTGCATGTACAGTACATGCACCCTGAGGGAGGCATGTTGCATCCAAGCCATGTCTAAATAAAAGCTTTTTAACCTCACAGTTGGAGTGCACAGCGACTGCATCATATGTATCAAACCGTTGTAGTAACGAGGTAGCTGAGCCGAAAGGCAAAGCTCTCGATTTACCGGTCAATTCTCCTTCGGTGAGGGAGGATTGACCGGTAGAACGAGATCGCGGGTACAAGCGGTCAAAATGAGCTTCCTCCGCAAAGTGGCTGGGCGCTCCCTTAGAGATAGAGTGAGGAGGTCAGTCACACGGGAGGAGCTCGGAGTAGAGCCGCTGCTTCTCCACGTCAAGAGAAACCTCTCTCTGGGGAGGTGTTCCAGGCACGTCCCTCCGGTAGGAGGCCCCGGGGGAAGACCCAAGACACGCTGGAGGGACTATGTCTCCTAGCTGGCCTGGGAATGCCTTGGGATCCCCATGGATGATCTGGAGGAAGTGTGTGTGGATAGAGAAGTCAGAGCGTCTCTGCTTAGACTGCTGCCCCGCGACCTGGCAACGAATGAAGTGGAAGAAATGGATGGATGGATGGAATTTACCCACATCTTTCCTCCAAAAAGCACCTGGCTGGCTTCATCTCATGTTTTACATCCACGTCTTTGTAAAACAGTAATACATTTGGCATTCAGTATATTGGCGAAATCACGGTTTTACAAATAATTTTTATTTTATTGTCAAGACTCTCAACAATAAGAAAGAACATAAAAGCTAGAGAAAAAAACTGACCAAGTGAGACCCACTGCAGCACTCATCTCTCAGTATTCTTTTTTTTTCAGTTTTGGTCAATATTTCTTTGAATATACAATTGAAATATACCTATCTAG
The DNA here is from genome assembly GCA_964034765.1 of Knipowitschia caucasica. NCBI lineage: Eukaryota > Metazoa > Chordata > Actinopteri > Gobiiformes > Gobiidae > Knipowitschia > Knipowitschia caucasica. The sequence goes on from OZ035826.1 coordinate 31,498,187, forward strand.
GATTTCTGACAATGTCAAAAAATGACCAAAAACAAACTATTTTGATTTGATTTTACATCTATCAAATACATGTTGTGGTTTGGCTCTTCTCCAGCTACCTATATAACAATATCATTCACAATTCTGTCTTTTATATTCTAATTATTCACAACAAACACAAACCACAGCAAGTCTACAGATCTCTGAGTTCAGCGAGAATGAGAGCAGTCGTGTGTGCAGTGGTGGCTGGCGACAACTCATGCAGAGATGTTCATGTATTTTCCAAACCCACAATACTCATTTCACACACAGATCGTTACAGCAGAAGCCAGTAGACCAGAGAGACCTAACTCGGAGTGTATTTCCTGAAACACGCCGACCACTGCCGCCAAGCTGTGCTAACATTAATTTTCTGCTGAAACAGCCACTGGCCAGCATGCGGCGAGTTCGCCCAGAGCTGAAATATCAATTATACTGTTCTCCCTGGCAGAGAGTGTGCAGTGCTTTAATCTTCACAAAACCAATCAAAATGTCGTCTGGACCGTACTGAAAGAGAGAATTGAAGGCCACTCTTAAAAAGGGCAGCAGTTTCAACCCTTAAAATTCGTATTGACACAAAGGAGGTGTAGTGGTGTTACTTTGTCCGAAGCTCTAAGAACATTTTTCTTTCAGATGCCATACTCTTCATTCATCAGTGCTCAGTGCCCTGAAGTGAAGACTGTGGTGACAGTGGTGTGGCAAAATGTATTATGAATAGTCTATTTGTTTTTTGTTTTTTTGGAGGGGGGGGGGGTTGGCTTGTGGAAAATTAAGTCAGATACAAATAAAATAGATTAAGGTAACCCTTTAACATTAACCCCTTGACAAAAACAAAGTATTTTTTTTTTTGGGGGGGGATTTTCTAAGAGATACCACTAGTAATACAAATAATTTGTTGTTAGTTTTTTTAAACCCCTTTTTTAAAATAATAATAATTATTATATGGTTGAGATACAGTTTGATGCCAAAAGTGCTTAAAACCAAGTCAGATGCCCCAAAGGGTTATATTTCAGTTCTAGGCATGCTTGAAGACTGACTCAAAAGGTGATCCACCAAATGGTTGAAGAAACCATTGAAAGGTTAAATAAAAATAGACACAATATCTCTTCATCTATTATGAACAAAGCATATGTGTGTATTTCTGAGAAAAAAACTGTGCGGTCAACCTAAGATTAGATAAGGCTTGTACATGGCATACTGCTGTGCATCCTTATTATTATTTTTTTCATGTTTTATTTCAATGTAAAATCATTCTGCATTCACCCCATAGATGTTAATCATGTAAAGCTCCAACTATATGAATCCATACTTCATGCAGGCACTGCACTAGTATTCTAAATTACAGATGTTCAAATCTGGCTTTGATGTCAAATCTCTGCATGATCATAGACGATACACACCGCTGCCCACACAATGACATTAGCCCCAAAAGTCCTCCCCATTCCTCTGTCTTCTTCACACAACACTGCCCCCCACCAAGCGGCAGCCGCAGCCCCCCTGTCTGGCATATGAAGACTGTAATTTTCCGCCACACTTCCCTGCTGTTCCTGGCTCTTCGTTTGGTGCTGTGGAGATAGCAGACGAGAGAGCAGTGAACAAGGTACAGGCCGCGCCAACTCTCCTGCTTCTCTGCGATTATTAATGCAGCAGCACCCAGCGTGGCTGCCAGGTTAAAGCAGCAATCATTGTGCACTAAATGAGATCCTTCACAGCCTCTTTAAACGCACATAGACTCAGCCCTAAACACAAACAAGTGATGGATGTACTTCTGGAACCTCTCTGTCTCTGCCACTGTCCAATAAAAGATGTATCTTTTATTTATAAAGTTAATGCATTCCAACTTCCAGCAGTGCATGTGTTTTTTTTTGTTGGGATCGTCGCTTCAATTCTGATAAATCTATCCCTGCTTTTCATGCTCTGCCTGCTCTACCTTTTATGAACTGCCATGTTAAGACACTGAAAATCAATGTTGAAAAGGTTGATGTGTAAACAGATTATCAGCACCGTGGTGTGTGCCAATTTCACTGTATTAGATACCCCTATGCTTTCCTCTATGACCCTGAGCACGATAGATTTTCAAGCACAGGCTGTGCAGAAATCCATTAGTAATTTCAAACCAATCAATTATCCACTCAGGCTCATCTTTTTCTGCCTTTTGCTTGTTTTTGATTTTGTGCATCTTGCCTTCAAACAACTACTTTGGTTTGATTTTTAGAATGAATATGGATATTGTATTGTAGTATGGATGTATGCCTCTCCATCAGGTGGGGCTGACAGATGCCAAATAAGTCATTTTTTGACCTGTGTTGAAATAAGATAAGATAAACCATCATTCGTCTCTCAGTGGGGAAATTCCAATGTCATTGTTGTGCACGTTGTAGGAGAATAAAAAAGTAAAAATAAGAGCACTCAGGTTGTGCACACATCAAACAGGATCTATTGTTGAAGATAATATAAAATAATTGCACTGAAGCTATAATTGCACTTAAAGAAAAATACATCCGAGGAGTATACACCATATTTCATGGGCTCTAAAGTGACGCAAGTGAGACGTCAACAACAATGGGGGCGGATCCCGGCTCAAAAGTTGCCAAAATGACCTGCGCTGATGTGCTTGCAATACCAAGCCGATGGGGCCGATTTCTTACCTCTCGAAAACGTCTTTACAGGATGGTCCAAAAGTCGTCTCTTGGTCCAAAGCTACATTCCAGATGTGTGTCAATGCTGAGGGGAGAGGATTTTTGTTGACCAGTCTAGCTTAGTCGCAGGCTGTCGCATGTGCAGATGCGTTAATAAAATAGGTTTAACCGTATAATCCCGGTTTATTTGGGGTGAATAATTTATATTCATGACGATTCATGTATATCAGTCCTCATAAATAATTACTACAATACAGTAAAATGCTTTTGGGAGGATTAGTTGATAAGTAGGTAGTTTTTTTGTTTAAAAAAAAATAGATAAAGATTCCATGTTATAAAACAGTATGTATTTTTTGAGATGGAAAAAAAATACAGCATTTTGGATGTTGTGAAGATGATTATTGATAGGCATTCCAGTGACATGGAGGAAATTTTTTTTATAAAAAAATAAATACTTTATTTCTGAAAGAAAACACTAATATTGTATATGGATGGTTCTGTTCACACTTGCCAACAAATACCCTATGTATCAAAAGTGATACAAACCAATAGTCATATTTGCAGATTTAAATTTTCTTTTTTGATTTATATTCATGTTACAGGGCTCAGTAATCTCACCAGTCTCCAAATATGAGAATTTTCTGGAAATCATTTCATGGTCCGGGCTTTATAGGGCTAGTTATCAGATGAATGGAATATGTAAAAAATAATAATGTAGTGATGATAATAGCAAACAACTGAACTGCAAACAATTGCTAAATAAGAAAAGTGTAAAAGGAAAAGTAGGGAAGTTTGTGCATCTGATGAGTCTGATAGTGAGGTCAAGGTATGACCCATATTTTAAAGTCACAAGGGGAACCAGTCAGGGGCAGTGGTTGACCGGATGGGTCCCCAGGGTGATCACCATTTCTCATATTACACCTAGACACTGGAAGAAAAAAAACTGGGTGTGCACACTTGACACAGACCACAAGATTGGGCCAGGCACTGGGTGTAGGCAATGAGGATTCTTCCTGATTGCTTTGCATCCTTAATGGACGTATGTCTTGATTGGAACTGGTTGGATTGGGAGCCTTCCTTCAATTTTCTTTTGAGCATATATTTACTTTTAACCCAGATTTAACTTTTTAAACTAAACTTTTAAAACTAATTTAGAACTGTTACAACACTGTTGCTGCATATTGAGGGCAACATGTTCTTTCAGACCACAATGTTGTTTACTTCATCTTGTAGCGAAGGATTACTGGGTTATCTCATCTCTGTGTTTGACTGAGCAATAACTCCCTGACGTGGAGGCTCAGGAAACAGTGGAGTGACGCTGGATGTACAAAATGTGTCTTGTCCCAAAACATAGTCTGGCTATAATTACACAGTTTTAACTGAGTGTAATTTTTTTCATTTGATTTCCTTCGGACCAATACAGTATATTCTTCATCCATGTGCTGTGGGCCTTTGATGGCACAAACTGTACTTCATGGACACTCCCCAGTGATTCACATATTAAGAGGAGTTGACGAGCATACTATCTAGCAATATTCAAAATATTATGGTATTAAATGTAATAGAATAGTAAAAGACAGTAGGCAGAGGATAAAGGTACTCCAAAAATAATAAGTCTTTGCTCTTGTGGGGGAAGACAAGTCATGGGCAAAAAGATTGTCAGTTGAAAACCGACTGCTATGGCACTGATAAAGTGACTGAGGGCCACTACAACCACATATCCTCCCCTTCTATTCTTCCCCATACCCAGCCTTTCCTGCTGGCATAATAGCTTTTTCTGTCCTTGCTCTTTTCATTCACTTTTGCCCATACACAACTTTGGCTGTAGCTTAAGCCCTGACAACCGTTCATCACATAGGCCAAATTATAGGTTTACAGCATCCCTCCTACAGTTTGGTTCTGAATGCACCCGCCCCTACCTTGTCCTTTGTGGCCAGTCCTGCAGATTTTTTTTTTTTTTTATCACCAGTTTGTCAAAAGGCTGCCTCTTTTTGAAGATTGGGGTTGTCTGATTCATGCCAGCGCATTATCACTGGGATGTAAAAAGACCTAGAGCTTGAATTGCACACGCTCAGATAAAAAGGGAAGAGAAAAAAAAAGATATTAGCACAAAAGGTTCCCAGTTGACAGTATGCAGATTTGCTGATGTCTGTAATAAAATAAGGCCAGTCGGGTGTGGAGCGAGTCGACATTGAGGCGTTAGCGGCGTGTATCTGCATAAAGTCCCTATACTTTCTGTGAGCAGCCATCATAGCCGTTACGACAGATTACAAATTGTATGTGCAGAGGATTCACCGCAAATAATGAGAAATGAGTTTTAAATTGCAACTGAGGTGGTGTGGAAAAATGGGCCTTGTCAATATGTGATGCCGAGGGTGAAACGGGGGGTGGTGTTAGCAAAGGGTTTAGGGTTAAGCGACACAGGCACAAACAGGGGGGAGGGAAAGAGAGAGAGAGTACAGAATCAGGGGATGACATTGTTTTGGTTTACCGCTTATTACCATCATAATCCTTTGTCCTTTTTTCTCTGCGCTCTGCAGTCCGGGCACACCTCTCGCCTCGTCTCTCGCACGCTCGACACTGTGATTGCCTCGTATTTAAGAAGCCTTCTGTGAGCCGCTGTTCCGACAAATGCTTTTCCAATACCAATCACAGCTGAGTGCACCTCATTTGAATCTGTAAAAGAGGTTTTGATTCCATCAGCAGAATGCTCCTCCAAGCACAGTGTTGGCCATTCAATACTATGGGAACATGCATAAATGTGGCGATCTCTCTCACCTTCCATTGCTTTTCCTAACGGGTTGTCTCTTGATGCCATGTTTTTCCTGTTTAACACATTTATTTCTGTCATGTGGTGGGGTCTTGAAAAAAAAATCATTTGACACAATTATACACTTTTGAAGGGTGCATAAATAGTTCCAGGAGTGGCATGGCTCTGATAGCATTCTCTAACAGCCAGATACAGATGTGTCCATTCTATCAAAAATCATAACTCATTCTGATTTTTATAAACAGTGTCACAAATGATTGGTTAGGGTTTTTTGGCCAAAAAGTAAAGCAGAACAACCTTTCAGCTTTAAGTTAAGTCTGACCGGCCAGGCCTTTCCATGTTTTGTCATACCTGTTTTAAGGTTTTAAAGAAAAATGTTCCACAATTTTAGGAAAGATCCGCCATTGCCACTTTTTGGACAAAACTCTCTGGTCCTCTTTGATGAGCACATATCACCAGAATGATTGACAATTGGGAGGACCAATAGTCTTCACGATCCACCCGGAAGGAGAAAATCCTTCCATATACCTTTCAGGATAAAGTAGCATAATGTAAGTTTTGTATGTCAAGTCATCATTAGATAGCTGTAATATGTCAAAAAGCATTATCAATTCATGCTCTTTTCGAATACTTTATTAACTGATAACAGTAGTTCAGCCAAGATATGCTCCACCGTTTTCCACGTCGCCAGAACTAACCGCGTCGAGTTATTCTCACTGCTAAAGTAATATGTCCAATACAGTCTATCAACAAATGCTTAGCATGCTAACCCAGAGTATACTAGAGATAGTCCATTTCAATTAGCATCGGCAAACAGGCTGATTTGGGATATACCTTTTAGCCTTTATGTCAACGTGTAACCAACTGAAAGAGGAAAAATATATTTTCAACAAATACAGTGCATATTTCGTTCACAATATGCTGATACACTGAAGAAATATGTTCCAACATCAGCACAGCTACTATATATGGAGACAGACAAATAACTCGATAAAATGTTTCCTCATTTGTGTTTGCATATTGTGGACTCCATGCACCAAGTTATATGGTAGTGAACAACACTAATGCTCCAGAGCGGGTGTTGCTCTTCCTGAAGCAGATGCTTCGGAACATTGTGTTGGAGCAAAGCTCCGGTGATCCAAGATGGCGTCCTTTTCACAACAATGGCTTGTGCTCAGCAGCTCGATGGGGACTGCCATGGGGATGGAAAGACTGGCGGAACCCCCCCATATTTGGGCATTCCCTGATCCTCCCGGTTCTGTGCAATAGCTCCCATGATGTGGTGCGTCAAATACACATGTGTGGCTCTCATGCATGTGCACAGAAGGACTTGGCCGTGCTCTGATCAATCAGAGCTGCTGTTCAGAGCAGAGCTAGAGCAGAGTTAGAGCGGGAGCAACCAAGCAGAGTTCGTTGCATTAAAGTGTGGATTTGTAGAACATTTTTACAAGAAAAAATGTCATGAAAAGACAAGAGACACTAAAATCCCTACAAAATCCTACCTTTATGAAAGCTGTAGGTTTTCTGTCAGGTTGAGCTATTTTAGTTTACATAAAGTTCTATAGAACATTTTTTGGGTAGCCCATGTGAATTTGGTCTGCAGTACCGCGTGAGCCCATTGTGTTATAAGACAACTAAAGTGATTCATTCAGCTGAAAAAAGTTTGTGAAACTGAAATGATAAACTAAGTCTGACTTGGCTGTTTTAGCCCAGATTTGTATGTGAGGCTTTGTGAAACAACGCTCACAATTAGCTCTGTCATGGTCAGAGAACAGATCTTAAAGGGCCCATATAACGCTTTTTGACTTTTCTCTGGTTTAAACATGATTACAGTGCTATTTGGCCTTCATACACATGCCCAGAGTAGTTGGAGAGCAATCTTTCTCTTTCATTCTCGAGAGGCACAGAAACGAGCTGATTCAATTCGTGACGTGGCACAATTCGTGACGTCAAAAGCGCCACTGATTGAAAGCGAGGAGAAGCTGAACGCTTGTGTAGACAGTACATAAGCGTCTGTGCTTTTTTGTGTTAGCTTCATGTGACTTGGAGAAAATTTGTTGTCGGTGTAAATATGAGACGAGAGTATTTCACCCAAAGACGGAGAATGGGGCGAATGGGGATCGACTTTTTTCACGAGGATATCTGCCCCAGATCTTTCTTTGGCACCTTTAATTCTAATGCGCTGAACCTACGAGACGCCCAGCCACCTATTTTGTTGTTTAATATTTTGAAGATTTGCACTTTGAATGGTCTGTAGACATTTTTCTGTTTTAGAAAAAAGTTCATTCACACAAAGGGCTCTGTTAAATATCGTGTTTGTTCCTGTTCAGATTACTGATGTTTAATAGTAAAACAATCAATTGCCATTTCCTTAATTGGGCCAAATGGCATTAAGAATAACCTTTTTCTTTATCTATTCACTAAAAATGGATATGCCATAAGGTGATGGAGCATAGTGCACTTGTGGTACCTGAGTTTCTGTTGTGTGAAGAGTTGGCAGTCAAGACACTGTTATCATCTTCACTGCAGCAGCGATTTGACCCTAAAACTTATCAGAGCATATCGTCCTGCTGGAGCCATCGCATACCATCCAGAAGCTTGGCTAATGCACCCAAATGAAAATCCTTTGTAAATCCCATTGCTTGATTGCTCTGGAGCCACTGAGAATTGTTCAACGTTAATGCTGAAGGACTTCCCGATTCCCAAAGTCATTTTCTACTCATTACTCACGCGGGTATTAGCACCTCTTGTTTTCCACTGAGATAACACTCTGTAGGCCTGCATAAGCTGGCTCTTACAACAGTGTCATACTGTATGTGTGGATGTTTGTAGGTTTAAAAACGTAAGCATGTGTTGCAAAGGAAGGCACAGAACGATCACGATAATGTTTTTAATTGTTTGGCACAACTTTGGTCCTTGTGCTCTTCAAAAGATTCAAATGAAAACAATACATTAATTTCATTCTTAGAAAAAAATAATAATCTACTCTGAAAAATCACAATCATTTTTAACTGATAGGTTTGTACTTTAATAGTCCATCAATAGGTGGTATTGTAATAGTTGTTTGTAGGCATAATTGCGCAAAAACGGATTGAGGATTGAGGAGAAATGTTGTTGTGTTGAGAGGATGTGAGTGTAGATTATTCATTGGCAGGGTGTCAAACTCACACCAAGTAACGCACTATTGAGCCCTTATTTGTTATTTTTGATATAAGTTCAAAAGTGCCGAAACTACTTTCACTACTTTGTTCATGTTCATAAAATGAATATATAATTGCAAAAATATTCATATTTATTTATATAAATATAAATAACTATTGGCCAAAGTTGAATGACTGTGTGGCATTAGTATCTGTCAAATGTATTAGTTTGTGTTATATCAAACACAATTTCATGGTTGACATGGTGGAAGAGGATTAACACCCAATTTTTCTACCTTTTAAAGACGCAGACTGCTAATACTGTAGCGGCTAATCCTCCAGCACTTGGGGCGTGGATGTGCTCTGTCTGTTAGCGCTGTTAGCCTGTCTCTCAGAGTGCGTGAGGGAGCTGACTCCAGCAGTGACGGAGGAAGTGCAGAGGCTACAGGGAAATCAAGAGTTGTTGTACCCAGCAGCTAGAGAGGGACTTGACAGTGTCAAAGGATTATGTACTGTGAAGCTAACAATACTAATGGCACTTCTTTTGCATTATGATAATTGCCAAGACAAAATTGCCACCTAATTTCTCCGTGTTTCTAATTATTGGACTCTTCAATGCAAGCAGGCAGAGGGAGCAGAGCATTGGCAGGCAATTAAACTCCTGCAATTATGCCTCTATTGTAAAGTACGACGTTACCAAAGATTTTTAGGGCAGAGAATGATTGCTCCTCTAGACAATTAAATACTGGATATATTTGGACATGTAATTGCATCTTGTAAAGTTCATTTATGTTTTCCCACAAACTTTTGTGTCAGATAAAAACTGGAAAGAGGGTTCTGACCCAGAAGCATGGGATATAGTGAATATTTATTGTGTAACAAGGAATATTCTAACAATTCTTATTCTCAGTATATGAGCCAGAGCCTGAAAATATCAAACACTTTTAGAAATAAGCCTGTTTTAGGCAAATAATGCCCCCGGTTTCCCTGCATGTGTCTACCCTCTACATATGTGTGTAACATATTCTCCTTTTTTTGCTCTTGATATTATTGAGTTGTTTCCATTAGGTGGATACATTGGGGAGAAATTATGTAAAATGTACAACATCAAACAACAAAACACCTAAATGAAAACCAAAATTTCATTTAGGTGGACAGGTTTTTGATCCTCCCTTATGGTGCTTTCAGACCGGGACAGTCGTTGCGTCTGCGTTCAATGCAAAGTCAATGGGGTGGCGCGTTTCAGCGTCGCATTGCACGGACCTCTCGGCACACGCGCACGGACCGCCCAGTAGAAACGCACGGACTTGGCGGGAAAGTCAAAGGGGAGGAGAAGGAGCGGAAAATGAACGCCCACAGGAGATGGATTCCGCTCAACTTTTCCTCGAGACGTTCGTGCAGCGACCAATCAGAGAGCACGCACACCACTGACGTAATCACGCCACTACACGGCGTATGTTTTCCCCATTGAGAGCCAGGAACCGGTCATTTAAACATGGAGGATCAAGCTGTGGATAGTCTCATTGTCGCTGTTACAAACTTTCCAGAGTTGTGGAAAGTCTGCATTCCGGAATATAGCGACAGAGCAAAGAAAGATTCGGCATGGAAGGCCATTGCGCAGCAGCTCAACCTCCCTGGTAAGTTTTTTCAGTATCAGTGTAGTGAGGTGGGCGTGCTTGTGTTCGTGCGTCGTTTGGCAGTGTGCAAGCCTCTGCGTCTGAAAACTAGAGAATGCGCGTCTGGTGAGCTGGGCTGCTGCGTTTCAGCGTTTTCGGTCTGAAAGCACCATTAGACAGTATACTTTTTATTTTTTAAACAAAACTGTGGTTCTGCCGACACATTACCAATAATGCGGTTCAATATGAACGGGGAGGATCTGTTCAAAATTGTATTGGACCAAAAAGTTTGAAAATCATGATGATGTCAACTTTATTGGTGCTCATATGCAAGTCACGTTATGATCCTACATAAAAATTGAGAGGAAGAACCCAAAATACAATACTGCAAAAATAATGAGTTCATAAACAATAAAACAAAACTCAACAGAACGTAAAACACAGGCAGGAGATGACGAGAAGAACCGAGGAAACAAACACAATAGACTGACGAGAGGGAAAGAGCACAGGAGAGAAACTGGGAGACACAGGTGAAACCTCAACAGAACAGGAAGTAAAACTCATAATAGGGGAAAGGATAATACAAAATAAAACAGGAACTGAGAATGACAAACATGACAAGTCAGGGCGGACATTAAACACCAATCTGGATCATCCTCTGAATAACAGTAGTATAACTTTAATATGTAGTTATATTTTATTATAACTATGTTTTAGTGACCTGTTTTAAATTGTAATGTTTTAAGTAATTATTTTTGTATGGTAATATTTGCTGTGTATTTTGACGGCCTTTTAACTTGCCCTGCGGACTACCGTTGGAAACTAGTTGTATGGCTAATACTGACACATTTACAGAAATATTGATGAATGTGTACTGTCCCTATTCAAGTAAACTAAAATAAAATAATGACATACTACTAGTATTAGTATTAGTACATGTCCGCCAGTGTGCTGATATCACTTCAAAATCAAGAAACCTGAAGAATATTTAAAAAGGCACAAATAGAGAAACATCCAACAGCATACTAAGGGTAGCTAATGTTGTCACACACACATATATTTTATCATAAAATGGGATTCAATATGTTTTTTTTTTTTCTGTTTCGCCTTACTTCCCTCTCACACAACTCTTTAATTCCTTTACATTTTCACCGAGTCATTAGCTTTCACACAGACGATGCATGTGCCTTTAGTGGTAAAAGATGACAGTGACAGCTTTGTTAAATAGTTTAGTTTTGAAAGCCCAAGTCATCATGCTCACAGGCAGGCCTCATAAATCATGAATCACCGTATGTTTTGCTCCAGAATTTCTTCCATGTCTTCGACTACACCGCGCCGGCACTTTTATCACTAACACATTTTTTTTTCCCCTTTCAATTTTCCTTTTCAGCTCATGGCTCGTTTTAGATATTCTCAAACGTGTTGACTTCTACTACTCGAGACATTTTATTTCTGGTGTTTTGGACTGTTTGATTCTCTGATCTGTGTCGGCGAATTCAACGGTTGTGTAAAGTCCTCCGGAGATGACGACTGTTGTGATTCAGGGCTATACAAGAATACATTGAATGGAATTAAATTTGAATTGAATTGAATGGCTGGTCGAAAACAATACACATTTGACCTGTCATTAATCAAAACAACCGTGGCAGGAATGATAGCTAAAGCATTCTACACATTTGCAACATTGGAATTTGACGACGACAGAAATGTTGTGAAATGGACCGATTTAACTGTCTGAATGTGAAATCCAAACATAACCAATTGCTCCTCAAAGTGCTGTCACAGAGAAATGTCCAAAAGGGTCACCCGGTCTCCCTGCCACACAGCTATTAATGCAGTCATCATTTTTCTCTCTCTCTCCCTCTCTCTCTCTCTCTGTTCACTTCATTTCTCTCTGATAGTGGACTTGCTTGATCGTGTTCTGCCATGTTTCTGTAATTGCTCGCCTTATGCTGAGTGTGCTTCTCCGTGGGCAAATATGCACGTCTACGTTGTTTGCTCTGCACCCCCTTCACCACCACCCACCCCCCATGGCCGGTTGTGAGTTTGTGGGGCAGAACCAGGCTGCCGGCTATAGGCACATTGAGCGAAATGACAGCCTCCAGGCCACTGTTGGTTGATGACCGTGAAGACATTGCGGTTAACGTAAAGTGAGCAAACGGCTGTCACTGTTTGGTGCATCTGTGACAATGTCCTCATGCAGGCATACAACAAACAGTCAAATTGCAGCAGCTTCTCACAACCACTTTAGAGTTTCAAAATATAGCAGCGAGTCAAGACAGGACCATTGCAATTTGTCAGTCTTTCTCTTTCACAGAATAAAATACTAAAAAAAAAGCTCTCAGCGGTTAAGGTGGGCAGGAATATAAGCTGAGCCGGTGGTTGAATGAAGAGAAAAAGTCTCTGACCACTGCTGGCGCCTGTCGAGGTCAGATAAAGTGAGGAGTAAGTGCTTGGAAAGCTACAAAACAAGAGACACTTGTGTGGAGGAGGAGGTGTGGAGGAGAGTTAGGCCAGGCGTGAGCACCGCTGCCTTTACCCATCATTAAACGAAACCACTTAAAGAAAAATGCTCCGCACAAAAAGGTCAATATGAGGCCCTCCATAAAACGTGATGGTTTTACACTGCTATCTAGAGAATCGTTCGCACGGCAATGGAGGCACAGAATGTTTGGAGGACTCCAGCATTTCAGATAAACAGTTTAATCTATCTGGTTGTTGTGAGTGAGGAGTTTTTGGTCGCGGCTGAAAAAGACTAAATAAGGTGGCAATTTTGTGTTGTAAAGAGGGACGATTACACCGCACCAACTCTAAACTCTCTGTTGTTAAATCAAACTTCTGTCACCTTATGTCTGCTCTTTCCTACACATACATGCGCGCACACACACACAAACATACGCACACAAACACACTTTATTATGCAGTAACATTACCACATCCCCTTAGGCAGCTGTGCATCTCTGTATGACTGATGAGGGTAATTTCTTCCAAACAACAGAATGATCACTTTGCTAGTGTGAGCTACAGAGCCACCCCCTCCCTGGTCTTCTACTGCTCTAAATCTTAACTTGCAAAAAAGAAAACATGACTAACATGCGCATTTGAGTTATAATACCAACACTGAAATTGCACAGTTTGCAAGTTAAAGGCAATTTTACATGTTGCCTTTAAGCTATAATATCAACAATATTATAGCTATAAATATACAATATGCTAAAGAAATAAACGTAAATTTAAAAATATAAAACTTATAGAGTAATCTCGACCAGTCAGTAGCGTATTGTGTGTAGTTCGAACTCTCTGTGGTCTAATATAGTAAACATACAATCCAACATTTTTACTGAACATACTATTTGGCTAAAGGCAAAATGCAGTTTTCTGACAGTGCAAATCATTTGAATGAGCCTTTTAATGATAACATTACATTTTTTTATGAAGGGCATTTGCTGATTTTGTATAGTCTGTCTAAAATATAAGGCAATGTGTTTTTATATTATTCTATCTTTACAAAATATATAACAAATTCAGTCTGAAAAAGAGTGTGCACAGAGATAGATCAGAGTATTGTTTGTTCCAAAGTAGTTAGGGCTTGTCTGACTCTTTCTCCTGACCTCATAGGTTCAGCCTCACTGGTCTGTCTTTACCCATCCTCCAATCTGTCAGTCACACACCAACACAACTCCACCTGTCCACCACCAGGTTGGGCTAAAGGGGCAGTGCCACAGCTGTCTGCGCCCTGTACTCTGGACCGTGCAGCGCCCTCCACTGGTGATGGAAAGCCCATTAAGATACTTTTTACCGCAGCTGTCAGCCCCATCTCCTTCACCTACACAGATATGACAGCCTAATGAAGACAGTCAGCGTTAATACAGAGCCCTGCACATAGAAGTCATGCTCTTGTGGTTTTTGGGGCCCCTGTGTCCTTGAATCGCAAGAACTCTCCAGCCTTTGAAACATTTTAGTAATTCAAGCGTTAAGAGACAGCATTCCTCCCGTGCCACTTGATTGCCTCCACAATGAAGCTATTAATGCCGCATTATGTAAATCGTAATTGTCGCAAATATCTAATAGGATAAAGGGTAACTACAGTGCAATTTAATGTGCCTGACTTTCGCTGCCTGTTTGAAGGATGTTTTCAATTATAAGCCCAGCTAATTTAATTCAATGTTTCATGGCTGAAAATGCATTTTAAAGGTTGACTGAATCTCTATTTCAGAACTCGAGTTTAATCAGTCATGTACATTGCACACTAGAACGTCCTCTAAAGAGACTGACAAAGTTGCCGGGGATCTGGGCTGTGAGTTTTAAAGGGACACAGCCCTACCCACCTCTCTTTTTTTGCACTCCGTATATGGAATAATTGTGGGAGGGAGTGTATTGTTGCAAAGGATGAAGAGGCCGGTGCCTTTAAGAGGGCTGTCTCTGCTCTCCCTCATGCTCTGCCTTCTACCACACTGACACTCCTCCTGTGAACACAAGTGAGGCAGCTTCTGTCCCTTATGTCTCTATGGAGGAAACAGAACACACTTCCCAGGGCATCACAGCAGAGAAGGACTGTGCTCCAGGGATGACGCCCCAGGTGCTGACCTCCAGTGGACTCCACTGCTCCGCCAGAGTGAGAAGAGGAGATACAGCTGTACCCCATCTGGAGTAAAACATCCAGAAGCACAAAAGCCAGGGCTGCAACTTTCACAGCTTTTTTTTCAGTTGATGGAACATGACCAAATGTAACTGTACCAGCGCAGAAGGAGCCTCAAAGAATACGGTAAAAGTCTTGAATTGTTTTTGCCTTTATTTAGCTTGGAATAAGTTTTAAACTGAAAAAATAGTTGTGTCAAGTTTTGCAATGCATGACTGATGTAAATATGATTTATAACTGACCACATATTTGTTGTGTCTGTCACCAGGCTACTTTCCCACTCTCCATTTGCGGTCTGAAATTGAGATGCTCTTTATCCCAACAGTGCTGTTAATTCAGCGGTCTGCCGTTTATCTTACTTCTCCAGCTCTTACTGAGAGGAAACATTAAAGGATCCACTGATAGTCCTCCTGGGGACTGAAGAATATTTCTTATGAAGTCTTTAAAACTTTACTACTGTTGACTGGGAGAGGGGGGGAATGTCTCAAACGATTTCTTGAGCTCTATATTTGCAGAGAACAGAGTGAAAGTTTACAGTCAGTAAAAATGTTCACGGGATGCCAAGTAGCAAGTGCCCACCGTCAGTATTTGACCACGGACAATTCAGGCTTATATACAGGACTGGATGGACAAACGCAAATACAGAATAGCGGGAGCATGGCGATGTGCTCTGTATACCAGGGTCAAATGTACAACCCTCCTATTGCAAATCCAAATCCGGTGGTCCACAACATCCCAATACCGCCTAAACCAATGCCACCAATTGCCCCTCCTGCGGCAGTCAAGCTGGGACAAGAAGGCTTCAAGAAAGTCTGCCGAAGTGAAGAAGACAGCCCCAGCCCCTTTCCAGGTCTGCCCTCTGGCGTGTTGGAGATGCGCGTGAAGGAGGGCAGCAAAATCCGTAACCTAATGGGCTTTGCCATGGCTCGGATGCAAGGCGAGAAGGGAGCGACCGGAACTGAAGACAGCGCCAGAGGTCTGAGGCAGGTGGTCTTCAGCGGGTCGGGCCGAGCAGTTACCAAAACCATCACGTGTGCAGAGATCATGAAGCGGAAAGTAGGGTCCCTCCACCAGCTTACCAAACTGCGCTATAAAACTGTGAAAGAGGTGTGGGAGAACAGCGAAGGGGGAGCTTCAGAGATGACAGTTCACAGGTCAGTTCCTTCCATCAGCATTCTGCTATCCAAAGACCCGCTTGACCCCGCGGAGCCCGGCTACCAACCTCCGGAGGCTATGAGTGCGCTCTGGGAGGAGAGGGAAGGCGTTGATTCGTCTCAGTCAGCAGCATGTAAAAGACCTCCAGGACCTCTGCCGTACAGC
Organism: Knipowitschia caucasica; assembly: GCA_964034765.1. NCBI lineage: Eukaryota > Metazoa > Chordata > Actinopteri > Gobiiformes > Gobiidae > Knipowitschia > Knipowitschia caucasica. Next base: position 31,514,329 of record OZ035826.1, read on the forward strand.
GCCGGTTTCCCCCCTGGTAAAAGAGTGTGTCTGGGGGAAGGGGCTCGGATGCCGCTGCCCCCGCTGTGACGGAAAAGGTTGAACTTGAGTCAAACAGTGGAGAGGGTGGAATCAGAAGGAGTTCATTTAGAGCTGCCCTCCACTCAAGCACAATGCTGAGACAATCAGAACACTCACTTTAGATCTATTGGAGGGAATTTGGACCATTTTGAAGCTGGACTCAACAGCATTTGAAAGGATTTTGTTTTTTGTTTCTTGGAATGTCCTTCATCACATATCAAAATAGACTGTTCATTGAATGCATTTTTTTTCTACATTGATATGAGAAAAAGCCATCAAAGTCCTGGGTAACAGAATTCTGCTTGCATCAAGAGAAAGACTTTGCCCATACATGTTTTGCTATGTAGCTTTTGAAAATAATATATTGACACAAAAATCAAGCCATTGATAAATATGAATGCAAATAATTTCATGTCTGATTACAAAAAAAGCTAATTAAATATTGTCTTCTCCATCAGCCATTTTACTTTGTATCTAATCTTTCCAACTTCCACACTCCATTTGCACAGCTTTGATTGAACCGACTAAAGTAAATCAGTGCGTTGATGGTCTGATAATAGCAGTGAAATTTGTCTGTAGAAAAAGCTGATTTAATGACAAAGCTGTTGATAAGGCTCAGCTCCCTGTAACCACCACGGGCTGACAGCAACGCCCAGGGCAAAAAATACAGGCTAAGATTATCATTAAGATAGCAGCATAACATTGCACAAGGCAGTGGGGAAAGGATTAAAAGTAGTTTCTGATAGACTCCCTCATACCATAGTGCCAAATATAAGGCAAGTCAACCATGAGAAGCTTTTTGAACCCCCTACCTGTAAAAAAGGTTGTGTCTGATAATAAACCAGGGAGTGAAGTCCTTGTTGAAACCACTTTTATATTGGGTTAAAAACAGCGCTGTGAAAGTGAAATTACAAATCTATCATTACTTTTCAATTCAGTTAGATTGTCCCTAACACAACATTTGAATACAAGAACAGGGATTTCATTTATGAGAAATAATTACAGATTGGGTCATTATATATTTTTCCTCATGCATTTTTACCCAATTTAATAGATTAATACATTGTTTTTATATTATTTTGTATAGGCCTACTGCAGTCAAATAGACTAGTTAAAGCGATAGAGTAGTTATTTATTAAATCATCAAAGTCTATTTATTTTTGCATTGCCCAAAATCACAACCGCAGGCCACTCAAGGGTAGGGGCGTCACATAATTGTCGATTTGCCAACAGCAGATTAGAAAATTAAACAATAAGAACATACATAGAAAGAAATAAATAGGCTTAGGTTTACCAATGTCCTCCTTAGACCCTCCTGCATCGGCAAGGAAAACTCAAAAACCCAGTGGTCTTAATTCAAACCCAAAGCATCCTGAAATTCACTGTGTTCCAATCTCATCAGCTCTGACTTAAGGGTATAATAAATTAGCTTCACTAACTCTTGTCTGAGCTTCGCCATTGATCTTAATGAAAATCTCCAAAAGCAGATGTTGGCCCCCTTTGCTATATTAATCAAAGTGACAATAGGCTTGAAGGAAAAGCCAAGGCTTCTCCTGCCCGACTACCACAAAACTATTTTACACAATGGTCAGACGCCACGCAGAGTGATTAGCCTCCCTCTCGATCCCATTGAGGGCATCCAAGGTTGAATGCGAAACGCTGCAACTGCAACAGCGTGTAGCAAACTGTGTGTCCTCAAGTCGGGAAGGTTATCACTATGGGTCATTGTTATCACACATTTAACAGCTTTTTACACAGGAGCCCGTGGGGAGACTCAGTCCTAGATGCGGGTCAAAGAGATAGTGACGCAATAAGTAAATTTCCAATCGACCTCCATCTCCTATCAAGCAGAAAGGATCCCAGGCCGAGTGTGAAAATGCAGGGGCAGGGTAATTGAGGATAGCAGCGTTGCATACCTGAGTGAGAGAACAGATAAAATGTAGTGACAAAAGTATTATCCCAGAGCTAAATTCAATGTGACTGGCATGAAATGGTTCAGTGTACGAGTCGACAAAGTGCATTAGAAGGTGAGGAAGGTTATTTACCAGTGTCTTTCTCAGGCCGATAATGTTTGTTTTCAAGTCAAGGTTGATTAGAGGGGGGAACCAGGCCAGAAGTGACTCTTTGTGCATCTGTAACCGGCACAATGACTTTTCTGCTTCATTTAGTCTGATGAGAGCAGGACTATCTGTGCTTTGCAGAGGCCACAATATGAATAATGGTTGTTTTCTATTTTTATTCAACAATGACACAAAGATCATGAAATATAATCCAATATTTTGTCATAAGAGCCCGTGTAAGTCTACAGTATGTTCCATTGCTCAGTCAGTACATGCTTATATGGGTGAACTGAGAGCAATATATTGTATAGATTTAACACATTTAACATTACTGGGAAAGAAACTTCAACAAACTAACTATTGATTTATCACTAATTTATCACTTTTACTACTATTATTTACAAAGTGAATGTATTGCTTGTGTTTAACAGCCTGTAGTTCCTCATTAGGAATTGTCCCGGCAAAGGATGAATTTGTATTTGGCTGGCCTTGAGCCTTCTTCTTCTTCTTCTTTTTCTTAACCCCTGAACTGACCCATCTACATTTTATATCTCTATTTTATGCATTTTTTATGATTTTCTTTTAAAGTTTTAAACCACACACTCTGCTTGCCCGTTCAATAAGGCCTTTCGCTGTCCATTGTGGTGGACAATAGTGCAACCTCTTGTTTACCAAAGCCAATAAGTGCACACTGTGAATGTGAATGAATTCATTTTGAAGTTAACATAATGAAAGTGTTGGCACTCATTTTCCCCCCTCTGTGCCGTTGCTGCAGATGAGAGCGAGGTCTCGGGGATGGCGTAGGAGTTTGCTATCACCCAGCCTCCAGATGGCTCCGTCTTCTCTTATCTAGAAGAATGGGTGCTGCCTCAATTTTTCAACCCGCCTTATCGAGGAATCCTTTAAATTGAATATTTACTGGGGCTGTGTTTTTTTGCCTGTGTTAGCCGCTCTCATGTCAGCATTCCTCTTGCTTTTTTCCTCACTCTCAATACACTTTGTCTGCCTCAAGTAATGGGACAGTGATTGATTATGTGATTGCTGCAGGAGAATAGAAAAGGTTAAGCAGTTAAGTGGGAAGCAGTGAAGATGTTTGCTTTTGTTTTTGCAACAACAGAAAACTGCAATTTTTAACATGACACAAGGCACACTTCCATCTTATGTCAGAAAAAAGGGCAAAATTAATCACTCCACTCAATGATCCATTGTTTTGTCTGCAGCGTACACAAGAGGTTAGGAGAACACTTAAGCAGCCAGTGAAAACATATTATTTCCAATATGACTGGCTGGTCTATCAACATAAACAAGCCGTGCCCCAGCTACTCCCTAGTAAGTGTCTTGGAAATTTCTTTTTTGTGAAATGCCTCCATGTTGGATTAATCAGAGCAGTTGAGGATGTAATTGCCGTGCTTAAGTCAAAGCTGTAAGTGGCGATAATGAATACTGACTACAGGGCTGCCAGCATCCAGGGCACAAAAATGAGAAAGTTCAGAGAAACAAAATGTCCCCAGCTGCCTGAAGACATTGCAGATTATCCCGTTGAATTTGCAGCATCTGTTTGAACATAATTTGGTTTGCAATATGGTGTATACGCACGGCAATGTGTCCTGAATAATTACAGATATATAATAATTCTTATAAAAAAGGCTTATCTAGTTTCTTGTGCATGCGTTTAAGACCCACAATCACATTCAGACCCACTGAGCTCTCTTGTCCGGAATGCTGCTGCCCTCTGGTGGGAGTACGAATGAATTATATATTGAAAAGGCTGCTACATGGTTACGTTATTATTATTATTAATAAGTGTAGACAGTGGACATACTTGTTATTGGTACTGACTGGAACTGTTGAATATTTCCCAAACTTAGGCAAGGCAAGGCAAGTTTATTTATATAGCACAATTCATACACAAGGCAATTCAAAGTGCTGAACAAAACAAGAAAGCATTAAAATCATAAATAATCACAGAACATTAAAAAGAAAGATAAATCAATAAAAATATAAATATAAAATCCCTCAGTTGTATGCACAGCTAAACAGAACTGTCTTTAACCTGGTTTTAAACATTGACATTGAGGAGGCCTGTCTCACATCTTCAGGAAGACTGTTCCAGATTTTAGCAGCATGAATCTGAAAAGCAGCCTCCCCATGTTTAGTTCTGACTCTGGACACTAACAGGAGTCCAGTCCCTTTGCTCCTCAGAGTCCGGGCTGGTTCTTATGGTACTAACATGTCACTAATATATTTTGGTGCGAGGCCATGGAGAGACTTGTACACAAGCAGAGCTGTTTTAAAGTCTATTCTCTGAGCCACAGGAAGCCAGTGCAGAGACCTGAGAACTGCTGCATTTTGAATGTACTGCAGCTGTTTTACAGCCTGTTTGGAGAGACCTGTGAGCAGGCCATTGCAGTAGTCTAACCTACTGGAGACAAATGCATGGCTAAGAATCTCCAGGTCTGCTTTAGACACTATGTTTTTGATCCTTGCAATGTTTTTTAGATGGTAAAAAGCTGCTGATGTTACTGACTACTAAGTTATCATATGTGTGTTTTCCACTGTTTCATCAAATAAGGATTGAAATGAGCAATCAATCAATCTACTTTTATTTCCATAGCACGGTTCATACAGAATTAAAGTGCTTCACATTGACAACATTTAAAACCAATAAATGATAAAATGGTGATCCGCTGCAAAAAGAAAAAAAAGCTAGAGTGTTCTTAACTGGTTCTTAAATTCAACTCTATCATCAGTCCAGTCCAGAGAGTGATTGGTAAATACTAATGTTAGCAATAATAAAACAAAAAAAGTGTTGACATTAATAATGGTCATTATCGTAATATAATCATCATCATCCTATAGATTATGAAATAAATGTTGCTCAACCTTGATTTTGGAATCTTCAGTACCATTGAACAGGGCTGGACTGGAACAAAAAAACGGCCCCGACTTTTTTTCCTTCTTAGCGGCCCAGGCATGTTTTTTCACGTTTTTTACAGTTTGTTAATTGACCAGATGCATCAACGTCATCCAGTCACGTGATTGTGAATGAGCTTACGGCGGAAGTATTGGAAACTAGCATTGCTGCGAGAGCAAAACGGACACAACTCTTAAAAACTGAGCTTCCTCTCCTAAATCGAGAAGTGGCTGCTTCAAGCACATGTTCGATTACGTTATAGGTGGAAGTAGGACATCAGGTCAGGGCTCACTAAGAGTGGTATTTGGAGAAGTTAAGGATCGCCTAACTGGATGTTGACCCGTACCTTCTCCCCCCAGTCAATTTTATCGATTAAATAAAATGTATATTTTTGCCCAAATTCACCCTACATGATCTTTATCATTATTGTTAACAATGCATCCCCTTACACTGGAGCAGATTTATATGTACATTTTGCTGGTAGCATTAGCAATAGTCCACTTTTCTGTGGCTTTTCTGTCTACAGCACAACATGATACGTCCATCCATCCATCCATTTTCTTCCGCTTTATCCGTTGCCGGGTCGCGGGGGCAGCAGTCTAAGCAGAGACGCCCAGACTTCCCTATCCACACACACCTCCTCCAGCTCGTCCAGGGGGACCCCAAGGCGTTCCCAGGCCAGCTGAGAGACATAGTCTCTCCAGCGTGTCCTGGGTCTTCCCCGGGGCCTCCTCCCGGTGGGACTTGCCCGGAACACCTCCCCAGGAAGGCGTCCAGGAGGCATCCTGAACAGATGCCCGAGCCACCTCAACTGGTTCCTCTCGACGTGGAGAAGCAGCGGCTCTACTCTGAGCTCCTCACCCTATCTCTAAGGGAGCGCCCAGCCACTCTGCGGAGGAAGCTCATTTCAACCGCTTGTATCCGCGATCTCGTTCTTTCGGTCATTACCCAAAGCTCATGACCATAGGTGAGGGAGGGAACGAAGATTGACCGGTAAATCGAGAGCTTTGCCTTTCGGCTCAGCTCCCTCTTCACCACAACGGTCCGATACAGCGACCGCATAACTGCGCACGCTGCACCGATCCGCCTGTCAATCTCACGCTCCATTCTTCCCTCACTCGTGAACAAGACCCCGAGATACTTGAACTCCTCCACTTGAGGAAGGACCTCTCCACCCACCTGTAGAGGGCAAGGCACCTTTTTCCGGTCGAGCACCATGGCCTCGGATTTGGAGGTGCTGATTCTCATCCCAGCCGTTTCGCACTCGGCTGCAAACCGTCCCAGTGCATGCTGCAGGTCCTGGTTTGTTGGAGCCAGCAGGACGACATCATCCGCAAAAAGTAGAGATGAAATCCTGTGGTTCCCGACCCGGACCCCCTCCGGCCCCTGGCTGCGCCTAGAAATTCTGTCCATAAATACAGTGAACAGAACCGGTGACAAAGGGCTGCCCTGTCGGAGGCCAACATGCACCGGGAACAGGTCTGACTTACTGCCGGCAATGCGAACACAGCTCTGACTCCGGTCATACAGGGACCGGACGGCCCTCAGCAGAGGACCCCGGACCCCGTACTCCCGGGGGACCCCCCAAAAGACACCCCGGGGAACACGGTCGAACGCCTTCTCCAAATCCAAAAAGCACATGTGGACAGGTTGGGCGAACTCCCATGAACCCTCGAGTTCAGTACATGATACGTACTGACGGAAAATAGTGAAACACGCAATTGACTTAAAAGATAAAAATGTCAATGTTGCAGCGCACATACAGGACAGTAGTAAGAGACACGTTTGACGTGTGTCATTGTCCTCCAAATTAATGGAAATAAAATAAATACAAACTTGTGATTGCTTTATCTTGTAAAAAGTGTTCACTGCATATTAGGGAGTACTTGGATCAGGGTCCCAGTCCTTTTGGTTGATTGCCGCTGGCCATCGTCGTCTTCTGTCTTCATGACGAGCAGGTATCAGATAAAAAAGCTTATGTCCTTGCCTGTTAGTATAATCAACCGCACTGCAAAATGTCACAGTTTTGGCTGTAATGCGCTGAAACAGGTTGTTTTGGGCAGGTGTCCGTAGGCTCCAGTTAGACTTCTGCCGTCTGTCATGGAGAGTGGGCGTGGCCGGGACGTCACATGCAAGGGGTCAATAGCAGGGATCGGCAACTCAAAAGGTTCAAAGAGCCATATTTGACAAAAAAAGTAAAAACAACATCTGTCTTGAGCCGCAAAAAAATAACAGCCTTGTATAGTGCTTACTGTATATGAAGGTAACACAATGTAGCTACATTAGCTACATTAGCCTAATATCTAAATGACAAAGTAAAGGCTACAAACACATAAAAAGCACTCATGATTATCAAATGTGTGTTTTCACTGCAGCGTGTCCTGGAGAGAATGACGCACCACGTGACAACTCTGCTTTAACTTTAACTTCCACGTTTTTGCCTTCATGCAATTGCAGAAATACAGTAAATAAATCTGCTTTTTGGCTCAGAGGTCACATACCTGCACTGTCTGCTCATATCGATCACATCACAGGTTGAAGTTTGCTGGAGCTGAATGTCCTTAGTGGCCTTTTCTTTCACAGTCTTTGCAGAGGTTTTTGAAGTCTGAAAAAGGTGCTCAGGATTTTGTATGAAAGAATCCTTCACGTAATCCCTGTGAACGGTATTTAGTGCTTCATAGTTCCTCGTGTTGCAAAAAAACTTCCTATTACATCGCAAACATGAAGCAGTCCTTCCTCATTGACTGAAAGCAAATGTTCAGTCTTGTTCTTAGTCCAGTCTTATTATCGACTCTTTCACTTTTTATCTTTGGGATCCGTGCGCTCTTAAGCCTAGCGTACATCGGACTGGCAACTGATTATATCCGTCGCCTCTGAGTTGCTGCCCCGCACACATCGACAATCTGGCAAAAACGGGCAACTCTGAGTCGCAGGCCAGTCTCTTGAATAACAGCGCGTACATCGACAGCAACTGGCCTCAACTACAGTGTGTTTTCTGACAACAAACTGTTGCGGGCTCGCAATACACGCAATACACACACGTTGTTGGAGCGGCGCATGGAGCGCGCACATCGGGGCAACTGAGGACAACTAGTTGCCGAAAAGTAGAACACGGGCAACTGACTGGAACTGGAGACCGACTGATCATCTCCAGTTGTAAGTGCGCGCACATCGACCGATTTCGCCAACTGATCATCTCCCACCATCTCCTCTCAGTTGCCAAAAGCCGCCTTGCAACTAGTTGTCCCCAGTTTCTCTGTCGATGTACGCTAGGCTTTACAGTCTATGATGCGAACACGCGGGTTTGTTTACAGCGGCGGCGCCTGGCACGGGGTGTGTCACAGGATATGACGCACTACGTTGACAGAAATGTTTCAATTGAATATTACTTATACACATTTTTACAGCATTTAAATACGTTAAGAAAATTCCTCCCACAGAAACCACATTCAGACTACGAATAAAATATAGCCCTCCTACTCCATCTTCAGACATTTTTGAAAAGGCTCCAGGAGCCACTTTAGGGGCACTAAAGGTTGCCGACCCCTGGTGTATACAGTATGTGGAAGCAAATACTGTAGAGGATCAGGATGTCTGCAGTTTCAACAAAAAGATAAAGTGCAATAGTCTACATTACAAGAGAGTAATAAACATGTCTCAGAGTGAGGGAGGTGGACACAGACAACACTATTGTTTGTTACAGGGATGAGAATTGGTCAAAATTGTCTGAAATGCATTATTGTCAGCCATTAGCTGGCTCTACATCTACATTTAATTTGTTCACAACATTTTACTTTTGGGCTCAAACATGAACTTTAATGCAATGGGGAATTTAGGTAACCGAGCTTTAATTTAGTCGCACTTCTAGAGGAGAGGGGAGACTCGGACTGTTTCCTGCAGCGGTGTATTTATTGGGTCCACAAATTACGCAAAGACACGCATGGTCCTGTGCGCGTTTATGGTCTTGGGTACATGGTCACGTTGCGGCTACGCGCTCACCGTGTGGTGTTGTGAGCGGCTCCCGGTGAGCCGTTCCCGGTGAGCTCAGTTCCGCTGGATGCGGGAACACTGCGGCCGCTGAGGTGGTGGAATCCCGTTCGAGTACATACAGCAGGTGCCCCGCGGACACGCGCGCCCCCTCGAACATTTCTCAACGGATTTACACTTTTCACAAAAAACATTTTTGTATGAGGCAAACAGACCGGCCCAAATATGGGCATCGGCCCTTCGGGCATTGCCCGGTACGCCCGATGGCCAGTCCAGCCCTGCCATTGAACGATACATGTTTCGTCAGTCACATTTCCTTCAATGCTCTGACAGAAGCAGTCAACTTCAATCCAATCTTACAGGGGTGCCTGATGCCACTCTGGTGGGATTTAACTTTGTTTTTCTTTCAATAGATTCACATTATGGATTTTTACTGAAGACACAGTGTCGTCGTACGTTTTAATGAATTAATGAATTCACCTTTATTTGGACAATGCAAAATACAAGTGAATTCAGAGGCCAGTCCACTCAATGTAAACCTAACATGCGCTCTGTAGTTGGAGCTCTTGCTGCTCAGATATAGAAGGTTCGACTCCTGCACAGCACAGAACATTTATGAGTGAAGTTTGTATGTTCTCCATGTGTCTGTGTTTCCTCCGTGTGCTCCGGTGTCCCCTCGTCATCCCCAAGGGCCAGCCCTCCCATGCAAAAGAGACTCTGAAATCTCTGCCTATGTGTATAATGATGTTAATTGTGTGTAATAATAAATCGAATGAAAGGTTACAGAAATATAAGACATTTCACCAGAAGAGGGCATCACTGAGCGGTCAAGCGGCTAGCTGGTCACACACTGTATGAAAAAGATCACTTTGGATGAATACATGCAAAATGTGATCTGTGATATTTTACATCATTAATTCAGAATAATATCTCGAAAAATCTGCTTTGACAAGTTCTATCTTGTTGTGGCCGGAAAACAAGTCTGCTTGCACACCATAGATGTATTATGTTGCACGCGCGCACTCGCTGCTAGAGTAGTCGCGCGCTCCTGTTTTTATGTGAGTGCGTGCGTTTGTGCGTGCATGTGTATTTGTATGCGTGAGCCACTGAGCTGGAAAGTTCGTACTGTTGCGAACTGTGTTCAGTGAAATAGTCAGCAACCATTTTCAACCAGCCAGCGGGTAAGTGAACGGCAAAATCAAGAGTTTGTTTTTTGGGGGCTGCGAAACGGCACGTCAGAATAGGTGGATAAGTAACATGTATATGACTCAACTATTTACATTACAGCCATATTATATATTAATTAGTGAAGAAGTTGGAATCGCTGGAAGAGTTTCTTTTCTTTATTGTTTTCCTCAAGCTAAACATCTCGCTGAGGTGGAGCCATGTCCCAGCTGCTGTGCATCTTCCTCTACTCTCTGTGTGCTTTGATTTCTGGGTATTCAGAAGAAAACAGAGTGCGGGATCTTATGTCCAAATATCCCCTTATTGATGGGTAAGAGCTTCATCACTAAACATTTCTTAAAAATGCACTTACTGATGAATACAAATGCTATGTCTATGTTGTCAGTCACAATGATCTTGCTCTTCAGCTGAGAAAGCTCTATGATAACCATATGAGTCAAATTGACCTCTATAACGTAAGCACAATTGCCACTGACATCAATCGTCTACTGGCTGGTCATGTCCAAGCACAGGTACAAATCACACATATCAATGGATATAAAGTTGGTCGTTCTGTCATTTTAAAATGTGAAAGGCATGATTTGGATTTCTTTCAAGATGTTTTCCGTGTATGTGATGTGTGGGGCTCAGGAGAAGGATGCTGTGAGGCTGACCCTGGAGCAAATAGATGTGCTCAGGCGCATGTGCTCAATGTACAAAGACTTTGAGCTGGTCACGTCGACCCAGGGTACCCACTGAGATGTGTTACGCCAATAAACAACATTACTTGTTTGTCATAAACTATTAATGCAATCTTCATAGAACTTAGGGACTCTTTCCTGAAGCACAAGATCGCCTGTATGCTGAGTGTGGAGGGGGGTCACTCCATCGACAGCAGCCTGCCAGCCCTGCGCATGTTCTACCAGCTCGGAGTTCGCTCCATGGCTCTGACACACACATGCAACACACCATGGTAATATATCTTTCTAAGTTATAAGGAAAAATGGATGAAAATAGAATTCATGAAAGTATTATTCTCATGTCATCTTATCAAATAAGTTAGAGTTGCCAGGGGCATAACAGTCAGACTGGCAAAAACCTTAAAACATGTTTCTGCTTTGCCAGTAAATGTACATATTTGCATATTCATTATGAAAATATAAATTCTTTTCTACAGGGCAGAATCCTCCTCAAAGATTTACAGGTTTTATCAAAGACAGAATAATAGTTTGACATCATTTGGAAAGGTAAGTTAATTTGTGCCAAATCTTTGACATGTTTCCTCCATACCCTGTGGTAAACTGAATGTATGGTACTTCTGGTATAAGGCAGTGGTGAAGGAGATGAACCGACTGGGCATGATCATAGACCTCTCTCACAGCTCATGGGCAACAGCTACAGCAGTCTTACATCTGTCAAAGGCACCTGTCATCTTCAGCCACTCATCTGCATATGCTGTATGTGAGAATGACCGCAATGTACCGGACTGGCTGTTGAGACACTTGGTAAGAATTCGAAGTGGCAAAATATATAATAGAAAGCTTTACATTAGTAGTAGTAATTAAATTGATTAATTTTCTTTTTAGTTTATTGCAATAATAATATATATGATCCCTCCTTTATAAGTCAGACATGTATTGTACTTTTCACAATCGTCCGATTTTCTAATGTGTTGACAGGCATACACATGTTGCATGCCCACAAAATCTCCACTAATAAACCTTTAATGGATTGTGTTTCAGAAAAAGAACCAGGGTTTGATCATGGTCAATCTTCATTCTAATTTCATTTCCTGTAAGAATGAAGCAAACATTTCTCTTGTGGCTGGTGAGAAAGATTTTTAGATCATCATTTTTTTCATATTTTTTTGGAGAAAAAAAATTGATTGCTCTTTAATTTGTATTTCAAATGTTTGTAGATCATTTTGATCATATTAAGAAAGTTATTGGTGCAGAGTCAATAGGAATTGGAAGTGATTTTGAGGGTGCTGTAAGGTATGACCCGTGTTTATAAGATGAAAATATGTACTTTTAATGACCCTATGCATGTTTTTGTAATAGCTTCCCTGAGGGATTGGATGATGTTTCTAAATATCCCGCGCTGATCCAGGAATTACTGCAACGGAACTGGACGGAGCAGGAAATGGCAGATGTTCTTCGACGAAACTTTCTGAGAGTTTTTGATGCAGTGGAAAAGGTGCGATGGTGCACCATGCTTTTATCATGAAGATCATCCTTGAGTAAAACTCAGACATGAACTATTATACCTTTACAGATACGTGACGAGTTGGTACTGGAGCCTCCCAGTGAGGCACAGATCAGCATGGAGGAAGTTCAGAACCCCTGCAGGCTGGTGCTCAGACCCCCCAGCCCCGGCTTTCCCTCTGACCGAGTGTCACACTCTTCTTCTGCCCTACACAGAGCCACAGCTCTGCTCATTTCATGTGCACTCCTACTGCCTTCTACTCTCAATTTCCTGTAATGACTACATGAAATAGTCTCACATGTGAATGTGTGTGTGTATTTGTATAGTCAATGGCAGTAATCCATGGATTGTTCCATGAAACTAAACACAATCAACAAAACAATCTGTATCTTATGTAGACAAATATGTTTAATAAAACATAATGATTAGATTCTATTCGCAACATCCATTTGGAAGGCCTAGTCAAGACTATAAACCCATGAATTATTCTTAATATTTACAAAAAACACTTTGTAAATTCCAGGGACAGTTTATATAAAAATAAATAAATTAATAAAAAGTGTGCCGTCGGAATCAAAATAAAATCATGCCTGTGTCACTACAAGCAAAAGATGATGGAAATGGTGCCAGTTCTATAACATAGAACCACATAATACTTTCAAAGTCAGTTACACACACAGACAGATTTTATAAACACCAATACACAATATGAATACTGCAGTTTCAAGTCCTACAAAAATATCTTTCCCAAAGTCTATTGTTGCCTACAATAGTATTTTGTCGTTGGCAGAATACAGTCCTTTCTCAAAGGAAGTGGTCAGGAGTAGATAGTGATGACCTCGCGGCCCCCTCCTCTGACCAGTAATACTCTCTCCAGTCCCTCGGTGAGAACCTCCAAAAACTCCATATCTGAAGACAAGCTTAAGGAATGTCAGACCTCTATGAACCTCACATAACAAGACCATTTTGATATTTGATTATTTGGCCAAATATGTATTTGATAAACTGACAAGTTGATTGGGGACTGAAGGTCAATGTGGGATTTGTTTATACATTTACCAAAACAAAAAATAAAAGGATGTTCGTTTGGAAAAAAAAAAAAGATTGTGAATTGAATAAATAAAATACTTATTTAGAATGTGTGAACAATGATTACAGCCCTTTTCTGCTTAGGTTCTTGTTGAAAGACAACTGCTGGTTGAACTATAATTCAACCAATTCCTTGTTAAGACTGACTCAGCTCTGAGTCAAAAAAGCATTCCCAGCATGGTCAAATTTGTATAGTTCAATACAAAAATAATCAATCCCTAGCAAGAGATTATTTGCCATTAAAGATGGAGTACCTAACTTTGTACTTAATAAAACATCAACTTTGTAATAATGTCCTTGTAACTACTTCCTAGCACTCGATACAGTTTGCTTCTATAGTTTCCACATGTCTTTTTGGCCTCTGTCACATCTGTAGATCAGCTTTTTCAGTGGAAAAAGTGCCAACCCTCACCCAGCCAATCAGCTCTCAGATAAAATTTTGACTAATAACATTGAGAGCAAGCTGTGGTCTCAACCACAAAATCTATCTATCACTAGTTTTTACATGCATGTGTTCTACAACTGTTTGGTTGAGTGAGGGTGAAATAGTTAAAAAACCAATCAACTCTCAGTGAGCATTTGTGACACCAAAAAAAGTTGGGCACTCGAAATGTAAAGAACTAAAGAGTGGTACTTTTGCCCCCTCTGACTTTAACACCAAATTCAAACAAGCCAAAGGATACAGTTTTCATCCCCGTCACTGTTCCTGGGGGGTCCCGGCATGTTCAGGAGGACTAATCGTGCATCATGTGATCTGTTGACTATGACCTCATTCAACTTCACAGCTGTGTGCATTCTCCGCACATTGGACTGATCTCTGCAAGATAACACAATTCATTCAAATTGCATGAAAATCATACAGTATTATGCTTGTTAAAATATGTCTCACGGTTTAAGGCTGATGAGTTCTCTGAAGTTCTCGGGTGCATTATTCCTGTTTCTCCTCTCTGCTTCCACTTTCTCCTTCGTCCATGTCATGTGAACTTTCTCTGGTGGGGCCTCAAACACTTCCTCCTCTTCATCCGAGTACAGGCTGCCCATGCGCACCAGCGAGTGCCTGTCCTTCACTAGCTGGGCCTGGGGGGAAAAGCAACAGTGCATAAGTGGCAGAATAAGTACAGGGAAAATATGTAAAAGACCAAGCAGAAAATCGTGCATACTTCTCTTTGCCGTTCGGCCGTGGAGAGCCGCATTTGCCTCAGCATCTGTGACCGCTGCTCCATCATCAGTGTCCGCTCATATGTGTACGCCGAGATGTCGCTGTCATGCTAGAAAGGGTTATGACACATTTAAAGCTGGGGTGCTGGTACCTAACAATTAAACCATAATAATAATAATAACAACAATAATAATAACAATAAAAATACTTTGGTTTTATAAAGCAGCCCTTTTCAGGACGTCACGTGTCATTATTCTTTCACGCCATACACAGTGGTGGTAAACTACTACTGAAGCCACAGCTGCCCTGAGGCACACTGACATAAACGAGGCAACCATTATGTGCCATCAGCCCCTCTGACTACCACCAGCCATTCACACACACCAGACTCATTCTAGGCAATGTGGGGATGTGTCTTGCCAAAGGACACAACACAAGTTTAGCACTTTACAGCCGTAGCCGCTCCACTGTGGCACCTGGTGTTCCAAGAGGTCTCCCATCATAGTATTAACCAGGACCTGCCCTGCACAGCTTCAGAGGTGTGACGGGATCTGGATTTTGCGTGAAAGTATGGGCACTTTAACTAATGAACTATGTAATTACAGTAAATCTATGCAACGGGTCCCTTTCTCAAAACAGTTAAGTTCTACCATAGTTTTTACATACATGCATTTTTGTTGGCCCCTGTCACATCTTTAGACCAGCTTTCTAGACAGAAAAAGTGAAAAAAGAGGGGACCACTTGCTCAGCCAATCAGCTTTCAGCCCAAAGTCTCAACATTGAGCCAGTGTCATATGGCTCTTTCTTACAAGAATTCAAAAAGATAACATGTTTTCTAGTTGAAGTTGAAGATGGCCTGTTGATGGCAGATAGTCTGATTAGTTCACAACATGTTTTACACAACTCTTTCTCTATTTTTCAAAAAATAAAAAGTCAAGTACCCCAGCTTTGGAATATGGGTTTTGTTGTTGCATTTATTTATCATTTACTTACCATTTCCACAACTTCCACCTCCGCCTCTATTCTTAACTGGTAAAGGAAAGTGGCCAGATCCTTCTTCATCTGGATGCTGTTGTCATCCATTTGAGCTACCGTGAAAATGCGCATTTTGCATTTCCTCCAAACCTAGCATTAAAGAGAAGTAACTCAATACATATTTACACAGACTTATATACAGACATTGTATTGGAGATCATTACTACCTTATGTTGTTTCAGTAAGAACGGTAATAACATGAGCATTCCTCCATCATGGACGATCCACCACACGTCAATGTTACCGTCCATAAAGCGCTCGTGGTTGCTGGGGTAAAAAGACACGTTTTTCGGCACCATCAGAGCCAAATGAGCGGCAGTAACACAGCGCACAGTGTCTGACAAGAACAAATTAAATACACACTGTATTTTAGAGCCTGAACGTGCATGAAACGGCATCGCAAGTAGAAAACAAACAGGAAAAAAAACATACTGATGAAGGTTTTCCAAGCACGTGGGTCCTCACTCTGTCTCCATCCGTAGGGCCAGCCCATCACCACAGTGTTGTGCTTCATTCCCCCAAGACCACACGACTGCATGAGGTGGACAATGCCTTCTCGCACCTTATTGGCCACCACAGCCTGACAGAAACCCTTGACACGTTCTATCTCCATCATGTTTTTTACTGCCTGGTAGGAAAGAAATAGTAAAACATCTGCTAAGTATTTAGTTTGTTAGCTTAGTTTGATTTCTTTCAAACCTGCAGAACACAATTTCACATATCTCTACACTAATACGGGTTTGAAAAGGGGTTGGATGAAGCGGACACTTATTTTATTACAGCCTCCTCTCACCATTCAACACCATAATACACAGAATACAATGCAGCTAATCAACATACAGAATACAAATATTATACTGTACCATGGGGTATGAGGCACACAAAACACATGCACACACACAAACACAAACACACAAACAACACCGGTCCAAACAGTATTGACCCGACCCCTCTGTCATCTGGTCTGTTCTCTTCATTGTTTCTAAGTGATTTGTTTTGTTACTATGTCTTTGTGAAGCGCATTGTGTTGCAGTCTTGTATGAAATGGGCTATATAGATAGAATGTCTTGTTTCTTATTATTCCCAAAGGAAAATGGGAGATTAGTAACATAAGGAAATCTCATCCAGGTACCTGTTCAGCAGCTTGCAGTTCACCAAAGCTATCGAGAAAGTGTCCTTGAATGACTGTTCCCACAATAGTGAGACCTTTTCCCGCTTTCAACTGGGAAGCAAAAGTGAGCATCCTGGGATACTTCACATGTAGGTCTTCGTCCAACTTCAACAGGACCAGGAGCTGGGGTCTGCGGGTCAAAATAGACATTTTGAATTTCAGAAAAAATTGGGAAAACTAAAGGGCCATTAAAAATAAAATGCATTAATTCAATGAATTATGTTTAAAGTAAAATACTATAATAATTAGCCAAACGTCATTTACAAATAAAAGCATGTTTTACTTTGTTCTGTAAATATCAGTACCTCCAGTTCTTGGTATGGGGTGGTCCAACCTCCAATCTTAACAAGGCATAACGTGCCGCACTAAGAGAAAGTCCTCTAATGCCATCACCCCACTCTTTTTCAGCCCTGGTTTACGCATACAGTATAAACAACATGGAATAATGACTGTTTAAGTCCAGAAGAAATGCAAAAACCTACCCCTGGTATTCAATGTACTTGTAGATCATCCCAGCAATACCCATAGCCACAATGGCGTAGTACCAAGATGAGATGAACATGAGAGCCAGGCACATGCTCATTCCAAGAAATGATAATGTCCTGTGTTTGGGAAAAACACTGAATGTTTCCATGTTTTATCACAGTGTGAATTATGAGATCAAGATATCCCTCACCAGTGATAGTACTTAAATCTTGGCCTCCAATTTGGTGTACGCAATAAAGTCTGCACTGCACATGCCAGGTTTACAAACAAATAGCACATTAAAAAAAACCTGTAAAACATTTTGTTTTAACTATGACGTGGAGGCATGGAACAAGTTTTTGCATACACAGAGTGGCATTTGCATTCACAAATGTTAACTCACATTGAAAGAATAGGAGCTACCATATCCAGCGAAGCGATAAGTATCCCCAACTCAGCGATCAGTCCCGTAAGCAGCAGGGCCCATGTGGGTTCACCATTTGCCTTTCCATGGCCAAATACCTACATGGGACAAACCAAAGTCCCTTGTGCTCAGTGTAATTGCTTTTTTGGCTGCATTATTATCACATCTGGCAAAGACTTGTGTAATTGTGGTATAAAAGTATACTGATGTAGTAGATCTCAACTTCCACAGGCAAGATGAAGTATACAACTTTTCATATTTCATACAATTGTGACGCCCAAATAAATAGATAAATACACATCTCATGCATATATTCCATACAAAACAACAGTCTATATACTATTTACTTTTATTTTTTTTCAATTCTGCCCGAAACTATTATACTTTTATAGACTTTAATTCTGTCTAAGTCTGTTTAAGTCTGCCTCACCCTGAGGAAAGGGATAATGTTGTCTTTGGCAATGGCCTGCAGCAGCCGAGGAGCTCCAGTGAGGGACTGCAGACCAGCCCCAACCGTGGAGAAGAAAGAGCCAATCACAATAACCCAGGGCGACGGCCAAGATAGAGTCCCCACCACCAAGTTATTATTCACTGCATCTCCAAATCTGAAATCACAAACAGCGTGTACTCTGCAGTGTTGTCAACAGCAGCTGTGTGGTGTATGAGTTATAATTGTGTCTCACTTGTCTCGCAAAACAACTCCTTCAATGCACCCTCCAAAGAGAACCACAGAGCTTATATCTTAAAACCAGGATTTAAAAAAAACAGCATACAAATGTTATAGCTATCAAGAGTTAATGTGTGCACAGGAAGGATACAGACAAGGGAAGTGGTGGCAATGGCTAATATCGTTCCTACGGGGATGGACTTCTGAGCGTCTTTTAGGTCACCAGATCTGTTGGAGCCTGCCATGATTCCTATCAACAGTAAAATAAAATATGAAATAAAATAAAAAGTTGAACAAGATAGCATACACGTCATGATCATAAATACCAGTTGCGTACCAGTGGCAGAGGGGAAGAATATCCCCACTAGTAGAGTGAATGATGTTGCGATATCAGCTGTTAAATACATAGGGACTTTCTCAAGACCCCCATGAGCATCATCTGAAGGCAGCCCAGCCTTTTCGAGGATCTGCCCTTTGTACATGTAGGTGCTCCACATATTGTCTATGATGAACAAAACAATAACACATATGTACATGTGATAGGCCAATAAACAAAGGAGAGGAACCCAAAACCGGGTGTTTTCTTTGACCTACCGCTGACAATCCCACTGCTCAGACCTGGAATGCCCTGAATCTGAGTCACATTGTTTTGAAGGAAGTACTCATCACACTGGCTGTTGCTCAGATTGCTAGATATACAGAAGTTCTCCCATAACAGGCTGGGCACTGTTATATTCCCTTGCATTACAGTCTTGGCACACACATCATATTTGTTGCTCACCAAAGTCCGGTTTCCTAACATGCAAATTCTAAGGAAGAGCAGAGAGAAAAAAACAGAATCTATAGTAGCATGCTAAATTCATCCAAAACCATATTAAATTAACTTCCGGTTTAGAACAATGGCTTGTAATGATGGCTTCCTCTTCTGACTTACGGAAATTCTGGAGGGTGGCTTATAGATTTGATTGCTCCAGCGTAAATCGACACAATTGAGATAATAACACAGGCTAGGAAAAGGGAGGCCAACTTGTTGACGTATTTGACGCCCACAAAAACAACCACAGCCATCAGGCTCAGGCAAATGGATCCGTACACTCTCATGTTGTTGAGGCTGGCACTGTCAGTACCGTGGTGGTCAACCGCATGAAAGATAGCTGCTTGTGGAACAAGATATTTCTAAATGAAAAAAAAAAAAATAATTAGACCCAAATAATTTGCACATTTTGACAAAACAAAAATGCTTTGAACTGACCAAAAAGATTTCAATAGCTCCAAGAATATACATGGCAGAAGCAAAAGTAGTGCCCAAGTAGAAACACAGGCCTACTGCTCCTCCAAACTCTGGGCCCAGGGAACGGGAAATCATGAAATATGATCCACCAGCTAAAACACAAAACATACAGTTATGCTCCTTCAATGAGGATGTTACTCCTTTGCAACTATCACTTATACTGTGCTGCCACCTTGTGGACAAACCTCAAAGCACATATGAAGACCTTACCTGGAACAACTCCGTTGGTAGCAATGGCACTCATTGATATGGCAGTAAGCATTGTCTGCAAAATAAAAACGTTTCATTTGTTGGTTCTGTGTCTACGAATTACCACATACATAACATTCTGTAACATTTATGCAATCATCATATCCAGACATCATAATGTCAACCATAAAATAACCAAATTAAATGTTGTATCATTATTGGTGGTTAATAAGGATGAGGATTTCCATTATCCTCCGAATTATAAGACTGAACGATTTAGAAAGTGTATGTAGTTTGACTGAGGGCTTACACAAACTGTATGTAGTTTTGTTTTTTTAATGACCTATCTGCTGCTGCTCTAGTAACAAAGTAAATCAATAGGATAATTTTATCACAAATACATTGATGAGGAAAACATAGCATGTGTGTTTGTGTTGTCACAGTATCATTGCTCATCAGTGTTTGTGTTTGTGTATACTAACACATGTGCAGCACATCAGGACGATCAGCAGAGACTGCATGATGCCCGCCATCCCAACTATCCACGTCAATCGAAGAAACAGAATGACCCCAAATATGTTTTGTAGGCATGGCAGGTAGACCCCCATCAGCGTGCCCATGTTAGGACTCTGAAAAAGAGGAGGCCTGAATTCACCATTGATCCCTCGTATTGACTGTTGTACTTTTAAAAGGTCATTCAATAAAGCAGCTTCCGAGTACAGCCTAGATCTTACATGGCCACAACTTCAGCGTGTACTCCAAGGAAATCAATCCACAGGTCTTAATAGAAAATATGGCAGTAGATTGTAGGGCCTCAATAAACCCAGTGTACAGTGACCTTGGGTGTGTGGCAGCGTGACGCCTCCGAGATCTCCTCCTCTTCATGTTCTTTGGCTCCTTGGGTCACGTTTGTGTAGTTAACCAGACGGCTGAGCAATGCAGAGACTTTGGGCCGACTGTCCAGCTCCTCCTACACCACCACACAAAGATCAACATGAAGTTAGTTCAAGTGTAAGTCTTTGACATATAAGCTGTATCATTATATATAATGTAAACCTCAAACAGGGCCAGATTCCTGTCATAGTAGTCATTCTTTTTCCCTCCAGTGTCTGAGTTATTGAGAAAAGGGCTGTCTTCTTTTTGGTTTCCATGTCCTGCAATCACACACAATATAGTATCTTATTATTACATTGAATGGGATCTGAAGAAAAATAAGATAAACTTATTATTGTCCCAAGGAATATAATCTGTGGGATACAATGCTACATAGATCTGCATGAATGAATAAAAATAAAAATTCACCTGAAAATTTCAGGTGAAAAAACAAACAAAGCGCAGTAGGGCTTAGAAGTCTCTGTTTGGTCCAAATCGAGCCAGGGGTTTGGTCAGAGACAGACAAAATATGCATACAATGAACTCATGATGTAAGTGTTAGAGAACATACTAAATATATTGTGGTAATGTATATTTGAATCATAAAGATGATTGTATTTTGTATCAATAGTCAATCATTTAGGAGAAAACTAAACATAAAAGCACATACTAGGTTCAGCCAGTTCATCTGATTCCTAATAATAAGATATCCAATTAAAGAAGGTTTCCAGCAGAGATGCCCACTGCGCTGGAAGAAATGAGTTGCGTAAAACAAGACCTCATATTATTCATCACATTATTCTTATTATTGTTGAGTGCTTGTTCAGACTCACCTACGTGCTCCGGTTCACTGGGGCTGGAGCGGAGCATAGCTGTGTCCATGCGGTGTGGTCAGTGTGGTGTGTGTAGTCAGAGTTGTGTGTGGTCAGTGTAGTGTAGAGCGTGGTGTGGCGGAGGGACTTGTCAATGAGCCGATGTAGGAAGCGGGTCACTCAGGGCGACACCACAGGACTGACCGCATGGGGCGCACAGAGGCTGGGGCAGGTGCCAGGGCAGAGATACAGTACATGCACAAGCACAAGGGAGTTGAAGTGGCTTTGTGTGTGTGTGTGTGTGTGTGTTTTATGTGCGTTTATGTTCTGCTTTAAACATTCATTACAAATAAATTCATGAACAAGCAAATATAAATTATACATTAGAGCTGCACGATTTTGGCAAAATATCTAATTCAGTTGTTTCTGACCAACGTTGCGGTTGCGATGCCAGTCTCAAAATCCTGTATGATCCAAAAGTTTAATTTTGTGCAGAATGGTAATGACAGTGACATTTTAAACAGAAGCTTTCCCACACCTTTCAAGAACTTGTTAATAAGTTGAGTCTTATCTTAGTTGTGCACTATTTGACAGTCTATGTAAAATTTCATCCATCCATACATTTTCTTCCCCTTAATCCATTTCTGGGTCAGGGGGGTGGCAGTCAGAGCTGCACCCAGTACACAGAGCACCAGCCCCTCACTGATCCTCCTGCAGGTGGTGAGTCCACAGGAGCCATGATCTTTCAGCGGGGGCTTCAGGCAAAGTGGGGTTAAGGACACAACGACAGCAGTAATCAGTGGGAGTTGTGAGGTAGGTCTCGTGGTGGGCTCGAACCCACGACCTTCAGGCCCAAAGGCCAATGCTCTACCAACTGAGCTGCCCCTTCAAATTATGAAAAAGATAAAATATTGCATACTATTATAATAATTATGCTTAATAAGTTGTCAAGTTGCCTCTTTGTACTTTGACGAATATTCAAAATATACTCGAGTGACACAGAAATGTTCCCAAATTCAATATATTAGATATATTTCTATGCAAAGAACTTAAATAATTGCAGCATGTATGTTTTGCTAATTTATAATTTTAATGTGATTACTGGTGTGGAGGCATTTGTTTTCGTCATGTGTTTTTGTGCGCAAATAATAAGAATTTAGTATTTGGAGGAATTACACTGCCATCTATTGATATATTGTTGAAAATGCCAGTAGACCAGTTGTACTGTTAAAATGTGTAACTCATTTCAAAATCATGAAGATTATATTTTTTCTCACTTTAAACCACTCTAAAAAGTGAGACTGTGGGATCCTATTCAAAACATAATACTCATATATACTGTAAATGTAAGTCACTTGTAGTGGTTGCCAACTGAAACTTTGCTGTGGGGGAGCACAACGGGTGGCTATTATTAATAACTTCATGATAAATGTCAAATGAAAAAGATTAAAAGCCCAGTTATGAAGGCACACAAAAGTCATGCTGAGTGCACAACACACTGCACCGCTGACAGGCAGAAACATGCCTCCGCCAACTGAACACTCACAGCCTCAGCTAGATTTATGGCACCATTTTGTCTTTGTTTGTAAATGTGGCTTCATTTCTATCGATGAAATGGTGAGTTGAGAAAAGGGCTGTCTCCTTATTGTTAATATACTGTAGGATTTTCCAACCACAGGAGGAGCTGGAGTCACACCTGCAAAGTAACTAAGATATTGTAACCCTCAGGATATTTCTGGTGATAGCAATTTCATAAACATTAGTTTCGATTCAATATCAACAATGTGATGCCATTTATATTAAGTTAAAAAGCCGATCAGAGAAAGCAATACCACAGATCGTTAGCCTCTTAGGCAGTTAAAAGCCTCTTTGCTAAATTTCCTCTTTAATGAAGACTTAACACAGCACAGCTTAGCTCAGTTTTGGCCTTGTGGACTTTGAGGGGATTTTTTTGTCAACAAGGTGTCGACTTGACAACAGCACAGATATCCTGTGCATGTATTATTATCCAGATAAGTGCGCCATGCAGGGAAAACAAAGCAATTTCACCTCATTACGTATTCTTCACACTGCTCCAGCCTTCTTCATTGCAAGCAACATCAATTGGCCCATGGCTGAACTGAAGTTTGGAATGTGACCCTGCTGTGCTAAGACATATTAGGTTTGATGAGCGTACTAATGCTCAAAACTCAGGAACAGTTTCAAGAAGGGCAATTACACGGCACTGTGGATGAGTTGGTACTGTAGCCACCATCCCTTGTGGCAAAAGGGTTGCAGGTTTGACTAATCTATCGTCCAGGGCTTTCTGTGTGAATGTTTGACACCTGGTTTCCTCTGAGCACTGGGGCCAAAACACCATCACCCAAAACATGCACTATACCTTAACCTTAACAAGTGCACTGTCCTGTAGAATGGGATGAGGGGAGGTGAGGTAAGACAAGGGATGGCATTGGATAGAGTGTTAAACATCATATTTGAAGAGTCATTGAGGACCATGAATTGCAATAATTAAAAAATACAACATTCCACAACTTTGGGCCGGAAAAAACAACATAGGACAAAAAAAGAAAAGCATTCCCAAAGTTATTTCAGGCTAGTTGCACCAGCCACAATGACCCCACTGTGCAGACTGGACATGGAGACTTGGAGCCTGCTCTGAAACAGACTGAGCACTGTCATATTCCCCAAGCCGTGCAATGACGTTACACTGTCCAGCATGACACAGTTCCACTCCCTTCCTTTCCACCATGAACTATTAGTCAAAACGTCCCAGTCCATATACGGTACTAAATATGAACACTCAAAAGCAGATGCTAAAAACATGTTGGGAGCAGCCTCGGTGTCTTCCACATGTGTTTTCTTCATGCAGCATTCTTCAAAACGTATATCTCACTTTGAATGATTTAGAATGGACTTTGACAGCACCAACCGTGCAGTAACTTCTCAGACCTTTCAGGTTATTTCAGGCCATGCTATCTTTCCAACGTGATCACCCAAAACTTAAAGGGCAAAGTACAAAATAAGATACTATAAAATTGCTGTAGTTGCTCTTCATTCTCCCTAATCTAACAGCTTGTTTACAGTACTATAAAACTGATGTTGTTGTAAGCCAAGCTGCCTGGAGTGGCTTGTATATTGGCCTCAATCCAGGGCTAGAATGACATTAAACACTGGGGAGAGGACTGTTTTTGGCTTTTTCATTGCATATGTGGCCCTCTTTGGGTGCCTCAAACCAGTGCCCCACCCGTGTGCTCGCCTCAGCCCACATAAACCAGGAGCATGTCTATAGTTTTGTCTTGCCTTGTACGGTTCACTTACAATTCTACATTTAAGAGTAATTAATGAGACATGCTCAGGCACTGGCACATGTGTGAGTTCTGCTAATCCTGTCCCTCCAATAGATGTGTGAGAGCAAATCCCCCCCTTCTATGCTTTCTATCTTTTGTGCAGAGATGAACTCAAGGGTGGTGTGACACTTTCTGCCCCCACCACAACCCCACCCCCTTTCTGGTTCTTTCAGAGGGAGATTCTCACGCCTTCCATTGTGTTTTGTTACTAGGTTACACACATGTTGTTTCTTTCTTGCATTGAGATTTAATTCAGACAAAAACAGATTAGTTTGGTATGTTGTTAGAATGCAGACATGTGGAAGATGTTGTTTGGACTAAGTTAAGTGTAATTCATAACATTGCTCATATCTTCTACACCCTATGTGTCTATGTGATGGGGTGTATTGGGAAGAGAAGAAAACATTTTGACTCACCATCAGAGCTGATAGTGTCTTGATTATCAGTGGGGTCTTGTCCAGTGTCTCTGTAATCCACCCAGTTGACCCCCTCCAGGCTGTCATAGCTGCTCTGACCCCTGTCCTTCACTGGAACCACTGTGAAATGAGGCATATTTTCATCACTATGTATCCCAGCTCCACATAGCAAGTTAGCTTGTTAGCCAGTTCCAGCTTCACAATAATGGCAACTACATTCCACCAGACTGTGCTCACTTCCTACAGGGGCCATTTCCATACTCCCCGCCCCTGGGACAGCCCCTTTTGGGTCCCTTCCACCTCATGTCTCCTCATCCCCAAGAAAAAGATAATAGAGAAGTTATTTTCTCTCTGACTTTATTTTGTTCAGGTGCAAGGAAAGTGCTGAGATAGTTCCAGTTGTTATCTATGCCCTTTTGACAGTAGTAACCTTTGACTATTCCGCTATGTTTCTATGTTTCTATATTTAGCACTGTCTCTCTTCAACGTGGCAGTCTGGGAAATAACAAAACTATGACAAACTTGGATGGGCAAATTGGAGGAGGGACTAAGAGATGACACATGATGATATAGTTTTGTGAGTGGATTCATATACCATGGGTGTATTATATTGATTACATTTCAGACACACAAAACATTATCCAATTCCATTCTCATGTTTAAAGGGAGGTAGGGAGACGCCAAAGCGTTTGTGGCCCTTCACCTCAGGTACAATAAAGTGAAGGGCCTTAAGAGCCATACGTTCCACATCAAAGGCCTCCTGTTCTAAAAGTGCAAATAACAAGGCAGTGTTTATTCGGTTCTCTTTAACTTCAAAGTTCACTCACATTTTATTTGTGTTATTATTTGATGATACATTGAACATAAAACAAGCACGGCAGAAAATAGCTGAACAATCCTGTGTTGTAAATTTACTTTGTAAAGTCCGAAATAAAAAATAAATGAATTGAAGTGTTGTAAAAAGGGTAGAAACGAAGTGTGTCGTAAAGAAGTGCCACAAGATGGCAGTATTAGAACATTTTAAATGCCTAAAAATATTGTTTCACGGGATTCCTGACATGGCAGCATTATTTCACGTTTTTCAAATTAAAAGAGATGTTTGTGTTATATTATAGAAAAGGTAACTGGAAGAACTTAGGGGGCAGCACCACACTCCCTAATGTCAGCTTGTTTATGAACCTCTTTTTTAATTTGTCTGAGAAAGAGATTGTATGGGTTTGATCAAAACAATGGTTTCTTTGCATTGTCATTGGTACACAGCCAAATCTAATTGGATGTGAAAGTTCAGCAGCCCATCTCTCTAGCGCTGGCATTGATTGGGCTTTTCTCATACTGTGCCTGAGGAGACTTAAGTCGATCCAATTACCTTTAGCTGCCATCATTAGTTTGACTTGGCCCCAAGGGTTTTTTCACTTGGTCCCCTCCACTGTCGCTGTGGACAATGCAGAATGCAAACAAACATGCTGTTCTCTCACTGCTTCATCGTAAACACAATTAAATTATTGTCTTATAACTTATTTTGCATGTTCAAAAATACACCCACCTGTCCCTGTATTGTCATAAATTGAATTTGCCTTTCATTTGGAAGGCAAAATTCTCCAATATAACTAATCCATCCTTCAATCAGATAAGAGCATCATCAAAACAAAAACCGACAGTCCATCCAAGCATAACAAATGTTGAACCCTGCATCAATTTAGACAAGCAGCGCAACAATAAACCATAGAAATATAACTTACACAACTTACAGATTTGTGATGGTCAAAATGGCAATTTGTACAATTCATAATCAAACCTTTGACCTTCAGAGGCCTGCAGTGTCAGAAATAGCCTCCACAGTACACACTCCCCATCCTCCCAGGAAGTAACCTCATTATTGGATTTGAGAATATCAACAAAACTCCTGACAGATTGCTAATAATATAGTGTGGAGGGGGGAAATGTGTCCTCCATTGAAGTGGTTCCCAAAGTGAGGGTCGTGGAACTTTAACTGAGGGTCCTGAGATTATATTTTTTTAATAGAAATGTATAATAATTTAATAGAATAGAATAGATGGAATAGATCTTTATTGTCTGTTCAAATTGAGCAGAGATTTGTCTTTCAACACGGCACAATTAAAAATAATTCATAAAACATACTTAAAATACATTTAGCAAACAGTTAATAATTTATGCAGTGCTACCGGTTGTTTAGAGCAGTGACTGCAGATGGGACAAACAATCTCTTGTAAATGTTTTTTCGGGCCAGCGAGGTTCTGTATCTCCTTCCTGATGGCAGCAATAATAATGTTGTTTTTAGTAAAATTACTATATTTTGTGGGAAACTCAGTCAGGTAACACAATAAATGACTCCAACAATCAACATTACAGTTAATGTAACATGTTTTAATGCGTCAAATTATGCTAATTGCAAATTCTAGTGTTTTTATGCAGCAAAAGGTTGGGAACCCCTGCCCTCGGTTACCTACAGCTTTTGCCTTTTACTTGTACAGTTCGACAACATTGAATAAGAGACAGTGATTGTGTAGCTGTGACCGAATGCAAAACATCATTTAGAAAGATGTCCATGGCATTTTAGCAGTGCCTGTCAGCTCAGGAAATGGCTCCAGTGTGTCATGATTAACATTAGCATTTAAATATGAACTATTACAGAGTACCACGCATTCTTGGGGGCAGCTCAGAGTATACCATTCATTGGATAAGGTGGCCCATGTGTAAACAGGAAATACATACATCATGCAGAAGTGTTCCCGTGGGATTTGGAAAGTTTGAACAAGAAACAAAGTTGGTCTGTCTGAAGACAGGGGAACCCTAACCCCTGTTTCTTTGCATGGGCAAAGAACCAAGCATGCATAGGGTACAGTAGAAAACAGAAGTTAAAAAAATATATGTTCTCGCCCATATTTTTATCACATTAGTTATTTTGGCTTAATGCTCAATGAGTCTGTGAGATTTCTGTTTTTGAACTACAAAACCCAGTCCTGCTGATCACGGGCACTGTTTTGCAATGGTTGATATATTCGGATATGTACGCAGCCTTCTACCTTTGCCTTTTCTTCAACATTACATCTTCTTTTTGGATTCAAATAGCATTAGCATTTGTGGCGTCTTTAAAGTCCACTGGCTCATACAATGGTCGTTTTTGTTTCCTGATTTAAGCAACTGGATTAGGAGAGGCCAAACGTCGTAGCTCAATTGGATGATGGGGCAAACCGGCGCGCCCAGAGTAAATCCTGCAAACTCCACAAAGAAAGTATGGAAACTCCACACAGAAAGGACGATACGGAACATATCTCATATCCATCTTGCTGTGAAGCATGGGCCACTCAGTCACAGTGCATAACATCCACTCTGTAACAGCAAAGATGTGGATCCCCTCTTACTCTTTATCCACTTCATAACATCCAGTCTTGCACCCTCCAACAACTTGTCCTGTGTTTTGCTCTATTCATCTTCTCGTAAACTCAGACACTCTTCCCTCGGCCAGATGAAGAACAGCAGGCCCACAGCATGATGCTGCACCCACCAGGTTTGACACCGGGGATAGTGTCAGGAGATTGATGAGTTAAGTTGGTTTTCTTATTCGTAAATGTCTTCAGTATTTAACTCAATAACTTCCATTTTGGTCTCAAATAACTACATCACCTTCTTCCACATGGTGATTGTGTTCCCCACATTGCCTCTTGTGGCCTTATTTTCAATACTGGCTTTCTATGTGCCACTTGTCCAACAAATGTATGTAGTGCATGACTAATAGTTGCCCAGATTTGCACAGGTTCCCCCAGGTAAGATATGAATGTCTGCAGCTCCACCAGAGTTTCCATGGCCTCGTGAGCTGTTAGTTTGGACAGGCAGCTGAGTCTTGTCATGATTTAAAAAGATTTCTGTATGATGTTGGGAAAGCTTGGAAAATCTTTCCATTAACAAGCCATGCATTAAAAGCCTACATAACTTCATCCCTGATTTTTCTGGTGAGTTTCGTGGACTTCATGACGCTGTTTTGCAACCAATATTCTCTTATCCAACCTTCAGCCATCACAGATCAGCTTTCATACTAAGATTAGATTACACTTAGAAGTTAGTTAAACATGTGAGTATTCATCAATAATAAGGAAAGTTCTAAAGGTTAGGGAGACATACTGAGTTGGCCTCACTCGGAGAAAAGGAGCAGAATACTATTACAAGCCTCACTTTACAGAATTAGATTTTTTTTTACAATAAAATCATGAATCATTTTTCTTTTGTTTTAATGTTTAACAATCACTTCTAATCACTACTTTGTGGTGGTTTTTCACACAAACATAAATGTTTTTTTGGTTATGATGTGCATGTACAAGTAAATGGAGCAAGAATACTTTTTCAAGCTACTGTATCTTATAATAATTTCTACAAAGTCAAGAGTCTAATTTCAAGCAGTAAAATAAATTAATAATTCTTTCCACCATACGGTTTGAAGATATTCTATTAGGATATATTTTCCTATGATCACTTATATTTCAAAACTATGTCAATACTTTGTCTCCCATCTTATGGGTTTTTTAAGAGTTTTTCCTTGTCGATGCAGGAGGGTCTTGTTGGACAGTTAGTGTCCAACAGAAAGGATTGGTGATGATCAGGACACTTTCTACAACATGTATGGACATTTTCTTCTGTGTGTGCTTTATATTTTTCATGTGTTTTAACTGTTGATTCTCTGACCTGTGTTGGTGATTTCAATGGTTTTGTTAAGTCCTCTGAGATGACTTCTGTTGTGACCTAGGGCTATACAAGAATAAATTGTATTGTATTGTATTGTATCCTTTGACTTTTGTTCATAAAGTATCTGCTTGTAACGCATTAGATGTATTGCTATTGGTTCTTAAAAAGCAAATTAAGGTTTTGCAATTACGCAGCAACATTAAGTCTTCCTTTCTGACTTTTATGTTGTAAACGTAATAAGAACTTGTAGTCTTGACCTTTGTGCTTTGAAAATCACCGGTCGATTAACACGGCCCAGACAAAAACAGTGTTTCTTCATCATCATTATTGCGTACACATCTTTACTCTAACCTTTCAATTTTATGTTTCAAAAAAGCAATATGATAAAGTTTCTTTAAAGGCCTTATTGACAATGTTTAATCTTTCTCTAGCTTTATTGTGCACATTAGACATTTATATTTTTTGTGCATGTGAATAACTTTTGGCAGCTGGTGTGGCTGTAATTGTGCTATACAAATAAAGCTGACAATGACATGTTGATCCGGTCCACAAACCTTTGCACCTCACAGTACATAATCAATTTGTGTTGTATATGATAAATAAAAGGATCCCAAAGTACTGTAGCCAACATGCTGTACTTTCTTATTGTTTCTAGGGTACAAAAATATTATGTTTTATTGAAAAGTGAAAGGAGAAGGTTTTATGTAATATAATATCCATATGGTCTGCCTCACGAACATTACCTGTCAATCATTAAATAATGTGTCTGTCCCAAGACAAATTTCTCCTATGGTAGACAATAAAGGAGTATCTTATCTTAATAATCTCAGCACCAGTCACACGTCCCCTTCTCCTGGGCTGGCACATGCTCAGATAATTGCAGAGAATTATTTTGCGGTTAGCGGAAAACACTGGTTCTTTGTGATTATGCCAAAAATGGAGGAGAAGCAAAAGCGAAAAACAGCTGTGGGGGACACTGAGAAGAGTGGAAAGACAGTAGAAGACCAAAAAAAAAAACAGTGGAAAACACATCTTTATCCGAGAGGCGGGACTTCAGGCAAAGTGGTCCTAAATGCCTTTGATTGAAGTTGCACCATTGACCATTATTGTCTATTAACATGCTGTGTATAGAAAAACAACACAATCACTTCCGTTAAATTCTTTATTTTAATATGTGTAAATATGTCATACTTCTTCATAGATACTGTATGTGTCAGTCACTCTCGACATCACATGGGTATGAGTACATTTACTTTCTGTAAACATAGTTCAGAAAAGCCAAGTGTTCGGTCACAGTTCATAATCGATGAGATAGCAGAACAGGAGACTTGTATACTTCTTACATACATACATCAAACACCAAGGTGATAACAATAAACATCAACGCTTAAAATACTTTACATTCACGTCTCGATATAAACAATTTGTTAAATAGCCTATATGTTTTTTATATATAATAAAAGAACGTACTTTTTAGATTCTTATTTATTACACATATATTCTTTTTCTCTTTGTGGCTTACCTCCTTCAAATATGCCCTACGTGTTTTATAATGATCTTTTTACAATAAATATTCTTGTTAAAAAATTATAATCATGAATTTCTCTCACATGCCAGGACTTGACATTGGAAACATAAAAACAAAAGGACAACATATTTATATAACATTCTCCATATAACAGTAGACAACACATACATCCGTCCTCACCAACATGAAAAGGTTCCAATCAGGGCACAACAGTAGCAACAGTCATGAAGGCTAATGTACATATAACTATCATCTATATTACTTCGCACAAAATAAGCCCTCCTTGGTTAGTTTAAAGCTTGTGTATGTAAATTCCCTTTAACACACAGGGGCCAATCAGACCTTTTCCTTGGGCCCGTGTTTTTAGATCCGGATGACATGGACAGGGGAGGCAGCCAGTTTGTCTCTGTAGGAACAAGAACTTTTTTAAAGTGCATAAGACAGGTTTCTGTTTAAAAATAATCTATTTTTATCTGTATTTTGTGGGATTATACATGTTGTAAATGTGAATGACACACATCCTGAATTTCTCCTACGGGGATCAATTAAGTACCTATCTTTCTATCTATCTATCTATCTATCTATCTATCTCTATCTATCTATCTATCCAAGCTGTAAGCACTTAGTGAAAATAGGCTGAACATTATATCTATAGAGGCAGTTAAACAATGACATCACAGTAGGGACATAAAAAAATGTAAAAAAAAATTGTACGATTTCCATTTTCCGGCCGTGTCTTGGTAGGTTTTCAGTTGTGCCGTTCTCTTTCCCAGACAATTTTCAAAGCATGGGACATTTTTCTATAACCTACCAATAACGCCTAAAATAATTTGCTCAGAATGCAATAAAGGAATCCCTTGTGATGTCATCATTTTACAATCAGGAGGTTAAAAAGTTAAATTATAGTAAATGTGCTGTTTGTTAAAAATGTATAATCTGCAATATTACTATGACTCTTTTAACAGATTTTGAGTAAAACGAGTTGATAAACCTGTCATGTCCATTTTAACGTTCAACAAACTTTATAGCGCACTGGTGCATCTCACAAAACATTGTAACAAACATGAAAAGTGTGACAATTGTCTTGTTCCAACAACAACAAACATGTTTCTCACCTCTCAGCCGTGTGAAAAGCAAGATAACAGTCTACACACTTGATATAGTGGGTTCCTGAGTCAACACTTGAAACAGTCTCTCCTTGTTTACAGTGAAATATGAAGCGTTTTTTGTTTTTTTTTGGTTTGATAAGGCACTGACACAGATGAGAAATTCTGCCGATAGAGGCGAGAACAGCATATCATGCTGTAACATAATAAATAAATAGCACAACGTATACTTATGTGTATACTATTGATAATAAACACAATAAATGTAATAAAAAAGTACAATCCAAACATTTACCTACATGTTGCCCCATTTGTGTGCTTAGTATGAAAATGGTGATATAATTCGTGTTTAAGTATAATGTTCCGACCTAGGGCAGCATGGGGGATCTTAGAGCTCAGAGAAAACCAGGATGTTCAGATGGCTAACCAGTGCTTCAGCTGTGGGCAAAAGAAATTCAAAAGATGACGTCATTCACAGTTTGTTATGGGTTTTTTTTTTGAGAAAGAAAAGGTAACAACTTACTTTGAATTGCCGTACGTCACCTTCGGCTACTTTGTGATAGTCTTGCTCAGGTGTGATACAATAGGCGATTCGCTGCGAAGAATGACAGCAACATTTCATTTATTTTGTTTCGCTTCTGGGTGTTCACATGAAATCCTCTATCTTCTGGTATTCTGCAGTTTCCCCGGAGTAAATTATAATAAGTATGATGCATTGGATTTATGTAGGACTTTGAATAATCTTTGAATGCGCTGGAAACGGCAGCAGGTCTGAGGTAGCCCTGTTCTTTACAATTGATATTTTTTAAGCTTTTTTTTGGCTGTAAATCTTACTGCAGACCAGAGCAGGGAGGATGCACGACCCGAACCTAGTAGATCAAGGAGACATCCACTGGAGGAATGCCATTTTTTCTTTTCTCCTCGGACCAGAGCAGAGAAAATGGTCCAAACCAAGCAGACTACGTACATTAACCAGATTATAGCAAACAGCTCATCACCAGCGACTGTTCCTCCTCTGCTGCTGTGACCTAATATACAGTATGTACACCTGAATTTCTCCTTCAGGGGATCAATGAAGCATCTATCTAATTGTAAATGATGAAAGGGGGCGGCCAATCTGAGCCCTTTTGACCACCACCAATCATCAATGGTAATGTGGGTAAAGTGTCTTGCCAAATAACAGAGGTCTTCCATCACACTGTTCTGGGCGGCATGTTGGCTGAATGGATAGTAGTCTCGCTTCTCAGCTAGAAGGTCCTGGGGTTAAATCCCGCTCGGAACAGGGCCTTTCTGAGTGTCTGCGTAGGTTTTCTCCGGGTGCTCCAGTTTCCCCTACCACTAACAACATGGTATGCGCCTCCTGTACTGGCAACCCCACTCCCAGTTATGTGTGGTGCGATGCTTACAACGATTGTAAAGCGCTTTGTGACTCTGGTCTGTGAAAGGCGCCATATGAATAAAGAGTACCTACTTAACTAGACATTTTGACAGTCTGGTATGTACAGAGTCTTGAACAACACATTTTATAGTCACAATATTAATGAATAACGTTGACAATCATAGAGTGCAGACCCCTTCCTAGAGGCACAGTTCCACTTGGTACTTTGCCCTAAAACCGTATTTATTAATATGTGTGCATTTGGGACTTGGTTTGATATTGGTTTTGATATAGCATCAATTTCTTTGTACAGAGACAGTGAAAATGGTGATTTAAGAGTTTTGGGGCATTCAGGTTTGTTTGAACTGATACACATGTGTTCATATGAAGATAGAGGCTGCACAGAACAGACACAACACAAACTCCTTTGCACTTGGGTTAGGGTTCGCTCTGTGGAGGCATTAGGTCTGATCAACAACAATAAATAACACGATCCTGACCTGCAGTTAAATCCATGCAGGGGAGGACTGGGGCAAAAAACAGTCCTGGACTCTGGTCAGTCACTGGTACAATTTAATATTTACTGTATAAAGACTGAGTTGTTTAAAAACAGATGTGCTCAATGCGGGCACTGCTCTATAATAAATCCTAAACAGCTTGTGTTTTCATGTTTTCAAGGGGGAAAAAACAGCACTCATTCTCCATATGTTCCTCTGCTCTCAGATGAAACAGATCATCAGAGTAAAGAAGTAACATGAGTGCGCTGCAGGGGGCAGGCCATGGTCATTTTATGAATTCATAAAACGCTGTGAGCTTGATAATGGTAATGTTCATGTGGCCGCACTGCATTTCACTGTTCTGCATTGAATAAATACATTAGCCATACTATCGATCCATCCATTTTCTTCCCCTTAATCCATTTCTGGGTCGGGCGGGTGTCAGTCAGAGCTGCTCCACAGGAGCCCTGATCTTTCAGCGGGGGCTTCAGGCATCAGTGGGAGTCATGAAGTAGGTCTTGTGGTGGGCTCGAACCCACAGCCTTCAGGCTCAAAGGCCAATGCTCTACCAACTGAGCTACTGTCGCCCCCTGGAAAAACTTCGATTTAGAATTTTTAGCAACAGTATAATAAGGTGAATTAAAGGGGCGTGGGGCATTTAGAGTAAAAATGTAAAAGATAGCAATGAACATAGACTGTATATATTAACTGACAGAGTCACACCTATCTCCGCCGTTCTAACAAATGGGCCAAAAAATGTGCTCTACTGGAGCTATCCAAAATGGTCGTGAGTGATCCCGCCCACAAGAAAATTGTGAAAAAACGCATCTGCGCATCTCCATTCATTTGAACGAGAGACTTCAAAGATTCACAGAGCGTAAACTAGAGTGGACCAAAAAAATTCACCCCCCCTCAGCATTGACACACATGTGGAACGGAGCTTTGGGCCAAGAGCCAACTTTTGCTTTTTCTTCTTCTGGGTCCACCACCATCGGCCTGGGGTGGTATTGCAAGCATGTCAGCGTACGTTTTTGGCCACTTTTGAGCTGGGACCCGCCCCCACTGGCAATGAACCGAACTCAATAATACATAATAACTGACGTCTGTAAAGGGATATGCAAAATGAAAGTAAAGCAGGAATACAATTATTAATATAAATCCTATTTTTATAATTTGATTTGTTTGTGTTATACTGTTTAATACCACCATTTTATGACACTATACTTTCGAAGTATTTAGTTGCATTCAATTATATCATATCAAATATATGTGCTAAAAAAAATTAACAATTTTTGTGTTTAAGAGCTTATATCAAATAATAATTGTAATTAATTTCAGCAACCCTACTCTTGTGAATGTTGTTCTTGAAATGTGTTGAGTTAGAAATCCTTATCACAACAAGCTTTTTTCTGTGCTGGAGTGGAACTGGCACTATTTGACCGATGAGTGATTCTGTAAAATGCTTTGATGATGAGGGTAAATAAATCCCCATTGGTTTGATGGACCTACTCTCCCTGCACTTGTCATGAGCTGAGAGCAGGAATGTTCCCTGATAAAGGAGAGTTATAAATGATAGTTTTTCAAGTTGAAGACTGTCTCTTATCACAACATCTACAAAGGGTTATGCAATGAGTTCTGTGAAGGGTGCGAGATCCTGTTGCATTAGTTCCACACATTAAAGCACTAAGTAGACCCTACAGAATCTAAATGACGGATATTTCCCTTTTTCACACAGGTTTTCATACTGACCTCCTTGAAACTTCCCGGTACAGTGCAGAATTTATACACGGCGTAAACAGGAACTAATAGCATGGATGACATGGCAATGCCCCAGCCAAGGACGTTAGACCAGTGAGGGAAGATGTAGTCATCGTACTTGAGGCTTGTTGCTGTTACGGTGCTGGCTATGACAACAAACTGTGGAGACAAATACAATGAGAGGTTTGATGACAATTGTTTAGTTCTATGATTTAGCACAAATGATTAAATACATTGAATGAGGCATACAGACGGAAAGGTGGAAACAGGCAGAACACATGTTATGAATTTCAGCACTCTATTTAACGCAATATTACTCAGAAAGTGACGTTGCCTGAGGACCTGTATATGCTCAATTCAAACAATTCTAACTTGATCCACCTGTTTGAGACACAGGTCCCACTTGGCCTTTATTCCCAGGGACCACTGCAGGCCTCTGTAAAGGCCATTCTACAAAACTCTGCCTGACATGGAACAAATGCCAGAGGGAATGCCAAAGGTGATGTGTGGAGAATTTGTGAAATCCATAATGTTAATATTCTACAGCAGGCATGTCCTCAGGCCCGCGAGCCAAATGTGGCCCGTTGTGTCATGTTATGTGGCTCTCAGCCTCGTTAACACAAAGTAGCCATTGAGGTATTTTCACAGTTTCGACTTCAGCTCTACAATATAGTCATGATATATCTTGTTGTAAAGATTATTTGTATATACTATCATGTTTTTGATTGCAGCAGTAATGTACCCTTTGTGCGAATCAATGTTGACATACAGTACCATACCCCATTTTAAAGGCCAGAACAGACCGAATCTAGTCCAATCCATGTTGTTGGCCACTGCGGAAGCCTTTTAACTAAAGTGGCCCCAGTTTAGACATCCCGGATTTACAGTAATAGCAAAAAAAAAGTACTGAACTGACCTTGAATTTTTGTTATCTGTACTTTTTACATCCTTAAGTGAATACTTTGACTTTGAATCATTTTCAGTGACTTGTACATAGAGATTTTGCGTTTAAGCCCCCAGCTTGTTTGTAATGCACTATTGCTTCAAGTTTCTAATGCTGACTAAAGCCTAGCGCACATCGACAGAGAAACTGGGGACAACTAGTTGCAAGGCGGCTTTTGGCAACTGAGAGGAGATGGTGGGAGATGATCAGTTGCCGAAATCGGTCGATGTGCGCGCTCTTACAACTGGAGATGAACAGTCGGTCTCCAGTTTCAGTCAGTTGCCCGTGTTCTACTTTTCGGCAACTAGTTGTCCTCAGTCTCGGAGATATGACCCGATGTGCGCGCTCCATGCGCCGCTCCGACAACGTGTGTGTATTGCGTGTATTGCGAGCCCGCAACAGTTTATGTCAGAAAACACACTGTAGTTGACGGACAGTTGCTGTCGATGTACGCGCTGTTATTCCCGAGACTGGTCTGCTACTGGGAGTTGCCCGTTTTCGCCAGATTGTCGATGTGTGCGGGGCAGCCACTCGTATGCGACGGATATAATCAGTTGCCAGTCCGATGTACGCTAGGCTTAAAGGTGAAAACATTTGCTCTGCTCAACCTGGAAATATGTGTTAAATGTATGTGTTTTTCTACAGGGGTATTTTAATACTGCTGAATCTGCACTTACTGCAGTAACAAGATTGAGCACATTCTTAGTATTAAACCTATGTATCTGTATTTATTACTATGTTAATTGCACCTCGCCATATTTGACCCGGAAACATCATGTGCTTTTAAACATGGAAATATATATAAGTTAAATTCCAGTATGTCCAGGTGTAAAATAACATTTCAAAAAAGATAAGCAGGTACGGCACATAGCACAAAATGGATGTGTCACTGTTTGTAATTACATTTTTCCAAATGTATCACAGCATGCATGCAGCACTGCTAAATCAAAGTTCAAATCTCGGACAAGCACACCATTTTCCTCTGAGGCATGAAAGCTTGTCTGTGAACAATTTACCTCCACAAACAATTGTTGACACTGTGTTCATTTATAATGTTTTGTTCTTTTTGTTTTATAAACAATTATTCCTGACTAAAGCTGGTAATTTGCAATATTTATTTAGATGATGTTGTAGACAACTTGGTGAATGAGAGGAAGTGCGTGAACAGTTGACAAAGCTCTGCTCTTCCGCTAGAGCACGTGGACCGATCTACTGTTTACCACAGGGACTGGTGTGAGGCACCACAATGGAAGAAGTGTGTGTTTGAACTCCAGGTTCCAATAGATAACACGAAGGAGGGTGACATCTACTGGGTATATAAACCCAGCGACATGTCACCTATAACTAACTATCAACCCCTAAACACAAATGTTATGAGAAATATGTCTCTGGATTTTTTTTATTAAACTTTTCCTTTAAAAAAAGTCAAATAGGACATGTACATGTGGACCTATTATCCAGGGACGCATATAAGATTCAATTCAATTCAACTTTATTGATCTCACAATGGATATGAGATGAAAATATTACATTGCATTTGTCATTTGTCTTTTCAAGCTAAAATATGTGTTTTACCACCAAAGAGAGGAGTTCAAAATTGAAAATGACTGACTGCAAATACAGCCATGCAATATTTAAGAACATAATTTCACCTGATAAATTTCACCTAAACTAATTCATGGGCACTACATTAGTTTAGACAGAAAGTTTACATTTTTGTGCAAACAACTGCTCCGCTCTGTGTTTGATGAGGGAACAATGTTGAAACATGATTGAAAGCTAAAATAAATCTAATAATTATATAGACCAATTGTACTTTAATAATGTCCAATCATTAGGTTAGTGCCGTCAATATGTTGTTTTTGTTTTCTAACTGACTGAGTGAACCTGGATTTCAATGCCTTCAGTGTCTCAGTGCATTGCTTTGAGTGTGATTCTGTGGATCAGCGGAACTTTCTGGGGATGTGCATTGGAATTTGTGGAACTGCTGCAGAACTGATCATTAAATCACCAAAAAAAGCACTCGTAGGTGAAGTGAAGTTCCATTCCCTCATTTGCCTGACAAAGCTAAAGCGGAAATTCAGACTGGAAAACAAGATAACTTAGCTCACAGCGCACAAAGTCCTTCTGCTGTTGCCCACAGCAACAGTAATCAGTCAATCACACTCAGCTCTGCAGCGCCACACGCAAATCCTCCTCTGCAGCCATCAGGCACTCCCCGCATCAGCTTCACATCGCGCAGAAGCTCCATCCAAGCAGCAGCTTCATTCATGCTGCAACCCTACTCCTCCCCATGTCCACCTCGTTCCAGACCAGTTCCTTCATTCTTCTCCTAGCTACCACCATCTCATCTCAAAATCTCTCTCCCTTCTCTTTTTCCTTCTTCTGCAATTGTGCAGTGCTCTGCCGGGGTTGGGTTGCGTGTCATAATATATTCTATTTGCAAGAAAGACGGTAGAATAATTTTTGACAAAGTTCCATTCCTTAATTAATATCCCGGTCCAGGCAGTGAGCAGAAAAATGAAATAATTTGTTAATTGTATGAGAAATGCAGTTCAACCATAACAATCTAATCAAATGAAAGACAGAGAGACAAAAAGACAAACAAACCGTGGTGATTGCATTACCCCCTGGTGTGGGTAATGTAATTCTGTTAACATATCAAAGTGTGCTGTAAGTGTTGCTCTCACCAGCAGGAAAGCTGGGCTCACATACTTCCAGCACAGCCTCCAGTACAGCCCTGGCCTAAAGCCCATCATTTGCTCAATATCATCACTGAAGCGGTCCACACCTGAAGCACACATAGAACAAACGTTACATTAAACTAGTTCACAGACACAGTGTGTTTGAAAATATATATTCCCACTGTGAGGTTTAGAAAGACAATGCTGAACTCCTTAATACTCCGCTCACTGCATGCCCTGTTTTCTTAGAGATTGCATCATGATTGTCTTTCTAAAATTCAATAACCACCATGTCTGTTCTGTTTTGTGAGTGTGAGTTTCTTACCATAAAACCATGACACTCCAATAGCCTCAATCAGCACACCAAACAGTATGGATGTCCCAGCCGCATACTTATCAAGCAGTGTTAGCACATAGATTCCACCCTGTACATGGGACACGATACAGCTGTTAAATAATGTTCAGTCTTTCAAAAAATACTGGTTTGTCTCTTGTACTGTAGTTGCGAATGATGGATGGGTGAAAGTAAGTATGTGTGGTGCACTTGGGGTAAGTGAGAGATGTGAGGGCTAATGTACTGTAGGCATGTATGTGTTTTGACATGTAAAGGACAATAATGTAACAATTCGGGTCACATGTTAGATGTACCTATGAATCGGTGGCAGAAACGAAAATGGAAATATGAATAAAATATTTACCACAAAAAAATAATAATAAGAAAAGTCTGGAGATGTTTGTACATTTGGACATAATTCATAGAGTTCAGGATGATTATCTAAAACATAATCATCAAGCAGAAGTAATTCTAGTGCACCTATCTCACAAAGAGTCAAAGGGTTTTTCCATGCAGCAATCCAACGCATTTTCCACATCCGTGATTATAAATAAGCACAACCTAACTGTGTATTCTGAGCTGCAATTACACATTACTGACAGTGCCCAAGGGGGTCAAAAGAGCAATAACAACAAAGACTGCGTTTATCAATGCTAGAAACTCTTTTCTTGTTATATTGAAGAATAGCATATGAGAAGTGTTATTTACCTTCGAGATAAGAACATAAATTAGATTTGAAGGATTGCAAATGGAATGTTTTTGGCGAGTTAGCGTGTTGTTACCAGTATCATGAGGTATCAGTTTTCTTCTCTGCACGCAAGTTACCACTATTAATTCAGAATAGGATGCTTTTATCTCAAACAGCGCTCCAAAAAGCAGTATAACAATGTAATGTTTAATGGATCTTAAAGTTGTGGTATGTACGTGTAAAAGGAGTGCAAAATAATTCACTACTGACATTTGTTATACAGGACAGAGCAATCAGAAAAGTCCCAAAGGCTGTGGCGAAGGTGAAGGCCTTCCTATTCCTCTTGAGAATCTTAAAGTCATCGGTCAGACCGGTGATGACGGCCTCCATGCCTCCCATCTACAAAATGAGCACAAAGTCAGACAGGAAAGGACAATACCAGCTCATTATCGTCACATCAAGTAAGCACTCACTGCACTGTCAAGTCCCAGAGTCAGCAGCATGATGAAGAAGACAATGGCCCAAAACGTGGAGCCAGGCAGAGTGGAAATGGCTTCTGGGTAGATTATGAACACCAAACCGGCCCCTGGGAAAGTGGGAAAGTGTCAGGAAATAAATGTCTTAAGATTTTGGTGGGGCTATTAGTGGCTAAACGATGGAAGCCCTTTCATTCGCTGTCTTGCCGGCAAGACATTTTTGGACATTGCCTATTTGGAGCTCTCCACTGCGTTTCGTTTTTAGGACAGAATCCTAGACTGTATACAGTTAGACGTTGCTAACTCCCTTGTGGTCATAGACTAAGTTTTGCTCAGAGTAACATGAATTGAGAAAAAAATAACAACAAAAAACATCACTATCATTATTTTGGGCTTAAAACATCCATGGTTTAGCACTCTCTTCAATCAGGGTGTTTTTGTATGATATTTTCTTAGTACATCCAGATATGAGCCTGAAAATCTGACCAATCAGGAGCCTTCTGTCGCAGAATTAGGCTTAAGCTAGCTGATTGGCGTTTATTAACTCGGCCATTGCTACCAAAAAAAATTACATGCGTTGCGCTCCACATTTCCCCTAAAATGGCCTCAAATAGTCCGAGCTCCTCCAGTGTTAGGCTAACACTATGGGTGACATCCACACTCTCCTAATATACAGTCTATGTACACAATTGACAATATCAAGTCAAAATTTGTATTCACGTAGATTGTGTTTGTGTCCTGGGCAAAACAAAAAAAAGTTACTAAACTACTTACCCTCAGTGGCTACATCTTCTATGTTCACCCCATGTTTGTAAGCCATGTACCCAAGCACTGAGAAGATGGCAAATCCGGAAAAGAAACTCGTAACACAATTCACAGTGCTTGTTAGAAGGGCATCCCTGAGGAGAATAACAAAAATGAAAAATTACAAGATATTTAGAATCATCAGTATATTCAAAATTATTGCTTAGTTGTGATTATGCATTTGATACACATAAGTTTGTCAAAGCTGATATCGGGGAAAGACCATAACATTTAAGAAACTAATCAGGCAAACCACTGTAATGGCCTTATGAATGTCCATCCATCCATCCATTTTCTACCCTTTAATCCATTTCTGGGTCAGGGGGGTGGCAATCAGAGATGCCACCCAAGTCTCATAGCACCAGCCCCTCACTGATCCTCTGCAGGTGGTGAGTCCACAGGAGGACGGCTGCTCTCTGAGTGTGAGCATAGCCTTGATCTTTCAGTGGGGGCTTTGGGCAAAGTGGGGTTAAGTGTCTTGCCCAAGGACACAACGACAGCAGTCATCAGTGGGAGTCGGTGGAGAAGGTGCAGAGGTGGGAATTGAACCCACGACCTTCTGGGCTTAAGGCCAATGCTCTACCAACTGAGCTACTGTCGCCTTATGAATGTGCGCTTATAAATGTTGCTGCAAGGTAGGATTTATCTGGGGGGTATAATGTAAAATAAATAATTCACTTCACTGATTTTTTGCCAACAGCATTTGCTTATAACTGAGGCACTGCAACCAATTATGTGGAAGAAAGATAAGACGAACTCAATCCAATATCTGCTTTCAGTGAGGGGTAACAGCGCATAATAGCCAACACACAGCCCCAGGCCATGACTTTTCCCCTGTTTTCCTTCTGCAGTTTGTTCAAACACTATGTTTTGGAAGTCACATGCTTACCTGTAACAATTGTTGTCAAACTTGTTGTAACTGGAAAACGCAATGAGCACACCGAATCCAGCTCCTAAAGAGTAAAATATCTGTGTGGCAGCGTCTATCCATACCTATATTGAAAACACAGACAGACATGTGTATTTCTGAGTAAAAGGTGCATTCCACATTTGTCCTTGTGGCTCTAAATTAGGGCTGCATGATATTGGAAATTGGAGCAATATTCGATATGAGTGTCGATATTATTGCGATATTTTTGTCTTTCACCTTAATTGCAATTTGCATTGAATCAGAATCAGAATAAGAATCCTTTTATTGCCATTGCCATGTGAGTAACATGTGAGTAACAGTACTAAATTGCTTTGGCTCTCAGTGTAAACAAGTTAAAGCAGAATAAAATCAAAAGCATGCATAAATAAAATTCTACATACATTTCTACAGTTTACTATATGCAAGTGCACTAGGTGTACACAATAGACCCTTAAGAGTGCATATACCTTCAAATGCATATATTTATATATTTTTTTTGTTGTTCTTGTTGATGTTTCTGTCTGTTTTGTTAAAAATATATATACTGTATGTATATATTTATTTTATTTTTTTGCGCACCTTTTCGATAAGGATATCGCACCAATATCACAATAACAATATTTTTTTGATATATCGTGCAGCCCTAATCTATATGTTGATATTTTGCCACTGTTGCTTGTCATTTAACTTTCTTTTTAGATGTTAGACTTAACTAAGTACTCAAATCATGTATAATTGAGGAACATACATGTGTTAAACCAATGAGATGCCATTCATCACATAAGCAGGTATTGCATTGCTTCTATGTTTAAACGTCACGTATGCAAAGGTTTTGCAAATTCTTATTTTCTCAACATGTATCTGGTTCAGTTAAAGCCTAGAAAGGCTTTTTGCATGCTCTGCTTCTAATCTAAATGGGTCTTTACATAACTGCCTGTTAATGTTCTCAGTGGTAAACTTGTCCTCACCCTGACAAATACATGGTGCACGGTCCAGATTAAATCAGTGTAATGTAAACAACTGTTCATGGATTCAGTGTGTTTTTCACCACTGGATGAATCAGACATTAGGCATGTGGAGAATTTTTCCACATACAGTAAATACCGCAATGAAACTACTAAATTACGTAGAAAAAGGTGGAAAACTCACCTCCAAATTGTTGAGCCTTTTTAAGTCGATGTGGAGATAAGCTCTAATTCCATCCATTGATCCTGGCAGAGTCACTCCTCGGATCAGCAGCACGAAAAGCACGACATAGGGCATGGTGGCAGTAAAGTATACCACCTGAAAAACACACAAATACAAGTTCACTTT
This sequence comes from Knipowitschia caucasica, assembly GCA_964034765.1. Classification (NCBI taxonomy): domain Eukaryota; kingdom Metazoa; phylum Chordata; class Actinopteri; order Gobiiformes; family Gobiidae; genus Knipowitschia; species Knipowitschia caucasica. The sequence goes on from OZ035826.1 coordinate 31,558,775, forward strand.
TGGTAGAATTTCATATTTATGATTTTAATGCCTTTTTTTCTTTTCTTGTTTTGTTAAGTTCTTTGAATTTTCTCATGAACCTCTTTTATGATTTAGTATTTGTGCATCTGATCAATCAATGCGGATCAATCACATGATCAAATCAAGCCATGAATAACAAGGTTATGAAGAAGCCTTTTACAAGGTAAGTCCATTCCGATATCCAAAAGTATTGTAATGTAAAGTTGATTTGCGTAGAATTTGCTGCGACTTATAATTAGGTTAAGCCATTGGTGGTCAAAACAACAGGAAACTCATTCTGTAACATTCTAGGTTTGGGGAAATAAAGATATGTGCGGGCCATACCTTCCCTGACGACTTGACACCTTTCCACAAACTGAAGAAGAGAATGAACAGCACTGCCAGCAGACACAAGGACAGGTCCCACTGTGGCATGCCCAGGTCATGGATCCCTCTGCTCTTGTGGAGGTGTAGCACACCACGTCTGCACAGAACAACAACAACCACATCATTCCCTGGCAGCACCACTTCACGAACTGTTTTACAATGTATTATTATATATTATTGAAAGATTACTCATAATCTTTCAATATTATGAATTCATTTTAAAGGTACTTACAGAGTTGAGCCATTTCCCAATAATCATAGTCTTTGGTCTATTGCCTTGGCCATGCCGTCATGATAAGGAGATCTAGTTATGAAAAGTGCATAGCTGCAGCTCTCCTAAGAGCCAGCTTTGATGACAGTTGTGTTATGAACAGGCAAAATGTGACCAAGGCAGCAGCCCCAGCTCTGGTCACACTCAAAATGACACTCCTATTGTTTGCAGTAGCACGAGCAGCAACTACAAGCGTGAGACTAACTGTTTACAGGAGACTGTCATCCACCTCTCTGGGCATTCAGGACAAAGCCTTCAATTCATCCACACTTTAGAGGCCAATGTATGACTGCGTACGATAACAGTCACTTTTCACGTGTTTTTGTTATGCTTCTGTGCTATATAAATTATTCACAAAATAAAATAAGTACAATGTTAAACAATTTGTCAATAACACACTGTTAATGATAAACAAATTCATATATACAATAGAAATAACTAGGTATTTGTGGAAAGCTGTGTATTTGGTGGAATATGTCTGCTTCAGGAGCCACAGTAGCTACAGCTCCAGTTACATATTGGAATGCACTTAAACTCTTAGTTGTTATTCCTGGCACTGGATACAAATCCATGACGTGTGGCTGGTTTGTGACAGTGTTTATCCTTCTCCTTGTGGCACACAGAGGTAAGACAGGTGTGGACATTTACCATGATGTTTCGAATAGTAGTTGCATCTATCCCTCTCTTTAAACTTTAATTTATTTTTATTTTTTCCAATTATTGTCATCCTGAAACACATTGAGGATATGATTCTTGTATGAGATTTGTATGAGAAGTTGTATCCAGTGGGGGCGGGTCCCGGCCAAAATGATGTGCGCTGACATGCTTGCAATACCACCCCGGGCCGATGGGGGTGGACCCAGAAGAAGAATTAGCCAATGCTAACATATAGCATTAGCTGACCTCTCGAAAACGTCTTTACAGGATGGACCAAAAGTTGGCTCTTGGCCCAAAGCTCTGTTCCACATGTGTGTCAATGCTGAGGGGGGTGATTTTTTTTTGGACCACCTTATTTTACTCGCTGGGAATTTTTTAAGTCACTCGTTTAAATGAACGGGGCTCGTGCCGGCTGACGCATCCGCAGATGCGTTTTTTTTCACATTTTCCATTTTGAATCATTCCATGAAAGCCCAATTTTTGGCCCATTAGTTGGAACGGTAGAAATAGGCGTGACTATGTTCGTTAATATATACAGCCTATGGTTGTATCACACTAAATCTATTGGCCTTTTTATGTCTGTTATTGATTTTATAGGTCAGGGTTAGAGTCAGAGTTTCACCATTTGCCTGTTTCACATCAAATTTCTGATTAACTGAAGGGTGACTGATGGATTAATATTGACGGTTGACTTGTTTGGATACAGTGGTTCAAAAAAAAAAATGGGAAAAGGGAAAGGACCAGATCAACACGAACTTCTGAAGTTTTCAAGAGTTCACAAGAGTCGGATGCAGCCACTCTTCTATCTCATCTGATATCTCCAGAGGTCTAGAGGAAGATAGATAGTGACAAGAGGATACAATTTGTTTGCAAGGGGAATTTATAGTTTGGACATCTTGAGTTGGCGTAGCAATGCCCTTAGGTCTCCTTGTTCATTTGATAATGCTGATAGCAGCCTGTAAGTGCGCACTATAACATCAATCCTTGTCCCTTTTGTCCTGTTACTCTAAACACATTTAATCTTATCACCACTCAGCAAACTGCCTGTACACCACTTTGCAGTTTCACCAGTTTCCCTCTGTGAGTGATGTTGTGTGCATACTTAGTTCTCTAAATATTGGGATTTTCATTTTTTTTTTTCCTCCAAGGGAACTGTAGACACATAAAATATCAATCTCAGCAAAATGTTTCATTGATTGTTGTCTTCATTCAACTGTAAAAGCACTTTAAGTGAATGCAATCAATGAATAGGTCACGTGAAAATGGACAAATTGAACTCTTTAAAAATGAATAAAAATGAGCGTCTGGACCAGTGCGGAGCAGTCCACTAATTTAGTTTCCCTCTCACATATTATTCATTTGAATCCAAGGACATGTATTTCCATGACACAATCAGACACGGTTCTCTTTTAGCCAGGATCAGCGCAAACCCTCCAACGACAGTAACTCGTGCAACTGAATGGTGCTTTTATGATCATAGATACTGAGTGTAGTTGTGCATATTTAGGGAGCATTTTTTGTCGTTCTTCTCAAAAACTGTACATCCATTCTATAGCAGGTGATCCAGGCCAGTAGCAGTGAGGAATGGGCAAACCACATACAACGTTTAATGCCAAATATGCTCACGGGAATAATAAACTATAGGACTGCTACTTAGCTTCTCAGACATTTTACGTGTACAGTATTTCAACTTTTTTTCTATTTGGTGCTTTCCCCAATAACATGCACGCCTAACATTGCAAAGATGTTTGCACGAATGTCTTGCTGAGTGTCTTCTCTGTCTCAAAGCCTGTGTTTATTTAAGCTTGGCTCGAGCATAAAGAGAACAGTGGCTTGTGACCCCTTTGTTGCTGTCTTCCAGTTCCAGGGCAATAATCGTTTTATTATTTCAGTTCCTTTAATCAGACAATGTGCAAAACTTTAGAGTAGGTCGGAGATCATGTTCACATCCTGAAACTTGGGGTGGGCCAATTTCTTGTAACAATATGGCCAAAAACATTCCTGTCAGTTTTTCAGTCTCCTCAATTTTGACATTTGTAATTTACCATGATGTATAATCATTCCTATCAAAACAAAATAAAACATTCAATATAATTTAATTTGAAATAAAAAGTGAAATATATATACTAACTAAAGAGGCACCAATTCACGTTTTCTTGTGTCCAATACCTGATATGATACAATACTGAAAAAAAAAACCTAGCGCAATTGTGGCTTTTCACTTCATGTACTGTAGTCCTGCAAGTAACAACAGGACAACTTTGTTTGAATAAAAGTTGAAACTATTTGACTGTATAAATAGTATTTATACAGTCAAATAGTTTCAACCTTCATTAAATAGTTTTACATCAACTGAAAGGCCTAATCAGGATCGACCAAGCCCCGGCGATCCAAGATGGCGCCCTATTCAAATGAATGGTTGTGCTCAGTGGCGCTTTGTGACGGCATGGGGGCTGAAAGATTAGCGGAAGTTGCCTGAAACTCGCAAAGATCTATGGGAAACTCGCCTGTATTTGGGCATCGTCTGGTCCTCCCGGTTCTACGCAGTGTTTGATCTCCCATAATGCGTTGCTCCAAACACGCGTGTGTGGGTCTCACACCGGGTCTCAAGCACGTAGACAGAGGGGCTCGGCCGCGCTCTGACCAGTCAGAGCAGTTCATTAGAGCGGGAGTTAGAGCGAGAGCCAGACGAGCAGAGTTTGTGGCACGAAAGTGTGGATTTAAACAAAACCGAAGGATTTAAGAAGAAAAAAAGTTCAGGATGACAAGGGACACTAAAATCCCCACAAAATCCGACCTTTATGAAAGCTGTAGGTTCTCTGTCAGCTGAGGTTGAGCTGTTTTAATATGCATTGAGTTCTATGGGGAAAATTTCTGGGTAGCCCACGTGAATTTAGTCTGGTCTAGTCTGCAGTACTGCGAGAATCCCCCGAGCACATGGGTTATTCAGCTACAAGCTAGTAATACCCTATCCAGTTAATATAATAGATCCATGGGATCGACCTAGTCAATACCAATACCTGGTCCAACATTATTTCCAATATTAACATCTAAATTCAATACAATTGTTGTATCAGCCTCTCTATCCATCTCTAATGGTGCTTTCAGACCGCCAACGCTGGAACGCACATTCTCTAGTTTTCAGACGCACGGGACTTCACACCAGAATGTCCTGGCCAGCGCCGGAAGTGACGGAAGTAGCAGGCGGACTTTGATGCTAACGGAGTAAGCTAGCAGGTTTTTGTGTTAAGTTCGTCTCCAATAAGGCAGCTCTGCAGGGTCTCTGTGTCCAGAAACCTTCCACGGACTTTATATAAACAGTTGTATGTGTTCACGGAGGTGCGCAATAAGTTTATTTTATTATTAAATGGTACTTCCGCATCGGCGAACACTCCCCCCTGGACTGCCACCTTAACGTGGTGGGGGAGTTTGAGTACTCGGGTGATCCTGGGAGCTATGCTGTCTGGGGCTTCATGCCCCTGGTAGGGTCTCCCATGGCAGACAGGTCTCAGGTGACGAGTCAGACGAAGCGCAGTCCACAACCCGTCATGGATCGCACAAAAAAAGAACAAGTGACGTCGCCCGGCATGGCGCAGCCGGGGCCCCACCCTGGAGGCAGGCCTGGGGTCGGGGCCCGAAAGCGGGCGCCTGGTGGCCGGGCCTTAGCCCACGGGGCCCGGCCGGGCTCAGCCCGAAAGGACGACGTGGGCAGTCCCTCCTGTGGGCCCACCACCCGCAGAGGGGTCCGTGGCGGCTCGGTGCAGAGAGGACTGGGCAGCAGTCGAAGGCGGAGACCTCGGCGACCCAGTCCGCACACCCAACATCTAGCTCTTGGGACGTGGAACGTCACCTCACTGGGGGGGAAGGAGCCCGAGCTTGTGGGGGAGGTCGAGAGGTACCGACTAGAGATAGTCGGCCTCACCTCCACACACAGCTTGGGCTCTGGAACCCAACTCCTTGAGAGGGGTTGGACGCTCCACTTTTCTGGTGTTTCCCGCGGGGAGAGGCGGCGAGCTGGGGTGGCCATACTCATTGCCCCCCATCTCAGCCGCCACGTGTTGGAGTTCTCCCCGGTGAATGAGAGGGTCGCGTCCCTCCGCCTTCGGGTGGGGGACAAGTCTCTCACTGTTGTGACGGCCTACGGGCCTAACAGCAGTGCAGAGTACTCGGCCTTCTTGGAGTCCTTGGGAGGGGTACTGGACAGTGCACCGCCCGGGGACTCCGTCATTCTCCTGGGGGACTTTAACGCCCATGTGGGAAGCGCCAGTGACACTTGGAGAGGGGTGATCGGGAAGAACGGCCCCCCTGATCTGAACCCGAGTGGTGTTCAGTTGTTAGACTTCTGTGCTAGTCACGGTTTGTCCATCACGAACACCATGTTTGAGCACAAGGGTGTCCACCAGTGCACGTGGCACCAGGACACCCTAGGCCGGAGGTCGATGATCGACTTTGTTGTCGTATCATCTGACCTTCGGCCGCGTGTTTCGGACACTCGGGTAAAGAGAGGGGCAGAGCTGTCAACCGATCACCACCTGGTCGTGAGTTGGATCCGCTGGCAGGGGAGGAAGCCGGTCAGACCTGGCAGACCCAAGCGTGTAGTGAGGGTTTGCTGGGAACGTCTCGCTGAGACCCCTGTCAGACGGACTTTCAACTCACACCTCCGGGAGAGCTTCTCCCAGGTCCCGGCGGAGGAGGGGGATATTGAGTCTGAGTGGACCATGTTCTCTTCCTCTATCGCCGATGCGGCGGCTCGTAGCTGTGGTCGCAAGGTCTCTGGTGCTGGTCCCGGCGGCAACCCCCGAACCCGGTGGTGGACACCGGCAGTAAGGGATGCCGTCAGGCTGAAGAAGGAGTCCTATCGAGCCATGATGGTTCGAGGGACTCCTGAGGCAGCTGTCCAGTACCGGCAGGCCAAGCGTGCCGCGGCCCGGGCTGTTGCAGAGGCAAAAACCCGGGACTGGGAGGAATTCGGAGAGTCCATGGCGCATGACTATCGGTCGGCCTCGAAGAGATTCTGGCAAACTGTCCGGCGCCTCAGGAGGGGGAAGCAGTTCTTTGCCAACACCGTGTACGGTGCGGGGGGTGAGCTGCTGACCTCGACCGGGGATATTGTCGGACGGTGGAAGGAATACTTCGAGGTTCTCCTCAATCCCCCCGTCACGTCCTCCGCTCCGGAGGCAGAGGCTGAGGATGTTGGGGCGGATACTTCTGTCACCCTGGCAGAGGTCACCAAGGTGGTTGGCAGCCTCCTTGGTGGCAAGGCGCCGGGAGTGGATGAGATCCGTCCTGACTATCTAAAGTCTCTGGATGTTGTAGGACTGTCTTGGCTGACACGTCTCTGCAACATCGCGTGGCAATCGGGGGCGGTGCCAATGGAGTGGCAGACCGGGGTGGTGGTTCCTCTCTACAAGAAGGGGGACCGGAGGGTGTGTTCCAATTATCGTGGGATCACACTCCTCAGCCTCCCTGGTAAGGTTTACTCCAAGGTACTGGAGAGGAGGTTACGGCCGATGGTCGAATCTCGGATTCAGGAGGAGCAGTGTGGTTTTCGTCCCGGCCGTGGAACACTGGACCAGCTCTACACTCTCCATCGGATACTCGAGGGTTCATGGGAGTTCGCCCAACCTGTCCACATGTGCTTTGTGGATTTGGAGAAGGCGTTCGACCGTGTTCCCCGGGGTGTCCTTTGGGGGGTCCTCCGTGAGTACGGACGGCCCTCTGCTGAGGGCCGTCCGGTCCCTGTATGACCGGAGCCAGAGCTGCGTGCGCATTGCCGGCAGTAAGTCAGACCTGTTCCCTGTGCACGTTGGCCTCCGCCAGGGCTGCCCTTTGTCACCGGTTCTGTTCACTGTATTCATGGACAGAATTTCTAGGCGCAGCCAAGGGTCGGAGGGGGTCCGGTTCGGGGACCACAGGATTTCATCTCTGCTGTTTGCAGACGATGTTGTCCTGTTGGCTCCAACGAACCAGGACCTACAACATGCACTGGGACGGTTTGCAGCCGAGTGTGAAGCGGCTGGGATGAGAATCAGCACCTCCAAATCTGAGGCCATGGTGCTCGACCGGAAAAAGGTGCCCTGCCCTCTTCAGGTGGGTGGAGAGGCCCTTCCTCAAGTGGAGGAGTTCAAGTATCTCGGGGTCTTGTTCACGAGTGAGGGAAGGATGGAGCGTGAGATTGACAGGCGGATCGGTGCAGCGTGCGCAGTGATGCGGTCGCTGTATCGGACCGTTGTGGTGAAGAGGGAGCTGAGCCGAAAGGCAAAGCTCTCAATTTACCGGTCAATCTTCGTTCCCTCCCTCACCTATGGTCATGAGCTTTGGGTAATGACCGAAAGAACAAGATCGCGGATACAAGCGGTCGAAATGAGCTTCCTCCGCAGAGTGGCTGGGCGCTCCCTTAGAGATAGGGTGAGGAGCTCAGTCACACGGGAGGAGCTCGGAGTAGAGCCGCTGCTACTCCACGTCGAGAGGAACCAGTTGAGGTGGCTCGGGCATCTGTTCCGGATGCCTCCTGGACGCCTCCCTGGGGAGGTGTTCCGGGCACGTCCCACCGGGAGGAGGCCCCGGGGAAGACCCAGGACACGCTGGAGGGACTATGTCTCTCAGCTGGCCTGGGAACGCCTTGGAGTCCCCCCGGACGAGCTGGAGGAGGTGTGTGTGGATAGGGAAGTCTGGGCGTCTCTGCTTAGACTGCTGCCCCCGCGACCCGGCAACGGATGAAGCGGAAGAAAATGGATGGATGGATGGATGGATGGTACTTCCGCATCGGCGAACACACTCGAAGCAGTTGCATAAAGTCACAGGAGCATGAAAACTCATATGTTCACAAGCACTATGTCCCATGGTCAACCCTGGTTTAGTCCTGATGTAGCTTCTGTTTTGGCTGTTTATGAGTATTTTCAGTCTGCTCGCTCAGTCCGCTAATGTCCCCGTGAACACTTTGCGGCTCTCTGATTGGTTGCAGCACGAACGTCCCGAGGAAAGGTTGAGCAAAATTAATCTCCTGCGTTCCTCCCCTTCGACTTCCCCGCGCAGTCCGTGCGTGAATTCCAAGACGCTTGTGCATTTTGACGCTCGAACGCGCGTAACCATTGACTTTGCATTGAAAGCCGACGCAACGCATGATCCGGTCTGAACGCGGCTTCATATAATTTTATATAGACGGAGAGTGTGGTCTTGTAACATTTGTTAGACTAAAATGAATCTAATGGCATTGGCCAATAAATTAGGGTGCTTTAAACCAGCAAAAAAACAATGGTATTTTAGATTTTATAAAGAAAACCATTTACTAGACAATAGCAGTAGACTCAAAACATCTCGAGGACACAAGGGCACCAGACAATGTTGATTTAGTGGGTTCATGTTGTGCCTTGGCATCACTTCACTGCATGAGAAGGATTTACTGCCCCCCACAGAAGCCCACCCCACTCTGTCAAGAAGAACCCCATTGTTTAGCCTGTCCATCTCAGATAAGTCCAGTTGGAATTCAACCAATATCAACTCCAAAAAACTTCATATCAGGGTTTCAGTAACAGTTCCAGCCGGATTTCACAGTCATAAACTAAAACTCGTGGATTGAGAGACGAGGATGTGGAAAAGGAAATCAAAAAGCTCAATAGTGTCTGAGACGCACTGTCAGTAGATTGTGTGGTCCCCGGTCACTGCAGCAGACTTCCTCTGGCCTGCACCAACGCTCAGGGGCCGGGGAGAACCAACTGTTTGTGAATCGCACCTAGATGAACGGTTTTTCCTGCGTACTTCAAAGGCTGCATTTGAACTTTCATGCGTACGCCTCAGTCAAGACAAACAGTGAAGCATTGATCATTTTAAGTGTCTTCAACACAACTAGGAATCATTCTAGGACAGTTGCATATTTCAGAGTAAGTAAGTGAGAAATCTTTATTTATATAGCGCTTTTACAGACCAAGGTCAGCCAAAGTACTTAGCAATGTTCAGTTTTAGATATATGTGTGATTTTAATGTTTTAATGTTTTTAATTACTAACTTCTTTAATTATCATATTCTCTAATTTAAGTAAGTAATTTTACAGACCAAGATCACCCAAAGCGCTTTACAATGTTCAGAAATCAGATATACGCACAGTAGATTTTCATTTTTAGTTTACGATTTATGCATGATGTGATAAGGGTTGTGAGACGCTTTGTGTTGCCTTGTGTGGGAAAGACGCTCTACAAATAAAGGTTGACTGATTGATTTCTTGATAGTTCAGAGACAGAAATACCAACAATGGATCACTGGATTTTCCACCTCGCAAACACACGCAAACACACACACACGTGCGCACAAAAGACCTCGGCACCAGAGACAACTTTGAGGATACAGAAAATATTCACAGGCCATAAAGAGCCTTGATTTGTGGCAGAAACATGTGCGTGCTCTACCTGCAATGGTTTGAATTGTAATTGTAATGGATATTGACTCAAACATTAAGAGTGTGAACTACTCCTGTGCCTGAGGATAGTACGACACGTTGGCTATTTTCTGAAAACCTATAAAAACTAGTTTCACTATGTTTATTCTTATCCTATTGACTTCCTACAAAAGTAACTCTAAGTACCTGCAGACACACAAACCACCAAGCATACAAGCATAAGTCGGTCCGTAGCGTCATGGCAACAATGACATTGACATGTTTGAGGAGATTCAATGCCAGTACAATATTTATTAACTCATTGACTGCCATTGACGTATTTGTTTGAGACCCTCGATTCAACTGGGGATTACAGGACAATAAAAACAGCTAGAAACCAACTTATTTTTGCTGATGAAAGTAGACAATCCAGTCTTTCAGAATCTGGTTTTATATTTCACATATTTCACGGAAATAATATTCTGTGGGTCTTGAGAATCAGTGAAATCATAAAAAACGGCTGGCGGTCAATGAGTTAATGTGGAGGTCATTTCATAAGTGAATGAATAGCAGAATAAACGGAAACTCACTCATAGTACTCTGCTGCTGGGGTGAGCTTATACTTGGCATATGACGTCCCATTTCCAAGGACAGTGCTGTTGATGGATTGGGGGTCAGTGCAGTTAGGGCTGTTCCAGCTGTTCCCACAGCTGAGCCAGGGCAGCTCCCTCGTCATGGAGGAGAACAGGTAGTGCAATGACCAGGCGATGATCACGTTGTAGTAGAAGCCCACATAAAGGGCGATGAGGATCACTGTGTATCCCACGCCTAAGGATATAATAACAGATATTAGAATAAATGCATTACTTCAGAGAAGACAAACAAGCTGTGGCAATGTTTCATTGTGTTTAAGCAGTTTTGGCAATGTTTGAAAAAAACTACATTCATTTTCACAAACTTCAGCCTCTAAACATTCAGCCAAAAAAACAATTCTAACCAGAGAGGCCAATGAAAACATGCACTCCTGTTTCAGCACATTCTACATCTCACATTGAAAACATAAACCGATCTCAACATGAATATATTCTGTAAGGATTGTTATTCTGTATTCAATTTGACCTTTTTGGTGATTAAGCTACTTCTGATGTCTCAAATAGATTGATTTCACTTCCAATGGACACACACTGTTCATGTTGAATTGATATTGATTTGACATTTACAATGAAACATGAACCAGTTTAAGGGGTTCAAGAACAAGGAGTTCAGGAACAAAGAAAAAGCCAGAGGTGAAAGAGACAAGCACGCTGTGACAGAGAGATTAGTTTTAAGTGACACCTTCAGGACAAGGACTACAACTGTGGGCTAAAATGAAAGGCCAGCGCCCAGGAGAAATGTACGGCAAATGAGAGGTTGCCAGAGAGCAAGGAGGGGGCATGCGTGTCTTTAGGCACTTTCACACAGGCGCAAATCAGGACGGTTCGGCACAGGTCGTGTGTGTCTACATAAGTGAGCCGTGCCAAGCCCTCAAAGCTGGCTACAAGAAATCCTACTCATGAGTTAGGCCCGGATCACTTTGGAGGAGGGTACGGCAAAACATAACAAATGCAGCCATCGGTGGAAAATCACATGACCTCTGTGAATGACTAAATAAAATGTATATGCATATACAATGTATATTTAGGAAGTATTAATAAAGATTCAATAATGAGGAGCAATGTGATCAAGGAGGAGCAATGTGGTTTAAACATGCATAAGTTAGAACAGCACAAAGGTTTGAACAACAAACAGTTTAAACTACAAATTGTCTCTGTCTTTAATAATTGATACAGTGAATATGACAGCAAAAGCCAACATATAATTGATAGCTGAAGCTGACCAGTCCAGGGCTGTTTTGTGTCCCTGTCTCTCACTGATGTTGTAACTGTACAGTGTGTCTGTTTTCATTGACGAGTTACAGATTAAACTTATTAATTATTACTTGAGAAAAAGGAAACTTTATTTTGTTGGTAGTAGTAACTTTGGCTAAAGTCATTTAGAACTAAGACTGTTTTTGTTTTTTAGAAAAATGAGCAACACTGTCAGCAGCTAATGTGAAGTGTTTAGTGAAGTATAGTTTCACAATAGTTAAATGTGAAATCCTGTGACCTCCGGTCTAATAATACACATCACTGCAGGATCACTGCGTACCTCACAGCAAGCCTCACATCTACGTCCCTCCCCAAAAAAATGACCAGCTCTTTTTGTACTAACCCCCAAAGAACCAGGCGTATGTGAAAGTGCCTTTTGTGTCCAGATCACCTTTAAAAACAGGACAGATCTTCCAAACTGTGGCCGCTCCTTCTCTGTTGAACTGGCCCAGAGCAAGTTCCATATAGAACAATGGCATCCCCGCAATGAACAAAAATAAAACATAAGGGATCAAAAAGGCACCTGAAAGACAAGGAAGTTATACCTTTGTTGAGAGAGATGAGGGGAAAGTTGAAGATTGCAACTGCGGCTCACTCTCAGGTAACATACAGTGATACAGTGTGTAGTGTGCAAAATCATTTATTTCACATGACTAAAAGAAGAAAAAAAAAATTATTATCTGATCAGATCATGGAAATAGTCTGCCAACAGTTTTCACTCTACCTCTGCGGCTGACCTCAATCAAATCATGATCAATATGCACTGCACAGAAACCAGGCATACTCATAAACATCTATATTTTATCTGAATGGTAGAGATGCCTGTGTACGTATCGGTCTACAGTATGCATTTTGTTTTTTCAAACGTAATGTTTCCAATAAAGGTGCATTATTTTCTGATAGGTCCACCATCAGTTACTGTGCTATAAATGTAGATCATTTGAATCTCATTATAATCTGTACCACCAAAATTGATATTCGAGAAGTAATCTAGACTAGCTAAAGTTATGTTACTACTTTCCACGTGTGTGTATACTAAGCAATGCAGATGTATGTCATAGCATAATGTTTACAACATTCCAGGTAAAAAAAAAAAAAAAAAAGAGAGGAAAAAAAGTGATCCCATTTTCTGGACAGAGTGGCAGACCCTCAGTAAGAAAAGTTGAACCCTTGATATGGACATTTATTGAAACAATGAATTTTGCTTTATTCATATTTTTGCCTATATTATCTTTAACATAATGCTATACACTTTGAAAATAACACATCATAAGTCTGTTTGTTTACTCACCTCCGCCATTTTTGTAACACAAGTAAGGAAACCTCCAGACGTTGGCCAAGTCCACGGCAAAACCAATCACCGACAGGAGGAAGTCTATTTTCTTGCCCCACGTCTCGCGCTCATCTTCGGCGGAACCAGGCGGACCTGCTCCGTGTGTGGAGGGCAGGATGGACGAGTTGGTGTACTGAACGCCATTCTGCTCCTTGACAAGTATCAGTTCTACCTCCTTCTTCTCCGTGTTGCACTGCTTAAGCGGAGCCACTGAAGAAAGTTTGTGTTCTGGCACGACTTGGATATTCATCTTCTCCCGATGAGTGTGCCGAGAGCCCGCACCGCGCGCTGGCCCCCTGTGGCGGAGCTGGTGCGTTCAGGCGCTGCGTCTGAGCGAGAAATACACCAACAATTTTCTTGGATAAACGAAACAGGTCAGTGCTGTCCACTGGGATTACTGGCCATACATCTGTGTACATTGATCGCAGCGAAAGGATGAGTTTCTGAGCTTTGCAAAGGTTTGGAGGTGTGCGTAAAAGTTTAGAGGACTACCGTTACGCACGACAAATGACTTAAACTCCTTATGGTTGTGCATTCATAGCAACAAATACATCAGGGAAATAAGTTAAGCCAAAGTGCCACATCCTCTGTGCCATTGGATAGCTTAACATTTAAAACCATCTGGTGATGTGGTTGTCATTTAAAACATAAAATCAAAATGTAGAAAAAAAGAATCACCGAGCGTTGCTTCTCATAGCGTTCTGCTCGCGCGTTCTGACTCTGTGCCCCTGACGTCCAGATGAGTGTGATGAAAGACTGCCCATTCTAAAGTAACCAAGACTCCCTTCCTTCTAGAGGAGACCACATTAAAAAGCGAGCTTTTTAAACAGCCCATTCCTCTCTCTCTCTCCTCACGTGATCCATCATAATTGAACAATGTCTTTCCAAGTGCAGTTGTTGTAGTCCAATTGTGGGTTTATCTGGGACTTCCTTCCATAGTATAAAAGCAACAGATGGTAGTTTCAACAACGACTCCTTTCCAAACCACCTGTTCTTTTCATCTGCAAATAAGAAAACATGGACTTGTTTGACAAAACATCTTTAAAATGTTAGAAATCTGGAAACCAGCTCACATGGTTTACCTGCACCAGTCATGAAAGACATGTCGGTGAAATCCACTTCACAGACATTTTATATCAATTGCGAATTTCAGCATAAAGGAAAAACTTTTTTAATGTTATAATTTTGAGTTTATCTGTTTCTTCTCTGTACTAAAGTGATTGGATTACAGTTTTCTTAGAAGCCGTAAAAGCATTGTGTTCCATGTGTAATCCAATTCCACAGCAGCTTTTGCCAGGGGCAATGATTTCTATTAGATATGGTTGATCACTTCATCCCATTAAAGTCAATGAATGTCTTTTTGGCTCTCTGCTTCTGTTTTTACAAAAGCCTAATAGGGCTGGTTTTGTGTGTTTTGTTTGTGAAGATTGAATATGTGCAGTGATAGTAAAGCAACACTGCATGCAACAAGACGTGCCCAGTGCGTTTCTGCTGCTGTCCTCTGGTTCATTAGCTTGTTCTCTTTGCTAAAATCCAGCATTTATCATTTTTGGACGATCTGGAGGTACCTTGATGTAAAAGAGCATATAAGGCAGATAATAGAACATATAAGGTGGTTGTAGAAGTTTTCGTACCCTCAGAGAAAGACAATGTTCCCTCATGAATTCAGCTGAATCCCACTAAGCCTTTTCAAGTTGGGTTGCTCGCTTTAACTCCTTTACAATAAAGCCAGTGTTATGTGCATTTTCTAAACCACCTAACCCTCTCCTCATCCAATTATACACTTGAACCACCTGCTACATTATACAAAACAGATGCAAGTTGTAGCTGTCATTATTCTATCCAGATTTTTCCTGTTTTACAGATTTCAAAGAAGAAGATTTGCGTTTCATTGACATATGCCAGTTCATTTTCAAAATATTCAAATTGTCTGTTTTAATTTTTTAATTTTGGCTTCTTTAATTTTTTAACAAGCTGAGAGTCATAACTGTCTTATACGTGGCATAAATTTGTTTCACATTTTAAGTTGAATTACAGAAGTAAATGGACTTTTGAGTTTCATCAGTATATGCAAAATATTAGTGGCAACACAAGTATGAATAATAATAAAAAAAATTTGCAGCAGATTTATGTTGACTTTATTATTATTCAACTATGGCATCTGAAAAGTTTCTTGTGCGTGTTTTCTAGTTGCAGCTCTCCATTCCATTAGACATAGCATTAGCATTAAGTGGGCTTAAATAGGGGGCCTACAAAGCTTTCTGAACTAGTTGAAATAGCTTTCCCATGTCCCATCAAACTCTGATTGTCTTGAAGCGCTGCCTCTGTGTCTGCTCATGGCTTAGGGAACTGAAAAATGTGAAGTCTTCTTCCTTGTCTGAACATTGTTTGGGTATTTTGTTAGCGTGGTTACATAACATTATGTGGCAGTAAAAAAACAGGCCCCTGCCTCACTCTTTAGCTTTGTCCCCAACACTTTAGGAAGTACCTTGATAGAATCCAACAGAAAACAATATAAAAAATTTAAGTCTATATTGAATAAAGCAAGAGAATAAGCGATCTTTATGTATAGAGCACAACACTGCAAAAAAATGATAAAATATGAAGTAGTAATAGTTTCAGTCGAGTGATTTTTATCTTTATTTGAGTACTTTCTGACCGTTTTAAAACAACTCTTGCCAATGGGACAAAGCCATTTAGTCTCAGTTCAAATACTGTCACAAATCCAGTTATAAGGCAGTCAAAATGTTCTCAAATTAAGATACATTTAGCCAAATGTGAGACATTTTTGACGTTGCTGTGAAAGAGCTTTACCATTGTTGTGGGCATTTGTCAATTCACTCCACAGTGATAGAAGCAGGGTCGCCATACAGGAGGCACCTGCTGGACCTATTGTGCGTGTCTGTAGTGGTACCAGTATGTACACACAGGGAGAACATGCAAACTCCACACAGAAAGGCCGCATCTGGAAGGGGAATCAAACCCAGGACCTTCTAATGATACACTTTTTGATTTGATCTGGCGCCGTGGCAAGAGCTCTGGTGTGTGTGGTGCACACTGGGGTAGTCTTGCACAGTTTTTCCAATGTGGTTTTACTGCAAATGGCAAATAAATGAATCTGAATCTGATTTCACACATCAAACACCAGTTAAATCTGTAAATACAAACTGAAACTGTTTGATAACCCTTTTGGGCACTAACAAGTGGCTGAACTCTGGCCCTCTAGTTTAGCCCACTCACTCACTCATTTACGCTGATTATAGGTGCGAATAATCTGTGCAAAGAAGAATTTAAATGCCAAAGTCTGGCTAAAATGTCTGGCAAGTATAAAATACCGTAAATCCTCCCCCAGGCCTGGACTCAGGTCTGACAGGAACAAGACATACTGGGGGGGTTACTATTCCCTTTTTAAAACTATTAAAAAGTCCAGGCAGAATGTGAATTATCTACTCAATTTCTTGCAAACTTCTTGGATTATGTGTGATTTGTGATCTTTGAGTTCAAACTGTTCCTGATTAATCTCAGAATGTTTTATTTGACTGTAAATAAAAGGATGCTGGTTTATTGGGCGGTTGTGGGTGGAACAGGTGAACACAGATGTTTTGATATGAAGTCTGTATAGGTAGCAGTTTAACAAACACCATTGCTTGTTGACACAGACAATAACAAACTTCCTTCAAAGAGAAAACACATGTCCTGAACATTAAATGAATAATCCAATATTTTCTTATTGCTCTGTGCGGGCTGGTTCTAATAATAATAAAATATCATCCCGGGAGCCAAGATAATTAATTTGTGGGCCGGATCTGGCCACCGGGCCTTGACTTTGACACCCATTCTCTAGAAAGAAAGAGTAGATAATCCTTAACATTGATTCTCATTGGTG
Organism: Knipowitschia caucasica; assembly: GCA_964034765.1. Classification (NCBI taxonomy): domain Eukaryota; kingdom Metazoa; phylum Chordata; class Actinopteri; order Gobiiformes; family Gobiidae; genus Knipowitschia; species Knipowitschia caucasica. The sequence goes on from OZ035826.1 coordinate 31,575,587, forward strand.
GCACAGCAGTCAGAGCTTGTGTTTCACAGCGAGAAAGTCCTGGGTTCACTTCCACCTCCAGGCTTTTCTGTGTAGAGTTTGCATGTTCTCCCTGTGTCTGTGTAGGTTTACTCCGGGTGCTTTGGTTTGACCTACCACTAAAAGCATGCAATAGGTCGGATTTTAATGAGTGAGTGAATGGAGGGTGTTGGTTGGGGGCTTTGATGCACCAGTGTGTTCAGCGTCTCTATTCCGTCATCACCGTGTGTTTTGAACTCTGAATATTGTATAGCACTTTGGCTAACCTTGGTCTGTAAAACGCGCTATACAAATAAAGAATACCTACTCACATCCATTACATTACAGCACAAATTTGGGGGACGAGACACACGTGGTTGAAGATAATATTGCTGTGTAACTAACAACATGTATAATCTTTTTGTTCCCTCTATTCTAGATATTAATTGAGCATACACCACAAGTCCCAAAACTAATAAGCACGGAAAATAAACATCATTTAAAAGTACTTTTCAGGCTTGGCAAAGATCCCTAAAGAGCAGGACTATTCAATAATTCTTATGCAGTGAGTAATTTTCAGTCATATCACACATTTCACACACCAGGGTCATTTTACAAAGTGGTGACAGGAGTAGGGCAGCCGTCTGTGCCATCGGCCTCTGCAAACACCACCATCACTCACTCACCAGATTCCTCCACAGTTGTATGTTTTTGGTGGAGGAAACCGGAGCGCCTCAGACATGGATACTCCACACAGAAAGGGCCCCTGGTGAGTTCTGGGGATCGAACACATGGCCTTCTTGTTGGTTATGTATTCATTCATATAGGGCTGCACGGTGGCTGAGTGGATAGCACTCTCGCCTCTCATCAAGAAGGTCCTGGGTTCGAATCCCAGTTGGTCCAGGGCCTTTCTGAGTGGAGTTTGCATGTTCTCCCCGTGTCTGCGTAGGTTTCCTCAGGGTGCTCCGGTTTCCCCTACCACTAAAAATATGTACAATAGGTCTGGCATGTGCCTCCTGAAGTGAGAGACAAATGCCCAAAAATGAACAATTGTAAACCGCTTTGAGACTCAGATCTGCAGTGAAAAGGCGGTATATAAATAAAGATTACTTACTTACTACTACTATAGCATGCATGTTATTAAACAGACATGTGAGAGATATTCACAATAACAAGTCAAATTTTAGCCACGGTATCATGTCGATTATGGTCACACGGTATTGGGATCACTATAGAGGTTATGGAAAAGAATGAAAGTCCCCAGACACGCTATTCCACTGCTCAGTTATGCTCATCCCATTTTCACATTCATAATCCACTAACCGTTGAACCAGCATTCAACCAACACAGACTTTTGTTCTATGATCGAGGAAGACGTGAAACAGTCATTCATATACAGTTTTAATGAGGGGATTTTCCTTATTTTTTGTTGTAGACTGCTCGTAGGGGACAGTTTCCTTGACTTTAATAAAGGTTCTATCCTGTGTACAATAGAGACATTTGAGTCTGCCTGGTGGACAGTAGCCTTCAGTTTGGCTCGCCTTTGTGCTAAAATATCATTAATCCGCTTCTTCCGCTTGTTTCCATTAGTCATGTCATGGATGGCTGCAGCAAATTTAATGAACCAGATGAAGAGTGAGAACATATTGGTCACTTGGCGGATTGACTCTCTATTTCGCATATTGGTTCATTTATTTCACATGAAAAATGCTGTTTAATACTTTTTATATACTTACACTATACATACTATATATTTTTTTTTATTTTAACCATGGTATAACATCAGCACCTCATTCAAATCATACCTGGAGCTGGTTTTAGCCACCATCCTCGCTGAAATGGGGAAAGTCCCTCCAATCCTCGAGCTAAATTCATCAATATCAAATTAAACTTGGTACAATATGACAAAGCTGTAAAAATCCAAGTGTTGCATTTTTGGTTGTTTATGATTATAAAATGATAGTACTGCATCCACATTTGTTTTGACAGTTTCTCCAGTCAAATAACTGTTTGCCTTCAATTTGACCACATCACTTTGGATTCAGATGTAAATATAGCAGAATACTGTATGGGATTCCCCTCATCTACCAATTGATACAGATTTCTTTTTACTTTTTATCTTTTTGTGCACTTTGGGCAGCCGGTGTTTTAAATGTGCTAAACAAATTTGACATTGACATTACTGAGAAACCACATGTCTATCTATACTTATTTAATTTACTTATTGCACATGATATCAAGATCAAAATGAAAGGATTACATTTCTTCTGTACCACAGTTTTTGCATACTTTTGTACTTAATCATGATCCCGGTGAAGTGAAAGTCTTCTCCCTTTGCCCATTCCCTCTGTCTGTTAAAGGCACATAACTCTGGGCTGGACTGGAGCCATGTTTGCCTCAAATTCCACAGGTTCATTGTTGCAAAATGATAATTAATCTGCCAGGCTCTGTTCCTACTCGGAAAACACTATAACTTTCCAGAGATGCCACCAGCTGCGTGAGGGTCTAAAGGCTAATCACAATATTTTTCTCAGTTTGGTTGAAGAAGACGTACTGTAAATGTCAAAAAGTCCAGGTGTACGTGTTCTTAAAATGAATTATTACTTTTATCTAATTACCTGCGACGCATCAGTCAAATTTTTGTGTTATCCATGGGCATTTTAACACCTGGGATATTGATTAGCAATCTGAAATGTGTTTGTCATAAAAGACAAAAGCCCTGCATGGTCAAATATACACATCCATGTATCCTGTTATTTCAGACAGAAAAGTCAACATAAAGCCAACATAAATGTGTCTCTCCAGTGCAATACTTCCCAAAATATCCCTGAACTAACAAATGTATAATGAGTAAAAATAAACCGAATCTTGAACTCTTACACTTGTGAAAGCTGCCAGAACTGCAGCCTCATGTTAGAGCAAAATGAAAAACACTGTTTTTTGACCTGTGTCGAAAAGGCGAGTCAGGTCCCGGATCGGGACAGTTGGAAAGCTTGTTGCTTTTCACCACGGGAAAGACAGGAATTTGTCATAATAAAATAAAATAAAACCTTCCAACTTTCAAAATAAGTCTTCAGAAGTAACAGCCTGTGTTGCTTTGAGTATAAGGAAAAGGCAACCCGAGTGGCATTGACTAATTTATGCGTAAAGATGACACTTAATGACAACTTCCTTGCACAGAAACTGTTACAAACACTGTACATATAGTTTATTTTTTTTAATATATTTTAATCAAAAACATTCAGGGCCAAAAACAAAATCAGTGAAAATGTTCCTCTAAATAGTTGCGTGATGTTGATAGTACTTGATAGTATCCACTAAGGCAACGCAAGGCAAGGCAAGTTTATTTGTTTAGCACAATTCATACACAAGGCAACTCAAAGTGCTGAACAAAACAAGAAAGCATTAAAATAAATAAATAATAAATAATCACAGTACATTAAAAAGAAAGATAAAAATATAAAAGATAAAAATGTGACTAAAGCGAGGGGGCTTCCACCTTGTGGCAATCATCTTTTCGGCGGCTGTGAGCCCCGCCAAGAGAACGCTTTGATTTGCCCTGTGAATTCCAAGCTGAGGTATGTCATTCAATATAAGGATACTTATCTATCTATCTAAATATATTTTGATATTAAAATAGAAATATAAATCAGAACTCTAGTTTACAAAACAAATCTTCTATGTACAGTTTACACTCTGAGAAGTTTCAGATGTTGCTTTGATCATTTGTAGTATTTAAATTCCTATTACAGATACTGATAAATTGACTTAGTTCAGATTGTCTGCTAAGTTTATATGAAACAGGAAACAGAAACACATAACCAGAGCTACAAAACAAAAACAAACCTCTCGCTGTGAGCTTTCAGAGGTGCTGCAGAAATTTACAAAAAAGTTCATTTAATTTTATCCTTGTCCTTGAACAGTCTTGAAAGTTTTTTCTTTCTCAATGGGCCAAGAAAATCCTCAGTTTGAGTTAAAAAAAACAAGAAAAATTAGTATATCAAATACGGATCCTAGATTAATCTTTATATATTGTTAGTTGTGTATCTAATAAATATTTGAAAAAAACTTTAATTTAATAAGCCAAAAAACATTACATATTTTAAACATAACCTTTTCTAACCAGAGAGCCTTGGATTTTGGTTTTTCCTAGAACCTTACAGACTTCTCTCATCCAGGTTTAAGAGGTTTTTTGACTCCTCCACCTCCACAGCGGTGTTGTCTGTTTTCAAAGCCTTTTAAATAGTTAAATACTAAATCATATTATGGCCTTCAAATCAGTGTTGGCACAATGCTGAGAACAAGTCGTTTTGGGGCTTGATGTGCAACAGTTACACACAGTTTGAATGGGTTATGATATTTCTGATTAATCAAGGCAAGTAATTGTTCATTTAATAATTAACCTAAATAAAATCCTAAATTACCTATCTTATAATGTATAGTTTTTGCAGTGCATCCTCAATTCAGTCCTATTTTTATTTGTCTGATACTTGTTACATTTTTACAGGATATTGGGAGCCTCTTCAGTTCTGGATCTACCACTTCAGTCCTGTATCCACAACTAAAGCCTGTCTGCAAACACTGCTTTCACTTTGGGCCTTTCCGGTGTCTCAGGTTTTTTTGTAAAAAATTTTAAAGAATCCTTCTTAAGGGTCTAAGGACAGTAATGACTCGAGACATTTATACACATGTATTAGTATGTATGGTGGTCGTCTATGGACCAATGGCACCTATGTGTCTGTCCTTATGGCATTTCCTGTTTTGTTTAAATCTCTGATCTGTCGTTGGTGACTACTTTGTAAAGTCCTTTGAGTTGACCGTTTAAGGCTACATAAAAAGACATTCTTCTCTATGTCGTCAGATTTATCCGAAACAATCCCCACTATTGTTCATTTTCCTCACAGACACATTAAATCGTCCCAAATGCCAAACTTGTGCCCCGGTCCTGTGCCCTGGGCGTGGGTGCACCTGTTCATGTGGGGCCACTCCCGGTGTCACTTCAGCTTTAACAGTTTCACAGCAGCTTGTCTCCGCTGACCTTTACCTCCGTCCGGCCCAGAGTCCAACCGTCCAACCGGCCCTCCATACCTGCAGCGGCCACTCACTCATCCAGGTCCTGGGGAGGCCAAATCACATTACACATGCATATCTCCTGCAATCAGCTGTGACAGGGCCAGCCTCCAGGCACTGCTCAAATGGATACAGCAATATCCACCACAAGGCAGCTGGGACCAAAGGGACCAAAAAGATGTCTCCATCTCGGCACACAGTTGTAACAGCGGCCCTAATTGATTCCATGCCTTCTCATCAATTATAGTTAAAAAGAAATGAAGCTCTGCACATTGGAAAAGGTTAGAGTAAATTGCAGGTGGGAATAAAGGTTGATAATGACAACACATTCAGCAGCAGCAGGTAGCTAATAAAGAAATCTACATCCCTGCATTATATATTTAATTATCTGCAAGGACAATTTCTGCAGGCGATACCGTAAATGTAGAATACAAATCGGAATATTTCCAGTGACACGTGTGCTTTTACCATTTATTTTCATTCATTTGTTTGATAAAATGATGACATATGACAAAACACCCATATGCCTGGCCTGCAAGTCGACATACAAAAACATTAATGGATTGACCAAATCTATTTATTGGAAATAATTCTTGAAATGTGCAAACTATGATCATGAAGACCATGAAGAATATAGCATATTTCTATAACAAAGAAATCACTTTGGCACCAAGTAAACACAGTAGCAATATTTTAAAGTTATGATAAATGTAGGTCATTTACAGTCAATATTCTTTTATTAAAAAAACAGTATATTTAACCCCTTTCTAAAATTATTTAAAAATAATTCCACCATAAATGATTTCGTGTATGGGAAAGGTAGCAAATACATTAGAATATTCCTATTTCAATACAGGTAACTACTGGCACCTGGTGGTGAGAATGAGCATTATTTACACGTGTATCTAATTACTTACACAGTCTGGACAGAAGTTCAAACTAATCAAATAATACGCACAATGTAAAATGAAAAAATGAAAAGTGATTTATTTTGAACACAAACATTGCTGTGTTAACAAAAAGATAAAATAATGACTTAATGGCTACACAGTAAAAATAATCCTGCTGGAATGCTGGATGCCTTTTTGCTCACAAATTGCCCTATTTTTTCCACAGTGGATTTGCTCTAGTAAAGTTGAATCTGTTACTGCACACTCAGCAACAAGAGTCTTCAGTGGAAATGCAAATGGATACACATGCAAAGCAAAACCTCTGGCTAATTATACAGCCATCTTACAACGGTCTGTGTCCCTGAGCGCCGCGGAAAGTGTAAAACCCAGCGTGTAGCAGACTTACACAACAGAACATACTGGGCTCATAATAAAGTACTCATTATAATGTAACACTGGAATACAAGGAGTCTTTGCTTGTGTTTGAAATGATGCCGATGTGGCAAATTTCACACCTATTTACAGGAAACCACAGTGAAGAAGCAAACAGCTCCAGGACAAGGGCTCAATACAAAAGGCAGTTTTGAAATTAACTGGATAAATGTGTGGTGTGGACGAAAATCACTTTCTACAACATATTAAGACCTTAAAATTGTTTTAAAATGTAAGGCACTATAATTCATAGATGTTCACTCAAAGCAAAGTTTATAATCATAAAAAGCATGAAACCATTGGATGACTTTGTGACCGCGAATAGATACGACTCGGAGATAATGCTCCAGTTTTGTCTGCGAGCATGTAATCACTGCATGTTTCGTTTTAGCATTGTCCATATCTCAAATCTTATAAAATGTGATTCCAATGTTCCATGAATAAATATGAATCAGTATATTCGTAATGTCTATTATACACATACATGATGGCATGATTAAAACTATAAAAAAGGGTTCAGTCAATGCAAAATAATAAATGTTTTGTAAACGTTGAGAATTGAGAATCATTTGGCAAGGTCTAAAAAAGAATGATCCAACACTACTATTATTGTAAAGTGTTACCCTTGACTGTTAATGGTTAATCAGGAGTCAGTCATCTTTTTTGTCAGAGATGCTGTCCTCCATCTTGTCCTCAGAAATGCTATGACCGCTCAGTTCCAGATCCCCCGGCGAGGCCTCCTGAATGGCCTGGTATCGCTGCAGCTCCAAGTAAGTGGTAAACAGCTTAGCGTACTCCGGGTGAGAGAGAGCAAAGGCTTCGAATTCAGCTGAAACGTACAAAAAATATATATTTTACGGCGATAGCTTCAGACAGAAATACGCTCCGACCCGACGCTAACACAAACCGAATGTGATGAATCCGGAGCCGTCCGCGTCGATCTCTTTGAAGAGCTTGGCCATGTTCAGACTGGCCACACCCAGAGCAGAGCGCAGGAGAGACGTGAACTCCTCGTGTGTGATCTTCTCATCCTCGTCCGTGTCAAACAACTGTGAAAACAAAAGCGCACAACTGAATCGTTCCATTACGTTACGCAGGCGTCGAGTTTATGAGTCACGTTGACAGTGCATCACTTTGTTTGGCCAACGTGTTTGAATTTCGTTCGATCGTTCGTCGTCTTCTCCCTTTGTCCATTTCTGGGTTGTTGGGGGGTGTACATTTTCACCCAAATCACAGCAGCCCATTTTTGACTTTTATATAAGATAATAAAGGCAAGAAGTATGAACTTGATGAGGCTTATTTTTATGCTAGAGTTAGAGATTTTATTTTATTTTAGTATAGCGTTAATATCAATTTATCCTGTGCTGTGTGCGTCTCATTCCTTCTGTCTGTAACTTGGGATGCAACACTGAAATTTCCCCACCGTAGGACGGATAACAGATCCCTTCCTCTTGAATACCATCATATTCATGTATTCAAAACATATCAGTTGGATTGGATTTATTTTTGTAAACTGCATTCGAGCTACATTTGATATGCTATGCTATAAAAATAAACCTCACAAGTGAGCATATCATTGCACTAAAAACAGCCACACAGTTATAACTACCGCTTTTGTTATGATCACACAGGCTTTCTACAAGGAGCCTTAACACTAAAAGATACTGATTGATTGGATTGCCTTCTTGATCCTTCTTAAATTGATAAAAAGCAAAAGGAAAAACAAATGTTACCCCTGGCACTATTTAAACTGGCTCTTCTGAGTTCTACAGACAGATAGAACCGTTAATATGACTCACAACAATCTTTCCTTGAAACAGTCAAAAGTAAGACTTAGTTTATAGCAAATGTCTCTGTTCTTCCTAGTCTTCTGTGTCAGTACATATTGACTATGGTCTAATTCAGTGGTTCCCAAAGTGGGGGTCCCGACCCCCCGGGGGGTCGCGGGAACCCCTGGGGGGGTCGCAAGATGATTTCCACACAAACAAACAAAAAAGAATTTTTTTTTTTGAGCAAATATAAAATCCTTAAATATTTATTTAGCATTTGATTTGATTCAAAAGGACTACTTGTTAAATTGTGTTTGGAGACTATAATATATTTTAATAACGTTAGTAATTTTGTCCCAGTCATTGCAGCGTCAATCAAAATCATCACACAGCTCACATCATGCGCAGCGACAAAGCGTATCCTGCTGTTGTTTGCTAAAACTAAAGGTGTTTGGAGGCTACAAATAAATAATACCTGCTTTAAAATGAAACGTGGTTAATATCCACAACAGAAAAACCCGGAGGGGGAGAAAAGTCACTTGTATCAGGGGTCAGGCTGATGGTGCGAAGAGAGGGAGAGAGGGCAGAGAAGGGAGGGAGGGCAGCGGAGGGAGGGAGGGAGGGCAGCGGAGGGAGGGAGGACAGCGGTAGAACAGCGCGTTAAAGAGGCCCGGCTTTTCGGAGTCAAAGGTAAATTAGTCTGTCCGTCCGGAGGAGCGGATCCCTTTCTCATATGGGTCTCCCTCCCTGTGGGTTTCCCTAGTTCTCCTCCAAGGTTTCTCACTTTTTCCCACTGGGTTTTTTAAGAGTTTTTCCTTGTCGATGCAGGAGGGTCTTGTTGGACAGTTAGTGTCCAACAGAAAGGATTGGTGATGATCAGGACACTTTAGCATTCTACAACATGTATGGACATTTTCTTCTGTGTGTGCTTTATACTGTATTCTTCATGTGTTTTAACTGTTGATTCTCTGACCTGTGTTGGTGATTTCAATGGTTTTGTTAAGTCCTCTGAGATGACTTCTGTTGTGACCTAGGGCTATACAAGAATAAATTGTATTGTATTGTATTGTATTGTAAAGGTAAAGAGGTCCGCACATTAAAAGCGGGTGGCCGGTTTATGCCTTTACTGACAGTAACTTTGGAAAGAGAAGCCGCGGGGATGAACCGCATAAAGTAACAGCAGAAAGCGGCCGCCTGCTTTTAATGTGCGGACCTCTTTACCGCTGACTCCGGAAAGCCGGCCCACTTTACCGCGGTAGGAGAACAGTGAGGGCGAGCCGCAAGAAATGCGCTCCACTTCTGCTGAGGAGGGAGCCCACCAAGCCCATCACTGTGTCACTACATGAGTAAAAATATGCAAGCCTCCTTTTTTGGGCTGGACAGTGCAGCTCGGTAGTGACGTGAGTCTCTAGAAAGCGTTACTCCGTATCAAGGAAATACATGCTCATTTCATGTGGGGGGGGGGGGGGGGTCGCGGGTTAGCAGGGCATTTATGATGGGGGTCGCGGGCTAAAAACTTTGGGAACCCCTGGTCTAATTAGTTACTCATGAAAATATGTTATGGATCCTGTGCTTGCATGTGAGTCCTTAATGAAGTCTAAATAAAATAAATGTTGGCCAATAGAAAATACTTTAAGAAGTAGGAACAATATGGCGGCTTTGTGAACAAAATAATGATCTAGGAAAACCTTTTGGAGGTTTCTTCTGTCCTATAGATTTATATTGGTACTGTACCTTTCCTCAAACTGAAACAGAATTCTACAACATGAACGCGAGAGCTTCTAACGCAAAACAAAAAAGGCCCAAATCATTGAGACAACATAAGGAGATCAACCTTTAAGAGCTTGTCATTGTTGTGACCTCTTCTCACTTCATGTTTTGCAAAGTTTTATTCTCCGACAAAGACCCACTTTCCACCCACAGCTCTGGACAATCTTTTCACATCTTTCGACCACCGTTAAAACCCATTTCCACCTGACACTCTTACCCGGAACGCCATGCGGAGAACGTCCTCTGTGTTGGCCGGTCGACATAAGATCGTCACCCCAATAACATATTCTCTGAAGTCAATGGTGCCATCTCGGTCCTGAAATATATCGAGAGCAAACCAGGCGTTATAACCTTTGCACCAATGATTATCTTGGCGTCTCTCAAACTCACTCTGTCAAAAAGTGCAAATAGTTCTTCGAGGGTTGGGTTCAGAGGCAGCTGCAGGAACTTGGCAAACTCCTGTATCGTAATGCGTCCTCCCTTGCACGATCTCGCAATATTAGCGAAACTCTCGAGCTCCTTTTTAACATTGTCCCATTTTAGACTGTGAATACAACAGAAACTTGTCATGTCTGGTCGCTGCTACATATCTGGCATTAATTCGCAGACTCTTACTTCAATTTGCGACTGATTTTTGTAAACTCGACGAGCCCGGCTTCCATGGGTAATGTCAGCTCTCCGGCAGAGATCATGAGGCGGCAGTCTTCGTACGTGTGGTCTGTAACAGGCACGCCCAAAGCCCTAAGATAAACAGAGGTTATATAATTTGCATAGCTGGAGAAAATGTTTGTGAGTAATATTGGTGAACACCTACTGAGCCATTACACTGCGCACATTATTGGCAAACAGGGCCGAGCATTTCTTCTCCTCTTCTGAAGGAATGCAGGGAGGAAGGAACTAATAAAAACGGTGATAGATTAGGGTCAGAAAAGCAGAAAAAAGTCAACAGCTAACATAAAAGGCATGCTACCTCTATCTCCACGGTTGTGTAGGGCTGACATAACGTGAGGAGTAGTAGAGTGCTCCTATGTAAACAGTGACAATTAGAATATTTCATGTTTATTTGCGATTCAAAGTCAATTGGGCTATGCTTTAAAATGTTAAAGATAACATACAATGCAAGTTATTAAAATCAGTCCACACATTTCTGCAAGTGATGGTAAAGTTGAAACAGGATGCAAACACGTACCAAATTTCTTTATCAGCATATTTGCCAGGGTGTGAAGTTTACAATTGACAGTTTAGTTGCTTGTTGTCTCCATAATCAGTTATCTGTTAGTAAGTGTCGGCGATATTTGGCTGTAGCTTAAAACCATGGGAAGTTCACTTTTGTGGACACTTGTCTAAGTCTAACTAAAAGAATCCAGGACACTCGACATTAAACAAAATCTATGGATATTTATGGACATAGGTCATCCGCCCCTTATGAACCAATGGCTCTGTGTGTTTTCTATCATTGCATTTCTTGTGTTTGAAATGATTCATTGATCAGTGTTGGCAAATTCAACGGTTTTGTTAATTCTTCTGAGATAACTACTGTTGTAAATGTCTCCTGTGTGAGATCAATAAAGTCTATCTTATGTTATCTTATTTAGGGCTATACAAGAATACATAGAATCAAAAATCGAATTGAATACTGAATTTCTTTATCATCACATTTGCCTGGGCTTGAAGTTTACAATTGACAGATTTGTTTGTTGTCTAGATCATCAGTAATCTGTTAGAAAGTGTCAAGAGATATTTGGCTGTCCACTTAGCTTAAAAAAACCCAGGGAAGTTCACATTTGTGTTTCCTCCGTTTCTCACTATCGTTATGTTGTTATTTGTGGGATTGCACAAATGCACACCCAGACTCTTGAGAAACCTCAAAACAGCTCTTGCAACCCCGCACTGTCAGGACTTGTGGTAAGGTGATCCGCATACCGCAAAAATGGAGCACATACTAATAAATCGGACACTTACGAGCCAAATCCTTGCCAGGTCCAGGTCACCGTATCCTGCAAATGATACGTTCATAAATCTGCAGCCTCATTGCAAAAGGAGATTTTTCATTATCAGTTAAGCCTGACCATATCATACCAGTTTATTTGGATATCGTAAAAGAACAGGCTGTACAGGAACTCCGGGGATGAAGGCACCTTAAACAACATCAAAATTACTTTGCAAGAACAAGCTCATGTCACATACCTGAACCAAATGTTTAGCCTACAAATGGGAATTGTTGATATTTTTGCCGATGTATGTATAAAATATTATGTGTATCATCTTGCCTTTGTGATATGTAGTGTACAATAATAACAATAACAAAAGCTAGCCACAGCTGCCCTGAGAACGACCGACAGAAGCGAGGCAACCAGTGTGTGCTATTAGCCCTCCGACCACCCCTAGGCAATAGAAGGCAGCGTGGGTAAAGTGTCTTGCCTAAGGACACAACGACAATTTGGCACTTTACAGCCACAGCCGCCCGACTATGACACTTGATGTTCCCGGAGGTCTCCCATCACAATACTAAGGCCACATATTAATATATATAGTTGTATAAAAAAATCAAAATCAAACATACCTAGTTTAAAAGTAATAAGACATGAGCGATTTGTGCAAGTTCCCTCTGGAAAAATGAGAAGCTGCCAAACAAAAGTCAGTTATTACATGAATTATTCAAACCGACGCTGTATGATTTCTATCTAGCACATTTTGAAGTCATTTAACCAACCTGTGGCCAGTGACCTCCAGACTTTGCTCGACTTTCAATCTCTTTAATCGTATTCTTCCTCGAGTCTGGGTCCCTTCTCGACACCAACACTGGCTGAAGACAACGCACAAATCCTAAACAAAACAATAAAAGAAAAGTAAGTAATCTTCATTTTAGATTTATCTAGCGCCTTTCTCAAACTGAAAGTCACGAAGATCTTTATAATAATGGCTTTGTGGAAAAAAGGTGATCACTTTGAGTTTTGGGGATTAAAGTGTTGAATTGACTCACGTCCAAATATGGGCGTAGCCAGGTTTTCCACACGGGACACGGTGGAGGGCAGACCGGCCATAATGCAGACGATCCCATCAAAGAACGTAGAGTGTGGAGCCACCGCCAGGACTGGGGCCACATTACTGCTCACCTGCTTGCCCTTTATGACCACCCTGAAGCCCAAGCTGAAGAAATAGAGCTTCCCCAAAACAGCCATCACATTCAGACACAGGAAGCTGCAAACAGATAATTGTATTTGTGTTTTAAAATAGATACATTGAAATGATAAAGTCACATCTTTGCTAAGTGAAACATGATGTCAGCATGTGTCTGTTAGATTGCAGAAGACACATCTTTCCCCACTACTTCCTCATTACTCAACAGACTTTTTTCCACTTTTTATTTATTTTGTTTTTTACACAACAATACGTGACCTATTCATACCCCATTCATTTTGTGAGAAACATCGAATCAAACAACTGTATTAATGAAGTGATCATGCATAACAAGAACAAGATACTCAGCACATACTTTCACTTCCTGATATCTTTTTTCCGCAATCTTTAAAATTGTTCTATACCAGGAACTAAAGTTGTGCTTAGATATGATCTCTGGATGATAAAACACAACGGCTCATACAGAATGTCTCAATATGTCAAAAGTCATTACTGAAACAGCATGCAGCCTTTGGTTTTGTTCCTGTGTTATTGTCAACTAAGTTTATGAATCATTTGACAACAGACTGCTTCATGTAGGACCACCAGAGCGGGAAGGCCTGAGCAGAGGCTTCGGTTGTGTAATTACTGTGGTATAAATCGGTGTTTCCCAACCTTTTTGAGCCATGGCACACCCTTAAAACAATCGCATAATACACCACTAGCTGAAACTGATACTACATGAATCTCTGCAGCCAGGATTACAAATGGAAAGTCCTTCTCATAAACATTTTTGTATAGAGAATCAATAGAGCACAAAAACGCCTTCTAATTCTTTTTATTTTCACCAAATAAATGATTTTGGATCATTTCCAAAGAGTATTGATCAGTTTCAGCTCTGTCATATGCACTGTATGAGGTTAAACCAATATGTTGTTGTTGTTATTCATTACAAATACTGTATGATTCGAGACCAAAATCATGTCATATTTCACTACAATGCATCAATTTGAAAGTATCTGTATCTTGAATATCAGCGGAAACAGAAGTATAATTATGTGAATGAAGTGAAGATACTTCCTCAAAATGCAAATTCTCAGTCCATGCACTTAGTTCCTCCCCAACCCCATAGATGCTATTGCTTTGCCAGGACTGTACCTCAATTTGATAAATACACTATATTTAACATTTCTTGTGATCTTAATGTTTGTTTTTATTCATATTTTTAAATCATATTTTCTTATCTTTATGTAGATTTGAAAGTTTAGGATTTATGCCTGGTGTGATATGGGTTGTGAGTTGCCTTGAGTAGGAAAGCCGCTCAACAAATAAAAGTTGATTGATTGATATTTTCTTAAGTGGGTTGTTATTGCAAAAATAAAAAAAATAGAATTCTTACAATTAATGGACTTGCCTCTCCGCAGATATTACATGTAACTAAACAGAGTGGCAATAAGCTGTTACAGTAGCCACAGCTGCCCTGGGGCGGACTGACTGAAGCGTTGCAACCAGTATGTGCCATCAGCCTCTTTGACTACCACCAATCATTTGTGCACCCGCCAGACTCATACTAGTCAATGTGGGTGAAGTGTCTTGCCTAAGGACACAACAACAGTTTGGCACTTTACAGCCACCCCAGTGTCGCACTTGGAGTTCCCAGAAGTCTCCCATCACAGTACTAACCTGGCCCTCCCCTGCTTATCTGCTGTTCACATGCAATAAATTAACATTTAGATGTACAAGAAGTGTCCACCAGATACGCTGCGTGCACCTGTGTCAGAAAGGTAGTTCCCTGTGTGATTTGCATGGACCAGTTGTATGTAATCAGATTCATCAAAGAGCATATAGGCAGTGGTCGGCTGTTTTTTCCCCAAAGCAAAGTAGATTAGGTGTGGGCTTTGGTACCGTCTCCATCCTGTCATGGGCTCCACGGCTCCCTTCAGGGGGTAGTTGAAGGTTATGATGAGTGAGACTGGCCACGTTACCATGAGAACCAGAGACACGAGGATGGCCCGGAGAGGGACCAGGACGATCCCTATCAGGACGCACTAAAGACACAGGGACAGAGAAACATGGACAATTAGAGGAAGTCCTCTAACAATAAGAGAAGACAGCTGTCATGAGGCATTCCCTTCATTGTGCTGACATTCCACAGAGCAGGAAAAGAAATCCACGGCTTTCTAGAAAACAGGTCATTGTTTTCAGCTCAACACAGAGGCAGTGCACAAGCCGCTTTCCAGAGAGCGAGGGGGAGGATTAGGCCCGCTCTTCCTGGCGAATCATTTATCGAATTATATCATATATGGCAGTGTGTGCTCACGACAAACGCGTAGCAGGGCGAGTATACCTGAACCTGACCAGATATGGTAGTGTCCATACTCACACGGAGGATAGTGGCCCTGCTCAGCTTTGTGTCCTGTACAAACGGGTTGATGACCGCTGGAAGCAGGAGGGACTGTTGCCGAGGCAGGGCGGACACTCGCTGCGTCGGCATAGTGCTCTCTGGGCGTAAAGCAGGAACAGCAGAGAGGTTAGCGGGCTTTAGGTTATCATATCAGTGCACTTCCTCAACACAGGCCCCTGTCCCTGATGTGTACAATGCCCACTGCTCTCATTCCACAGAGCAGCGCACATGCGTGCAGCGGACTGTGGGTCTGCAGGCTCCCCCTACCGACCCGCGGTGGTAGTGCTCCTGTTCACTCTGACATGTAGAGATGAATAAGAGCTAAGGCTTAGTTTCATTAGAAACATTTTCACATTTTGAAATGTATTCCCACATTGTGCCCACAATTAATCCACATACTTTCGATTATTACTCTAAGCAATCGCATGCAAATTATGATTTGCAACTTTGTGAATGCCCAGAAGATGGCAGTATTGCATTCAAAATGTAGTACTATGCACATGACACATGGGTGTTAAAGCTGGGTTTCATAAGTAATACATGTAGAAAATATATTCTCGAGAAAGAAAGAAAGAGTCAGAGGAAAAGGCAGTGCTCTCTTTTTCCCTTTTCTGTTTCAAAAAGCTTATCTATAGCTGTACCAAAAAAATAAATGCATATATAAATTAGTGATGGAACCAAGCTGGGTTTAGAATGAGAAACAAGTGTCTCCTTTGATTACAAACTTTAATGTTTCTGGTTTGATAGTTAGGTACCCCAGCTTTATCAACATAATTTATTGTTCAAACAAGCAGATGGCAATCAACTCAGACAGATCTCTAATATATTTTATTGACCATTTTAGATTATAAAAAAGTGCCCAACACACAACATCTACAGTGGAACAAAAAAGTAAAGAGAACACAACAAAAAATACAACAACGCTACTGTGCTATTTGTGCTATTTGCACCAACCATAATATCTTCTAGAAGCAACCTGTGCCTTAAATCTTTGTGTAGAAATCCAAAGAATCATTTTTGCAGGACAGCGGCTTCCATAATACAAAGCCAAAGACAGTCAAACACAAAGTTCTAGGTGTATATATATATATATATATATATATATATATATATATATATATATACATAATAGGCCTATGCCTGAAAAAACTACGTTCTACTTCCCTAAATCTCTAAGTTGTCCCACCCAAGGTTACACAGAAAACAATGTGTACATGTTAAGGACAAAAAGCAAAAGCAATGTCTAAAGCACCATTATTCGGTCAGACATGTTGTGCACATTTTGTAAATTGAAATGTATTGCACAAAAACATAATTGGAACATAAAACAATGGCATACATGTAATTGTAAGCCAATTTAGATTTGCATAAAAAGGGACACAGTCACAGCATATCACTTGCCTGGCCAGCTTTAAGAACCCTTATGAGGGGCTGCCTGGTGTCTTAGTGAAAACAAAACAGCAACAGGAAAGCCAGTCAAACATGGACCGTCACTGGTAAACTGCCCGACTTAGACAGTATTGAAATACGGGTTTGGATCAAAAGATCCAATCGTCTTTGTAAGACCTTCAGAGGGTTAACCTGTAAGGCAGTGTCGGTGTATAAAAGTATAACCTGCTTCATTATTTGCGTAGCAAAGACTGGAGACCAACTCTCTTGAAAATGACCAGTTATGTGTTTTCAAACAGCCTAACAACCAAGCCAGTCTTTTGTAATTTCACCAAGTTTAACAATCTTCAAGCTGCTGTCTTCCAATTTGAAATAGTGGTTTCCTTTGAAGAAGTAGCTGTAATCTGAAAAAAAGTGAGTAGGTTCTTGTTAAAAGCTTACAACACTATACTGTATGGTATAAAGCAAACATTTGAAATAATAAATATATAAAAATCCCTCTTTATTGTCCAGATGAGTAACGAGAGCAGAGTTGAGCGATGACATGCGAGTGCGTGTGTGTGTGTGGTGTGAGAGAAAAAATGTAGGGTGTGTATTTGTAGTTACATTTTACACCAGTACGAGCAAAAACTACGTGTTTCTTTAAAACTTCAAATAATGAAAATGGTGAATACAAAAGCACCTTTGTGAAACAGTACAGTTCTGCTTTATGTTCCTTTTCTGACCAGAAGGGGGTGTATAATATTTACACTGGAGTGTTTACTGAAGGATATGTATGGTAATTTGCCCTGATGATAATAATTTAACTGTAGCAAACATATCACTGACTAAAATTAAGAGCAAACTAGTTATTTAGAAGAGGAAGATTTACCAATTCCATTTAAGCTGAAGGCAGAGTCTATGTTATCTGGGATGCCATTCCAAGAATCAGCAATAAGTTTTGGAAATCCAGGATCCATTGACTGTCTGCTGTCATCATATCTAAAAAACAAACACAACTATTTAGTCATACTTCAATCCTTGAGGAAATACAGTTTCAAAATGTTTTTCACCTCCAGAACTTATCTCCAGAAAACAGGTAAGTCTTGCTGTTTTTTCTAAAGTTGAAAGCAGCATCAATATGCTGAATATCAGAGGGCAGACCAAGACTTGAGATACTCTTAGGATATCCTCGTTCCAGTTCATCTGCTTTATATACCCACATCTCATTACCTACAAGGGATAGAACACAGTAAACGAGTGATATTGCACATTTTGATGGACAGATACAAAAGAGAGATACAGTACATATATGAAAGTATATATACGGGGGCTTACTCCTTCTGGACTATTTTCTCTAAAAGGCCTCAAACTATAGAAGCATTCTTAGAAATTACCTCCAAAATCCAATTCCTCGTCTCATTTCTGAGATTTACCAAAAATGTAATTCATATCCTCCCATCCCCTTTAGAGTTTCAGTTAAAACAAAGAAACATGTAAACAAATCCTAATGATGACTTAATTAGTAAAACTGCAAGAAAAAATTCTAAGGAGTAAAAAAAAAGTTTAGGTTCCGTGTAAAGCTGATGTCTGACGTTTTGGCCTCAGTTGACTTTAATCTATTCTAATCATAACTGTTCTGAATCACAGAAGCATTTCCTCAGATAAATATATTTGAGTGAAGCTGATGTCTGAAGAGATCATCTGATATATAGTGGACCAATGTTGGGTAAATACAATTACCTATTACATTGCATTATTATTTTATTATGTCTTACTTAAGAACAATACACAAATATAAAACCCCTATTCCTGATCATCTCAGACCGTTTGATTTTACAAAAAAAAAAGGGTTACAGATTTATTTTGATGTTCCAACTGTCCAGGCCCATGGACAAGATAGACCGATAGATATATATATACAGTATATAGATAGGTTAATGATCATCTCCTTGGTCCTGGACGCATTGAGAATCAGACACTTTCTCTCACTCCAGTCTGAGAATGCAGCCACCTCTCTAGTTCATCCCCCCCTTCACACATGCCACAACAGCGGAATCATCCAAGTATTTTTGTACATGGCATGTAGCAGAGTTGTGTGCAAAGTCTGCAGTGTAAATTGTGAAGAGGAAGGGAGCCAGAACGGCACCCTGTGGTGCTCCCGTATTGCTCACAACAGTCCCAGACACGGTCATCCCTAACCTGACATACTGTGACCACACGGTGAGGTAATTGTAAATCCAGTTGGTAAAGATGGGATCAACTCTGATCTTCTCCAGTTTCTCCCTCAATAAGCAAGGTTCGATGTTGTTAAATGCACTGGAGAAGTCAAAGAACATTACCTTCACATATCCTAAACGTCTCATAAGAGTATTTTAACAAAGCCTAATCAGTATTCAAGAGATCAATCCAATAATACAACTGAAAATCTGTCATAAAGCACTAATAACCGAGAAAAGGCGCCATGTACTTTCCAAGAGCAGAGACCACACATGAGCGTCCAGCCAACATTCTTGCTCTGGGAAGGCTTTTTAGATGGAAATTTAGCAATTTGTGAAGGTAGATTGTAACATTAACATCACTACACAACTCAGAAAGTTGTGGAACCCATTTCATTTTGACAAAAGTTGCATATTCTCTCCATGAGTTTGGCTGAGGAAAAACAAACTCATCCAAAAGTCACAGATTCAGAGTCAGCAGAGCTAGTGCTTGTACTCCTCCCTTCTAAACTGAAGTGTGGCTGTCAAGCTGCTTCTGTTGAGTTTTCAAACACTAAACATGAATAACACTACAACATAAAATGCCAACCGTAAAGATATTGGAAAATATGTGATTTTATGGATGAGCTATTGCACTCTGTTGAATGTTTTTAATAACTTACCAGCAAAAAAGACAGTTTTTTCATCTTGGTTTTCATAGGCCGCATCAATCTTTGGAGGAAGGTCTGGCCAATAGGTCCCCACAAGCATAGGTCCAGTAGGCTTGCTTCTGAAGTTAACTGACCTGAACATGAATCTAGCACATACAAATAAAATGAGGATATCTAGTGAGAGACAAAGGGATAAGTAGAGTTATAAGCCGCAGAATGCATTTTATTGGGGGATTTTAGTGCTTGCACTGGAAGAACCAGCCACAATGGCCTGATTCATAAGCATCTGTTTCTGGTTAGGGCTAAGGCTGCCGACGCCAGTGGAACAAGACCCATCATGCAGAGAGTTCCAACACTCAGCTGTACAAGTACAGCATCACACTCAATACTTTTCCATTGACCCAATTTTAAGAATGTCACAACAACAGTTCTAAAATATAGAATATATATTAAAATAACAACAAAAAGCACTAGTTTGTGCATTTGTTTAATTTCAAAAACAACATAACCTGTTGTGAGTCGTTCATCTGGGCCAGTGCTAAGCAGTAGTTTGGTCTTTAATAGCCCTGTCATTATGACAGGGCACTTGTGTGCATCCACACATGTGTATGCCTGAGCTGGGGGAAATTCAACTTTTACACATTTAAGCAAGACAAACAACTATAATAAGTCACTCATATTAGCTAGAGCACCAGTTTTGGAACAGGCTTGAAACTGAGAAAGAGTAGCTTATATGTGTATTAAGTATTATCCATAATGCATGCAATTCTGCTGAAGACTATTTTGGTAAACAATATAATGTTTGTGTGTGAACACCATTTATCACACTGTGCCACACTGCTTACTACATACGACCACAAGGCATATGTGTGTTCTCGCATTGAACATGACTTGTATGCATTGATCCAAATATGTTTACCTGTCCTTAAAGAAGAACGTCTCTCCTCTGATCTGTGCCACAGCGTCAAAGACAACAGGTTCATTACAGATGTCCATGGGGGTGACTGGTCCCTGTGTGGGAGGCATTGGCTTGTCTGTGGGGACACCTGTATTCATAAAAAAAAAACAAATTAATTACAATTTGTGTAAACAAAGTTGTCATTTCAATCATTTTACCATAGAGCTCTTGAATGCCACTGATATCATCTTGAGAAAGGCGGAAGTCTTTAGTAAAAGTGTAAACTGGAGCCATCAGTGCCCCAGGATCCTGGGAGTGCTCCAAACCAAGAGCATGGCCAAACTCATGTGCAGCCACCAGAAACAAGCTGTAGCCTGCAAAAACACAATGCAACAATGAACCAATGTAAGTGGTATATACTGCACTCTGACTTGCAGTAAGTATTTTACATCCAAAGAATGACAAAACATAGCTGAGATGATCTCATATATTTGGAAATGTACCTTGGTCGGGACAAAATCCCCATTTGCGGTCATCATCATAACTCTTAGTTGAGGCGCACCACATCTTGCCATCACTGCGTCCAGATGAAGTGCAGGCCTCGTAGGTGTTTCCAAGAAAAGTGAAGGGAAAGACACAGGGGCTCCCCTCTGCATTTCCTCCTACTGTTGACATGGCTGAAGAAGAAACAAACTACATGTTTACTTAATATGGATCATTGCTGAGGAAATGACTCAATGTATTTCTAATCAAACACCTTAAACTTCTGTAAATAATCCATAATGTGGGCACCTACATTTGAACCATTGGTCTTGCACAACAAACACTATCTATGTATCTATCAAGGGTTGGACTTCTGTGCAAAAGGATTAGCACGCCTTAAGATTGGAGCAAACTGTTGTTCTCCAATCATATAGAACTAAACCACAAAAACTGCACATACTATATTAGTTAATGCATGCACTATAACACCAAGATTGAAATATACTTAGTGATTCAATTGCCCCTTAGTGTCTCAAATGCCCCTTAATGTCTCAAATACCTGTTTCAGGACAGAATCCATAACTTGTGTCTGCGTCATAGTCTTCAGTGGTGGCACACCAGCGGTAGCCATCATCTCTTCCTTGTGTGGTGCAGCTGTCATACTTTTCTCCTTGAAAGGTGAAGGGGAATTTGCAAGGTGCTCCTTCAGCATTTCCTCCAAGGGTAAACAGTACTGTAAATAAAAACAGTGTATATGCAGTCTATGGTATTGACTGATATAGAATACTGTATGTTTTTATTAGCCACGAAAAAAATAAATAAATATATATATAAAGCTTATTGTCTGTCAAATCAGCCATATTCTCTAAAACTATATAATAAAATAAGTATCCTAAAACGCACGCACATGAATTAGCCTTTTATATGTACTCCAGTACACCAGTGTTTTCACTTATACGTATATTCAATTAGCTACAAACTCAAAATGTAATGGTGTCTGGTAGACATTCTAGTGTCTACCAGACACTCCTGATGGCAGCATCAGAATCTGAATCAACTCAGAATAAATCAATTTGTCATCTTCAGATAAAAACATATTTAAATAGGGAAAATACTATATTATTTATTGTAAAAAAAGGGCCACGGGATCTGCCTCTGAAATCTGCAAAGAATCTGTTGTGACACTTCACTGCTTCACAAGACTGTTTTAAGAACAATGGTTACCATGAAACTGGACCTGCTCAGAAGCTGGATCCTGAAACCTGGTGTTATTCCCACAATAAAATATACTAACGAGTAGTTTAGATATAGAACTACTAACTTGCTGTTTACTGTTAACTAAATAATTAAGGTCCAATTCTGGAACGAGGGCAAAGGGCTCTACTGTATGTGACGGAACTGCTGTCCTGCTATGTACCCGTACCCCTACACTGTGTTTACCACAAGCTCAGCGTGAGGCTACGTCACAGAGTAGGTGGGAGGCGGGCTGAGGTTGAGCCTACGTTACCAAGTGGGTGGGTGGAGGAAGACTCACATGTGAAGGAGCAGAGAACCAGCCATTTCAATAGATGTGACATCACCTCTGTGCAAAAAATGGCTATACTTTAAGTTTTGAGAGTTATAAAATAAATCTCCCACATCACACACATGTATATGATTGGGATGGAGTGTGAAACATGACGGGGAGTTAAATCCTAATCTGTGAAAGACACTGATTAACTTCATAAACAATGTGTTTGTTATAAGTTGATTGACAATGTTATCAATGCCCATCTGAAAGTTCAAAAGTTTTGGATAAATTCAACAAAAAGGTGCCTTCCTTTTCTCTACTGGACAACTGTTTCATTTCCTGCTCTGCAAGATGATCCGATAGCATATTTGAAGATCATGTCATGTTCAGAAGGAAGCCACAAAGTAGAACATGAAAACAGTGAAAAGTTGAGAACGCCTGAGGTGATCCAGTGGTTTTACTTTGTGATTTCCTGTTTTTTATATATCTTTTTTTTATAATTATATATATATATATATATAACTATTCATAATGAATGTGACTCTCTTAGCAAGATTCTTTTGAAAAAAATAAAATCTGTATTTGCATTCTCATGTGTTTTTTCTTTCAGTCAACAGAGCCTCTTCTGCATACAGAGGTTTAAGAAACAATAATAGTTAGCGTTATGCCACAATATGAATTGAGGTCAAATTGTTCGCTCATGTGGGGAAACCCAATTCATTGTTAAAGTTTCTGACAACATTTTGAGTGACAATGGCTTGTAAAAGTTGTTCAAGTAGTAGTAGTAGTGTGGTCCTAAAAGTAACATATTTTGTCATGTTTAGGACCACAAACATAAAGCAAAATTAGTCATACATGAGTTCAAACTGGTAAAACGTTGCTTAAGGACAACAAAGTCCATGTTTTAGTGTGGCCGTCACAGAGTTCGGTTCTCAATCCCATAGAACTTCTGTGGCCTTCACACATGACTCAGTTAAACCAGTTCTGTCAAGTAGAATGGGACAGAGATGCAGTCAACTATTATGAAAAGCGTGTGGAAGGATCCCTGAAACATTTGAATTAAGTCAACTTGGAAAAGTGCCTCTCTCAATTATGCGGCATTGAGCAGATGAACTGATGATGATGATGATGTAATGTGTTAGTACCATGGACAGCAACAAAACACAGTGTAACAAATGTTGCATGCACACATGATAGAAACAAACAATTGAATTCCATATTGAGAGTGAAAACAAACTTACATTCATGGGGGCAGAAACCATATTTTCCATCGGCATCAAAGTTGTATGTTGTGGCGCACCACAAGAAACCATCGTCTCGGCCCTGAGCAGTGCAGCTGTTGTATTCGGTGCCCATAAACAGGAATGGGAATTTACAAAAGTCTCCATCAGCATTGCCAAACTTTGACTTCACAACTGTACAGGGAAAAGCATAGTTTAAAAAATACATGTGTACAAGATTGTTATAGAAGTTATGGACTATTGACCTTGTCCTTCTCCCAAAGTCCACTGTTCATCATCATCAAAGTGAGAGTCTCCTCCAATGCCAGGACCAGGAGCAAAGGCATGAGCCAAAAGACCGTCTTTTCCATCAAATGGATATCCATCCCCATGCTCTGCAGATTATGGACACAAACACAATGACTCATTTTAACAAAAGAACAATCATACAAAAGCGCAATTTTTTAAATGACACAGCTTTTACTGTAATCAAAACATACCATTACGACCAAAGTTGATCATGATATCAGCTTCTCCGTCCATAAGTCTGGTGAATGTGAGTGGAGTGACGTCACTCCACACTTTAAAGGCTCTGAAGAAAGCGTCATTGATGACTTCCTCATCAAGATCAGGAGTGTGGCCCAAGATTCTGCAAATACATATTTTAGGAACATTACCATCTGGCTCAAAACATATTTTTTGTACTGCATGGTTACTCCTCTATAAACGCAAAATCAACTTTAATTACATCTCTCAGAGCTGATGCATCATTCATGTGGTTAAGAGTAAACCTGCTGGAATCTGCTAACCCCATATTTTGTGTTCTGTGTCCTTACAGTCCAATTCTAATGGGCTGTTCCAGGTCAGTGTTGTTGTTTTTGGCTTTAACTTCTTCACAAATACAGTGAAGTAGCTGTGCGTGATGGGCTAGGACTGATTATATAAATACCTCAATTCTCAATGTTGCAGACCTCAGCACAAACAACAAGACAATAGACTGAATGCTGCTGTAAAAGAGACATAGGTGATATTTAGGTAGTGTGGGGGTAGGGTGGACAGAGGTCAAGCTGGGGCAAGTTAGCTCTATTCTACAAAAGCACCAATAGATTTTTATGCAATGCAAAGACATTTGTTCTTGGCTAAAACAGTAAAAAAAAAAAAAAAAAAAAACATAAAAATGAATAATAGAACAAGGATGAATGTGTGTCTGACCTGTAGGTGACGTCTTTCTTCTGCCACAGTGGTTTTCTATGGAAGAAGTTGTAATTTGCCACATCTGGAACACCACAGCGGGGCTTTTTCATGATATCCACAGTTTTTGCATCAATCTCTCCAGTTTCTTGTAGAGAGAAAAACTTTTGCATCTTCTTTAAAGTGTCCTTCAACATCATCAAATTGCATCTGTCTTGTGGGCATCCATAGAATTTATTCAAGTAGTGCTGTCAAAAAAATAAAATAAAAATAAGTTTAAAAATAAGAACAACAACAAAACAAGCAGAATAATACATGCAGTAAGTTTGATAGAAATGCAGTATATTTCTATATATATATTATCTATATATGTGCACATAATTGAAAAAACATGACAAATAAAAAATGACTCACCAAAGCAACTTCTTTGTCTGTTTTGGGAGTATCGTCTCCTGGAAATCTGATGATAGGCGAAGGAGCTGAGTTTGCAGACTTCAAAGCAATGAACATAACCAAAAACAGTTTAGGAAATATCCGACAACAAAGTATTGTCGGAAAATCCATGTTTGTATAAATCTGGAGGTGTTTATACGTGAATCTGGTCTGCTGCAGCCGTCTGTCCGGAGATAATGTTGCCTTTAACGTCTGTGGGCTGCTTTTTCTCCCTCTCTCTCTCTTTTTCACGGCCCATCCTGCACTTCGGCTCCAAACTTTCCACTTTGTGCGCAGTCTGCAAACGAGCCGCAGGGGAGGCCTGTCTCACGCTGGAGGAATTTTGCAGACAGAACTGACTCATTCTCAGCACAAGGCAAGCACAAAAAAAGAACGGTATTGTTATGGGAGTTAGATGAATTTAAGTAACAAAACGATACTATTTACAAGAGCGTGTTGCCCTGATGGAGCATGGATGGCAAGCTACAGTACCGTTATATGTTGGTATAAGTCATAGATTAAATGCATACAGTACTGGCTCAACTTGACATTTGATGACATCTGGTGGTGAAGTGGGATTTTTCACCATGGTAATATAACAACGAAACCATACATCCGTTATTCACATGTATCTTATTATTTTAATCATACTAAATACTTATGTACTTTTGTATTTATTGTACAAGTTGAAGTTGGCTCTAGATTACACTTTGATTTTGTTCTGTCTCTTTCCTTGTAGAAGATGATTGCGTGAAGTGCAGCCATCTGCTGGTCAGAAGAGGTAAATACAGAAAGCTCCCAGTCACTATATATATTATCTCATCGTACTTTTAACATTAGGGCTCTCAGAATTTAGAAATTAGAACTCCCAGAGCCGTCATTTTGACTGCACTCAAACCAATGGGATTCGGTGGAAATTCCTCTTAAAAGTAAGTAATGTATAAGTATTGTGTAGGGAGGTAACAAAAAAAAGTTGTGAAAAGGTAAAGTAGTAATTTAATAACAAGAATGTAAATGATAAGTTAACACAGATAAACAGGTAGAACACAAATACACAAGTTTACACAACAAAACGGGTCAAATCTAAAATGGTCTAATAGTAACTAAACCGTAATCCAACTGTTGTCTCAAGAACAGTGAAAACACAGCTCACACCTGAGTGACACGACATCTACACACACGTCAAACACAAGATCAGAATGTCATAGCAGTCACAAAGGCTGGCGGCCCAAACTGGTGTGCAGTGTGGCCTTAAGTAGGAGACTCCTCCAATCAGTGCCTGGGGCCGAATGCCCAGGGTTTCAGAGACAGGGGACGTGAAGGGGGAAAAAAGGAGCAGTATGTAACAATCTGGCCAAAAGTTGTACTGCAACTTCAGCCACTCTCCACGACTCAGGTTGCCAGATATACAAATCCAGCTGGGAACATAATAACTGAATAGACAAGAGTTTTGTCTACAGCAAATCTATAACCAACAACTTTTCAAAAAAGGCCCCAGTAGAAATCCTCGTTTTATTCCTTGTTTTGTCACTAATGATTTGAGAATCATAACGAGACCTTTTTAGAACTGCAGCCACATGTGTGATAGATAGATACTTTATTGATCCCCCGTAGGAGAAATGCAGGTGTCCAGCGGCAGAATACTCTTTTTTGTTGTTGTTTTTGTTTGTTGTCTGTCAGGTTTGTTGTACAGTCTGACAGCCGAAGGAACAAAGGATCTCTTGAAACTGTCCGTTCGGCAGCGTAGTGATAGGACCTTGTTGCTTCTGTTATCATTCATATAATAACAGAATTTCGAAATGAAAACAATAACAAGATTTAGGGGCTGTAAAACTAATTATTAAATTCCAATATCTCGGCTGAACTACTGCTCTCAGTTAAAGTATTTGAAAAGAGCATGATTTAATAATGCCTTTTGACATACAGTATAAGGGCCATTTAATATGACTCGACATGCAGATCTTACATATGGCTATATTAACTGCCATAGAATGTGGATAACCAAGTGAACAACATGGCTACACTTGAATTTTTGTTAAAGGTAGAACTCCTCACATAAAAAAAATAAATAAAAAGTAATTTCATACGCATTATGAAACATAAATAAACAACACATAGACAGAAAATATCACATAGTTACAAAGACCAAAAAGGTACATTCATTGAGTATTGGTAATTACTCTAAAACTAATATAACTATTGACTGCTCTGGGAGTTCTGGCGTCAAAATGCTGATTGAGAGCTGAAAAATCTCCAACCTATTTCTTGACATCACAGATCAATGTTAATTAACATGAAGAGTAAAACAAGGGAAAGACTCAAGTATCTACAAAAGGCATACGTTGTAGTTTAGACATACCCAAAAAACCTCATAAGATAAATACATAATGATATATTTTCTCTAAATACTGTATGCTTACATAAGCATGTTAGCATGTTTAGAGATAACACCTAATAGCCTTTCTCACTTTTATACAATATTAACACACCTGATATGGTTATTATCCAGTTCAATTTGGAGAGACGAGAAAACAGGAAGTTTTGAGTAATTTATTGGGAGGAGGTTTGGCGCCCTAGGCCCCGGTGCGGCCTTCAGATCGGAAAGGCTCCTGCGATGGAGCGCGCACAATCCCCCGGGACCTAGGCACTGGTGGCGGCATTTGGCAGCAGGAAGCAGATTGGAGGCAGATTGGAGGCAGGGTGAAGAGGAGGAGGAGGGGAGGCGGTGGTTGCGAGGCTTCAGGAGGCAGAGAGTGGTAGTTTTTCCGTTTTTATGCGGCTGGCGTAGTCGGTACAGATGATTGGAAGGGGGCGTCTGCTGAGCGATAGGCTGGGATGCGAGCCGGCCTGGAGGGGGTAAATTTGGTTAACGTCTACCAAATTGAACTTTCGCTGGCTGCATTTCAATTTGGAGAGACGAGAAAACAGGAAGTTTTGAGTATTTTATTGGGAGGAGGTTTGGCGCCCTAGGCCCCGGTGCGGCCTTCAGATCGGAAAGGCTCCTGCGATGGAGCGCGCACAATCCCCAAAAAGGCTGCGTGTTGATGGAGTTTTCGAAGCCTGGTTTGGAGGGGACAGACGTCGTGACTGCTCTATTCTGTGACCGCTATCGCTAAGCTGTGACCGCTATCGCTATGCTGTGACCGCTATCGCTATGCTGTGACCGCTATCGCTATATGCTGTGACCGCTATCGCTATATGCTGTGACCGCTATCGCTATATGCTGTGACCGCCAGCGCAATGCTGCTAACCATTTTTTGCTATATGCTGTGACCGCTATCGCTATATGCTGTGACCGCTATCGCTATATGCTGTGACCGCTATCGCTATATGCTGTGACCGCTATCGCTATATGCTGTGACCGCTATCGCTATATGCTGTGACCGCTATCGCTATATGCTGTGACCGCTATCGCTATATGCTGTGACCGCTATCTACTGTGATCAATACTTGCGGATACTCGGCTGCTGGCGGCGCCTATCCGGAAGGAGTGAGCTGCGTAGAGATGGGGAGACAGGTTACAAAGCAGCAGTACGGACTTTAGTTGGGCTCTGAACCCGTTGGATGACATTGGGAGGTGATCGGGGGTGAGAAATAACGGTCCGTTGAGATCTCCTTTCCGAGAGCGGAGGTGAGTGTAATGCATCGTGGGTTATCTTTGCGCGCTGGGAACGTGAACGTTCGCATCACGTTCCGTCAGACGCTGCGGCAGCGGAGAGTGTTTGAGAAGTGCGTGCCGCCACCAGAATCTTATTGCTTCGCTTACTTTGCTTCGTATTGCTTTGCTGGGAGCTTGCGAGGAAGCCAGTAGGCGTTGTGCAGCCAGGATGGCGGACGCGTCTGGCCTGATGTAGGCGGAGAAAGCCGAAGAGGACCAGCGCCCCAGCTGTTGGAGAGGTGGGGGAGCCCCAGCGAGGCCGCGCGCGTGGCAGCGCCTATCCTGAAGGAGTGGGCTGTATAGAGCTGGGGAGACAAATTGCAGAGGAGCAGTAGGGATCTTAGTTGAGCTCTGAACCAGGTTGCTGTCATGGGAAGGTTGTCTGAGAGAGATGTGTCGGAGCGAGCTATTATTATGTTGCAGGCGCCTTGGTCTTTGAATGTTTGAGATGAAGTTGAAAGGGTCAGGGGACGTTATGTTGGGTGAAAAAGAGCGACCTTTGTGTATGCTTCCACTACGTCGAGATTATCGCGCATGACAGGGATCCTCTTTCTCTGCCACGTGTGATTCCACGGCGCGCAGGCCACGACCACTGGGAATATCTCGTGTAGGGCAGAGGAGATGCTCCGGTGGAAGTAGCGGCCACGGCCCGGCAACCCGATGGTCCTGGAAGAATCCCCCAAAACCCACGGAAGGGGCACGTCCGTGTAGAAGCGGAGACCTATAGGGGCAGAGACATATCGGAGAGGGCCATAGATGTTGCAGGCGCCCTTACGCTTAGAATCTTGGGTCGGAGAGTAGATAATCAGGATAGTAGGATGGTCGGGAAGCCGCGTCTGGGACCGCCTGAAGGTTGAGTGAGCAGTAGTGAACGCTTATGCAGAGAAGCCATAGAAGGCGAGCAGGAAGATGCTGCGAGGAGGGCAGACATGTACTTGGAAGAAGAGCCGGAGTTCAGTGCCGCTCAGAGCTGCTGCAGGATGGGCAGCACGATGGGGGAGCCTGCGATCAGAAGAGTGAAGAATACAGGTATGGATGCCTTTGATTAGGAGTCCGATTGACGGCTCAGCGCAGCTACTCGGCCGGCTGCATCTGATAGAATCAGAAGATTTAGGTAGAGAGATGAAGCATGACCGCCGAAGCGACCCTGGGAGCATAGGTACGAGGCCAGCGCAGCGCGGCATACTCAGCCGGGCTGCATCCATTAGAAACAGGATAAGCTTCTGAGAGAGTGGGTTGCAGCAGTAGCAGTAGCAGCAGCGGCAGCAGCAGTACCTCAGATAATAACAGCGATAACCTGTATCAAGCCGCGGCAGCAGCAGCAGCAGCAGCAGCAGCATCCTTAGAGATTAACAGTAATAAGCCTGTATCAAGCCACAGCAGTAGAATGTTGTCGTAGCTGATCAGTGTTTCAGTAAAAGAGATGCAAGTGAAGAGAGATGGCAAGTAAATGAAGCAGCAGCAGTAGTAGCAGCAGTGCGGTATGGAGCAGCAGCAGTAGGAGTATGGAGCAGCGGCAGCAGCAGTAGTAGCCGTATGAAGCAGCAGCAGCAGTAGCAGCAGCAGCAGCTGCAGCATCCGTAGATAATAACAGCGATGATCCTGTATCAAAGCCACGGCAGTAGGATGTTGTTGTAGCTGTTCAGTGTGAGGGATTTAAACAGGTTTTACGGTCCAAGTGATTTAACAGGTTTTACGGTCCAAGTGAGGGATTAACTGAGCCCGCAGTCCAAGTGAGGAGTTTAAACTGAGAGCTTACAGTCCGGTGTGAGGGATCCAACAGAGCCTGCGGTTGTGTTTTTTTTTTTTTTTTTTTTTTTTTTTTATTTATTTATTTATATTTATTTATATTTATTTATATGTATTTATTTATTCATTTAGTTTTAATATATAGCGTTCCAGATATAGGCAGTACCATATATGCAGTTCCATATACTGCATAACAGTTCCAGGTATAACAGTACCATATAAGCAGTTCCAATATAGCGGTTCCATATATAAGCAGTTCCATATGAAGCAGTTCCAGATACGGTACAACAGTTCCAGATATAAGCATTTCCAGATATTAACATTTCCAGATATTAACATTTCCAGACATTAGCATTTCCAGATAAAGCGTTTCCCAGATATAAGCATTTCCAGATATAAGCAGTTCCGTGAGGGATTAACCTGAGAGCTCACAGACCAATGTAAGGGATTCATTTTGGGAGCCGCAGTCCGAGAGGGATGTAAACGGGGCTTGCAGTCCAAGAGAGGGATTTAAACAGAGCTCATAGTCCAGAGAGGGATTTAAACAGAGCATGCAGTCCAATGTGAGGGATTAAAACAGAGGTCTTGCAGTCCAATGTGAGGGATTAAAACAGAGGTCTTGCAGTCCAATGTGAGGGATTAAAACAGAGGTCTTGCAGTCCAATGTGAGGGATTAAAACAGAGGTCTTGCAGTCCAATGTGAGGGATTAAAACAGAGGTCTTGCAGTCCAATGTGAGGGATTAAAACAGAGGTCTTGCAGTCCAATGTGAGGGATTAAAACAGAGGTCTTGCAGTCCAATGTGAGGGATTAAACTGAGGTCTTGCAGTCCACTGTGAGGGATTAAAACTGAGGTCTTGCAGTCCAATGTGAGGGATTAAAACTGAGCCTGCAGTACAAGCGAGGGGAATAAACCGTGCGCAGATCTCATACATACCCACAGCGCCAGAAGACAAGGGACAACACAACGGGACCACGCCGTATCGGCACGAGGAGGCAGGGATGCGCACGGGTCCCACCGCACCGGGCCAGACCGGCCGTATGCAGCAGCAGGCCGCGACGAGACGAGCAGCGGCAAACCCGCGGAAAGAGCCCGCAAAGGAGAGAGCGGCAAAGACCCACGGACCACAGCACGAGACCCGCAGCAGGTGCAGCCACGCGGAGGAGGAGCAGACCACAACGCAGCAAGACAGAGGACAGCAGGAGCAGGTGCAGCCACAGGAGGAGCAGACCACACGCAGCAAGACGGAGGACACCAGGAGCAGGTGCAGCCACAGAGGAGCAGACCACACGCAGCAAGACGGAGGAGACCAGGGACACGCACGAGTAACGTGAGTAGACAAAAGCGATTCCTCCAGAACGATTCTTTGCGAGGCTTCAGGAGCTGCGAGGCTTCAGGAGGTTGCGAGGCTTCAGGGTTGCGAGGCTTCAGGGTTGCGAGGCTTCAGGAGGCAGAGAGTGGTAGTTTTTCCGTTTTTATGCGGCTGGCGTAGTCGGTACAGATGATTGGAAGGGGGCGTCTGCTGAGCGATAGGCTGGGATGCGAGCCGGCCTGGAGGGGGTAAATTTGGTTAACGTCTACCAAATTGAACTTTCGCTGGCTGCATTTGTCATTCGCCATCAGAATAGACCAGATCTGTCTATATGATTTTGAGAAAGCAATCATCCCCTGTTTTCCTGATAAATCTTACAGACACAGGAGTGACATTGTGACATTGCCTGTCATCATGATTACTATATTGATCAAAAGTTCAATAATTAAAGTGATTGTCTGGAGTTTGTCAGAAAGAGAGAGAGAGAGGTACTTGATTTGAAAAAAACGACGCAAGCTCCCTCCCCCTTCCTTTCTGATTGGTCTACACCTACGTTTCCGTAACACTTTTAAATGTTAATCAGAGAACACATTATACATATACATTATTAATACACATGCACGGAGGTTTTCAGAATTATTTGTTAACGTTTTAATGAAAAAAATAATGTTTTTATGCACACAAAAAACGGCAAACCCGGAACAAGCTATTATCATGAATTGCACATTATAGGACACATCTGCAGAGGATCTGATTATGGATATAGGTTCAGTTTATAAAAGAGTACCTCAGCGCGGATGTTCAGAATTCTTTGTTCAGTTTTCACGTTGTTCCAGAGCCTAAAAGAGGCTTGATTCGGAGGCTCTGCGAAAACAAACAACAGCCCTTGGCATGACTTGATTGGTTAACCTCGACGGCACCGTGGATTCTGAACTATAGCTAAGAGAAGGGAAGGCGGGACCAGCCCGTAATATTAGAATTAATAAAATGACTTATTTTATATCAACATTTAAGGCCAGGAGGTCAATTTAACACATTTCCTAAAATTTGTAATTCATTTAGAGTTACAGACTATCACTTTAATAGATGGAGCCATTCATTTTGGGGCTCCAAAATGCAGAGGTGTATTCTGCTTTAGTTTATGACTCATGATAAATTATGACCTATGACTAATAAAGCTAATTTATAAATGGCTCACAAGGATTATTCTGCCAAGAATAGGACAAAATATCACACGCTAAAAAGAGGAGAGTTCAGTTTTGTTTTTCTTTTGAGACCTAATGGTCATGTTTCATCTGTAATGTCATGCCTTTAGGGGATAACGTTGTTACTTGTCCCCTGCATCTCCTGAGACCCTGGGACCTCATACGAGGACATTACATTTTTGCCTCTTGGCACAATGATACTCAATTTTTTACATCCTTGACCTGATGGCCACATTTAGGGACACTGCCCGCGCCATCTTGTGGTGATATGATAGAATTACACTTAAGGCAGTAGGAAAGAAATGGCGGGAATATCAGCAAAACACTTCTACAAGAGTTCACAGAAGAAAAATGCCCCAGGTAAAAATTCTATCAACATTTTATGAATGAAATCAATTTATTTATGCACAATAATGTCTCTAGCTTCATATGGAATTTGAAATTTGAAAAATTTTGATTGTAGTAGCAGGCTAGGATGTCAGTAAAAGTGAAGCACTCGTTTGAGGGACGCTAGGACTATGTACCGCTATCTGTTTAGCTAACCGTGTGGAAGATTTAGATGAAGTTACAGTTGTAAATAGTTATTTTGAATCACACATTTGCTCAGTTATGTGGTTTACAGTTGTAAATAGTATATTTAAGTACTAAGTGGTATATGCTAAGTATTGTGAAGTGTTGCTAAATGCTTAATCATAAACAATATAGCTAGGCTATAGCTAGCACATGATAGCCAAGCTATGATGTGTCACTGATATACTGTAGATTTTGATGTTGGTTTTTAAAATTATCATTACAGGCACACTTTCATTATCAAGAGCAGAACAATTGCTGTTGGCAATTGCAGACAACTCTGAGAAGTCCTCTATGACTTCTCAGATGGGGATGATTGTATCATCATCTCATACTTGTCAGTCAGCTTCTGGAGTTTCCCGCGGGGAGAGGCGGCGAGCTGAGGTGGCCATACTCATTGCCCCCCATCTCAGCCGCCACGTGTTGGAGTTCTCCCCGGTGAATGAGAGGGTCACGTCCCTCCGCCTCCGGGTGGGGGACAAGTCTCTCATTGTTGTGACGGCCTACGGGCCTAACGGTAGTGCCGAGTACCGGCCTTCTTGGAGTCCTTGGGAGGGGTACTGGACGGTGCACCGCCCGGGGACTCTGTTATTCTCCTGGAGGACTTCAACACCCATGTGGGAAATGCCAGTGACACTTGGAGAGGGGTGATCGGGAAGAATGGCCCCCCTGATCTGAACCCAAGCGGAGTTCAGTTGTTGGACTTCTGTGCCAGTCACGGTCTGTCCATCACGAACACCATGTTCGAGCACAAGGGTGTCCATCAGTGCACGTGGCACCAGGACACCCTAGACCGGAGGTCGATGATCGACTTTGTTGTCGTATCATCTGACCTTCGACCGCGTGTCTCGGACACTCGGGTAAAGAGAGGGGCGGAGCTGTCAACCGATCATCACCTGGTCGTGAGTTGGATCCGCTGGCAGGGGAGGAAGCCGGTCAGACCTGGCAGACCCAAGCGTGTAGTGAGGGTCTGCTGGGAACGTCTCGCTGAGCCCCCTGTCAGACGGACTTTCAACTCACACCTCCGGGAGAGCTTCTCCCAGGACCCAGAGGAGGGGGACATTGAGTCCGAGTGGACCATGTTCTCTTCCTCTATCGCCAATAAAGCGGCTCGTAGCTGTGGTCGCAAGGTCTCTGGTGCTGGTCCCCGAACCCGGTGGTGGACACCGGCAGTAAGGGATGCCGTCAGGCTGAAGAGTCCTATCGAGCAATGATGGTTCGTGGGACTCCTGAGGCAGCTGTCCAGTACCTGCAGGCCAAGCGTGCCGCGGCCCGGGCTGTTGCAGAGGCAAAAACCCGGGACTGGGAGGACTTCGGAGAGTCCATGGAGCATGACTATCGGTCGGCCTCAAAAAGGTTCTGGCAAACCCTCCGGCGCCTCAGGAGGGGGAAGCAGTTCTTTGCCAACACCGTGTATGGTGCGGGTGGAGAGCTGCTGACCTCGACTGGGGATATTGTAACCCTAACCCTAACCCGGAGATGGTAGCCTTGAAAAACCCCATGCGCAAGACTGCATTGGAAAATCCTGTGTCCGATGCATGACATGCAATGTGTACCTGTGCTTGCAAAGTGAACGCAACTGCTTTGCAGCATTTCACACTTGCCAATAGGGCTCTTCCAAACAGGCAGACAGATTGCTTTCTAGAAAAAGAGAGGGAGCTAGTTTGAAAAAAGCCCCGGTTCAAAAGCTGTTCAGCAGAATTTTACTGTTTTAGGACTGTTAATAATATTTGCCATTATTTGTTCTAGTATTGTATTTATCAATTCAATTCAGCCATATTTAAGGCTTGAAATAGACAGTTTACACAGTATTTTGCAGTTTTATTTATGTATAGCCAATTTTTTGTCATGTGGATGAATGAAGAACAAGGGAACCCAAATTGCAGGACTGAAAATCAAAGTAATTTAATAAAATAAATCCAAGGTAATGTAAAAACAGAACTGAAGCCAGGACAAACGTGGTGGAGACAATGGGCGGACAACAAGAGAGGAAGGGCACAGGGTATATATACACACACAGGGACACACAGGTGAATCACATTAGGGCGGGGCAACAATCAACAGGACAGGCAGGATTCAAACTCAACCAGGTCAAAATGTCCACACCATGACATTTTTAGGCTTTGAAGATAGAGCTGTTTGGATTTTATGTCTAACTTTGATGTTTACATTTTTCAAATAAACTGTTATATACTATTTTAGACCAATGGAGTCTATTTGTATTGTATAGTAAGGTCGACCCACTGTACTCATATGAGGACATTGATTTTTGAGAGAAGTACTAATTGGATCAAGCTGAAATTTTGAATTTCAACTAATTAGGACCTTCCGGCCTCAAAGAGCATACATTTTTTCTTTAGGTTATGAGAGACCCACCCCTCATACGAGGACATGTTTTTTCTCAAAAACTACTTCCTGTACAAAATCACAATTTAGGTATTATACTTATTGGGTCCTACTTATCCTAAATAGCAAAAAAATATATAAAATGCACACCAGACAAATGCTCGGGTCTCAGGAGGTTAATACACATGTTGATCTGGGATGTTCAAAGTTTCGCACCCCACTGCATGCACCAGCTGCACACAGAAATCCACACTAACATCCAGATTTGTGTCCAGGGCCTGTCACTTTAAACCAGAAGCTCTATTTCATGCACCAATCTACATGCTGCCATCTCTAAACAGACACACACATAGTGATTCTGAGCAGGGCCGCTATACACAATGCCTTTACCTATACATGTACATGAAGCTGCCTTGTGGCAAGAGCACACTTGGATGTGAGAAGTTGCTACAGTAATTGAATGCCTTGTATGTGAATATGAATGAAATTTTGCCCGTGAAAGTGGCACAAAGAGATTGCATGGATAACATTTGATTTGCATGTAAATTGCTTTCTCTGCGTCTCAGGGATCCTCATCAGGAAAGTGTGTGTCTGTGTAGTAAATAAGAATCTCCTCCATATTGTGCGAGTCCCTCTGTTTACTTGTGGCAACATCACATGTTATCTTTTACAGTGTGCAAAAAAAAAACAGCTTTATTTATGATGACTCGGATGTAACATCATCTTATAGCTGGATGTATACATTGTTTAAATGAGTTAACTTTATAGATCATAGAGTTCCTCAAATAGATTCTGTAAATTCTACATTTGGGACTTGTAGACTCCGGACAGATTTGCCATGACCATCCAGCTGGCTTGAGTGTCCACACTGACTGATGCTCAAGTCCAGGGAATCACACATGTTACCATGGTTCTGGTGCCATATCTATGTCTTTTGATTAAAGGTATTCCAGTCTTTGCTCTGAAGGGTCATCAAACCAAACTGCCTTAGGCCAACTGTCACTAGCTCACACATAACAAACATGTCTGTATTCCTCATACTTCTATCTTGTTGTTAATAGAGTAATGAACAGTGTAATACTCGTGCACTGTCTTTGTTTGTTTTATGTACATTGCAAGAGTAATTAAGCAATGGTTGCTTACTAAATGAATGCAGCCATTGCACTGTCAATAAATCTGTTTCAAGATAATTTAATTTGGCTAAGCGCTATGTGTTACAGAGCTCTGTGACACACACTATATCATTCAGTTTGAAACATTGCAATGATGAATTATTGAACATAAATCCATTATCTCGAACATATTTTATTTATGAATACTTCAAGACACTGGAGGACTGTGGGATAATTATTGTTCCACATTGTGTCACCACTCGTCTCCGCCGTTTGAGCGCCATGACTCAAACTGCTGCTGATTGACAGTGCACACAGAAGGCCCTCAGCGACATTAGCCCAATAGCTTTATTTAACATTTTTTTTCCCTCATTCTGTTTCTCTTTTAGTCAATCTTGTAAACACTGATGCAATAATGCATGCCATTATACAGACGAGAGCAGTGTCTCTCGTGGCTCCCCCATCTCAAGAATAATAGGTCAACAGCTGTATTTAAAAAATTAATCACATTCTTGGCGTTGATAAAGGTTAGCTGCAACTCTGTGAGACTTGATATTGGAAGCTCAGATTGGCTCTAGTCTCTGTGGAGATGAGAAAGAGTTGCCTTTGATGAGTACAGCATGTAAATGATTTGTGTGTGTTTATAGGACACGGGGCTGGCCCTGCCTCACTCCAGCTCTGAGCTGTCGGCTCCACTCTGTGGCACAAACTGGCAACCGCAGCGAGAGGCGCGGGGGAACTGACCCTATACAGCACACTTTGTAGTCTGTCTGCTCAGTTTAACTGCAGTCATTCTCCTCTTTGTCAAATAGGGACGTTTCCTTATTTAAACACATATCATTATTTTCAGATAGCGTATTCTTTCCAAATCTGACCAATTTTACTTGAAGTCTAATCTAGTTCACATAAATGTTTCAACAAGACTCAACACTACCATTGGATATTCGATATCTTATTGGCTTAGTGCTCATTTCACAATAGAAAACTTATTGCATATTTATTGTCATCAGAATTGTTATAATTTTTTTACACACATGCAACTTTTTCCTACATATATGTATTTATTATTGTTATTATTATTATTATTTCTGTTATTGATATTAGCTGTCCTCTATATCTTATAACATGTCAAGACTCAAATGCAAGTTTATGCAAATGTGTGACCCAATTGTTGACTCTATTTTAAAGTGTGTTGTTGTGATCGATGGTAAACAGTTCCTGGGACAATAATGAAGACTGAGATCTCATTTGAATGTCATTAAGATGGATGTTCTGCACACTGCTACCTGCCTGCTTTGTTGGAGGGAATGTGGCGAATGATGCAACAGAGTGAAAGGTGTGTTGGTTCTGGCATAAATATTATAGTATTGAGCAATGTGAAGACGAGCCTATATATTCAAATGCACATAACTTTGGGACTGTGG
Source organism: Knipowitschia caucasica (assembly GCA_964034765.1). Classification (NCBI taxonomy): domain Eukaryota; kingdom Metazoa; phylum Chordata; class Actinopteri; order Gobiiformes; family Gobiidae; genus Knipowitschia; species Knipowitschia caucasica. The sequence goes on from OZ035826.1 coordinate 31,614,386, forward strand.
GTGGGCGATGCAATCTGGTGTATTTACAGCAAATAAATTAATCATACTTGTCTTGGGGCAGTATCACCATTCGTCCATGGGAGTACTTCACATTTTAATGAAAGGTAATTTTGAATATGGTTTAAATAAAATGAATCTGTTCTTTGAGGTCCAAGCTAGTTTTGGACATAATTGTATTAATTTTTAATCTGTTGCTCTTTGTGGCAACAGATGGAGCCTCAGGCTATAATCTAAGAGTGTATTCAGACCAGAAAAGTCCTTTGGTCCGCTTGCTTGGTCCGAACCAAAAGCGGACCAAACATTTTTCTTTTGGTCTGGTTCGTATTCAGACTGTACGTTTTGCAAGTGAACTTTTTTCTAAACATATTGGCGCGTATGACGATCGGTGCTCCTATTGGACACCGAGAGCTCACGGAGGATAGATGCGGAAATGGCGGAAAATATCAAGCTCGTACGTCTGCTCTGCCTATGTTTGCTCTTTTTAGAGAAAAACGACCGCATTTTGGTGTGTCTTTTCCAGAAGTTAGGTTATTTGTGCCTCTGCCCAAATTTCAAGGAGGCACAGTGTCTCCTTGTTGCTCCAGGTCTGCCCACGGCTCATTGTTGTTGTGTAGCATTAGCAGCTGTGGCGAGTGGCTAATTCCTCACAGTTCCTGTCTGCGGTGGCTTGTTAAGGAGACCACCTAAGACCACCTAAAAAGGTGGGTCTCGGCCCGGTTCTTTGGTCCGGACCAGGATTCGTTTGTGTGGATAAGGTCCGTTTAAAGTGGACCAAAAGTGCAGGTCTGAATACATCCTAATATTGCTTTTTCGGTCTATCTTTAACAGGAACTGTTCCAAACAAATCAATAAATACATGTTTTATAGATTGTTTAGATAATTAGTCACTCTGAAAAATGACTTGTATCAATGGCTTTCTAAGTTCTGACAGGATCAAGCTTGAGCGAACAGATAAGACCACAACATACTATGACTTTATAACTTAATTCCAAGTTGAAGTGGGGAATGTAATATTGTTCATGGACACTGTTATTTACATTTGGTCTGAGCGTGTGCAGTAAAACATACCGCCTGCAGCAGCAAAGACCAGAGAAATCAGCACAGTAACTGAACGGATAAACTTTGCACCAAGCTTCCCGTCTAATATGTTATTTATTATTTTCAATAATATTATTAAGAGTTATATTTGGTACAGTACATACTGTGGCTTTTGAATGGAAAATAAATGGTTCCCCTTTTGATTTTGCACCAATAAAATGTTTTGAAGATTTTCCCCAACGCTATTTATCTTGTAAATTGTGACGTTATTGCAATATTTCCTTTTAATATTTTGATATATATTTATGCCCATATGGTTAAACACTAAGTTAAAGGTATATAGGAGGATTTTCCCAACTTATAGGAAAGAACTGCCCTCTCCACTTTTTGAACAAAACTCTCTGGTCTTATTTGACGAGCATTGAGAGGACCAATAGTCTTGATGATCCACCCGGAAGTAGAAAATCCTCCTATATACCTTTAAGTTGTACTTCTCCGGTTGAAATAGTTTGTATAATTTATAAAAGGGCTGCCTAATATGTCATTAAGGCAGGGTGAGTAGCTCGCATGGCATTCGGGGCTTTGAGAGAGCGGGAACTGACACTGGACTGTGTCTGTTCACTGGTGAGGAGGGCCGTAAAGAGCCAGACCGCTGTTCCCTGGTTGCAGGAGAAGTATACATGCCTAGATAAAGTATGGGAACTGGTGATTTTAGATGTTTATATTTCTTTTCTTTATCACTTTTCTGTGTAATAATAATGGCACACATGGCCTCTAGTATAAGATGGTAGATGACATGCTTTGGTTCCAGTGGCACAAAATTCCAAGTATAAGTTAATTTCCTTTTCCCTGTTGAGATAAACTCCGGGTGACTCCAAGAGGTGAGAAAGCATGATTGAATAAAGTCTGTTTTCTTGTTTGCTACCTTTTTAACCCTGTGCTCGCCTACAGCACAAGGGTTTGGGTTACAAGCCTTTTTCTGCTGTCTAAAGTTACAACTATGTCTATGTCCTCCTTCTAGGTCTGTCTTGCTTCAGTCGAGTAATCAACAGATGCTTTCTGAGTCAACTAGTATTGTATTAATCAAGTAATTATTTGCCAGAAAATAATCCCTTTTTCTGCTTTAACGGCTCATTTAGTTAGTTGTAGTTATATTTTCAAGTGGTGTAAACCCCCATTTGTCCAAGAGTAATCCCTCTCAAAGCATGTTTCAAAAATAGTTATCTGGACCAAGTGTTCAGCATGATTAAAGAGAAGAGAGTTTACTCCTTCCTCTGGGCAGGACTGGGTACACAACAGTGCAAGTCCTCAGATCAGAAAGTTAATCCCAAATGGGATTACAATTGTTTGATAACCTTGGAACAGGTGACTACTTTTGAAACTTGCCGTACGATGACTTTGTCTGATTCTAATATTTTAAAGTTATGTTGCCGCTGACTTCAAGCTGATAGTTGAAGTCTACATGAATGGTTTTCAAAAGTAACAAGTGGTTTCCAGTGATTTACAAAAACAACACTCCGATCTTTATGTTGGTAAAACAAAAGAATCTTGTTGCTTTAACACTATTAAGGCACCCCATTTCCCTAACCAAGAAACTCATGAATGAATTATGTCCCATTTGGTTGGAAAGTAATATAATGAAACCAAGTGTTTGAAAGCGTAAATAAGTGGATGTTTTCTGTAGGAAGCATTGCCTCCTCTCATTGAGCGATGCTGTGATCTAAGGAGAGCTGTTGTAACGTCTGTTTCCGTCTATAGGTCCTATGTGTTAAATCAGTGGATCGCATGCATGCTCTGTCGGCCGTACGTGTTTGGAGGAGATTGAAAAAGACCTTTTCAGGAAGTAGAGGCCCAACAGTCAATGGGGAATAGTGAACACGCTGTTCTAAATCTCAATATCACATTTTTCCTATTTTCTGTTTAAAGTGTTGTCTATTGGTGTTGACAGTGACTACAGACTTCCTTTTCCTGAAATCGGACACAAGATACACAGACGTTTAAATTGCTGTAAAATAACACATTTATGTACAATAATGTCTGTTCCACAATTGTATTCACGCCTGTACTGTATGTTGCATGCCTTTTGCTTCATTTGCACATCTAGTTTTAAATGAAGTGATTAAATGAATGCATGTTGAAATTACATTTCTGTCCACATTTAGGATTTACTTTTACATTTGTAATCACAGGGGAATCATTGATGTTGCCTGGTGTAACATTAGAAACACTTTGCCGTAAATAAATTAACTTTGTCTTTTTCTTAAGCACCCAATGCATCACCCCATTATACCACAGATGGATGAATCAGATCAGATATTACACAAGACAAATGTATTCATATTGCATAATTCTAATTTTTCTTCTGTCCCACCACCGGTGCGTTACCTGGATTAATCCACTGAGCCCATTTGAATAAAGGGCTGATTTGACAAGGACATTGTAGCCCTAAATTAATATATATTTTTAGAGTTAAATCCATTTTGAGTTTCAAATAATTATTTAAAGCATTTTTGCTATTTTATTCATCCCAGGGATAAATGAGACCTGCTTTTTTAAATATCAGAATGTTGGTGTATGTCAAATCTGGACATAAGGGGGCAGACTGTCACCATCAGAAAAACATATTCTTTTGAGTGGCATGTGGAATTGTGTCTACGGATGAGTGTGCTAAATAACATAATCTGTGTGACCTTTGCCCAGAGCAGGGAAACTTGGGTAAATAAGCCCGAAGTTATAGTTTGGATCAAAACCTGACTCGAATAGTGCGACAAATGTCAAAGTTCACCCACCAACATGGGCTCTTATGACCCACATTTTATTAATCCTTTGCTACAGGCCTCTCATGATTATTTTTCCTGGAATCCGCGGCATTGATCGTACCTACTTCTTTCTTCTGTTGTTAATTGGCTTTTTGGCTTAACGCTTGATTGAAGTCAGATGGTGATTTACACAGAAATGTTCACCTAGTGTGCTGTGTTGGCCTGTTGTAGCCAATGTCTTACAAGTGCCCTCCCAATTTCACTTATGTACAACACTTGTCTTTCCCAAGGCGGCAGACAGGACGAGGGAGTGCGCTGGCAGATTGCATACTAGTGTTAATGATTGTCTTGTCAGGCAAAATCTGTATTACTTAATCTTCTGCTCCTGCTGTATCCGATCAAAGGAATGCAAATGGAAGGCAGTATTGATTTCTACATCGTCCTTGCTCTCTCCCTAATTTTACCTCGTTTTCTATTACATACCGCCACCACTCTCCTTTTCCCCCTGAATTCGACATATTCATCATTTCTGACTCAAAATATATTACAGTTGAACCAACGTTGTTTTAATCAAGGTGTCTGCTGTGGACATGAAGCAGGAGAGAAAGTGTGAATGATTCCTTCAGCGTGGACAATGCGTTTCACTAAATTGTCTCATTGAATCTGAGGCATTCAATGATTTATTTCAACCATTAACTCGCTAACTTTAAGAAGAAATATTATGCATTATATTGTAAGTGAAATGATTTCTTAAAATATCAGCCTATAGTTCCCAACTTCCACCACTAGTGGGAAGTGTTGAATCTCTTAAAAAATAAAGTATATAAAAACTATTTTGGGGGCGATACCTTTGCTTTGAAAGCCAGAAAATCCCTGTATTTCACGCTTTGAGATGGTCACATTTAGAAGAAAAAAAAACAGATGCTCCTTTTTAATAATTTGGTACCGACCCTTCACTGGCTTTTGAAACAATTTGCCCTTATTTAATCATCCCATATTAAATTTAACATAGTATAAGCACAATACAAAATGCTTACCAATAAATTTCACATGTTATAATATGCAATGCCATATTATACACTTCAGAGAGTGTATTATATGTTTATTGTTCAGCTAAAGAATATTTTAAAGGAAATAGAGCAATAAGAAAGTGCTATTTATGCTAACCCTGCTATTGTCCTGTAAGTGCACTGTGGCACCAACATTCTCCCACTGTGGGATGAATAGAGGTTTCATTAAATTAGTATGTGTATGAGTTTGAATGTTATACAATATATGTATTGTGATGTGCCTTGAATCACTAATGCTATACCAAAAATATACATACTTACAAAGTAATTATGTCCATGGTAACAATTATTTATATTTCTATTGTTTCTACTCAGTTATGGTTATTGAAAAAAGAGACCTTGGTAAAATATTCATAAATAAATATCGATCAGGTAACTGATCCCATATGAATGTCAACATGAATCTCTATGAACTCGACTTTAATTGACCCACGCAGTGCTTGCACATCTGTAGAGACGGCACCCTCAGTCCTCTAATTGATGACTACTGTGTGAAGCCTGGCGGATGCAGGAAGCCAATGCCAGAGCTGCTTTTCTATCAGATTGCTCTTTGAACTTGTCTATGAACTGCTGACAATCTCTGTGTATGGCAGTGCCCCCTCGCCTTCCTTCCTCTAGTCAATCCCAGAGGCTTGTGGAATCCACTATGTCAACACAAGAGCACAGTGAAGGGAAATATCCTGCTGTTTTTTCTCTCACAAATCTCTAGCGCTCTATGATTTTGACTTAGCACTAAATGGAAACAGTGTTGTTTATTTTCTTTTAAAGTAATATATTGCGGCATCACAGCTTGGCGGCTATGGATAATTTCTGACACGAGAGTCTTAATAGTTCACTCCCTCTTGCTTGTGTGCCAGTTAAATAGGCTTATAGTCTGGTTGGCTTATTGGTTGCATATGGTCAAAGAGGACCACATGTTATCCTCACGCTAAAGAGGGCTGAGGAAATTGCTTAGTCTTCTGTCAAAAAATATGTCTTCAAGGAGATTTCCTTGGCTTGCTTCTCACGCGTGGCCTGGCATCAGGTCCAGAAAAATAATGAGAAAAAGAGTGATCAGGATCTAAATAATTGTTTATTGCCCTGCTACCAATACAGCAGGGCAATACAAAAGACAAATGGGTATCCTGCTGCCTTTTCACCTCCCTGAATAGATACATTTGTCCTCTGCATTTGACTCATCCTTCCAATGCCTCTAGGGCAACCTCTGTCAGGAGCAGCGGGTGCTTGGACCCATCTCCAGATAGTAATTCTTAGCTTTGTCAGAACTACGTACCTTTGCTGGAGGATTTTACTTGCATGCTTTGGGTGGTGGATTAAATCTCAGTGCTCGTAAGAAAGGTTAGAAACACACAGAAAGGCATGAGAAATCAAACCTGCATTTGTTTCTAGTTTTGAGACCTGATCACTATCCACTGCCACCGTGCTACCTGCATACTTTCACACTTAATTACAACTTAAAGTTAAGTGTGTGAGTTGAGACTTCTATGAACCCATTTTCTAAGACAGGCGTAGTGGCCAGTCTTCAAATATATTGCCTGCAGTGCTGTGTAGTATACAGTGCCCTCTACCTCCCATTCCGTATAGTCTCAATCAGTATAAAAATAAAAGTTTTTGGACTTGTAACCCTTCTTCCTTCGTTGGTAATCAGCCCAGAGCTCTGTAATCCCTGGCACATGCAGATGCCGCCGGGGGAATATTACTGTTCATAATAGTAATCTGCTCTCAAATACCTTTCTGTTTCCAAGATGAGGGTTCTTGTGCAGCATGTTCTTATGGGAATTAAGTGCGCGACATGAAATTCATCGAGAGGTAGATTCTGGTTCGTCAGGGATCAGGCCAGGCCTGAGGTTGTAGCACTGCTTTAAGGAACACCCACAAGCCCCTAAAACCCATATCCATATTCTCATAAACAGGTCGACATAAAAGACAGTTTCACAGCGGGGACTCAAATCTATACCCAGCTCGCCTGAATCATGTCAGCTGGATCCAAAAGAGGGTTAAAGCCTCTTTAAGGTGTTCAGTCCCTGCAGGTAAGACCCAGTGCCACAGGGCTTAGAAAATCTGAATTGCCTCATCACCTGATCAAAGGCATGACACTACACCACCCATGCACTATTGTAAAGGTACTGCATTGAAATTAAATGCATTCTTACAAAACCATACGCTCATTCATCTCCTCCTTATCAGCACTTACCTGGTTTTTGACATATCAACAGTTGTATACACATGGGTTTGAGCAAAGGTGGATTTGAAGCTTCAACAGACCGTGGCATAACACAATTATCTGGCCATGGGAATTTTATTATGCATTGTTAAGCTAATTACACAATAGTACAATTGCTTTTATAGTGTTTGAGTGCCATTTCAGGAAATGCAGCTACTGTATTAGAAATACACTTATCTCTAGACACTTCTCCCAACTTTTAATCATTCAACCGTTGAGCTCCCGTATACTTTGTGCAAAGGGCATGTGAGCATAACATTAGAACTCAACAATACTGATACAAGTGCAATACATGTGTGTGGATAGAGAATGCTCATGTGACTCATGTGGGCGCTATTTGTCATAAAAATAAATTATTTTTGTTATACATAAACGAATACCTCTAACTGATGGATTGAGTGATATATATTATATATCCATTTCATATTCATATATAATCCATTTCATTCTCCCAATAGTGTACATTGGTCTGTGAGGTGTAGTATTTCTGCAGTCAGAGAATGCACAGGATGAGGTGCGGTGGGGCCAATGGCGTGTGAAATCTGCCGGCAGGTTTGACACTCGGATGACAGATACTTGCAAAGTACATTCACAGCTTCTGAGTCGGAAGGATTAGTTTCTCCAGTGTTACAGAAAACACTCAGTGACAACATGTTGTAAGGTCCCCTTACCTTTTTCTGAAAACATAAAGAGGAGAGGCCAGGATGCTCATTCAATTACAAAGCAGAGCTGTGTGGAAGGCTGTTCCTTTTCCAACAAGTGAGCATTTGTAATGAAAAGGCATTCTCCTGAAACACTGAATATATACAGTATATACGTGCTAGGTGTTTATGTTCCACTGCTGTGCAGATGGATGTTTGGTGAATGTATCATTTGTGCATTATATGTTTCAGTGGCTTCACAAGGAGCAGAAATATGATTTTAAAATGTGTGTATTGATTAAATATGCCCCCCTTAAGTGGTCTGGCAAGTTATGACCACCCACATGGCATTTTAGTTACCATTAGCTTTCTAGGTCACCTTGCAATGAGCGTTTTGTCTCTTCCTCTGGGACAGTATCTTAACCTTGAAAATTGTAATTATTTCCTTGCTTGTTCCTGTTCTGCTTTGTTATAATTAGTTATTTTTTTCTCTGTGACCACACAACACAGAGGTCTCTGCTGCCATAGTTGTAGCTTGTTGGTTTTTATATGGAGGCCATTTTTGTTAGGCTTGCAAAATGAAGATTATTGCATAAATCAATATGTTTGTCAGGTTAGAAAAGACGACTACCCAGAGTGTTCACAATGTTTTTTTTCCTTTCTTTCTTGTTAGCAATGAGGTACTTTTTCAGATGTTACTACATAATGCGTTTATGGATATTGATGGGATTACATTTATTTTAAAGTAAGGATGAAGAGGAGCGAGAACACCACAATAGGCAGTATTTTATTTGTGGAAAGTTGGTTTGTTGAATTATTATGTTTTGAGTTTATTGTTGAGACAATTATTAAAATGACATTCCGTGGTAGCATATCGGCTGAATGGGAAGAAGGGTCAATCTTTACTGATCCACAGGTGTCATAGATTATTCCTACAACTGTACTGTACATTATTCTTTACGGAATGATGTCCTTAAAAATCATGTCCACTTGTGATTTGAAAAAAAAAAACCAAACTTCTGTGCACGCAATAGCTACAACGTCACACCTCCTAAAATGTCTTCTTTACTGTGGGACAAATAAAGGTTATCTTCTCAAATTTGTGGCTACAGTATATGAGTGTATCTGTTCAAGATAGGGTCCAAAATACAAGTGTTAACAAAGACCCAAGACCAGAGCAAGAGTGGTTTACAGCATGTATACACTGTGTACGACTCCAGAACAGCGATTTCAGCCTCATATGACATCACAAGTGGAGACCTGATCCTTGTCCCGGTCTTGTTCCAGCGCAAATAACATTTCTTGTCCACTCTGCATGAACATGAAAAAAGAGATTTAGGCCTCATGTTGTGTTATATTTTCCCATTTATTAAATGTTTTTATGTCTCACATCAGATTAGTCATGTAGAGGCTAAGATAAAGCTCCAGCTCAAATTCTGGCATGATTTAGAGTAAAGCAGGTTATCTTGAATATAAAATAGAGCAATAAACAATGTTTGGGTTATTTTGAATGGCTTTAATGCTGCATGGATGTGTTTTAATTAAAACATAGGAGAAAAAAGAGAAATAGGACTTTTTGTATTTGTAAAAGTGGATTGCATACTGTATCTGCCTATTTAGTCAACTGTAGTTCGATTATTTACGTTAAAACACAATTTCACATTATTTTCACATAAGTACAGGTTTGATTTTGTTGTTTGTTAAAATCAATTATACTGTATCAAAAGCAGCCCCTTAGTTCTAGAAGATTAGGAATCCTAAACCTCTGCCATGGGCCGTATTAGTGGGCAGCGCATAAAGCGGTGATAGTTTTTTTTAAAATCTAACTCCTATAATGCTTAATTAAATGTCAATTTCCAGAAGAAAAAAGGAAACAACACAACTAACGAAAATTATAAACTTCTTTGCTAAAGTTTAGAGTCACAAAATGACACAAAAAATGGGCCCCATTGTTGTATGCATAATGTATCAATGGTCTCATGTTGGATAATCCAAAGAGTGCTACAGGCTCCAGACTGAAATGTGCAGATATGTTGTGCATTACATGCTTGACTAACTCTGTTGCATTTACGGTAATTGATTCTTTTGAATGATTTGGAAAATGCTTTGGCCCCCTTCTGCCAATGCATGTTCAAGCGAAATGCAGGCATGTCACGCATGGCTAACCCCTGGAGATAGTGGGCTTCCATGTAATTCAACCCCCACTGGACAGAGACCCAGGCCTCTTCTCCGCCCTATTCAAAATTGCATTCATGTTATTGTTGTGCATTTTGAAAGGTTATACATTGTGTGAAATTGACATTTTAAAGAGCCCGTATCATATTCTCCATTAGTTTGATTTTGTCCTATGTTGTAAAAGCAGGTCTGTTGTCATAGTTGAGGAAGTTCCCGATGCCATGTGGCTTGGAAAATATTTATGTTTTTGACCTTTTTAAGATGTTAACAATTGGGTTCAGGGCCTTCACCATTATAACTTTTCTAATCGCAATACCTTGTACATATCCAAACCTGTTGTCCTGATTGAATTGCAATTTCTACTCTGGATATTGTAATGCTGAAATATACAAGAAAATACACTTGCATAAAGATAGAATGCACCAACTGCTCTGCCTCTGCCCGCATTGTGCTAGTAAACAAGAGACTTATTTTAGAAATGAAGCAATTAAGCAGATCCAAAACGAACACAACCCCCTTGTAAACCAACACATGGCGATGTCATTTGCATGCCTTTGAATAGCTAATCTCTGAGGGGACTTCCTTCAGATGGAATACTCAATGCCATACAGCCTTTGTTTTACGCAGCGCATAAACAAAAGTGTCACGGCGATACTCTACTTCACCAGCTTTAAGACTTTTTCTCTTCTATTCAGATGACCTACACATGACTCTCTCTCACAGATCATCACTCAACAATGACATTAAAACTATCCTCTTATTAGATAAAGGGAAACTATGAATAAAAACTGCTTTTTGGCAACGTCAAAGTCCAATCCATCATGGTCAGAAGGCTTTTATTGTGGCGGCTGATTGGGGACATGACAAATGAATGTGGGAATAAACTGGTTGTCAGTCTGAGGAGGGAGATGGATGTTCTCTCAGCGGGGAGGAGTACAGTTAGCTGTAGCTGGCTTGTGGCCAACCCAACACCGCTTCCAAATGTCTCCTCTTGCATCACCCCTGGGGGCAGCACTCACGGCTCTTTCCCTCACCCCTGAACCCCCTTTCACCCTCCCTGTGTGTATTTATTAGTAAATTAACAAAATGTCAAGAGTCCGTACTTCCCCCTACCACCTGCGCTTATACTGCATGACCCGCAGATATAAATCAAAACCAGTTAAAGGCGGGTGAGTGTGTTGGGCCGATTCTAGAACACTGCTACCATGGGGCGACTTGTGAATGAGCGATGAATGCTGTTGGTTGTCTTTTGCCTGGATGTAATTATAAAACTAACATTAGCTTGTCTCTAACGGTGAATAGATTAAAGACGATTTAGCACAATGTTTTATTCCAGGCTGGAGGGCCATTGATGTGTAAAGCAGCGCCAAGGGTTGTTGAGTCCAAAGTGAATTAGTCTATTAGCCAGCGTTTGACTGACATACTGTAAGCCTTTCTTCTTTCAGTCATTATTAGCAAGCTATACTTTGATCCCATAATGCAGCAGACAATTGTTATTCTTCAAATAAAGGGAAAAAATAATAATGTTATAAAGATTAATGCAGTTCTACACCTCATTCTCCTGTCCGCCTACTTGGCAAACCCGGCTCTCATATCAATTTGAATTGGTTTTTCAATTATTACACTGCCTCAGTTTCCTCGCTGGCTAAACAAAGAATTTCTAACCCATTCTACTGAGATGGAGTAAGATTATGCATTACTGAAATATCCAATTTAATAAGCAATATTTCCTTTCTTTCTTTTTAAATTACTTAACGAAGCTGGAGTCTGTGATACAGGCGTACTTGTGACAGAGACAATTTTAAATCATACTTCTTCCAACCTAATAAGTTTGATCATTGGATTGACATTCAAAAGTAATGGAATACTGTTTGCAGAATCTAATTGTTAACACCTTTTGGCACTCATCATCATGCTGCTATTGTTCTGTCCTTCTGTATTACCGCTTTGGCACTTATATAAATCTTTTTTTTAAATGTATTTTCTTGCCTATAAAACACTGTCAATGTTATCAGATCAAATTTGAGGAAATATTCTGATTGAGCACCATAAACAAACCTGCAGAAGAAGAGAAGAAACATGAAGACGGATTCACTGTCACATCCAGATACTTTAGTTTTGGCAAAACAAAGAGAGCGGAAAAAGGGATTGTGATTGCTTCTCAGTGGCATATTGGAACAAAAGCTCCAACCTTGAATGATTTATCCATCCCCCGTGTTTTTGAAGCAGAGAATCGCTGTCTACCCTGCCGCCTGTGTTTGAGTAGGGAGCACCTGGGGAGGCAAGTGGAAGGCTCTTGTGAAGAAGCTCTCATGTCCCCTTCATATTTAGTCTATATGCAGAGAGATGGCGTACGGAAGCGAGCCACAGTACAGCAAGTTTGGCCCCCGGCAATCTTGTGCATGGGTTCCCTGAGCTTGAACAAAAGTGTGTGAAGCATTTGCAGAAACACAGATGCATTTTGTTTCTGAATGAAAGGATATATGACAAGTAATGGAGACTCATAAAAATTGGAAAGTTCTGAAAGCGTGTGGTGTTTTGTGATTAAAATATCCAAGAGGACTTTTGTATTGTATGAAAGAATGTGGCAAAAAGGTTGACAGGCCTTGTCAAAGATGAAATTCTTTTTTATTTTTTTTTTACATATCAATATTTCTGTCCCCACTATTTGTATCACAAATTAGATTTGTCTTATTGAGAATAGTATTTCAAGACATCTGTGTTATTAATTTCAGATAAATCTTAAACTCCTTTCTCGAAATGGGGCTTCACTCAAGCTGAATTAATGAAACATGATTGTAAGTCCCTGACGTTTTGGCGGATGTCATACAATATTGAGTTGCTCATAATGACTGTGTAATCTCAGTGTCTGCCAGGGGAGGGCAGCGCTAAAGCCTGCCGTGCACAATGCTGTGAGGGGAGCATAACAAAGTAAGAATATGAAAGAGGGGAAGTAAGATTGTTGGCAATAGGACATGCAAATTGGAAATGTTTACCAATCTATCAAATGTTCGGGTCAGAGCTTGCTCCAGTCTTTTTTGATCTTGACAACCAATCAGATAAATTTATGAAACCAGTGTTTTTGCTTCTATTTGTTGATGGACAGATACATGCATTCACACGCTTAGCAGAGCGGCCTCAAAGTGTTCATACTAAACAACCAAACTCAGGAGCCATGGTACAAACTTACTTTGGCAACTCCTCGCTCTCTATGTCACTCTTACGATTTTGGGCTAAAAATCCTTTGGTGAGCCAAGATTAGGCCAGATTAGACATTGTAAATATGTGTAAATCTGTTAATTTACACACACAACGAATCGTTCTTTTGGAGGAGCTCTCTTTGCTTCTTGACAGAGATGAAGGTAGATGCAAATGTCTACAGTAGATGTCTTTTGTCTACAGTAACCAGCAAGAGGGGCGCACATATACATTTGTGCTAGAGGATTCCTGATTTTGCTTATTTGCGCTTTGAACTAAGACCAACCCCAAGATTCCACTCCATAAAAAGTACGCTGAATCATTGAAATTAGGATAGCCAATGTGTATGTTTGGCTGCACACTGCTTCCACAACTTTATTAAAATGCTAGTGCAGACTTGCTCCTTTATGTGTGCTGTATTGCATACTTGTTCATCAGAAGTGAGCAGCCGCACAAATAATGGAGTGCAAACACTTCCTCCGGTGAAGCTAGCCCTTCCTCTAGAGGTTTAGCCTACTTTACTTTTCAAACTGACAGAAATGGGTTGATGAAATCTGCCACAACATTACTTAATTAAGAGGTATCGGTTTAAAAAAAACAAACAAACAATAGGCCCACTTCCTCATTGCATTCCCTTGCCCCCCTTTAGCGGGCACATGTGCACTTGCCACCCCACCCATAAAAAATGTGTCACATCTCCTGCAATCTGTAATTTTGGACTCAAGGGGTTAATTGCCTGCCATGGCATCAAAGCAGAGTTTTGATGTGCTTTTTAGGGTTGTCTTTAGCCATGCTGAGCAGTGGAGGGATGCATTGAAAGCATACGGAGAGGAGGGCACAGGAGATTTGACTCACGGCATAGCAGTACTGGCGTCTCCTCAGGTAATCCTGCCTCTCAAAGGCATTATTGAATTTTCTTGTTTTTCTCCTTCTCTTTGTCAAGGCAGGCAGGAGCGAGTGTGTGCACAGGGAGAACTGAAGAAAGGGGGGTTAAACAGACAGAGCCTGACTTCTGAGGGGTTGGCAGCGGGTGCTTGATTCTCATTCACCTCTGCAGATCGGCGTCAAAACACAGCAAGACCTTTTAAGGCACCTGGCTTTGAAGTGCTAGGAGCGCCTCAAATCCGAGCTCTCCGCCACATATGCCCAGTCTGAAAAATTAGCAGCCCCGTACGTCTCCCTGGCTCTTTGAAGTTCGGCATGCTGCATTTCACTCAATTTTCAAAATGTAAAAAAAAACAAATAAAAAACACACACAACGTGGATAGACTTCAAGATTTAGAACAGAGATTATGCGCTAAAGGTAAAAAGAATCCATAATTGGTTCATCATGTAACTTCTCACCTTGTTAACACTGTTTCAAACTCTGTTAAGCTATGTAAGGTAGAGACAACTTGGTGACAAAACCCCTGTGGGATCTGCTGCGGGCAGAGAGAACACCTGCTGTTATCACTGCACACTCACCACTCACTGTTCCCTATTTTCTTTGATAATTTATTATAATGATGCTAATATCACTATTGTTATTATTATTAACAATAAAACATCAGATTAATCACAATTTGGTAATGTTATAATCCCTTTGGCGACTGATGTTAATATCAGTATTTAAAAGTAATGTAAAAAAATGAATTAAATTATTATTTTTATATTATAATCTTAATACAATATTTAATGATAGCTTATGGAATGATTGCTTTTCAATGTGCAGGTGAATGTACATGACCAAATACATCACTCGAGCTCTGGACAAATGTATTCAAATCCCATATTCAGTGACTTTTTAAGATATCAAAAGAACTAAACTAAACTAAATCAAAAGAATAAAAAAGCAGAATAATCATTATTACAGCCCCACAGAGAAGCTTCCTAAAGTTTGGGCGACAACAAAACTTACAATTAAAGGAGCAATATGTAAAAATCTGGCCAAAAGTGGTACTGCAGTCACAGTCAATATTTTGTAGTCCTCTCCCACTCTCCCTGACTCAGGTTGCCAGATTCACACCAAATCCAGCAGCAAACACAGGGAATTATTTTATCAGTTGTTTGTCTGTCTCCATTCACATTGCCATGACAGCCGTGCTAATGCTGAATTAATGTTTTATTTTTATTTTTTATTTGGACATTTGAGATAAAAAACACAAAACAAAATAAAAGCAATGTAATTATAGATTATCCAAAATAAATAAGTAATAGGAGTGGGAAGAATGAATGTTGGAACGTATTTCTTCAGCGTATCAACATCAGGGTTTGCTCCAGCGGATATCACCTTTCAATTTTATTTATTCCCTATTTTTTAGACGAACATGTACTGTATAAGTCCCACATCAAAAAGAGACTAACATCATTTTAATTGGGGTACATGTGGTCTTAAATGATTATTTTTACAATTAAACTATAATCTGCAAAAAAACGTCTTGACCTTCGTCTTTTACCGTTTTTAGAGCAATCTGTCATAGAATGTGATAACATGCAATAAATACAAAAAGACTCTGACCGGAATCAAACTTGGGTCACTGCATTGAGAGCGCGTGGGTTAAACTGCTAGGCCACTGTTTCACGCGGTATCGTTTGTTCTGAAGAACTGACTCAAATCAGCAAATTTTGCATCACACGGAAACGTATCCTCTGTCTCAATTGTTCAAAGGCGTCCCGATATAAATCCTCGTTTTAGTCTTTGTTTTGTCATTAATGATTTGAGAGTCATAAGAAGACCTTTTTTAGTTCTGCGCCACATGTTATTTTACCTCTGAGATTAGTGAGCCGCACGGAGTTCTGGCAACCCGATCACGGACTTACATGACACTTCCTGATTGGCGAAACGGCGGAGGGCAGGACATCAAAATCAAAACAATAACAACTTTTACGGGTCGTAAAACTAATTTTGATAATCAAATATCTCGGCTGAACTACTGTTATCTTTAAAGATGTATTTTCGAAAAGAGCATGATTTAATAACGCCTTTTGAAATATGGGGGCCATTTAATGCAAATATTACATACTGCTACAGTAACTATGAGTGTTGTGTCATATTAATTAAGCTGGTAAGTTTCACAGCCAGAATGTTATTTCATTGTATTTATTTATCAAGAAAATGTACAAAACGCATTGAAGCAAATTTTGCCTTTGTTCAAAAGAACCAAAAAAGAAAAAAACCAGAAAAGCTTTTGCAACACATTTGTGCAGGGAATACACAAATACTGCAAACAACATAACCAGAAAACCATCTGGCAAAAGATGATCCACAAAGAAAAAATGACTTTCACAGACTGATCTGATCTTTAAACATTGTATTGTTATTAACTCATTGTTCATTCATTTAACATTTTCAACATTCTGCGTTATATAGCTTAAATTTTGGGTTGAAAGCTTGGAATTATGTGGAGCACAGTGAGACAACTAGCTGAATCTGCTTATCCCATTGTAATCTGACCTGATAAGGTTTGATTAAAAGCGAAGGGGGCCACACGTCTCTAATCCCCAATGTGCAACGCTCTGCGACCCGTCTAACCTCCTCAAATGCCGTACACCCCTTCTGTCAAGACGGCTCAGTGCAGCGTCCCAGTCAAGTGTGCTACGCCACAGTTTAAGACTAACCCTGCAAGTCCTGTTCCTTTCTCCTTTTCCTCTCATCACCCTCACTTGTTATTGAACCATGATCAAGTGATAACAAGGTCTTCTTGGCTCCAGTGTAAGATAGTGAACACTCAAAAGAAGAATTTGTTTCTATACCAAGAAGCAATATAAAAAAAAAAAACATACTTTGAGTGTGGTTAGAATTGGATACTATACTTTTAACATGTGAAATGATTCTTTGTAAAAAGAAATAGACTTTTTTGGCAGTATACAATTTCTGAAAATCAAAACAATGATAATATTGGGCCAAAATATACATAATGTATTATTTTTATTTTATTTGTTTATTTGAATAGATACAATACACATTAATCCACTATCCTGTATATGTGCCTGTATTATCTATACAGCTAGTTTCAAACTGTTCTCTGTAGTCCCTAGGCAATGTGTAAAATGCCAGCAAATCTTCACCCTTACGAATGTAAACACTCTGTGCCTTGGCATTGAGACTCTACGTTGTGCCTCCCTGACAAACTAACACTTGTTACAAGGGAATCGTCTTTGCCAAAGCCGCTCTTAGTGACACATCATGTTGTCAGAGGGTCTGTCTAAACAGGTATCACAGCTGTAAGCCACCTCATCATGGTGCATCCTTCATTTTGTGAGATGACTGTCACGCATCATCTTCTTGGTTCAGGGATACGCTGTATCAAGGGGCTTCAACTAAAAACATCATTTTAGTGTCAGGAAAAACCTCTTAACAGTGCACCTGCACATATATGTTCAAACAAAGGTACATGCAAGCAGAGTGCAGGTGCTTGTCTAAACATACCGGTTTATAGGAAAGTAGTACAGCTCAACTTTAGTGACAATGACATCTGTCATCGTAAAGTTAACTCATTTGCAGTATCACAGAAACAAAAAAGTTAAAATATTTAGATTTATCTGTGTTATAAATGAAGGATTTCTTCAAGTACCTTGCTGCATGAACTGAAATGAAGGCTGTCGATAAGTGACCAGCCAATGTGAGGATCTGAATTTTTTTTTTTAATGAACTTTAAAATTAAGAAAAGGAATTCTTCCATTTGGGTTTGAACTAAACTGGCCCTTTGATTTAATAGTTGCATGTCCTAAGTAGCTTTGAAACAGTTGTTGTTTTGTGCTCTTGAATTCAAATTTATATTGCTTTTTTCTACACAAGATGTTGGTGCAGTTCAGTTTACACTGGTCCAGACCAGAGCAGACAGGATTCATGGTCCAAACCATGCGGATCAGGCGAAAATCCACTGGAGGATTTAACATTTTGAAAAATGCTAATGAAGCATTTAGCATTTTACACAAAGGCCTGCACATGATTTTCTCTGCGGTTTTAAACAAGTTCAAGTACAAGTTGTTTTGGATTTGACAAGAAGATTCCCAAACCAGATGGTAATCCAATACCTCAGCAGTGATTCAATGGATGCTCAGTGGAAGATGAGCATGATGGTCTTCAACACACCGAACCGTCTGAGTCTGCACAGAAAGTAGAGGCGCTGATGGATTCTGCTGCAATCTGTGCTAGATTTAGTTTCAGAAAATTTGTTGATGCAATTAATTTGTGGTGGTTCACCTACTGACTCCACTCAGACACTCAATTCATAAGTAGCTAGTTACAATATGAAAATAAATAAAATAGATTATAAATTCAAAAGACTAATCTGTGACATCAGTCCCTCCGACCATCAGCTATCACAGACTCACACAAGGCAATGTGAGTGAACTGCCTAAGGACACAACATTACTGTGGCACCTGGTGTTTCCAGGTCTCCCATCTCAGAACGGTATCAGGCTTTCACATGCCGGTTGCGCCATTATTTTGTCAAAAATGCAGCCTATTCTGGGTTACCAATGTTGCACTGGACTCTTTTTTTTAAGGTTATTAAAACCTAACATCAATAATTTTCTAGTATTTTTCAATACCACATGTTTTGGTGGTAGATTTTCACAATGCACAGGTGCTTTGTGCACTGCACTTTCACGCTGTGGTCCTTGCATATTGTAGGATTCCCCCCTAACTCCAAAAGCCAAAAATGATGTTCAGTCTCCCATGATTCTTCACAAGCAGCATAACGTGAGTGGAAAGTCCCTGAAAAGTTACCAGGACACACTGTGCCCCACTGCAGAGTACATATTTTTGGATCGGACGCAGGATAATTATCTCCATGGATCTATAGTAAGTGCTCCAACGGAGCCTCCAGTGTTTGCATACACTGGTGTATGAATGAGAGTGAACCAGTGAGTGGTTCCTTGATGCAATGCTTTGAGTTTCTAAAGCAGTTAGAAAAGAGCTATAGTATGCAACCTCCATGCAGTAAGGCCCTGTCCTTGCCTGGGAATCAATCCTGAGACAAAGCATATTAAACAATGTCAAATATTGTGTTGGATTAGACAAACTACTGCTGCGATCAAATTGAAAAGTTCTCAGTGGTCTATGTCTCACCACATTTTGCGCAAACGTGAATCAGTCTGTCTGTGTTAGTCTCATCCTGTTTAAAACCTTATTACCTATATACAATATTTTTTTTTCTTTCCATGATGCATTGCAAATACAGGAAAACTGTAATTCATAAACCCAATTAGTTATTGAAAAAAATACTGTAGAAAGTTTGTCTGTATACTGTAGAAGGTTTTCTCTGTAGTTTGAGTGGAGGAGCAGAAGAGGCAATGGC
The DNA here is from genome assembly GCA_964034765.1 of Knipowitschia caucasica. NCBI lineage: Eukaryota > Metazoa > Chordata > Actinopteri > Gobiiformes > Gobiidae > Knipowitschia > Knipowitschia caucasica. Next base: position 31,633,775 of record OZ035826.1, read on the forward strand.
CAATCCAAATAGCTATGAGACAAGAGCTATGCATTTCCGACGCAAATCCTTTTTAAATAACCATGAATAAAAACCCAAAAACTGGTACTAAAACCATATAATTTCCCAGTTCTCGGGTCGGTTCCCAAGTAGGAACCATTTATCGTTGCCCTGCACTAAGCATGGTCTTTGGCTTCATTGTTTGATTTATCCGGTAGAAAGGAATTGACGTTCTTACACCAACCATTCCAAAAAGAATGAACAACTTTTTCCTTGGGTTTCATCCGAATCCCTTGCTCCTTGTTTGTGTTTCTTGATGACTTGCCTGAATGTCAGTATAGTTACAGTGCTTTATTGCACATGAGAATGTTGACAAATGGTCCTTTGTGAATGCTGTTACCCACAACATTTATAGTGTAACAAAGCAGTTACTTGAGCTGGCTCCCTGGGCTTGCTTTCTATTGAGTGTAGTGATCAGTTGTCTGCACGCCAGTGGCCCCTGGGCTGACAGCCCACCCATGATGGGGGCTCCACAAAGGTACTTATTTAAATTGCAACTTAGCGGTTTGCTAAAACACTGTTTTACTGGTGTCAAGCCAAAGGGTTTTAGTGTTTTAAAATAACATGTTAATATGATTGGTCTTGGCAACCAATATAAAAGTAAAATTGGCACAGAGAGGTAGCCATGAGCAGGAATCCCAATGCCAAATTTGTCGTGCCTGTTTTTACTTTGAGGTGGGATTGCAGAGAAAAATGTAATTAAGGTCATTGTTGCAGTACTCTAGGGGGCTGCATTTGCTTTAGTTAAGCCTTGTAATTATGTATGATATCCGCTTTGGTATCCTTAGCTTTTCGTTTGTGCCATAACAATTGGATTTGTTCCACACAGACGTTGAAGGCTGGAGATAATCTTTGACCCTGATTGTCGTCACCTGCATTTGCCGCTCAGAGCAATCCTCATGCGGTTCATTTAGTCTATTCACTTAAAAGCTTGCCATCTCATAAGCAGCCCTGCTAACATGATCATCACAAAAATGTCTGCCCTGTCTGCGGAGGGGCTGAATGATCCCATCAGCGTTAGGTTACCTGGCTGGCCTCCTGTTCACTGTACCTGTTGAGAGGGACATTAGTGGCTGGATAGTGAGGCAGGAGAGTGGATGACCTCTAAGGGCCTGTTTGGCAACGTGCAGACTCCTACAGGCCTGAGTGCTCTCCCTCTCTCTGGGAGTCTTGCCTCGCCAGGTAGAACCAGCACAGACCACGCTTTCATTCCCTTTTCGCTCTGTGTCTTCAGCTCCCAATAAAGTTACCATTTGATCCCCTTGAATTTCTAAATCACTCTTGTTTTGATTCTCTCTTCCGAGCGTTCTTCTACTTTGTTCTTATGAGAGGTTTGAGTTTCAGCTCTAAATAATGGGGTTTACTGAACTGTTACTGAATCGTGTTTAGATGTGGGAACCAGTCAACATGGATTGACAGGATTAGTCATGACATTGTGACAAATTAGTGTTAAATTATCCTTTAGAATGTTCTGTATCTAAGCATCTTATCATGGCCATTTCTTGAAACACATTCAAAGTTTATGGCAACAAACTGGTGGTGAGTAATTCTGATGGACACGTGTCTTACTATAATAAGCTTTACTGTAGAACATATTCTTAGGTCTGTGACATGCAATATTATTACACAAGTTAGATACTAGTTAGTTAATATAAACTTTTGTGGCCAGTGTTCTATGAGCAGTATAGAACACTCACACATGTAGCTGATGTTTAGACAAGCTAGAAGCTCTGAAATATCTGAAATATCTGTCTGATTTGTGGACAATCTTCTTGTGAAATGTTAGGAAAAAAATTGTGGCTTTCAAAAGTAAAATGATTAACAGAAAAGGCTGTATATGATGTGGTCTAAACACCCACGCTGGAGAGCCTTGTAGGGACACACATTTAAGAAAGGTATGTGAAATTGTTCCCGTCCCTTTAATATCATACTTTTTAGATTTGATAGACACTAAAATATTGTATATTTTTTTAGTGTTTATCAAATGGTATATTATGTAGATATGATACTGGAAGTTGTTAATTTGACAGCCTTTTGCCAAATCTAACCTAGGAATTAGCTGTAATAAATAGTGGGTTGAGGGGAATGGATGTTTGACATTTACCCAGGAGTGAGTGAAGGTATGATTAGACCTTTGGGCTTCAGAGGCCATGAAAATGATAGGTTTATTTTAAAAGGCTGATTATTCTCTGCTATAATGAGGCAGTCATAAATTTGCATGGCTGCCTGGAGGCACAGCCCAGTGTCAGGACAGAGCACTGTTTTCTTTGTAACACCCCTGTTCAGTGGTAAGTATGGTGTTTAAGAAAATTACATTCCTTGTTACATGCAATGCCTTGCTAGGCTAATTGAATATTCCTTTCATTACTGCTATATAGCAGATGAAGTGAGGTGCAGATATCCCCATAAATCTAAAACTATGTTGCATCATTTTAATGGACACACAAAAGGAAGGTTGTTGTTGCTGGAATTTAACACAATAAGATGTTGTTAAAACCATTATAGTTTGAAGAAGATTCAACTTAAATTAACACCATATCCATTGGAATATGAGTATAATCTAGTTCTTTAAAACCACTACAGTCTTGTTTGATGACACTTCACCTGAGGAATACTCTTGTTCTTGTACAGTTTGACTTTATGGTAGATCTTTTTTCCCTATTTGAAATCTCTTTGTAATCTTTTATTTTTGCATTCTCTGTCCCTTCCTCTCTGCTTTCCAAGTATCAGGGGAGTGTGAACTCTGTCCCCACGCTCTCAGATCAGAGAAAGTATTTCCTGACATGTGTTGGTGCCCTGGCCTGTACCCGTGCCTGGCTGGCTCCCTGTGTGTGTGCGTGTGGATGTACGTGTGTGTGTGTGTGCGCGTGTAAGTAAGTGCGTGTGTGTTGTGCTGGTGGAATGAAAGAGCTTCTATGCTGATGCCAGTCACAGCGGCTGAGCTCAGCCAGCCTCTGACACTGTCCGGATACGGCCCAAAGAAAAACCTTTAACACCTCAGCTGGGAAGCCATCAGCACAAAACATGTTCGTCCAAGGAGTACGGATTTACTTGTTCTTTTACTTTTAACGATCTTACTAAATGCATGTAGGTAATAATAATCAATTGTATTTTCACAGGCCTAAAATAAAGTTTTGACATTTTGAAAAGCAAATAAAGTTAAGAGTCTGTTCCTGACTCTTCAGCCCTATGATTGGTGTTTTGCAGTTTGAATGTGCAAAGTTGATATTGCAATTTTTATTATCTTTATATTGTTGACACAGACCCTGATTGAAATATAAAAACAGGTGATAGGACAATGATCAACTTGGAAGTTGAATAACAACGTGAGAAAAATTGAATAAAACAAGTATGCAAGCAAACACACATGATATAACATTATCCCTTGTATAGTATAGTTGTTGCACTGCTAATGCCCAGTGCACCATGGCTTGTCGTCCCAGCTATCTGTTCCACAACTCGGATCAAAGTGCTGGAGCTTGCAGAGGTCTGGGCCCTGCTTCTGTCCTTCCTCTGTGTTTCTCTGCCAGCTGTGACCAGGAACAGCCCAGCAGACCCTGTGGAGGCAGAGAGAAGGAGCTGAAAGATTCATAGGCTCAATGTGGCATTAACTGGGAATGAGATTGATACCCCACAAGACAAATAATGTCAAACCCCAAAAGGACATTTTTCCAAATATTTGCAAACCAACTCTAGTTTTTTCCACATTGATTCAGACAGAAATAAGGAATATGATTGTAATTGAATTGTACCACTCTTGTTGACTTTGTTCACTGTGTTTTTGTTGTTTGTTTGTTTTGGTTGAAAGAGCAAAACGTTGATGTTTATTAATAACGCTTAGCTTTTTCAGTCAATGATAAGCAGAACCTAAGTAAAGACTTCAGACTTCATGTAAGCTGTTTCCCCACCACAAGTCCACACATTCTTCTGTCAATGCCAGTCACTTGTCAAGCCTTTTGGTAATGCTATTCATACTCCATGTCAATGTGTTGGTTAGTACATGCTGGCATAAGTAATCTTGTTTTTCCCCTTTTCAATAACGGGCCTCCTGAGGCAGGTAGGACATACAGACAGGAGTGAGCGTCTGCTCATTAATTAGGCGAGGGAATTCCAGCGGCCCACGTGCTGAGGGGGGCAGAGGCACCAGATGGACCCAGTGAGGGGTGCTTCATTGTCACAAATACAAGTGGACAAAAGAGTCCTCTCCTCTAAATAGGCCTAACACACATAGAAAAAACAAACAAATATCAAAATATCCAAACCAAGCTGAGGCAAACAAACCACTAAAGACACAGCTAACCTCTACTAATGCGAAAAATATGACCCAATAAGACACAGAATTAAACATGTTACAATATTATCAAACTACCATAGAATTTGTGTTCCTCCCTGAAAAAATACTGTAATCTGCCATAAAGCCAGCTAGGCTGTGTTTGACCCATAAATATCCTATTTGCATTTTACCAAAGTAAATCCTCTGCCTCTCCTGCTAAATTCAGCAAAGAAGCTTAAGAAAAGATGAATTTGTCGCTCATGAATACAGTTAATGTTGTTTTTTTCACTTCGTATGTTATTTGATTTGATTTTCTGTTGTTGTTATTTCTCTCGTCCTGAATTATTTCTATTCTACAGGGTTAGAGTATCTTGGACAATGGAATTATCTCTGGACTTGGCATTTAACTGAAATAGATACATGTGTACTGCTTTACTGTGAGAAAACCATAGTTTTTTGTGTTGAAAACTATTGATTGATTAAAAACGTGAACTATGGTGAAAGTCTACAAAGTTGTCTGTGAAGGTGTAGGTGGTGGAGGAGCGCCTGTGAGGGAACAGTGGGAAGATAAGAGCTTGGCAAAGCCCTGTAATGGATAGATGAAGAAGCAGAGTGGTCGGCGGCACTGGGAGCCTCTGGATTGTTGGTCTGTGGCAGGTTGACTGGTCGCTGACAGCATGCTCCTGCTCCGACCATACGGCCTGTCTCCGGAGCTAACAGCCCCAGCTGCACAGGGAATGTCCCTGGACGTGACATTTTGACACGGGCGCCACGTTGACAAATAGTTTGAGTTTTCACCTCCTGCTACACTGTCTGCTTCTCATGGGCCCAGTGTATGAGGGAACAGGGTGTGGCTGACAGATCTGCTGTCGGAGCGGGAGGGGTCCATCAAGCCAAGTCTGTGCAGGTAGCAATGAAGTATGAACACAGAGGACAGAGGGGAGGCCATTTATACAACTGAAAACCAAAGGATACTACAAGGATAATACAACATGGGTACATCCCAAGCCTTTCTATACAGCTTTTAGATAATTATAAATGTCATATTGTATAAATTGTTATAGACTATATTAGGAGTGGACTGACCAAGTGGAACACCCATAGTGTTTGCCTAATGCAGAATAAGTCCATGTGAACATAAGCTAGCTGGAGCCAATTTCATGATATGAACGTTTCCGAAAGCGTTGGCTTTGTAACGTACCAGGAGCAAATCTGTTGCTAAGGTGGTTGCTAATATAAACTGGAGTTTCCCATGAGAATGAAGGCATCTGATTGGTCAATACCAATATTGCTCATATCTGGACTTTCAAAGACAATATCAGATTAGGGTGTTTGGGGAGGAAGTCAGTCTCGAGTCACCCAGAGTCCACTTTTATGTGAACCAAAAATGCCAAAAAAGAATCATATGTGAAGATCGAACACCACACAGCAAACAAGACTGGTGTTTGATCCTCCAGTCGTCATTAAAGTAATAAAGCAGTGTTGTGTTATGGGTTGGAGTGGACTATAGTCAGCATTATAACAGCATTTTACATTATTCTCATCTTTCCAACAAAAGATGTTCGTAGAAAAGAATAATAATAATAGTAATAGTAATAATAGTATCAACAAAGTGAATGCATAAATACAAACGCCTATTGTTGTTGTAGTAAATTTTAGTGTGATTTTCTGGTGTGACTGGATTGGGAGTGTTGTCCCCTGGTTCCGGTGGGGCTCTAAGTGCTGCTGGTGGCCTGTTATTATGGGTGTGTATTGATTAATCCCCTCGCCTGCATAACCTCCAGCTCACTTTGAGGCGTCCCCAGTGTGCCTATACTCTCCGCTCTGTGATTAATGCCTGCCTCCCCGGTCTCTGCTACTGCGCGTCATGTCAGGCCAGATTTGTCAGCTCACCACTATAGATTCTGTTCAACTTTGGAGGTTGTAGTCAACCAGTAGAATAAATCTGTTCTCTCCATCACTGAGTGGCAAAATGGCATACGCTATTCACTTAATAGATAAGCTAAAATGTGCTTGACTTTCTTCTTCCCTCATATCTCCTACAGCCAAAATGGAATTGGATCAAAGATGGATAGAATGGGGATGGGGGTTGCTGAGGGAGGGTTGCTCATTGGGTTTTGTTAAAATATTTATAGGTCAGGGTTGAGTGGTTAAATTGAATATCTATGCTGATCTCACTTGCCTGTTTAACTTGTGCCTAGGCAAATATGTTTCCTAGGTGATAACCTTTTATGCATCCGTCTGACTTCATTGAAATGCATAGATAAAAGATAAAAATGGGTCACACTTCACAGCCAAGCCGAAGTGCTCTATTATTCAAATGATAATTGACCCCCACCTGTAGCTATTGCTTATATTCACTAGTCAATCACTTCATCTGTTGTTAAGATATGGGCGGAAATACACTTCTGTCATTTACATTACAAACCACTGTCGAATGTCAAGAGCCCAGAGCGAGCTATTTGTGTGAGAAGAATGGGGAAAAAATATACAGGCAATTATGATTTTCAATCTTTTAAATAATGTAAATGTGATTTACTGGCATCACTGCTCACAGACCTGCATGCTACATTTGTGCACTGTTATTTCCTGCTCAACACCTAACTCAATCTTAATCTTCATACATAAATAATATATATTTATTTATATATGTATTGCTGTCATATGCTGATGAATGGACATGAAGCGTATGTCATGTCATGACCAACATTTTGCACATGGCAAGCACTTTTAAAGCTCTATAAGGCACTTTGTGTAATGAATACAGATGCAAATTCATGCGAATATGGACACATTTGACTGAGGAAGGGCACCCGGTGAAATGCAATTTTAGTCTGCTTTGCAAAGGAATGGCAGTGTACGGGATTCTTGCTTTATTATTCGTTCACATAATTTATCTTACATCAAAACGTCTGAGACAAACAATTAACACAGACAATTATTCTAAAGGTACCTTACTTTTGAAAAATGTAAAAAGGAGAACTAAATACACACTTGGAGTATCAAAGTTTTTGTTGTCACGCCCTGTGTTCTGATGTTTGATATGGTCTCTCCCTCTGAGAATGCACTCTGCGATTATAATTATCATATATTTCCAAATGGAAGGCATGAAACCATGCTCGGCAACTGTGCCTGTTTGTTTAAAGTCAGCCAAAGTGCTATAATTAGCAGTGTTTAATTATGGAAATGGCTCCCGAGAAGAATTTCAAACACACTTCTTCCCTGGATCATTAGTCACAGGGGCAAAAAAATGAAATGCTTTCAGCAATGAAGGGTTCATATTTCAAGCTTATAGCTGCTAAAAGGGTGTACTCAGAAAATCAATTTTATGAAAGTCCGTTCAGCACTAAAGGGAGTTCCATGCAACTAAGCAATTTTGAAATAATGTCGGCGGGGGCCTGATTCATGGATGGTAACAGGACCTTGCTCTCCTTGCTTGGAACATTATCCTCTAAGCCCAGGTCAAAGGTCCACCTCTGGTTTAAATCAAGCGGTATTTAGCATAACTCGATTCCAAACACTCTTGTGGTGAAACCGTGCTGAATAGATAAGTAGACCGTGCAATGCAACCACCAGATGAAAGCTGTCTGATGCCTAAAGCTTAAGGGGAAGAGGGTTGCAGTCAAAGTAACCTTGACCCCATGATACGTTAGTTAGCCTATTCCACAACAATGATGTCTTAACCTTGGCCACAACCTCACACGCTGACAGTAAACATACAATTTGTGCCTGCCTCCCAGCACACATAGGCGCCCTGCACACCATAAATCCAAGTCTTCTACGCTGCTGCTTTGAAAGCTCGCCACATCAAGCTGGGTGTCATTCCCTGGTAACAAGGGTATGGAGGACATATGTGCGTAGGAACGCTTATGGAAACCCAGGTCTCCCATGGCCTCTCTAACTGTCACCATGCACAGCCACACACTGCGTAGGAGGCCACGGTACTTCACTGAGATTGTGAGTTTGGTCTTTGGAAAGATCATTTAGGTAGAAGACTGTTCATATCTATTTTACATATAAAGCATAAACTAAAAGACCACATAAATCCATGTTTTGGCTTTCTTTGTTCTTTATACCTTTAATTCTATGTTGTAGTATTTTGTCTGTCCCTTGGCTCCAGTGACAGTGGGAACATTCTGCTGTGGTTTACTTTGGGAGGTCACACAGCTGCACTGGGACGGCTGGCCCACGCCGCTCACAGGGAATTCCCATTAGGCAGATTGATTGTTTCTTTGCTCTCCTCCTTTGATTCATGTCTTCCATCTGAGCTCTAATGAGCCAATGGCCGTATGGCACCACTCATCTGTGTGTCAACCCTGTACTGTACAGTTATTGAGAATCATATAATGGCCTGTAAATGCATGTACATTTAGAATTCACAACCTTTACTATTATAACATTCTTTTATTATGTTTATTATCTTAAGTGACACATACCAACACAGCTGCATTTATGAATCCTGTCTGAATGTGTTATTTCTTCTACTCGGTAACATACAACTATATAATGCATAGTTAAAACATAAAGATTATGTAAGCACTGGTTTAAAAAAATTGCATTCACACAGCACTTTTTGGCACCTTGGCGCTTTACCTTGCGTCATGCATTGATTCCATGTATCGTGGTAAAAACACTACTATAGCTACAACTGTCCAGCGGTAGATAAACAGAAGCGAGAGGCTACCAGTTGCTAATGCGCCATGCCCCCACGATCGCCATCATCCTGACATTACCCCATAATGTCAGTGTTTAAAGTTGTTCTCATTGAACAACAGTTACTTGCAGGATACACCTAGCATAATTGGACTCAATAGATGTGGTCTTTACTGGTATGGCATGGTAAATTACTCTGTTCAGCATCTTTAGTCACCTGTTTTGGATTGCACACCGCAGGTCCCTGTGTGTAGAGGGAGCTGTCTCTAGAGGTCACTGCAGTTCCATGGGTTACACACCGGAGAGAAGGTCCTGTGCACTGCCATTTTGACAACATGCTGAGTCCTTCAGAGCAACACTGACAACAAGGAATGCTATAGTGAGTTGATGCACCATTTTTCAGACTCCAATGTGTATGAGAAGATGTCACATGGCCAATATTAGGAATTTCATAGCGACATACAAACACTGCATGCATCTGAATCCTATGCTCTTGTATGAATATTAGAATAGTAAAAATTCCCTTTGTGTATGCCGCGTCTAAAGAGAACAACAATATTTGTATCTCCACAAACGATAGCCCTTGTTAGAAAATCTGCATTTGTAATTAGGATGATTCTCATGGTCAAAACACTGCGCTTTCTTTCTAACTTGTGCTTGTCAAGCCATGAGAAAACATGTAGCCAGGCACCTCTTCTGCTGTAATTCTATTACACTGGGTTATTTTTAAAAGTTCCTTTTTCTACAGTTCATGTGTAGTGTGTTGAGAGCTGCATGAACCATATGCTTTGTTTATGTTGTGGTTGTGGTTGTTGGAGATGGGGTTGACACCGCCTGCTTCCAGTCAAGCCTCGTGGCCGCTATGTGATCCATCACGCCAAGTTTAAAATTAGTTACAAATTTAATATGTACAATGCAGCCATTTCATCCGCCATATTGTGCAGAGAAAGAAATTCTGACAGTTTGGTGCTGGGGTCTATCTGGAAGGTCGAAATGTTGCTTAATATACAAAACCTTTTTGATATGTGTACAATGTGGCAAAAATGACCAAACTTAGATTTAACATTGGCTGAACATACTTTTGTACATGACAACCAAAAACCCAAACTCTTAGTATGGCCCAAATGAATAGACCATACCACCGTTAATAGTTTAATCATGAAAGGAAATGATACATGGTTTTCATTTTTAGGTTCACTCCGGCCATAACTCTTAATATGGATGAAAATATCTGTTTTCACTAAGACAGCCATCCATCCCATAATGCCTTATAGGGTGGTAAAGCATGGAGAATAACTTATTGGTATCATAAATCTCTTTTTGAACTAGGCAGTGGGAGATGGTGTGTTCAGATTATAGACGGGAACAATTGTGAATAATTTAAACTAAATCTTGCTCATTGTGTTTTGAGCAGACATCTGAGCGGTTAAAGTCATTTATAAAATAGGGTTTAGGTTTTATGTTGTCCTTGCTTGTGTTGCCAACAGATAATGCATTAGCTGCTCATACTCAACAAAAAAATACAGATTTGTATTTAATATTGATTTAACATAAAATGTATTTATAAAATATCAAACAAAATCATATCATCTTCAAATAAAATTTAAACAAGTATTTGGGAGAAATGCAGATTAAAAAGATAAGCAAAGATGGATGAAAGGACATAATGTCACTTCACATTGTTTTAATTCATTTTAAATTGTTTTATAGATGTATAATTTCAATGTCTTTTTAGTCATCATTCATCAGCCTTTTCATTCACTTTTTAAATGTAGCAATTTCCCCTCTCTCCAGTAGAGGGAGTGCATTGATTTATTTCCGTCAGGCGCCAGCATATGGACTGTGCCTAACCCTGGGAGTGAATTGATTTGGACTGATTTTAAACAAACTTGTTAGTAATTATGTTTAGCTCAGCACATAATGCAAGCACAGTGGGATCTTTGATGGATCATTATTTTTTTTGGGAGATAGGCATGTAACAACAGCCTATGTGGCTTAGAAGCCAGTGACGGGGCATGATTAAAAGCAAGTTCACATTGGCCCATAAATATTTGTCAGCCCACCTTTTGAATGGTGTTCTTTGCTGCTGTCGCCACATGAAAGTGCAAAAGGAAACGCTTAAAGTCGGGTGCTGAATCAGTCATAGAGGCAGGAAGATGGGCAATAAAGGGGAAAATAATTATGAAGCTCCATCATTTGACGCAGCTTGAGGCTTTGAGGTGTTTCAAAGAATGCAACACTATCCCACCCATGAATAATAGCTTCTCTATAGTTTTATGGTTGTGCTCTGTAATGTGTGGTCCCATGAGCCGCCTTAGCATCTTTGCATCATCCCAGTTCACTTCACTCTCTTTCGTACTGTACAGTCAGTGCAGTCATCGGGTACACCCCATGCCCCTGTTAGAGGCAGTAACAGGGCCACATCAACAAATAGGCCTTGTTTGCTGCAGCCACTTGTTGTATGGTACTTTATGGCCCGTGCAATAATGTCGATTAGTGGCTATTCATTGAGGCTGCTATGAACAAAGCCATTTTTCACATTTCATGTACACAGTGTATTTATAGCATGTAGTTTCAGACCACACAGTTCAGCTCATTGTTGTCAATTACTTTTGTTTTTGATCAGTGTACAGTGACTGCAATTTTTCCTCTCGCCTTCTAGGGTTTTCAAAAATATTCATACTTCAATAACAATTAATACAGAAACTAGTATGAATACAGTATAGATACCCATTTTAACAACAAAAAAATTAATGGTCATGTTTAATGTTTAATGTGTAAGATACACAGTGTGCGGGAAAAACGTGGTCAAATACAACAACACTGTTTTTTACCTCAGAAGTTTCAGAAAATTAACTCTTAGGCATCATTATTAAGTTTCATTATCGAAAAATCCCAGGTTTCAGCGGAAATGAATAAGGAGAGAGAGAGAGACGTGAGAAGTATACGAGGAGGGGAGAGTCTCCTCCCCTTCTCAAACAGCAACATCAGTGAAATGTTCAATCTGATCAGAGCAGAAATACATTTGATCCAAACAATAAAAGTGCTGTTTACTGAGGAATAGAGCTAAATAAATCATGATAATAAATCTAATGTAATTTTTAAATATTTTTTGAAATGTTGATATTAAATAATATAAAGAAGAAGCTGATTAAAACACTCAAGTAGTTTTAAAGAATAAAAATCAAACATGAAATTTAGTACATATTAACAAAACTACAAAACAAAAACACACCTCCTTTTGTGTATTTTATTTTGTTCATAAAAAATATTATAATTGTAGTTCCAAAACGCATTCTGTTGTTATTGTGATTAAAGGTTACAGTGTACCATGAATGGCTGTTTATATATACAGTTCAAGTACAGTAAGGGCCCCAAACCTTTCAGAGGAGACTCCCATTGCTATATTAAATGTATGGTCGCTTTGTCTGCATGATGTGTGATGCCTATTGTAGAAGTTGTACGCTTATCAATGCATCAAGTCCATGTCTTTTCCATGTATATACCATCCCTGCTACAATCCTCATATTTTAAAATGAATTATATGTATCCATCTATAAAACACTGTTATATACAATTTAAATACAAGCAATTATTTTATTCTTTCAAGATGAGTAAAAAAAAAGGATAAAAAACCTCCTGGCAGTTTTCAACAAGTTATTAGGCAGGTGTTGAGTCTCCATTAGTAGAGCAGACATCCGCCTCGCACACTGGTGTCTAATTCTACATGGGGGCTTCACACTGAGCCCCCAAGCCGAGACACAGTGGAACGGAGGCCTGTCGACACCATACTGCTGCAAAGCCCTGCTGAGCGTTCTACTGCTGCCCGCGTGATGCCAATGAAGCTAATGTAGCCGAAATACTCTGGAAGGAGAGGAGTGTTCATTATCTAGCTACAGCAGCCTCACTCTCTCGTTGTATTGCACATCTCTACTGTCTGTGGTAAGGACAACAGGCAGGCGCAGTCAGCAGAGCAGCTGCCCTTAAATACTGGACTTCATGTGTCAAACTGGCTGCAGGTTGGCGCAGGCTGAGTTTGTGGCGCTAGAGACACAAATTGAAGAAAACTGATGGCACTGCGGCTTCTTTCCTGGAACATTGTTACTAAAAATGTTAAAATCAACTCTCCTATAGGCAGACACGAGCATCATTGAGTAGAAATACACAGTCTGGTTACTAAGGCCGGAAAAAAACAGATTTATGTTCATATGTGCCCAAGATAATGGGTCTGTTGTTAGAACTTGTTATTCAGATATCCATATTTTAAATTGCCAATTGTCTATTTACCTGCCCTTTATGGGACATCAATACAATATCAAATCCTGCAAGATGCTGAAAAATCTTACATGCAGCACAGATTAAAATTACCATAATGGGTCACCACCCTTAAGGAGGTTCACTGTACAAAAACACAATAAGTTTTCTCCTCTTACTAGGTCACAATAAAAAACAATACAGTCCCCATGCCTGGCACCTTGAGAGCATATGGTGGCTTTCAATATAATACAATAAACACTCAATGAGCAGACTGTAGTAAACTACATACTGTAAGATAAAATAAAAAATAGTGTAATATTTTTGAAACAGCTCAATGCTTTTTTGTTTTGCTGTTTTTGTTTTCAGTTTTTGTTCTGGACTATGCATGTTTTTGTTGTGATGTCCAGTTAAGTCTTACAAACAGCAAAAAGCAGGTTATAACCACAAGCAGATGCCCATCGTAAAGAATAAGAAAAACAGAAGGAGAGAGTGAGATTAAGATGAGATGAGGATTATAAAAGGCATTAAAATGACACAGGAGATTAATGATGACGCTGCCCTAAAGTCAGCAAAGAAAGCTGCCAGTTCACCACTCAAGCAAACAAACAAAGAAATCCTAACGGACATTTTTGTAAATGTTGTTTGGTAGAGGGATTGTACACTGTCTAAAACATATTTACGGTATTGACCAGTTTTGCTTTGTTGCCTTTTGCTTTGCAAACTATCCCTGTGATGCATATAAGGCTTTCTTGACCCGGTGACCTGCTTATGTATGAATGTGTTGATAGTAAACAAGGCCTTTGCTGCTCATTTAATCCTTTTGAGGGCCACTTGCACACTTTCCAGAGGTACAGATGGTCTAATGACCTTGGCTTTGGTTTATCTTGAATAATGGCATCCAGAGAGATTACATTGGTACGTTTAAGATGTATTTCTTCTTGTTTTTTTTTAATAACTGATATCATATCACATTTTAAGATAACTCAATACCAAAAATAAGTAGAGACCGATAACTGAAATACAGAGCCAATAAATTTGGAGTACAATATGGACAATATGGGAGTTTTCATGGTTCCAGGTTTTTACAACAACACAAAAAAACGTATAGCTGGTTGTTATGTAACAGCAGGAGTGACTTTGGATTGAATTTTGACTGAAATAAACAAACTCAACCAAACTGATACATTTGTTTAGGTACATAGTAAATGTGTTACAACATGAGGCACAGCTGTTGTGTTGCACAGTAGACTAATAAGTGTTATGAGTTGTATCATGGCTTCAACATGTAGGCTGGACTAGACTTATAATTTGTCCAGAAAAAAATATTAAATACATAATGAATATGTCTAAATAATCAGCCTGGCAGATAATCGCTCAACCCCTAATTTTGATGTATTGTTTTAATATATATACATTTCAAATTATGATTATGAATCCACATTCATATAGACGACAATTGTAGTGGAAAATAATGTTCAGGGAGCTATGCAAATTACCTGCCACTATTGTCACCAAGGCACCCTCAGATTCACCCTCCTCTGATGCATTGGGATCAACTCAGGGTCACATATGATGAGGCCAAAGGTGCTGAAGCTGATCCGGGCACCACTGTGACCACTCAATGCAGCCCTACAATTCTTGTTTATGAAATGCACAGGTCAAACGCAGGGTTCAAATTAAAAAAGCATTGGTTTCACTGCAGCATCCAGGCATCCTGCACAATGCCAGCTTTTCATCCTTCCCTGGTCATCCCTCCAAGTCCATAATTATCTTTGACAAAACTCATTAGCGGGGACCTTGTAACAACACTGGCCATCAGAAATTCCACGAAAGGGCGACATGCACAGGAACAATAAGCCACACACATTTCATTGCACCTTTTGATGAAATGTAATGAACTGTGTATATTGTACCCCTCATTTGAACCCTAAGCTATTGGTTCAAAGACTTGTTTTCTGTGCCCAGCGTGGGACACATCAGATAGCACCTCCGCACTGCTTTATTTGGGGAGAATCATTGTGCAAGAAGTTGTTGTTATTGTGCTCACTATTTATAACAGGCGGTCATTGCTATCATGTCAGGGTAATCTATAGTCTTATGTAGTGGAGGCACATGCTCATTAAGTTCAGGCTGTTTGCAAAGCTTTGTAATAGATTGAGATTGTTGCTAATTGACGATGAACCAGCATTCTGACCTATCGAGCAGAACAGGCAACAATACACTCACTCACTTCATACTAGAGACCAAAATGGCAGATAAAGTTCAACTGCAATAAATGCTTTTTCTTTGTTAATACTGGCTTCATTTTCAACTTTTAAAACACAAGTAGGTTTAGCACATGCACAGTACTTGAAAGCAGTCAGGAGTTGATAAAGTTAAGCAACCCTTTCCACATAACTGTCATGATGGACTGATTTAAACATTTTTATTGAACTTAAATTTGCCACTTTATCAATTAAATTCAGCTCATATTTTTTTCCTCACTCACTAAAATTAAGCTTCTCACTTTGTAGAAAGTCAAACTTTAAATCATTCAGATGATTTATCTCAATATTGTGACATGGAGCGAATAGAAATAATGTTTGTGACCTCACTGACCTAAATGGGGTGATTTTCTTTTCATACGTACCTACATTTTGTTTTTCAAGGGGCTAAAACGAACAACATGTTTACATTGACTGACTTATCTCTGAATGTATAGCAATTCAACGTATACATATGACAGTTGTCATTTATGGCATCTATGCTGGTTTGTTTTTCTTGCGCATTTGTGCTTCATTCAAAGATTATCTGAAATCTGTTTTGGATTATAGCCACACGCGCCATTCCATCCTTTGTCTAATGAAAAATGTAATTCATGAAGATGTCATGTATTAGGAAGATTACACTGTGTATGCTACCTAAGGAGCCATGGATTGTCCTGTGGTGCCTCAGATCCCATGTCTAGGCCAGGATTAGATGTCAGACAATCAAAATATCTGTTCCTCCTCACACAACTCCAAATGTACCAGGTTCCTCCCTCTGTTGTGTAGTGCGCAGCTGCTGCAGGACTATATGCAAAGCAATGGACAGACTAATTGACCTATTAGCTGCTGCCGGCATATGCTGCTATATGAGCCCATTATAGCCATTATCTATGGTTTTCCCCCCAGGTACATTGCCATGGTGGTAATCCCATTATGCATGCATCATTACCTTCAATGGCACAAGGCAACTTTTCTTTACGGCCTCCAATTTAATTACATTTGGTTGTAAATATTTTATACACACATTCTGCATTTTAATGTATGGAGCGAACATGCGAAGACCTGCCAATGGATACCGATATTGTTTGGAAAGGAAGAAACTTGAAAGAGAATTGTACCCGAATCTGAACACCTATACTATATAATACATAAAGTAACTCTCACTACCTTATATATTCACAAAGCATTATCCGCCACATATAAAAATAAGAAATGCTATAATGGGAATGGAAAATAAATATACTCGCAAGTTTGTATAGGAAATAGTTATTAGTAATTAGCAAATCTCAGACTATATAGAAGTAGCTGTTATGATTGTTACTTGCGTGGCAATAAAAATGATTCTGATTCTGATTCTGATGATTTGATCTATGTGAATGTGTGTGTATGGCAAAGACAAAATATTATTCTGTATGCACACACATTCATCTGAAAGTGAAGAAAGTTTCATGGCATTGCTGCATCTGACATCACAGAGCTGGTCGTGAGCTCATCTCCGCCCGCTGTCTGCACAACGAGAATTTAGGCAAAATAATATCCAAATCAAAGGGGCTGTGATGGCCCATGTGAATTTCTCTGGTGGGTTTGATCCTACAAATGACCTTTTAATGAACACAATGTTAGGTTAGTGCACACAGGCTGCCTACACAAGGGACAAAAGCACCATTCATTCTCTGCCTGCGCCGCGAACAGTAACAAAGTGTATGATGCCACTCCTGATTAGATGTTGACAATACAGACCTGATGTCCCTCTTTTATCCATCGACTTGTGCATTTGGTTCACGTCCTCCACTGAATTATGACCTTCCAATAGTTCAGCAGGTTTTTATTTCCATTTAAAGACAATAAATTGTATTTGAGACCAGAGCAAATAGCATTTAATCTGCTCACTGAAATGAACACAAGACAGAAAGAAATCCTGGAAAAAGTATATTTACAAATGAGTCAAAAAAAAAAAAAAAAAAAAAAAAACATTAAGACAATTACAGATACATTATATTTTGAAAATGACGTATTGACCAAGTTAATTTAGCAAAATATTTGAGATCTCTGGTCATTTCTGTAAAATGTCAGACAGGTCTATTCTTCAAAAAAGTTCACGCTACAATGTAAACAAACGGGTAACACATCAAAACACATCCATAGTAAATAAATACAATAAATAAGATGAATAAATATCTAGCCTACTTGATTGCCATGAGAAAACATTGGGCTATGAATTTAATAAAGGGCCCTTTCTTGTATCTTTGCATCTAGATTTTTGCATAAATTTGATGAAGAAAAGAACATGTGCAAAATGATCCACAGTTTAGGAATATCAGTCTCTGAATGAGTCCATGTCTGTGCCCCACATCACAAGCGGACACTTTAGTGCATATTAAAAATCTGCGTATCGAGGTGGGTTGATCTACAAAAAAAAAAAAAAGAAAGGTTTTATTAAAATATATACTTCAATTGTTTAGTTAGTGACAAAGAAATCACAACAGCAGTCAGCAGATTAGAAAAACAAGACAAACAGATTATCCAATGTTACATAAGCAAAATAAGAAAATAGATGGATATACTAGGCATGCCTTTTTCTATTGTGGATAGATTTGCTATGTAGCGGACAGACCCAGACCGGTCTCTGGACTGGACCGGACAGTATGAACAAAATGATTTAGTCTCTGCTGATGCTTCAGAACGGAACGATTCAGAACTGAACCCTTCGTCTTTACAACCGTCTTAACATGTTTACATTTTTTCTACAGCTGTTAGAATTAATGTAACACTGCACTGTTATGTATACACTTGTATTGAATCCCACTCTATTCTGTAATGGCCTGTGGATATGGAAAATGACAAACATCTATTTGTAGTATATTCTTTTCTTCTGTTGTTTTGAATACAACTTTAGAATCTGAAATATATTACAACTAAGAATAAATAACTAAAGGACGTATTTTACAGTGGACTGAGTTTTGCGTATGTTTCCCCCCCTCAATTTCCAGGTCAGTGGAGCCTCTCACCTGCTTCACCTCTTCATCACGGGTCTGAACGCAGTCACCTTGTCATCTGCTAAGGTCGCACATGCCTGGCTGAGGTCAGGGGACGGGGTTTGAGCTTTTCCACTTGGGAATCCTGCACGAACAACAGATAAAGTGCGTCTTAGCAACTTTGGTAGTATTTTCTGTCAGGTTCACGTTACAGATTAAGTGAGGAATATGTGATGAATTAAATAATAATCTTAATCTTAAAAATAATACGGATATAAATAAAATGAAAATCTATTAATTGTCAACAATTTGAAAGCATACAGCAAAGACAAATGTGTAAACAAGCAGTGAACAACAAACACTATGGAGAAGCTGCTGCATATGACTCTACTGATCATTTGAGATTTTACTTGTATGTAATATTTAATGACTAATATAATGAGAAATACAACAATATTAAACAAAAAAATGTAGGTGTTTTACCTTCGATTGTGGTCGTGTATGGATACGTATCCGTCAACCCAGTGTAGGACGAACAGTGCAGATGGATGCTTTTGTGACTGTAGCTCCCAGCTCCATACACTTTTGGGTGCAGAGAACTTTCAGAGGAGAAAGAGTTTTCAGGGTTTGAGTTTTCATGATTAAGGCCCCTTATTCCAGCACACTGTCCATTAGGAGATACAGGAAGCCTGGCGCCCTGCAGCTGACAGGATGACCCCGTTCTCAGCTCTGAGCCATGCGGAGGCTGTTGCTGCGGACTCAGAATGACCCCCAATGCTGCTGTTCGAGCCAGGGACCAGATCCTGGGTTTGTCTGAAGATTCAAAGTGCGACAGAGTTCCCATTGGACTGGAAGACCGAGAGACCACTGGGTCAGGGTAGCTGGTCATGAGGGGAGGAAGAGAGCTCTTTATGGGACAGGAAAATGAAGGCTGGAAAGTGTTTGATAAACTCAGGTTAAGTTCCGAGTCCCGTTTTTGGAGGCTCCCAGAGATGGTCAGGGCCTGCTGTAGGTCGGCATCATCTCCAGTGGCTTTTTCACAGTCACTGTCAAGTTTATCACAGTCTTCATCCTCCAGGTCGTCCAGGTCGCTCAACTGCAAGTCCTTCCCCTCTTTGCAATCAGCTGTTTCTTTGAATACACAAAAAGGGAAGTAGTAAGCTCATTTACTGCATGAAGAGGTTTGTTTTTCATTAGATTGATTATGACAGTACTAAATGGAGGTAGAATCATTTATATAAATATACATTTAAAAAAAGTGAAAATTAACAAGAATCAACAAGATGTTCATAATTATGAAGACAGCCTTTCTGACAGCCTTACCTTTGGTTACACAGTCGTGGTCATTTTTGTCAAGTTCGTCCTTCCTGTCTTCTCCGGCTTTATTCTTAGGGGACCACGTCATCTTGTTCTCCTTCTTGAGTCTCCTCCTGGCGTTGGCAAACCAGGTGGACACTTGTGTAAGTGTCATTTTGGTGATGATGGCGAGCATGATTTTCTCTCCCTTAGTGGGGTAAGGGTTCTTGCGGTGCTCATAGAGCCATGTTTTTAAAGTGCTGGTTGTTTCCCGAGTGGCATTCTTTCTTCTGGCTGTCCCATTGAAGTCTACTGTCCCATACCTGAATGTACACACAAGTCATCTAGATCCTGCTCTCCTCTGCGCTTTATTAGATTACACTTACTACTTAAGTTGTGACACTGAAGAGAATTAGTTTATAGAAAAGTAAAAAAGTTATACCTGTCATACTGATACTGTCCGAGTGAGTGGTCATAAGGATAGTAAGCTGCCGTCTGAGCAATTCCAGAGTGTAAGGCGCCTGTGCTGTCCTTGATGTCATACTGTGGCGTCTGAAATCACAAAAGTTACAACCACATTTTAAAAGTTGTATTAAAATTAATAATAAACATATTACAACTAAATAAATAAAAAACAAATTATCTTTTAATTGTTATAACATCCATGATGCTTGGATGACATATTTTTGATTACATAGTTATTGTTAATGTTTTTATTAATGTTTTTTCCTCTATTTACGTTTATATCTTTGTAATATGTGAAGTCATTATGCTGGTTCCACTTACCAATAAAATAACCACAGCCCTACCACTACACCACTAGGCTTTTTCACCCTTTTATTTTGTTTCTATTAGTGGCATGAAATATAAACAAGTTGATCTGGCTGCATCTGAAGTGCACGCACAGCGCTACCCACCAGAGAGGAGTAGATGGCGGATGGATCGGGGCTGTAGGGGAAGTAGTTGGCATAGGTCTGGCTGGCGGCTGCAGCGGCTGCGTACGGGGAGCTGTAGACCCCCAGCGCCGTGTTGAGCTCCGTGCGGCTGTACGAGGGGCAGCAGAAGGACGCGGCTGCAGCGGTTTGGGACGCGCCTGTCCCGTCAGAGACAGACTTGGAAATAGCATCGCAGCAAGTCGTACCGGGGTTTGCGGACACGAAAAACTGCGTGAAGAGAATCGTGGAGAGAGTCACAGCCTGTTTGTTTCGTTTTGGAATACTCTGTCTATATGTAGGAGTTTCAGATGCATGTTTTCTGGATGCTGCCTACAACTTGTCGCTGTTTCGTTGTTTTAACCAAAGCAAATTTGAGCCTAATGCTTTCAACTTTTTAGGTGAGTGAGTTGAGTTTGAAATACGGTTTAAAACATGTATCAAACTGTTGTAAATACTGCAAACTATTTCGGAGTCTACTTTAGGATTAGAAAGAATGAACTCAATCCAGCATTTCCTAATTGTAAATAAAGTCTAATTCATGTACTTTAAACAACTTTTTGTCGTTTTTTTTAACATCCTCTTTCACGTGGCATTCTAAACAAGTTGTGAAACACGCAGGACAGCCAACTTCCAACTCCCGCTCTTGAGATAGGTGACATTCATCTCTATTGTCATCGGAAAAAACACGTGAGTTCATTCATAATTCAGTGTAATTGGACACGTCTCTGTGTGTGCGTTATTGATATTTGGTTCGACAACAAACGCGTCAAGAGAAAATAGCTGTCATTATGTCAGTCATAGATTATTTCCTGAGCCTGTCTGCTTTCTGGAGTGAAATTGTAAAAAATATAACGATTGACAAAGCATGCAATAAATACAAAAACATGTCTTACCTGTGACGTTGCATTGTAAGGATATCCAAACTGTGAGAAAGACATAGCTGCGTCTTTTGTTCCCATCTGCAATATTCTTCACCCTTGATCGATTGCAACCAATTCTACTTCAAATCCAGCGTCTTACACACATTTCCACACACGGCCTTTCGCTCAATAATAGATGACTTCACTCATAGGAGGGAGACTTTAGGCTGGCACCATCTGCAGATTGTTTTATATGAATGAATAATCCCCCCAAACGAGCCGATAAGAAATTAAATTAAGCGTCAATAAGCACTGCAACGCGACCAAAATGTTGTTGTTAGCTAAAGGAGGCTTAAAGGATAACGTAAGACTTGCAAGATATGGACTCTGCTTGTGCTATTATTTGTGGCTCTATAGTTCTTTAGCATTCATCCATGCAAGGGTATCTGCGTGACGTCACGGTAATCCCGAAACGCCAGGGTACCAGAGATAGAAAAATGTCTTTGCCAATCACGTCCAGCCTTGGCTTTTCTTAAGATACATGCTGTTTCTCTCATGTAACACTGATATTAATAGTTGTTTTTTGTATGATTTGTTTGATGTGTCCACGTTATATAAACGTCAGGGGATGAGTCAATTAAACCTACACAACTGTTGATCATATCGAACCAACCGAAGAAAAACACGGACACATTTGTCATGCAAACGTGTACTGCTTTTCTATAGTTTTAATCCCATGCTCTGGCTCCGTGGCCAGAGGTCCAAGCCCGGAGTTAATGACTATGATGTTTCTATCTTTTTCTATTAGAGAGGGGCTGTCCCATGTCCCAGCAGGAAGGCTTTTTGGCAGGTCAATAGACCAGTGATTGATGCGCGCCTGGAGACCTACGTGACCATTACGCGTAAGGCGTAATTGTATCAATTAACAAATGGATACATGCCCTTGTTAAACTAACAACTAGTGAAGTAAAATATCCCTGTGGTAAAATGCATAGAGAAATGCAAATATATATTCATCAGTGTGTGTGTATCTATATATATATATATATATATATATATATATATATATATATATTTATATACCCCAGTAATGGCCTTTTGTAAGTCTATGGTGTAATTATTGTTTAATTTCATTCACAGCGTCACGTCCCCTTTTTTACAGAACAATACATGTGTATTTTTGTGCTTATAGGATTTTCTTCGAGGCTGTTCAGGCTGGTATATTCTGACAGATCCCCAAATACACCGTATTTTGTGAGTTGTCTCTCCAGAAACACGTGTGCGATGACGAGTGGTCTCTCCGGGGGGCGCTAAAGAGCTTCTGTGCTGCAGATCAGCATTTCCCTGCAGAGATCTCATAGATAAGAGACTGGTCTGACTCTGATGAGCGGTCATGGTCCAGGCTCTGGCTTTCATAATAACACCCATGTTGATAACGAATCAGAAACATAAACATTTTGGAGACACTATAACTTCACGGACAACAAAGTTTGACTTACTAAAGTTTATTTTAGTTAGTTTGTTTTTGTTTAATTAATATTAATTGTATGTATATATATACATACACACACACACACACACTGATGTATATATATTTGCATTTCTCTCTCTCTCTCTCTCTCTCTCTCTCTCTCTCTCATATTATTTATATATATATATGTGTGTGTAATATTGATCACATAAAACTAGTCACTAGTTTTGTGAAATTAATGTATTTTTGCATGCATGCCGTTATTAAATATGCAGAAAGGTTAAGTCAACATCCAATAGCTCCCAGCCCTATATTTTAGTTAAAACAGACATTTCCTATGCTGGTTTAATGAACCACACAAAGCCTTTCTGGTTTTTCATCAGATGGGGGTATGCAATGATGGTGCTAGTTGTGTGCATGAAATTGTAATATGAAGGGCAGACCAACAGAGGAATGGAGGGAGATGCCCCATGCAGGTGATGAAGCTGCCCTATACCTGGAGGTGTTCAATCTCATTAAAATCAAATTGGCATATGCCAATAAATCCAGGGCATTTGTTGAATCCGGAATTATGAGATGCATAAATCCCTTCACATTATTAGTACGTCCAAATAATCCAAAATGGAAATAAAAGTAATAAATATTGTAATGAGATATATTGGAGCAATTCAGGTCATAGCAGTGGTCTGTTATTGCCAAAACAAACACCTCCAGGCCTCTTGAATATTACACAGGGCTGAAAAGGCCATTAAGCCTCATCAAACAGTAGAGAAAAAAGGAAGAAGATTGGATTATAATGAAGTCTTGTCATCAATTCTGTCTCAACTTAATATGTCTGAAATGTTTGTGGAGATCATGGTGTACACGTATCTGCTGTTCAATTTCAATATATACATAATCTGTATAGATTTGTGAATTGATCAAGCAAGGAAATACAACAAAATAATTTCACATCAATCATGTGACATAAACAACTTAAACATATCTATGTTAAAGTTGCTTTCTGCCCTTTACCATGGCACAGAGACAGTCTTGAATGGCCTTGTACTCTATCTATATCCTAATAACTTTGATTGATTCCAGTGTGATTTTTAACTTTCAGTTGGGAGGCACTATGTATCCCCGATG
The DNA here is from genome assembly GCA_964034765.1 of Knipowitschia caucasica. Taxonomy (NCBI): domain Eukaryota; kingdom Metazoa; phylum Chordata; class Actinopteri; order Gobiiformes; family Gobiidae; genus Knipowitschia; species Knipowitschia caucasica. The sequence goes on from OZ035826.1 coordinate 31,657,908, forward strand.
CCCCAGGGGCTCCTGGGAGAGACGGAGGCAGACAAAGGCAGAGACAAGAGACAGGGAGGCGTAGTGTTGTTTGTGTGTGCTTGTGGCACAGTCCCCTTGAGGCTCCGCTGTAATGCTATCATCAGTATGGTGTCAGGGATTTGTACTTGTCACACACACAATCACACTCAGCAGTACTAGTGACTCTGGGAAATAACTGCTTATAGGAGTCTGCCCAGTGTCTAGCAGAGAAATCTGAACAAGTGGGAGGAATATACGTCTGTTTTGTCCCGAGGGGACGTGTGTGAATACTGCAGCTTGTGTGTTGATATGTGGAACTATGTTACTTTCTTTTATCCTCCAGCCTTGGGCTCTTGTGTGTTTTTGTCGTCAAGCTTGCTGTATCTACATTGACTGTGTCAAATCCCCTGTAGTGACACCTGTGTTCCCTTGTGCATTAGTACACACACTCTGATCAAATGTATATTTGCAGGCACCACCTTGTCTTGCCCAGTTGTTCCAATGGCAGGCTTGGTGTATTTAAAACAAAAAGTAATATTCAGCCAATATTGATATTATATTGAATATATGATAAATAAAAACTACTATGAATTTCCAACTAAAGACAATGAATGTTAGTGTAATATAGATAAGCTGATTCAGTTCAAAGTATTATTTCAAAGCACTGGTACATTTTTCTGCACTTACACTTCTGGTATGTGATACATTGTACAAATGCATTCTCACAATTCTGCTATATTGGCCTAAGACTATAATGCCTTCATAACACTATTTCAATTGTTAAACAAAATAAATAAATAAATCAAAACACAAATTGAAGCATAAGGGATGGTGGTTGACTTGAGTTTTCTCTTGCACAAAACCAAAGTCTCACTGATTGTTGTGGAGTGCCTTTCAGTGTACCACAAACATGGACCCAGGCCCATCTGGTCCTGCTTCAGTCTGCTTTACCGGAGTAGCACTGCCAGTACAAATAGCTTTGCTTGATATTTGTTTGCATAGATTGTCGTGAAAAGCATCACCAAGAATTTTTGAGTGGATTTGAAGGGGAAGTTTAGGGCAGCCAAGCATGGTGAAATAATCCTACTAGATTTGTTCATTTTTAAAAGTTGAGAAAATGTTTTGAATTTTCCACTGGTTTTGGCAGGAGGTTTGGATAGTGAGGGTTTGTGGCTTGTGCAATTGTCTTTGTATATTTGTGCATGGGCACACGTGTGTGACATGTGGTTGTACTATAATAAAGAATGCCGGGATGTTCTCTCTTTATTTTAGCATAGTGGTGTCAGTTTGGATCACATCATCACTGGTTTTAACACAAGCAAAAGTTCAGATGAAGGTTCAGAGGCCCATCTCAGTAGAGGCAAATGTTTCTGATTCAAAACTCATTTTATATTTATATTTGGCAAGATCAAAGTATGAACAAAAGAACAATGACTGTGGAAATACATTTTTTTCATGCTGGCCACAGGTGTTATATTTATCTACTGTAATTCAGAAACCGTTGTGTCCCTATTCAAATGTTTACATCGGAAGTTTGATAGTTATAGTTTAGGTGTTGAGGAACTGTAGTTTCCATGGACTTGTATTTTGTCACAAATGCATCACAGATTGTGTTCATGTCAAGATATTACAAATCAGGACAGAGATAAGTCTAAACATTTACTTTTTTTATGACCAATGGAGATATTTTACTTCTCAAATGCTCCTGATAGTTTTTGGTCTTTGTTTTCACATTCTGAACTGAACTATCAGCTAGGAATGGATTAATAGGATACTGGCATTGCAGAGTATCTGGACTTCTTGGCGTCCCTGGGAGGGGTCCTGGACAGTACGGCAACTGCGGACTCTACTTCTGAGAAATGTCAGTGAAGGGTCTTGAAGAACGGTTCCCCCGATCTGAACCCGAGTAGTGTTCAGCTGTTTGAGTTCTGTGCAAGTTACAGTTTGTCCATAACAAAGACCATGTGCGAGCTAAAGGGTATCCAGGTCGACTTGGCACCAGGATACCCGAGGCCGGTGGTCGAAGATCTACTTATTTGTCGCGTCATCTAACCTTCGGCCATGTGTCTTGGACACACAGTTGGATCCGCTTGCAGGGGAGGAAGCTGGTCAGACCTGACAGTGTATCCCAGGGTTGGCTGGGAACGTCCCGATGCCTGTGTCAGACGGACTTTCAACTCACACCTCCAGGAAAGCTTGTCCCAGGAAGTTTAAGTGGACCATCCTGTCCACCTGTGTCACAGATACAGCAGCTTGTAGTTGTCGAAAGGTTTGTGGTGCTGGTCCTGTCCGCAATCCCCGGACCTACAGGGTCGACTCAGGGATGCTGTCGGGCTGAGAGAGGTTTAAAATCTTTGCATGGATACTTCCATCTCCCTTGCCAGTCAATGAGTTTTCTTGGCAGCCTCCTTGGTGGCAAGGCCCAGGAGTGGATAAGACCCTTCCTGACGATCTTAAGGCTCAGATGGATGGATAGAAAGGGGACAAATACAGAAGAGACTGCCTTGTTTTTTTTTGTTTTTTTAATAGATACTGACAATTCTAATTAGGAATACCCCGACTTGTTATTGATATGCTGATCTGGGCATTTTTGAGTAAAAAAAGTATTCAGTGCAAAGATGAGAGGGACCATGTCCTCTATAAACCATGCACCCATGAACTTCATAATCCAGATACAAAATATAGCAGCTAACGTGGCTAACGTCACGGCTAAGAGCCGCAGCTGTTTAAACACATATAGAAAAGGCTCTAAAACAGCTACAACAATATTGATCACACAGGGAGCCTTCGTTTTACATGTGCAATATCTTCACTGAGAAAAATGGTGAAACTTATATGATACTTTCATGGAATAAAAAAACAAAAAAACAAATTTGATTGCTATTTTACCATTGTAATCTTAAATTCAGCATACCTTTTTTATAGCAGTGCTATACTTTGGGCATCAAGTAGCCCTCTTTTGTCTTTTGTTTTGTGTAATTTTAGTGAACAAAATCCATCCATCCATCCATCCATTTTCTTCCCCTTAATCCATTTCTGGGTCGGGGGGGTGGCAGTCAGAGCTGCACCCAGTACACAGAGCACCAGCCCCTCACTGATCCTCCTGCAGGTGGTGAGTCCACAGGAGCTGAGATCTTTCAGTTGGGGCTTTGGGCAAAGTAGGGTTAAGTCACTCCTTCGCTGTATCCAGCGGATCAGTGAGTGGATGCAATGCAATTTTCTCCAGCTAAATGCGGACAAAACCGAAATGATTGTCTTTGGTCCCGAGAAACAAAGAGAGACCGTCATTTGTCACCTTCAGTCTCTCTCCCTAAGGCCCTTAAATAAGGTCAGAAATCTGGGAGTAATAATGGACTCTGACTTAAACTTCAATAGCCACATTGGATCGGTAACATCAGCAGCTTTTTATCATCTGAAAAATATTGCCAAAATTAAAAATATTGTGTCCAGGGCAGACTTGGAGATTCTTATCCATTCTTTTGTTTCCAGTAGGCTGGATTACTGCAATGGCCTGCTCACAGGTATCTCCAAACATGCAGTAAGACAGTTGCAGTATATTCAAAATGCTGCAGCCCGAGTCCTGACTAGAACCAGAGGGACTAGACAGCTGCTTTTCAGATTTATGCAGCTGGAGTCTGGAACGGTCTTCCTGAGGATGTGAGACTGGCTGCCTCTCTGTCAATGTTCAAATCCATGTTAAAGACTTTTCTTTTTTCCCGTGCATACAACTAGAGAATTTTATCTTTTTAACACACCTTGTTATTTATTGTTGTAACTTTTTGTGTTTTTAACTATTTTATTGTTTTTAATTACTTGTGTGATTTTTATGTTTTTAAATTACTTATGTGATTTTAATGCTTTTTAATTACATATGTGTTTTTAATTGTATTTTAATGGTGATGATTTGTGCATTGTGTGGTGTGGACTGTGAGGCGCTTTGTGTTGCCCTGTGCAGGAAAAGCGCCCTATAAATAAAGATTGATTGATTGAAGTGTCTTGCCCAAGGACACAACGACAGCAGTCATCAGTGGGAGTCGTGAAGTAGGTCTTATGGTGGGCTCGAACCCACGACCTTCAGGCCCAAAGGCCAATGCTCTACCAACTGAGCTACTGTCGCCCCTGAGAACAAAATGTAACATTTAATTCAAAAGAATAGTCTATAGTATTTGGTTCCTCTGAGTATTTCTAAGTACTGTCTTTATTTGGTGTGCTGGCTGCTCTTGGTCATTAGGGACACTCGAGACCTGGGCAGTGAAGCTGAATGGTTGTAGCCCCCAGTCTACCCCCTAGGCTGTGTGTGTACTTGCTGAGGGCTTTTCACTTCACTCACATTGTCATTTTATGTTGTCTGTCTCCTTGCTTATCTTCAGCATTTCCACTTCCTAAAGTCCCAGCTCTGTCAGAGCATGGCACCCCTGTTAAAATGTTGTCACCCGGGTGTGCAGGTTTTCCTTTAGGAAACAGAGAACCATGTTCCAACCCCCAGTTGATAGAGACTGTCCGGTAATTCCAGAGCCAAACACAACAGCAACATAAAACAGGTCCCATAGACCCACATCTTTGGGAAAAGAAAAGGGGCATGTTTTGCTAAATCAATGTTTTAAGTAATTTATCAACGCATTGATTTTTTTTCCTTTACATTTTGGATGCTGTCTACGATAACATATAGAGATAAGTGGTCAATAGGTTAGGGTTTCACCACCATAAATATGAATACAAACGTGAAACCACACTTCTTTTGCCCATTTGCTGAGTTTTACATAACCCTGATATGAATGTGGTAAACCTCCCCCATACTAACTATTCAAAACATGAGTGAGAAGACTTTCAGTTTTGCATTCCCAGTGTGGATCAGTGGTTGGGTTAGCTGTGGGATAAAGCACTTTACATATCCACAAACTCATTTCCTACTGGGAGATAGGAAAACCTCTGCTTTCTGTCAGGGTGTCCTCAGCCACATGCCCTCTGAGACCTCTCTGTTGGTGGGAATCTGGACTCCTCACTCAACGTCCTGCCCTTTCCGTGTATTTAGTCCAGCAAACAAGACCTCAATGAGAAGATAGTAGTGGTTTTGTTTTCTTGGCTCCACTCTTCCTGAAATTCTCTTTCTCCTTGCTGAAAGTCGATTGTGTTAATTGGGCCATTCAAGTCACCAGTGCATTGATTTTAGTCACTAATAAAAGAGCTATTGATCTGCACTTTATTTAACACTGGCCCATTTGGTGAGAATTGCCCTCCAATACCATCAGGACAGCGCCCTCTTCCTGTATGCAGCCTCTTGATGTCATAAATTACCAAGTAGATTTTTTCATTCAACAACTTTTCAACATTTTTGTTGGGATAAGGACACAGTTGATAAAAAAATAAACAATGCAGATCCAGAAGAGAGCTTTTTTGCTTTGTTGTCAAACTAATTCTAAAGATGGTGTAATGAATCCTTTTGTACCTGAATGTGTGTCCGGTGTAACGAACTGATTACCGGCAATAGTCATGTTCATTTACTCATCAGAGCGGCCATTACAAATTGTCTTTGGTTAAACTAAGCAGCACAAAATGTTCATGTCAAGAAAGTTAAATATTGCAGGACTGCAGGTGAAGACCGGTTTTACAAGTACTACATAAGCCGCGTTTCCACCGCAGGAACTTTGGGGTAATTTCCAGGGCCAGCCCCGTCGGAGTGTGTCTCCGCTGGAACTTCCCCCCACAGGGCCATTTACAGGAACTTTTACGGGGCCCAACGGCTCCATGCTAGGTACTCCATTGGGCCCTGGTGGTACTGCCGGCGCTGATTGGCTAAAGCTAGCGCAGGCTCTGAAGCCAGCAGAAAGTACCAAAACAACCGGCATTAGCCCAGCAGCATTAACCTAGCAGCATTAGCCTTGCAGACGCCACTGGAAACAGCGAACAACAGCATGGCATTGATTCAGACGGGGTTTGAGGCATCGCGGCGAAATTAAAAGATATTGAGACATATCAACTTCACCTCAAAGCACTGGGGATTCATCACAGTCTAAAACAAGCTGGGAAAAGTTTTTAAGAACTGAAGCAGGACTCTAAAAAAACTCAAAGACCACAACAACTGGAGTGGTTTTGACCGTAAAATAAATAAATAGGTTTGTGAGTTTTGCTTATGCGGCAATCGAAAGACGTCGCCGATTGGTCCTACTCTGCAGTGGAGACTCGGACACTGAGTGGACCGAGGGAGAGGGAGGTTCCTGTTAAAGTTCCAACCCGCTCCTTTTACCAGGAACTCCTGCAGTGGAAACGCAGCTATCATGTATGGTATGATACATTTTACCTTTCCTTTTCCTGCAGTCAGTGGCAGCCGTTGCTGTATGTATCTTCTTGTAAGGATGGTTGTAAATTAATTGTGTTGCACTTATGGGATATATGTATATACGTATATATTATGGGATATATATATATATATATATATATATTATATATATATATATATATATATATATATATATATAATTATTGAAGACCTGCTGTCAATAATTCTTGATTTGTTTGAGCTGGAAAAGGTTATAGAACCATCACTTAAAGTCTGGATGTTCATCAATCCACAGAAACTGTCAATGGAATGAGTTTGGCACTGTTGCTCTTCTCCCAAGGAGAGCTCATCCACCAAAAACTACGCCACGAGTTTTGCGTAGAATACTCTGAGAGGTAACAAGTAGCTGCTAAAGACTTACAGAAATTGTTGGACACAGTCCATTGTCTCTGCACACATCTACTATATATAAAACACTGGCCAAGAATAGAGTTAATGGGAGTGAAAAAAACACAAAAAACATGCTGCACCTTTAATATTCACAAAAGGCGAATCATTAATGGGAAAAATGAATGCAACAGTTTTCCAGGATGTTTTGCAGGAAACGTGAGGTGATCTTTGAGACAGTAGAAGCTAAAAAGAAGATTCTGCAACAGGACATTGATCCAAAACACACAAGTAAATTAACTTTACAATGGTTTCAGAAAGAACAAAAGACACTTTCTAAAGTGGACAAATCTCCATACCTCTAGTTCTGGGTTAGGCGACCTTATGTCGACTTTGCATAAATCAAAAATCACTCTTTGCCCATCGCAAAGTTCCACATGTGTGTCAATGTGTGTGGGGTTAAATGTTGTCTAATTTTCTTCTGTTTAGCCACTGTGTATTTTTAAAGTTTGCAAAATTGCTGCCGTTTAGGGCTGGCATATCATGTGACCATCCGGCATGGTCATCACTGCACAACTTGTGCTACTTGGCGCATGGACAGGGGGAGCTGAAAGCTAATTTTTTCCTGAAGGAGGGGCCACTCGTTGCAGCTCATGGCCCATTCAGATGGTCTGCATTTCGACTTGTTCTACAACAATTTATACCATTTAAAACAAGCACAACATATTTTCATAACATGTCACAGGTTAAAAAGAGTCTGTTGAGGGGGTGTGATCAATAAAAGGCAACGGGATATAAAGGGGATAACAGTTTAATAAAATAATTACAAGAAGGATCCATTAAAAAGAAGATAAAAACCCGCAGGCCACTCGTCCTCATCTGTCATTGCCATCCCGTACCTCGGGGGAGAGCGGGCACATCCCGCGTGATGTGGGCCTAGCCCGGGCGCGCACACGCCTTCCGCGCTATCAATGCGCGCCCATCACCGGTGCCGCTCTCCCCGCTGGCCTCAGTCCCCGTGGTCTCTGGCTGGCGGTGCTCCTCCTTTGGCCCGTTCCGGTGTCCCCCGTGAATAAAATGCATGCAATAAAAAAACACAAACAAAGCACACATGCACAAAAATAAAAACTGTTAAAAGTCCTTGTAAAAGTCCACTTCCCCACATTCATCCCTGAAATGTCTTCAATCTGAGCTATCAGCGGTGGTTTGCATCTTCACACGCTTTTTAATCACAAGTGAGTCAAAGGCAGGTCTCCGGAGTAAGATGATAACTGGAAATGGGTTGTAAATACCTCCATGAGAGATTTCATTATCACCATTAAATATTCAATGATCAATAACATTTGTTTTAGCCGATCAATAGGTGGATGTGTCTGCAAAGGACAATGTGCATAAGTTACTCGTTTGCATTTCAAAGCAGCTTGTGTCACGTGGCCCATTGGAAATCTATACCATTTTGTTCAGCTGTATTTCATATTTAGCTGCTTTATCCCCTTATCGGTGACTGCTATTGATTTCTCTCCCTTTATTTACTGCCTGCAAAACTGCTTTGGGTTTAAAATGTCAAAATGTTTTTAGGGAATCCGATACTCCTCCATCTGCGTTACTGATCTCCTATCTGGCTTTTTAACCCACTTCCTATTCCCTTGTCTCTTTCCCTTTTTCCTCATAGCCCCTCAGTTGGAAATTAAACCCTGTCATCTTCCCACCCACCTAACAGATCGCTGCTCACTCGGCTGTGAATCTACACATTATTCAAATAAATATCTGGATGTGCCAAGGGAATACTTTGAGCCACATCAAAGGCTCCCCCTCCAACACGTCAGTGCTGCTTGTTTCTGCTCCAGTCCTATTTTGTTTACTCGCTCCAGCTTTAATGGTTTGTTTTTTCTCTCCATCACCAATCACGCGTTCAGAAGCAACATTTAGCCAAGTTCAAGTACAGTTGTTGCCGGGTCGCAGGCAGTGTTTTGGATACATTCCTTTTAACAATTATGCACCTTATATATTCCTACATCAGTATTTAAGACTAACTGACTTATTTCCAATGAGGAGTACATTTGCAGAGGAATGTTGAAAAATATTTATTAAAAAGTAAATAGGGAAATTGTGGTTAGCCTCTATATAACACATTTTACACACAATGTATTTACAATTATATATAACACAAGGTACAATTTAAATTCTGCTTCATGTACATGCTGTTGGAACAACTCTTTCGGCCCGCTTCATCAGTTTACAATATCAGGTCTTACTCAGAGGTCAGAGAGGTAACCTTTTGGCTGCACAAGACATCATCAGTGCCATGAGGATACATGGGCTGAGTCCGGACGCACAGCTGGGTCTAGAATAGATAAATGAGATAAATGTGGGCCTGCTCTGTGCTGCCTGCACATCTGTACAATCTGCTGGACCATTGGATACAGCAGTGTACTGCAGAGTGTGGGATTGACAAAATTAGTGCTAATATATTGTGTAGAGGACATTGCAATTATTTGCATTCAATTATATGGAAATATAGTAAATTATTATTACACAGGCATGGGAAGAACATGCAAACTCCATTCAGAAAGACCCTGTTCCGACCGGGATTCGAACCCATTACATTTAAGAATTTGAGAATTTCATCTCAGTTTGACTTTTTTTTTTCAGAAGTATAACTTCCTGGTTGTGATTGATGACATCACACTAAGACTGTGAGAAGCTGTAAGAATAGATTCCATCCTATTTCTTGTTGGGTAGAAAACAGAGAGCGAGCCTTTACCAGTTACCAGCACTAAAGCCGTTTCCAGGGCAGCTATGTCATGTATGAAGTAATTCAAATCACTAAATGTCTATTCTCTTAAATTTGGAGTCTCCCGAATGTTTGTATGCAACCACACATTTTCCCTGATCTCCTCGACAGAATTGAAAACAAGCGTGATAAGCTTTTTCACCGCACAATTGTCATAAAGAGAGAATCTTTTCATGAGGGTCTACGACTTCAGTCGCAATAGTTCTCATTTGCCTGTCGTAATCGACAACTCCCAGGTGCAGATCGTAGAGGAGTGCAAGTTTCTGGGTTTAACTCTGTCTAACGACCTGAAATGGGTTAAAAACACTGACCGAGTCGTTAAGAAAGCTCGTCAGCGTCTCTACTTTCTGCGTAAACTTAGAGAATTTACCACTAACTCTAAGATTCTGCTTAACTTTTATCGCTGCACCATTGAGAGTTTACTTGTTGGTTCTGTGTCTGTGTGGTTTGGAAACATCACAGATAAAGAAAAGAGAGCTTTAAACAAGGTGCTCCGCTCTGCAAAGAGGACCGTGGGCTGTGAGCTTCCTGTTCTGGAGGTTCTGTATGAATCCAGACTTTTAAACAAAGCTCTTAGGATTGTCAAGGACTCCTCTGGCCACCCTGGGAAAGCCATGTTCCAGCTTCTTCCCTCTGGCAGAAGATATCGCTCTCTGAGATGCAGGACATCTCGTTACGCTAACAGTTTTTATCCACAAGCTGTTATCAGTGTGAACAGAGCACTTTAATGATTTGCACTTGTTTTGAAACTGTTTTAGTCGATCGATTTCACAGTGACATTTGTTTACTGTTTTATTTGTTTTATTTTTGTCTTTTAATGTTGTTTTATGTCTGTATTTGTCTGTGCACACGGGTGACTTTTTGATAATGTATTCCAATGTGTTTTTTTTACTGCAAATGGCAAATAAACTGAATCTGAGTCTGAATCTGAGAAGTTAAGTAACTCCACTTTGTAGCGAGCTTGAGATGGACCCACTCTTTTTATCAGACACTGCTTGTACCTTGGTAAAATGCAGCAGATTTTGTATTATTTTGTATTTATTTGATGAGCACTAGATGATTTTCTTCAGTTCTCTTAAGGCACTGTTTATTATACATGCTGAAACACATTACTCAACGTCAGTCTAGGACACTTCCACTGGTTTGTTTAAATTGCTCCCAGCTGTATCCTCAATCTTGATGAAAATCAATAGAGCTTTTACTGTCACCCTGAAGGGATGGGGACCATGTATTGACGTTCAGATGTCATTTCTGGAGGATTCATAGGGGTTTGTCCCCTCTCATTCAGGACACACCAAATAGATCAGTTGTTTTTGAGCCTCCTCTGAGCCTTTGCAGGAACTAATTCATGTAGAGGTAAGATGGAATGTTGAATAAATTGAGATTTGGCTAAACCTGAATATACCAGTAGACTGGTACTGGCACTTTCATTTATCTTGAGTAATTTTAAACATATGTGTTCATCTAACACATTTTTAGATGTTATGACTAGTTTTAATTTTGGCTATCTTGAGGCTAGCTTGAGGTGAATGTTCCATTGAGTTATAGTCAACAACCTCAAAACACTTCTAAAACATTCACTGCTGACTATGAAGTGTTCAGTTCCATTCCAATAAGGTCACATGGCTGCCTATAATCTGCCTGGAAGAGCAGCTAAACACAGTTAGTGGTCTGAAAGGAAGCAAATGATTCGCTTTAAGGACTCCTGCTGCTGTGGGACTGCGGGCTAGTGGTGGCTGCCGTTAACAGTAACACTGTGAGTGGAAGCCGTCATTATTTATTTAGCCTGTTAAGTGTTTAAAGTGAAATGGGTCTGAAGGGAAATGGTAAGGTTGATGAATATACAGTAAATAAGAGGCCACTGCACCCATTTGAAAGACATTGATACAGAGAGGAGTCTGCTGTGAGCTTTGGAACAAAATGTATAGGAAGAATTATCTATAATATTTAATGTCTGTACTGATTCCTGGTAATAATTTCTGTAAACATGATGAAAGGAGACACTAACTAATTTAAACAACATGTGTCTGGACATTCAGAACCACAGCTGTGGGTATAGAAATCACTGAGACAACGGAATTCCTATATAAGCCAGAATTGTACAATAATCATATGCATTTTTGTCTTGTTTTTTTGGCCAAATGCACCTTTTGTAATGAAATTAAACCTACAGCACAAGTGCTGGAGACTGTCCTGAGCAGATATAATCTCACCCTCTTTTTACGCTCATGGCATGTCTCGAAGACCAGCACCCAGGGCTCATTACTTGCAGCACTAACCATTATGTAGTGCACGCAGGTGCCGATGCTGAGCGTGGGCTCTGTACAGGAATATAACTTTAAACCTGTGACAGAGGTCCAGAAATAGATACATTTATAAGCAATAAAACATGCTCTTTAATGGCTGTGCTCTGTTTGTTGGTGTATTTTGTTGTGTGTCACATTTGGAGCAAGACACTTCACCCACCTCCTAGAATGAGTCTGGTGTGTGTGAATGGTTGGTGGTGGTCAGAGGGGCCGATGGCACATACTGGTTGCCTCGCTTCTGTCAGTGTGCCCCAGGGCAGCTGTGACTACCTAGTAGTAGTTTATCACCACTGTGAATAGACTGAAAGAATATTGTCATGTGAAGCGTCTTTGAGGGTCCAATAAAATGTGTTATATAAAACCAACGACATTCTTGTCTTGGAAAACACTACTATCACTGAGCTGTTGGGCCAAGTGGGACAGAACAGCCTCACCCCTGCACGCTGCATGGAACCAGAACCGGCCCAAACTGGGACCCAAACTTCTGCGCATAGATGATGAGCCATGATGATGAGATGCTGCAAACTTGTCTGGACATGACTTTGGATACTTACTTATTCACTATCCTGGACCCAGAGCAGAAACCAGTGCTGTGCTTTGCTGATGATGTGGTGTGTGTGCTTCTGATTAATGGAATCTATCTGCATTTTTGTTCAAACTCACTCAAATTAATCAAGGATTAATGGATAGCTTTCACCTCCACGCCTGCCGTGGGATCTCAGCACAAACGTTCACGTTGAAATTGATAAATTGCAAATCTGACTTAATTTTCCCGGTACGCACACTTCAGACATATATTTTTTTTAAACGCATCAGTTTTATGTAGCGCTTTTTGGACTTTCAAAGATGCTTCACACATCATTATTCTATCACTCCACTCACAGTGGTGACAGACTATTACTGTAGCCACAGCTGTCCTGGGGCACAATGACAGAAGTGAACAACCAGTATGTGCCATCGCCCCCTCCGACCACTACCAGCCGTTCACACTCACACCAGACTCATTCTAGGCAATGTGGGTGAAGAGTCTTCCCTAAGGACACTACGACAGTTTGGCACTTTACAGCTGCAGTCGCCCCACTGTGGCACCTGGAGTTCCCTGCGGTCCCCCATCACAGTACGAACCAGGCACTGCCCTCTTAGCTTCAGAGGTCTGACGGGATCTGACCATTAGGAGCTTTTGAGGCCCATTCATTCCACTATCACTACACTGTAAAAAATGTCCTCGTAGAAAAACTGTAAAAAGCTGGCAAATATGGTTTCAGGGATTTACCGTTTTCTCAGCATGGCATTACCGTTGCTAATTTTAACGGTTAAAGACTGTTTCACTGAATCACATTATCCATCCATCCATCCATTTTCTTCCGCTTTATCCGTTGCCGGGTCGCGGGGGCAGCAGTCTAAGCAGAGACGCCCAGACTTCCCTATCCACACACACCTCCTCCAGCTCGTCCGGGGGGACCCCAAGGTGTTCCCAGGCCAGCTGAGAGACATAGTCTCTCCAGCGTGTCCTGGGTCTTCCCCGGGGCCTCCTCCCGGTGGGACGTGCCCGGAACACCTCCCCAGGAAGGCGTCCAGGAGGCATCCTGAACAGATGCCCGAGCCACCTCAACTGGTTCCTCTCGACGTGGAGAAGCAGCGGCTCTACTCCGAGCTCCTCCCGTGTGACCAAGCTCCTCACCCTATCTCTAAGGGAGCGCCCAGCCACTCTGCGGAGGAAGCTCATTTCGACCGCTTGTATCCGCGATCTCGTTCTTTCGGTCATTACCCACAGCTCATGACCATAGGTGAGGGAGGGAACGAAGATTGACCGGTAAATTGAGAGTGTCGTGGGAGTTTCTATCCAAAGTAAGGAAGAAGCTCGAAAGGTATTTGTCTTAATCAGGAGCGTAAGTTTATTGTAACACACGTGCGGAGAACTCACATACACAAAGCAGCGTACATCAGTTCTGGCGGGGCCAGTCCCAGGTCCCCGTTTACATAGACAACACATGAAAGACAGTCACGCCCACAAAAGGTGGGAGGGGTCACAGTTTGAGACGGGCATCCAGATGGCGAGGCGCCTTGCCTGGTGAGAGACAACTCTTTGTGCCATGGAGATGCAAACAGAAGGGACAATAGACATGCAGAATGTAAAAGGTCAATAGCATGTCTGTCGGTGCAGGGGGGAGACCGGTTCCTTCCTGCAGGTTACTTGAATAGAACAGCGGGGGGTGAGTTGGCGTCCTTGAGGTTAATCCAACTTGCCATAACAAGAGCTTTGCCTTTCGGCTCAGCTCCCTCTTTACCACAACAGTCCGATACAGCGACCGCATCACTGCGCACGCTGCACCGATCCGCCTGTCAATCTCACGCTCCATCCTCCCCTCACTCGTGAACAAGACCCCGAGATACTTGAACTCCTCCACTTGAGGAAGGACCTCTCCACCCACCTGAAGAGGGCAAGGCACCTTTTTCCGGTCGAGCACCATGGCCTCGGATTTGGAGGTGCTGATTCTCATCCCAGCCGCTTCACACTCGCCTGCAAACCGTCCCAGTGCATGTTGCAGGTCCTGGTTCGTTGGAGCCAGCAGGACGACATCATCCGCAAAAAGTAGAGATGAAATCCTGTGGTTCCCGAACCGGACCCCCTCCGGCCCCTGGCTGCGCCTAGAGATTCTGTCCATAAATACAGTGAACAGAACCGGTGACAAAGGGCAGCCTTGGTGGAGGCCAACATGCACCGGGAACAGGTCTGACTTACTGCTGGCAATGCGAACACAGCTCTGGCTCCGGTCACACAGGGACCGAACGGCCCTCAGCAGAGGACCCCGGGCCCCGTACTCCCGGAGGACCCCCCAAAGGACACCCCGGGGAACACGGTCGAACGCCTTCCCCAAATCCACAAAGCACATGTGGACAGGTTGGGCGAACTCCCATGAACCCTCGAGTATCCGATGGAGAGTATAGAGCTGGTCCAGTGTTCCGCGACCGGGACGAAAACCACACTGCTCCTCCTGAATCCGAGATTCGACCATCGGACGTAGCCTCCTCTCCAGTACCTTGGAGTAGACCTTACCGGGGAGGCTGAGGAGTGTGATCCCACGATAATTGGAACACACCCTCCGGTCCCCCTTCTTGTAGAGAGGGACCACCACCCCGGTCTGCCACTCCATTGGCACCGCCCCCGATCGCCACGCGATGTTGCAGAGACGTGTCAGCCAAGACAGTCCTACAACATCCAGAGACTTTAGATAGTCAGGACGGATCTCATCCACTCCCGGCGCCTTGCCACCATGGAGGCTGCCAACCACCTTGGTGACCTCGGCCAGGGAGATGGAAGTATCCGCCCCAACATCCTCAGCCTCTGCCTCCTGGACGGAGGACGTGACGGGGGGATTGAGGAGAACCTCGAAGTATTCCTTCCACCGCCCGACAATATCCCCAGTCGAGGTCAGCAGCCCTCCACCCGCACCATACACGGTGTTGGCAAAGAACTGCTTCCCCCTCCTGAGGCGCCGGACGGTTTGCCAGAACCTCTTCGAGGCCGACCGATAGTCAAGCTCCATGGACTCTCCGAACTCCTCCCAGTCCCGGGTTTTTGCCTCTGCAACAGCCCGGGCCGCGGCACGTTTGGCCTGCCGGTACTGGACAGCTGCCTCAGGAGTCCCACGAACCATCATTGCTCGATAGGACTCCTTCTTCCGCCTGACGGCATCCCTTACTGCCGGTGTCCACCACCGGGTTCGGGGATTGCCGCCGGGACCAGCACCAGAGACCTTGCGACCACAGCTACGAGCCGCCGCATTGGCGATAGAGGAAGAGAACATGGTCCACTCGGACTCGATGTCCCCCTCCTCTGCCGGGACCTGGGAGAAGCTCTCCCGGAGGTGTGAGTTGAAAGTCCGTCTGACAGGGGGCTCAGCAAGACGTTCCCAGCAAACCCTCACTACACGCTTGGGCCTGCCAGGTCTGACCGGCCTCCTGCCCTGCCAGCGGATCCAACTCACGACCAGGTGATGATCGGTTGACAGCTCCGCCCCTCTCTTCACCCGAGTGTCCGAGACACGCGGTCGAAGGTCAGATGATACGATCATCGACCTCCGGCCTAGGGTGTCCTGGTGCCACGTGCACTGATGGACACCCTTGTGCTCGAACATGGTGTTCGTGATGGACAGGCCGTGACTGGCACAGAAGTCCAACAACTGAACACCGCTCGGGTTCAGATCAGGGGGGCCGTTCTTCCCAATCACCCCTTTCCAAGTGTCACTGGCATTTCCCACATGGGCGTTGAAGTCCCCCAGGAGAATAATGGAGTCCCCGGGCGGTGCACTGTCCAGTACCCCTCCCAAGGACTCCAAGAAGGCCGGGTACTCTGCACTACCGTTAGGCCCGTAGGCCGTCACAACAGTGAGAGACTTGTCCCCCACCCGGAGGCGGAGGGACGCGACCCTCTCATTCACCGGGGAGAACTCCAACACGTGGCGGCTGAGATGGGGGGCAATGAGTATGGCCACCCCAGCTCGCCGCCTCTGCCCGCGGGAAACACCAGAAAAGTGGAGCGTCCAACCCCTCTCAAGGAGTTGGGTTCCAGAGCCCGAGCTGTGTGTGGAGGTGAGGCCGACTATCTCTAGTCGGTATCGCTCAACCTCCCCCACAAGCTCGGGCTCCTTCCCCCCCAGTGAGGTGACGTTCCACGTCCCAAGAGCCAGATGTTGGGTGTGTGGACTGGGTCGTCGAGGTCTCCGCCTTCGACTGCTGCCCAGTCCTCTCTGCACCTCGCCACCACGGACCCCTCTGCAGGTGGTGGGCTCGGCCGGGCCCCGTGGGCTAAGGCCCGGCCACCAGGCGCTCGCTTGCGAGCCCCGACCCCAGGCCTGGCTCCAGGGTGGGGCCCCGGCTGCGCCATGCCGGGCGACGTCACGGTTCTCATTGTCGTGCTGTCCATGGTTGGCTTCGGACTGCGCTTCGTCTGACTCGTCACTTGAGACCTGTCTGCCATGGGAGGCCCTGCCAGGGGCATGAAGCCCCAGACAGCATAGCTCCCAGGATCATCCGAGTGCTCAAACTCCCCCACCACGTTAAGGTGGCAGTCCAAGGGGGGAGGAATCACATTATGTCTTTGTGATTTCAGGATATAACTGTATGTTCCTGTTCATTCACATACAACAAAAACAGCATTATAATGTTAATGTAGTATTATTACACCATATGTGTTTCTGTTTCTAATTAGTTTCCTTAAACAAAAACTACACAGTCTAATTTTGTTTTCCTTTAATAACTCAACTTTCTATTATTTTTTAACATCTTCGGTTTATTCAAGAAAATAATTGAAATCATTACTTCTACAACAAGAGCATCATGTTAACAAAAGCAGGAGTTTAGAGCTCTTACCCATGCCTCCTACACTCATGGTTGCTTGCTAGCAAAAATTTCCCAGCATTCCAAAAATACAACAACTTGATGTTAAATTTCGGTAATTCCTTGTGATTCACTTAGTGTGATTTTATGGTATTGTAACGTTTTTTGTAATCACAAGTCACTGGATGTTTTTTTAACCAATTTATACTTAAATTTGCATGTTTGAATTGTTTTTCAAAATAACATTTCTTTAATGTTAAAATTTCATTGTAGTTTTACAGAAATGTGTTACAGTGTATGTTGCTTTGTACAGTCATACTTTGCAGTATTTTGAGTGAATCTTGAGTGAATTTTCTAATAAATGTATAGCCTGTCATCTTGATAGTATAGTGCTTGATATATTAATTTCACTGCAGCATACATGTCCCTGTTGTAAATAATAGGTTATCTTGTCTTATCGCAAGAAGACCAAGAGATGTCCTTTTTTTCTTATTTCCTTGTGCTAATCATTAATATGTAATCACTGCGTGTTGACCCTATATGTGGTTTTGACAGCAGCGATTGCCCTCAGTAATGACACCTGCACAGAGAACACCAAAGTTTACCCTTGGGATTCTGCACCAAGTCATGTCAGTCTCACCTGCAATATAGTGGACAAATAGACATACTAGAGCAGTGGTGCCACACTTTATCCAACCAATGTCTTCTTTTTCAGCAACCGGTGAGAAGAGATTGCCCCATGTGTTAAGTGCAGGTGTGTAAAGTTTGGTTTGGTGTGAAAAGTAATGCAATTTTGTATTTCGTAAGCAATGTTAATTTATATAGCACATTTTACAGACCTAGGCTTTGCAATGTTCAGAGTGCAGATATTTTTCTATTCTCTCCTGCACCATCCATTCTCTCACTCCTTACATTCAGACCTATTGTACATGTTTTAATGGTAGGGGAAACCGGAGGAAACCTAAGCAGACACGAGGAGGACATGCAAACTCCTCATAGAAAAGTCTGGAGGTGGAGTTGAACCCAGGGCCTTCTTGCTGAGAAACACAAGCGCCAATCACTGTGCCATCGTGCCCATTCCCATTTTGGGGGAAATAATAGAAATAGTTGATGATCTTAAACTCATTCCACATTTAGTGACATACAAGTGGAGTTCATAGCCTGAATTGTAAAGTCGCAGTACATTCAATTAACCCAAAAAAAAAAAAAAACTATTATCAGTAGTCCCCACAGACATCTACTAGAATGTTTTTTCGCATTATCTTTCCTGCTGTTTTCTGATATTTAACGGTTGATCTTTCAGCACTTTGACGGACATTATTTTATCCCCTGTGCGTAAAGAATTTGGAGGGTGCCGGAGTTTGGCAGAGCTTGGACGGAGCTGAGATTGAGGATGTGGAATTGTGGTGTTATAAGGATGGCAATTAAAGTATACTCTGCTGAGTGCTGAGTGTCATCTTTTTAAATAAACTCAAGACATTGCTGAATCATATTACTGAAGGTTAAAGCTGTATGATACAGTACATATGGCATTGTTACGCATTCAGCCTCTTTCTTTTATGGATGTGGATGGAAATGCGACTGCCGGTTGCCTGTTGGGTAGCTTGGTCGATGAGATTGTTTTAAAGAAATGCAAAATATGTTACATAATTTGTATGAAAAGAGCTAAAATTAAGTCATAAATAATGCCTTTTTCAGTGATTGAAGTGGAATGTGTTGGGATAAATGGGAAGATTTTAACCAGTAATGGTTATTTCCCCATCAAATTTTGGTTGATGTTCAAAGCAACCTGCAGTTGTATGTAAAATGTAATGATGTTGTAATCACAAAATGAAATGTGGTGAAAGTGGAAACTGAAAAGAGAGAATGGTTAATGAAGTGGGTACCTCCAGGCCTGAATAAATTCTCTGGTTGGCCGATCCCCCAGGATGCCTGCCTCCTAGGGAGATTAATGACCACTCGGCCATGGTATAATGAAGTAGTTTGCCTTGGCAATGGGCTTGTGAATTCATCAGTGTCCACAAGTGGGCTGGCTGAACACAACATCTTTATAAATCCTGCTTATGCTCCTCTCCTGCTGCTGCTACTGCTGATTTATGGTGACACTACACCCAAACGCTTTGGCCTCTTTCACCAGACCGTGCCCTCATAGCCGACCATCGTTTTCCCCCTGAAATCCAGGTCACTGCACTGATGGGGAGGAAATAGGAGGCTAATCAGATAATCGGAGATAAAAATGCTCCACTGCTGCTTAGACTCTTCAATATCTGCTTCTTGGCCTGCCTCCACATACATTCTTTGCTGTTTGCACACATAAACACACAGGTTGTAAACTAAACGACCAATCAAGTCAGCTGAACTAAAATAGTAATCGATGTATTAATTACAATAATTGTAACAGTAATGATAATGTTTATGTATCCTTCAATATCAGTTATTCACATTGAATAATTCCTTTAGAAAGCAAAAACAATGTTTGCTCCAGTGGTAAATTGAGTTTTAAATACACTGCTACTCACCATGCTGCCTCCCTTCCTGCTGACTTGTGATCTATTTCACCTCATTTAGCCGATAATGTACAGTTGCACAGCACCCATGAATTTCAATGGGATATTTATGGTGTTGCCACAGTAACAATAACAAATAGAGGTGTGTCGTAATTCACTTTTATACACACACAATGTAAAGGAGAATGTCTGCCCAATCTCTGCTCTCCATGAGCTTCTTTGCCCCCCGTCTCCCTTTAGGTGACTCATCTACTATGTTTTTCATTCATTTCTATGGGAAATTGTTGAACAGTGTTTGGTATGGTGACACTGTTTGTTGTTAAAATTGTGCTTGGTTACAACAGAGAAACTAAGACCAATTAGAAAACTTTGGTCGGAGCGTTTTGAAAGGGGCACTATGTCAAAAATGTTGGTTTTATATAGTGATTTGTTGGACGAATGGGTCAGTGAATCCTTTCATAAACTGTGGTAATAAACTACAACTAAGACTGACAGAGCCAGTCTGTGCAGTTCGGCACTCTATAGTTGCAGCCACCCCACCATGGTACCTGGTGTTACCAAAGGTCTTCTATCGCAGTACTAAACAGACCCTGGAGGTTAAAGACCCTGTCCACCACAATCAAAAACTCCTGATTTCAGCTTGGTGGCAGAACCACAGACACAAAGTATTTTAATGTGATTGAGGCTTTAGATTCAGTTACTTCTCTGAGGTTGATGGGGCTTCTGCGGGACCCACTGTATGGATATGTCCAGAGACGGCTACTGCAGCCTGTCCACTTTCCTGAGATGGAGCCTTGTCCAGTTTGGCAGACAGAAAGCCCCCTGTAGTAGCCTGGTCTTACCGCACCATTGCACAAATAGGCCTGTCGCGATATTCTATAAATCAATCAATCGCATGACAATTAAAATTAGCTCGATAGTTTTCCTGGCCACGATGAATTCCATATGCATGCTTGTTTTTTTTCCCTGTCTCTCTCTCCCTCTCTCTCTCGGGTCAGAGAGCCGCAAAGTGGTCACACGAGCAGACTGAAATAACGCAAAAATAAAAAATACAGCCAAAACAGGACCTAATCCAGGACTAAGCCATGACTTAACCAGGATTGACAACGGGGGACACAGTTGTTGTTCTCATTCAGGCTCTAGTAGTGACTAAACTAGCATAGTTAGCGTTAGCGTGATCGCTGATGCAGAAGTACCTTTTAATAACAAAATAAACTTATGACGCACCTCCGTGAACACATACTGCTGATATATAATGTCTCTGGAAGGTCTCTGGACAAAGAGACGCTGCAAAGCTCCATTACTGGCAAGAACTATACACTTCTGCCACTTCCGGCGGTGGTCTTTAAAAAGTGTTTTTCTCTTTGAAAAGGTGTACCTGCATCATTATCATTGTTTTAGATGAAAATTATCCCAGAACAACAATACTATCGCCTATCGCAATAATTTCTGAGACAATTAATCGTCCAGCAACATTTGTAATCGTGACAGGCCTACATAGAAATTTTATTTCGTACTAAGGTCTGGATTTTCTCCATTGAGCTCCGTTAAGAGGTGGGAGGGGTTAACTCCTTTTTCAGATTAAAACGGATCTGAGTTTACTGTGACGTATGGTATGCGCCCGAGTGTGTTGCTAGCATTTAGCATTTAGCCTAGCTTTATTGTTTGCCACTTACGGAGCCCGTGGGGAGTAGAGCCACAACATATTTGCCAGCGATGACATTTGCTAAACCTTCCTTCTGCTCCGGCTTCAATTACTTGATATTTGGAAGCCGAACCAGAACGGAAATCTTCACTATCACATTCTCCGTCATTGCCTACAACTACAGCCAGCAAATTCGGCGCAAACTCTTGACGGGGAGGCGTTACCTACAACACCCGCCTCCCCCGCTCACTGATTGGTCAGATGGGATAAAACCCAGGTAACTGCAGACACTGGGATCAAACCCAGACATAGGGACATTAAAAATTGACCAGAGTTTACAAAAGGCGAAGGCCAAGCAACTTCTGTAGTAGTAGTAGTTTATTTTATTCGATCATTATGAACATTTAGTTCTCGGTCGCATGTTCTTCAAAGATTACTAAACTTTACTATACATATTTTACGTCTTGAAAAAATATATATTTCACTCTCCTACATTATTCAGCATTCTATAAACCAGGGGTATCCAACCTGTAGCTCGGGAGCCACCAGTAGCTCGCCACCCCCTTCCAGGTAGCTCGCCAAAGGATTTAGAAATGAACAACTCATATAATATACTGAATATTTCTTAATGTATTATTCCTTAACATTATTTATCATACTTTGGGCACAGGTAATGAATAAGTGATGATTAATAATCCCGCTATCGGGCTCGCTTTCACCAATTTATCATCTCATTTTTCCCCGGACCGTATAAAGGAGTAGCTCCCTGTCTTTCTCGTGTTCGCAAAGTAGCTCTCTGGGTGAAAAAGGTTGGAGACGCCTGCTATAAACCTATTAACAAAGCTTTCTTTTTTTTTTTTTTTAGATGAGCCACTAATCTCAATCAAGCCAATATTATTTAATATACTCAAAAATCTGGCAAAGAGATGGCCATTTGTGACAACTCAATTCTAAAGCATTCACCCCGCTCAACCATCACCATAAAG
The DNA here is from genome assembly GCA_964034765.1 of Knipowitschia caucasica. Taxonomy (NCBI): domain Eukaryota; kingdom Metazoa; phylum Chordata; class Actinopteri; order Gobiiformes; family Gobiidae; genus Knipowitschia; species Knipowitschia caucasica. The sequence continues at coordinate 31,680,150 of OZ035826.1, forward strand.
GTCATTCATGAGCACACACCAAATATCATACAAAAGCAGTGTTGGGGCTTCGTACTTTGACCAACAGCAATTGTCCTCCTTCAAAAAACATAATGTGGTATTTGCAAGTGCCTCTATTCTTTCCCATTCAGTCTGTAGAAAGCTTATTGTAATCTACACTGTCTTATTTTTTTCCTGCAGAGGCATGGATAAGTGGAGTAATTGTACAGTTGACATCGGCTTAGACAACATCATCCCTTTAGTCCCCAGCTAATCCTACATAGTGATAACAATAATGGGCAAAAAGACAAGTTTTTCCTACTGAAGATAGCCGAGTTTTAATTTGTAATTAGCTATAGAGGTCAAAGACTTGATCCAACAGTTGAAGGTTATCTTATTTTTCTTTTTTCCCCCCTTTTCTTCTGTCACACTGATGCATATTAAGAGCTTGCAGCGGAGTGATAATGGAGTGTATTCTGTTACGTGGTGGGATCTCCCTTGGATTTTTTGACAGCCGCGCCTCTCTGGTTGTGTATGTGTTTGTGCATTGTAATTTATTTAGGCAAAGGGGGGAGACATGACCCTGTAACCTCCCTTTCCCCATCTGCTGTAGACCAAGACAGCTCTGGGTGTCCTCATGGGGTTTTTGAAAAAGCAGTTGCCCTCTTTGCCCGTGTGTATTCTCTTGCCTCTTTTTTTTTTCCTGTGTATGTGCTCGTATTGATCCTCCTCCCCTCCTCATAATGAAGTGGAACTACATCTCCATTACGGGCCGCTTCACCATTGGCTGGAGGTAATATGAAATTAGCCAGCGTGCCGTGAGTCTGTCAGTATTGATTTCACTACCTAGATTACTTGTTACAAAAGAATAGAGCTGTCTGTGGCGTAATTGAACAAGTTAACTCCATGTCTCATAAAATGTAAGGCCTATATTGATTGTAACAGGGAGCGCTTGTGATATGCAGAGCGGACCTAAAGTCTATTGGTGTTAACCGTGGAGAGGTGCTGATGCCATAGTTTCTGCCAGTGTCACTCTGACGTGTTGATCAAGGCGTTTTCTTGCTGAGTTGCTGAATGTGCAAATAGCAAAGAGTTGTGTTCTACAGCTTTGTGTTGAGACATACTTCACCTTTGTCATTTCATTTTCATCATCAGCAGTTTTATGCTGTTCGTCTCACACACACACAAAAATATATATATATATATATATATATATATATATATATATATACTATATATATATATATATATATATATATATGTATACTGTATATATATATATATATACCACAATATATAGCACTTTTTGAGAACTCAAGGATACTTCACAAAATAATTTCAGAATTGAAAGATTAGTGGGTTTGTGCGTTTTGGATTATGATTGAGTGTGTCATTAGAATAATATTTGGAAGGCTTACAATTATCCCTTTACCAAGCCAAATCTATTTTAGTGCCATACAAAAAGTGTTGTCACCGCTTCTGAAGCAAATTCTTTCAAATGTTCTGCCAATAACAAAACTTATAAACTTATTGTTTTTGCAAACAAACTCATCAAATTTAATAATAGCAATATATATTTTATCGTCCATCCACTGATTTTGAGAATGTGCCTTCAAGGTGGGCTCGTTGGTCTCAAGCACATTTACCTCCATAATAAGTATTTAACTCGTTTGCCCCACTGCTTTGAATGTAGTCTGGTTATTCATGAGTCATGTATAATAATTGGAGGGCATATATTACATGCTTAGCTTCGATAATTGGAACAAGTGTCCCCCAGTCTGCACTTCTATAAATAAATTAAGTGTTTTGTTCTATTGAGCTATCCATTGAAGCTTATCTGAGTAGATGCGGGCCAAGTGAGATGATTTGACGTGTAACTGCTGCTGTTGTCCCTGAGACAGACACGAAAGGTGCGCTGTTCCTGAGTGACAGGGTGAGAGGTTAATCAAATACACTTCCATAGACACATTTCCTGCACTCCAGAGCTGAGTGATAAGTAGCTATGCAACGAAGCCTGTAATTACAATACAGAAACCGGGCCGATCTGTATATAAATCTCACCATCCAATTACAAGATGTAATAATTCTGCACTCAGGCTGGTAATGAGGTCTAATACTGGCGCATGTGATAATCCCCTCTGGATGCGGGCTTGATCAGATGTTGGCTTTGTAATTAGACTGGCAGAAAATCATTATTTCTTGTTCAGAAAAAAATTAGGTTGGTGGGAAGTTAATTTTTAGCCCATTCTCTGAAGCGTAGACACGAATTTAACGATTTAATCATGATTGTTAGCTATTTTGCAATCAATTTGTAATGATTGTGTCACAACAGTGGCTTTCACGGAGAAGAGCCTTAAAGATTGAGAGTGTCATTGATATGGCACGGCCTCTTTCAATAAATCTATAGAGAGTCATGCTGATACTGTGATGGTTGTGCTCCAGGGGATTTACAGGGAAGTGGCAGTCAATTAGAATATAATTGAGCAGTAAAACAGGTTGTTATCAATTTAATATATAAATATAAATATATATGGGTGGAACCCATATATAGGTTCCACTATATATGGGTTTTTACATTCAATTTTTTCCTTTTTTTCACATTATTCAACATTTTTGAGACGTTTGTAATCTGTAGAATGATTACTGGTCAAAGGGTCCAGCCACCAGTGCAGCAGTCATTCTACCAGGCTGGAAATACAAAACATTTGCAGTTTTATTGTCTACTTGATGCAATTTGACAAAGATACACTGTTTCTGATCACCTTCTACTGTTGTGCAGTAGATTCAGTCCAGCCGACCTGCTCTTGGCTCATCTCTGCACTAATCTCCAGGCAATTGCAGCGGAATACTTTATTGATAAAGAATTGACTCCTCTCCTCCAGAGTTGATTTCTATAATTGATACTGTTTGAAGTAGGTCCCAGAAGACACTCTGTTCAAAAGATTCTACCCTTTTACTCAATTATAATAATGTTTAAAGTTGAAAAGTCTGGATTGCATCAATTCCTTTTCTGCTTCACTGCCGTTTGAAGTAATGCAATGCCTTCTTTTTATGTGTGTTTTACATTCATTATTTTGGGAGTAATCACTGGCTCATAAGTTGATGGACGCTGATTAAATAAAAGAAACTATGTTTTCCTTGACAATTGAATTTTAGACACCACATATTCTTTTGTTGACACAACAAATAATAATATATTGGTCAGTTTTTGAAATACAAAATGATAATCATTTGTAATCATGAAACATTTTATTATTTCCAAGCCTCTATTATTTTTTATGACATTTTCCTCTGTATTGTCCATTGCGTCCGAGGCCCTGGGCTGTTCTTTTGGCTTGTCTTTATTCCACATATCCAAACACACTTGTCCAATTTCCACCTTTGGCCAGCTGAAGCCTCCCCTGAGAGTGTGGGCTGGAGCAGTGTGCCGCTGGGCCGCTGAAGCTGTGTGTTATAGAGAGGAGAAGGAGGGGAGGCACTGTACCTCCCCTGCCCACTCACACTCTCCCAGCACTTACTCCCCACCTGCTCAATACCTCAAAGAGCTTTCAAGTGCTCTTGAAAGAGAAAACAGGGCAGACGGAAGAAATCAGAGGCTGTGCTCTTCCAGGCACTCAATAGCCTGCTGCAGCCATGGTGTGCTCCCAGGGCACCACTCTATAACTCCCTCTCTGTACTTTGCTTCTTATTTATTCTCTTTTCAGTAGTCTCTCATATCTTATAGGACCCAATTTTCTAGATTTTTTCAGAATTACATATAACATAAACAAGCTACATCGTTCATTGAAGATACAACTACAGTGGCCTGCTGTATTGATGCAAAATTAACTTTTGCACATTGTCACTTCTCTTAGTACAATGAAAGCTAAACAGAATCATGAACTCCAGCAGTTGTCAAAGTTGTTGGTGAAGTTGTTGAAACATTTCAAGTAGTGTTAAGTTATACAAAGATTCCGCAAGCTTTCAATGTCCAACAGAGTTTTCAATCCATTATTCTTAAATGGAAAAGATTATGCCACCACTGCAAACTTACCAAGATAAAGCTGTCCACCTAAACTAAGTAACTGATCAGAGATGCAGCTGTATGTTCTGCTGGGGGAGTCTGAATATGTGGAAAATATGTTTTATACAAGTCTCGCCTTCATGGATGAGTTGTAAAAGGAAAGTCATTGTCGACTTTTCAAAATATCACTAAGTCATGAGTCTTTTTTTTTTTTACAATTGTCTGTGACTTGGTTTAAAAAAAATAAAGTTGTATAATAAAATCAATCAGTAGTGAATGAATGAGCTTAGAATAAAGGAAACCATTGTTGTTCAGATGACACACAGAACATTGCGTCGAGCGAGATTTACAACTGGTCATAGGCGAGGGCATAGAGATTTCTGGAAACTGTGTGTGCACACATCCAACTTTGTTTAAAAACAGTAGAGGTCTATAGGACATGAGTGATGCCTTTCCGTATTATCTAGCCATAGAGTAAATCCATTTGGCAGAGAGCTGGATCAGTAGGTAGACTGAAGGTCATTGTGAGCGCAGAAGACAAACATTTCCACACAGTCCGTAGTCCGTACAGAGATCTAAAACTCCATTAGCCGTAACTCTGTGCACCGTGTGGGATTCTTCAGGGATTCGGTAGCATATGCTGTAGCCCCTGGCAACATCACGACAGAGCACTTACCGGAGAGTTGGTGGGCCAGAGCCTGGTGAGGGGCCACCCAGAGGCAGTGTCCCTAGGCATCGCCAACGGGTGGGGATGGACACATGACATGGGTCTTCAATTCTTAGTTGCCATTCCTTTTATTATCCATGAAACATTTTATTCCCAACCCTTGGGTTTTGGTTTTATTCCCTAACCCTTTGAGGAAACTGTTTTTGTCTAGTATATTGAATTTTGATTCTAAAACACATTTATGGAAATTTACAGATGAGAGTGAATGTAACTGTCTATCTGTAGTATGATTACTGGTCAGAGGGTCCAGTGCAGCAGTCATCCAGGCTGCAGTGAAAGAAATTGTAAGATTTCTTGCTTACTTAATGCAATTTGACAAAGTTATTTATATACATTATATATACATATATATATATATATATACACACACACACGCATTTGAAATCACTGTAAAATAACACAACTGCTGACAAACGTTGGTATCATTTGTGACTTTTCCTGTCATCCACAAATAAGATATTAAATGTGCCAGATTTAATTGGATCTCTTCAAACAGTCAGTGTTGTGACTGTCTTCATTAGGACCCAGTTAGTGTAGTTTCACCCAACTGCCTGACAGTGATGAGCTTCTGTTAGGCTTTAGCACAGGTCTCTGGGCAGTCTATTTACAGTAAGGCTCTTTGCTTCTACGTCCTGTTCTGTCTGACCAGGCGGGCCCCTGGAGCCCCCTTAACCCACACAGTTGAGAGCCCAGTCAATCAGACGCAATGATGTTAAATTTCTCTCCACTGAATACCCTTCACACACATCATAGACTGGCCTATGGCAGCTTGTTAGCGGTTTATATCAAGTAGGTTCAATCATAATTACACCTCTTGTTTGTGAAAAATATGTATATGAGAAAATATTGCCGATTATGAAATTATTGGCACAATGGCGAGTGGGTTTCTTTATGGCACTCTGGTTTCAGCACCACTCTGAACATGTACCATTGATAACTTCCTCCAGCTCTTGTAGTCCTGACCAAGGCGAGCCTCAACATCTGGAGATGGGTCCTGGGCGCTGCACTGTAGCAGCCAATGCTTCTGAAAGACTTCCCTAGTAGCATGAAGGATGGGTCAAATGCAGAATTAATGTTTCACTTTTTATGAATAATGCGTTTGATTATGCATCCTGCCTCAAAGAAGGAAGGTTGCTAGTTTAATACCCATAGCTCTTCTGTGCATGTTTCCCCAATCGCCCAAAACATCCAATGGGTGATTGAGGGAATGATGGTGCAGACCGGCAGCCTCACTCTTCAAAGATGGTACATTTTTGGGCAGCGTGAAAACCAACTCCAAACAAGTACTTAACAATTAGACGTTTAAACCAAGATGAAAAAAAAGGATGTGGTTGAGTTGTAATAATGTATTTAAATAACAGAAAACACATCTGCTCAACAATACGACCATGAGTAACCTTGGAGTCTAAACATTTGAGTCATAGAAAACTCATAATCAGTCAGTCTACATTTAAAACATATTCATCAAAGGCAATTGCGCTTTTAGCATAATACATGTTCAGACAGTTGCAAAATCTCCATGGCCTACATTTCACATGTCTATTTCACAAGCAGCTGCTGCCTTCATAGATAGTTGTATTGTCTCACCTGTGCTTGTGGTGCATGGGGCATTTGTCAGATCACACAGAATCAACTTTAATGTTTTGTTTACATTCTGAAAGGCAGCCCTTCTGTTGTTGTATACAGTCTCCAATGAGCAAACCCACATTCAAGAATAGCAAAAATCAATAAGAACTGTTGGGAAGAATGTTGATCTCCTGGCGCACTTTGTTCCCATTTGCCAAAGGGAGGTGTGAAGAGGTTGTAGGATGATACCGTATGCATTTCTGGGCTAAGATGTTGATGTGCAAGGGGCTTTAGGCAGTGCCACTTGGAATAACATTGCACGGATATTTCATGCAGTGTTGTTAGCCTCTGCCTTGCCCATCATGACACATGAGTCAATAAGGCCCATTGCCTTTTATCAACTGCTTGGGATGACAGACCTTTGGAGAAAACTACTAGAGCATGCCTTCTTCTGTCAAGTGATGAAGCAGCAGCAGAATTTCACATTGATATGTTTCTACAATCCACCCAAAACTAGCATCAAAGTGCTTCAAAAAAATTACTTCGAGCTGAGTTGAATTCTGTAGACATACTTTTAAACAAATTCCATATGCATAACCCGGTGCTGTGGTAACAATGTGCTTTACATATTTTATCAAACAGTTTTACAAGTTACAGCACAAATTTAATATCAATGTTTTTTTCTTTCTTTGTGAACATTAACAAAACTTTTATTCAGTGCGATTATAAACTTATTAGACCTGCAGGCTTCTCAATTAACAAATCACGATCATAGATTTGACGGTTAGCCTTGATGAGTTGTCACATATTGCAGGACAAAAGATCCATGGTTTGCACCACTGGAGTTCAGAGACGGTTTAGTACAAATTAGAGGTTGCTTCACATATACTGCTATCTCACTATGACAACTTTTCGACATTTCCAGCTTAGATCATAGAACATGACATATCAGCAGGACGTTATTCCTCTCATTTTCTCTGTTTTCTGCTCAAAGCTCTCATCTTTAATTTGCCCAAAAACTTTATTACAGTACTCATTTCCTCCATTCCACACACTTGCCACATACTTCATGCAATATAAAAGATTAATTCAAAAAGTCTGCCTTCTCTTTAAAGTTTACTTGAATGATACTGAGAATATAAAAGTTCCTGTGATAGTGAAAGCTAGACCTTGCACTGTTTCACATGTTATGCTTTGTTGTCTATTTTGGGCGCAGTGGGACTGAGTTGCTGGATTCTGTTGGCTAGTTTCTTAACAGGCTTAAGGAACAAAGCCAAACACTATAAAATCCTTTTTAAGATATTATGACTTAGAATTATAGGTCTAGCAAATGGTCTTTTTTCATAAAAATGGCTTTATACTCAAACTGCTTCCTCAAATGAGTATGTGAGTTTCATGGTGTAGACTGGAGGTGCCCAACATGTTGATTTACTGGTTGATCAAAAGATAGAGTGAGTCTTGGAAAACTTGTTTTGTACAGTACACACTGTACATAAAAAAAAATACACAAAAAACTGAACGCTGTTTTATTTCTGTGTGGACATGGTCTCAGCTAATTGATATTAAGCACGATTTAATCTATAAAATCCTGTATACATTTTTTTATTGAGCCAGTAGGGCAATACCATTTGGCACCCAAGAAACGGACAGTAAACAGTGGATAATTTTTTTTATATATTTTTTTAAATACATCGCTGGATGAAAGCCACAACAAAACAACAAGACAACAACAGGAGTTACTGCCAACACCATGAGTTTGCGTCAACCAGACTGACTCAGGAGAGAGCAAGCTCTTCTTTTAATACCCTTAGCCCCGCCCCTGGGCTAAACCTTCCCAAATTGACAGGGAATTTGGGAAATGCCAGTAAATAGGTAGAATCTACACAACAATGTTTTTCTAAATGAGCAAGTTGGTCGCCTGACCCATCAATAACGAGCTATCATGCGCTCTTTATTGCGTAACCTGAAAGTTACTTGGTATGGCCAGTGGGCCGAGACAACGGCAGTAGGTAACATGTGTGTGGGGGAGAGTGTGTACCCTCCTGCTACGGAGAAAAGTCTAAGTAGGGAACGTGTGGGCCTGCCGGTGTTCTGTTGAGATGGTCTGCCTGTTGATCTGACAAATAACAAATGACATTTAACAAGGTGAATATACATTTCCCAGTCCTAAATACATGACTGAACAAACAAAAAACAGCAAAAAGATCATGTAATTGTTCTAAATCATTCAGACATTACATCTTCTATACCCTCAGTGTTAATTGGTCTTTACATTGTGATAAAGAAAGCTTACAGTATATCAATGACAATCCGGTTACAAGACCAGACTCATCAGGGAATATAACTGATGTTGATCATACATTAACAATCTCAGAGGTTAAAAGGCCCGGTGCAGCTCACAGTACTGTACAGCGAGAAGATCCAAGTGAACGTCACAAAGCTAACTCCTAATACCTGCCCTTCCACGGGGACCTCTCCTCCACATCAGTATTCAGGTCCTCTGGCTCGAGCCCGTCTTCATTTCTCCCTCCCGTGGAATTATTTTCATACTATGGGGGTATGATAGCCACTTAATAATTCATATTTAGAGTGTATACCCATGCACTGAGAAATTCTGATTCATCCTCAGTAGTAGCTGCCCACCCCTCTTGCATCATTTAAGGCTCCCAACTTCCAAAGCCACGACTTATTTGCTCAGACTGCTCCGATTGTCTTCAGAGCCAGAGATGTTGGCTTCATTAGAGTGAGATGTAACGTTGGGTGATGGAGTTTGTACACGCTCATCAAACAAGTCAAGAGAGTAAATTGAAGCCACACAAAACATTTGTTATTCTTGTGAGGTAACTGGAAAGTGAATCCAGTTTGTTGGACTGCTATACATTTGTTAACTTTTTACCCACAGTATTTATTTATTGAGTTTTTGTTTTCCCTGGAATAGTCTACGATATAAATCTAGATGCATAAGCACAAGCGAGCGCTAATACCACTAGGTTTTACTTACAGATCAGGTTTTGCTTACTTTTCTGTAAAAATTGCGGCTTTTATTTTTGCTTAAAGAATCTAGCAAAACATGCATACTTTAAAATTAAGTTTTGATACTTTTCCGATACAATATGGTACATTGATTGGTGCAGGGCTTTAGAACAAAAAAGGGGGGCAGAACATTGGAAAGCTGAAAGTTTAGAAACCTTAATAGTGATCTTAAAATTACAGTACTTGGAATTCTGATTGTAAGAGTAGAATATATAAACAGCAGACTCATTTTGATTTTGGATTGAACTTTTCCCATCAGCATATACAGATTACTGTATAAAAGATCATTCCTGTCTAGGACCCTTGGATATATAAAATAGAGGGATTATTAAGTATGTGACATGCAGCTGCCAATTGTGATTTTTGTGCATAGTAAGGCTGCATCCAAATTCAGCAAGCATGTTATTTTACAAATTCCTTCGGAAAAATAAAAAAAGAGTACAAAAAGATTGAATAAGATGGAGACTGCATGCTTTGGTCTGATTTGTTGTTATTTTTCCTAAACTCTTTCTGATGGGACAAACAAAATGTATTTATGAAACAAATGAAACATTAGGTGCTCCCAGCGGCTGTCATCATTGACCTGAGCAGAACAGATCCACAGATTCACATGCACCAGTTCGCAGACCCCAGAGCTTGCGAGCACCAGGTCAGTGACTCCATGACGAGCGTCTCGGTGTATGAAGTGTGTCGTGAGGAGTTTTACTGCCTTAAAACATCTTCAGCAGACTCTGAATAGATTCTGGAAAGGCTCATAGTTTCGATACTGTTCTTACTCACAGAGATATAAACTTATTTTTAATATGAAACAGTGGAGCGACATTGGTTCAGTTAGTAGAGCATTGGCCTTTGAGCCCAAAGGTCGTGGGTTCGAGCCCGCCACGAGACCTTCTCCACCGACTCCCACTGCTGTCGTTGTGTCCTTGGGCAACACACTTGACCCACTTTGCCTATAAGGCGCGCGGAAGTGATGTTCGCTGCTTGCCTTCATGTGGGGCAAAAAAGTATTTAGTCAGCCACCGATTGTGCAAGACCTCCCACTTAAAATAATGACAGAGGTCTGTAATTTTCATCATAGGTACACTTCATCTGTGAGAGACAGAATGTGAAACAAAAATCCAGGAATTCACATTGTAGGATTTTTTAAGAATTTATTTGTAAATTATGGTGGAAAATAAGTATTTGGTCAATAACAAAAATTCAACTCAATACTTGGTAATATAACCTTTGTTGGCAATGACAGAGGTCAAACAATTACTATAGCTCTTTACCAGGTTTGCACACACAGTAGCTGGTATTTTGGCCCATTCCTCCATGCAGATCTTCTCGAGAGCAGTGAACTCGGACTTTCAACTCCCTCCACAGATTTTCATAGGGTTAAGGTCTGGAGACTGGCTAGGCCACTCCAGGACTTTCAAATGCTTCTTACGGAGCCACTCCTTCGTTGCCCGGGCGGTGTGTTTGGGATTATTGTCATGCTGGAAGACCCAGCCACGTTTCATCTTCAAAGCTCTCACTGATGGAAGGAGGTTTTGGCTCAAAATCTCACGAGACATGGCCCCATTCATTCTTTCCTTAACACGGATCAGTCGTCCTTTCCCCTTAGCAGAAAAACAGCCCCAAAGCATGATGTTTCCACCCCCATGCTTCACAGTAGGTATGGTGTTCTTGGGATGCAACGCAGTATCCAAACACGACGGGTTGAGTTTATACCAAACAGTTCTACTTTGGTTTCATCTGACCACATGACATTCTCCCAATCCTCTGCTGTATCATCCATGTGCTCTCTGGCAAACTTCAGACGGGCCTGGACATGCACTGGCCTCAGCAGGGGGACACGTCTGGCACTGCAGGATTTGATTCCCTGTCGACATAGTGTGTTACTGATGGTAACCTTTGTTGCTTTGGTCCCAGCTCTCTGCAGGTCATTCACCAGGTCCCCCCGTGTGGTTCTGGGATTTTTGATCACCGTTCTCATGATCATTTTGACCCCACGGGATGAGATCTTGCGATCGAGGTAGATTATCAATGGTCTTGTATGTCTTCCATTTTCTGATAATTGCTCCCACAGTTGATTTGTTCACACCTCACAAGCTTGGACAATCGGTGGCTGACTAAATACTTTTTTGTTCCACTTTATATGTATACATGTACTGTATGTATGCATCAAACTGACATTTCCCCATTGTGGGACGAATAAAGGACCTTCTTCTTCTTTACCCTTACCCTAAACACATTCTGTGGAGGTTACCGTGGCTCACTCTTCTGTTGGAATTTTAGGATATCAAAAATGTAAAAAATTTTGAGCTGCAATTAAAATAATCAGTGAAAGACAAAAACCTTGCATCTCAGTGCCAACTTGTAACTATAATTATTATTTATTTACATGTTTTGTTGTTCATTCAACTGTGTTCTCCATGCCATAACCATTTTTATTTTGTGGGGTTTTTTGTTGTCTTTTTTGTTGAATGTACAGTATTGAGTGCAATTGTTTTTAAACACTTGATCAACTATGAACACAAATATGACACATTTTGAGATTCACAATTTTTTACAGACACAATTTCTAACATATTATTACAGCAGTTCACTGATTTGAACATTTTTGGACATTTATCAACACTTATGGAACAATACCAATTTGCTTTCTCTTTTATTTCTTGTGTATGAACTGTTGAATCTCTGATCTGTCTTCTGATCAGAGATTCAACAGTTGCGTTAAGTCCTCTGAGATAACTACTGTTGTGATTTAGGGATATACAAGAATACATTGAATTGATATAATGTCTATAGTGACACTGTGTGCTTTGTAGTTTCTTATCCTTTTACAAGTAGAGTGGGTGCATAATAAACTCAGACCGTTGTTAGTATTCTGCTCTTCACTCCAAGTTCACATTGTCAAAGTGAAAAAGATAAATATAGTTTATAAGAAGCCAAAATAAATGGGTGCGTTCTAAAGTGTGCTGCACAACAAGCCACAGCGAAGGATGCGGCCAGCGCTGCCCACATACATATGCCATCAAAATGCCTTCTTACACAGGACAGGAAAAGAGTAGTGGCACTAATTATATGAAGTAGTATTGCTAAGGACTTCACATAACAGCCTACACGGTTGACGATATGATGTGCACCAATGTACTCTGACCACAGTACAGTAAGTGTCCCCATACATATACTGCATATTCCTTTAAACGGAACTGTATCAAAATGTAAAAAACATTCAAAGTGTATGTTAAAACCATACAAGATTTTTTTCTCTATACCAGACATGTTGATTCAGCCTGAAGCCATTGACGCTTTTCCTGTCGGTCCTTCACATCTGCACTCTGTGTGTTGACACGATTCAAGGCCCAGCTTGAAACAAATATATAGGTCTACTGTATTTGATACTTGATATTAGATACTTATTTTGCCTTTTATAGAAGGAGAATAGCTTTACTCTGTGTTGTCCTTTGTGCATATTTTGGGCTGTTTTAAAGCCACTATAGGCATGTATTTATGATTTAAAATGTGTATGAATTGGCATTTTTTTTTAAATGGGTTTTGTGTTGTTTAGAAGTAGTAAACGTACTCAAGATACGGTACATGTCTGTTATGCTAAAGTGAAGCCCTTAAAGTGAGCCACATGAATCAGAGTTCTTAAGAAGTTAGTGTATACTGTATACTAATAGCAAATGTAAAACAGAGAGATATCAGTATGGCAGCTAAAGGAGTTATATTACTCTAATTGGTGGGCCAATATATTGCTGCATCTAATGCAGGGGTGGTCAACCAGTTAGAGACTAAGATCATTTTTTCTTTACTGTGTTACTGCAAACAGCCACATCATACAAATGGGCACACATGAACATCACCCCATCCCTTACTCACACAGACACACACACACACACACACACACACACACACACACACACACACACACACACACACACACACACACACACACACACACACACACACACACACACACACACACACACACCCACACCATCCCTTACACACAAAGACACACACACACACACACACACATACATATACCTCTGCTCAGCCAGATTTATTCTAAATGCCGTTTTTGACGCTTGTCATGTGAATGCCTGAGAGCCACATGGCACCAGCCAAAGAGCCGCATGAGGCTCACGAGCCGCAGGTTGGCCACCCCTGATCTAATGCTTCATGTCACAGTCAATCTTCTGACAGTAATCTTTATTTATATAGCACATTTTTACAGACCAAGGACACTCAAAGCGCTTTACAATGGGGTGCTATCCACTCTGCCACTGTGTTGCTAATAATGTGAAAAAAAAATATTTTTGTACGATGCATTCTTTATAAAATAACACGTCAGTCTTTATTTTCCAGTGACCATAATCATTGCCTGATTTTCTAATAAGGGATGTACACAAATAAACAAGCATCAAAGTATCCTAGTATAGTTACTTTTAGCCATTAATGATTCTAGAATATAGAGCATAAATGTAATAATGTAATCTACTACAGATATTATCAAATATGCATTAAGTACATGTACCCAGTTACTTTCACTCTATCATCCTCCGTATAAAGTTATAGGGATGTCTCAGGAGAGAGCCACCCAACAGCGGCCCGATTAGGAGGTGAAACAGTCAAACACTCAGACCAAATGTGCCGGCACGTCATGATAACCTCAGGCTGTTCTGGGCTAAGAGCACTGACAGACACACACTCCTTATGGCTGACTTCAGCTATTTATCATCTCCTGGAGCCCACTGCCGACCTCCTCCTCTGGAGCTCATTTGGAGTCTGCACACTCAGGGTACTAACTTGGTTCCAACTCAAAGTTAAAATGACCTATTTTAGGATTATTTCAACAAAAAAGTTTGATCAAGTAGTATATGAATAATTTGATATAGTGGCACTGTGATTAGAGACATTCCCCACTTACATAAAAGTGAGATGATCAATACATTGATTTTAGAAAGCCTGATTGTGATTGTTGATTAGTCTATACAGTCTACTAAACCCTTCTCATCAAATCCTTTTCCTCATAACATATTTTTGCCTAAAACATCATATACTGTCGTCTAAGATGTGCATTTAAAAAACAAAACAACTGTGTTCTGGAGAATCCAAGCAGAGGAGCACCTGGTCCCCTAAGGTGTATTTTTTTGTGCTTTCAGCAGCTGTGTCAGCTGAAGAGATGGACGTCTGTGTGAAAACAGTAAGTGTTTCTCAATGGCTTCTTTGTTTTAACATTCCCAGCTTGTTTTGGACACTGTTATGGTTTCCTTGGCTCATAATTACTTAAGGCCTTTTCTGCACACCTGTTGGACCTCTGCTTGTCTCATCACATATATACGTATGTCATGCAAGTATCAGTCAACCAAACTGCTTGACTTCAGTCTTGATTTAATTAGAAAGTGTTGTTTTCCTCAACTGTCATGGCTTTAGCATATAGTAGATTGATTCCTGTTAAACTCACATCCAACGCTTTATGTTATTCACATCATTGCCATTCTTCCTTCAACATACATATGACCATCTACAAGAAAGAGCCTTGTGATTTGACCAAAAATGAACAAAATCGTCACTTGTCAAATAGAGATGGATTGCAATAAAATCCTTTTAGCTTGTGCACTAAAAACGTCAGCCTGCATGAAACAGCTGGCAGTGTAGAGAAGTGCCCTTTGAGAAGTCTGTCCAAAAGGCATAGAGTGAACATCAAGTTTTCTTCGGTCGTGTCTTGAGGCAGAATGGGTTCGTCTCGGGAGGCAGGCCGAACTGTCAGAGCCGCGAGAAAACGTATAGCTTGTTTAAGGCTTAAGGCAGTGTTGTGAGCATAGAGGTCTGTGTAGCAGCTGATAGATTCGAGTGTGTCTAACCCTGTGATCTGTGTGCTAACATTGGCCTACTGGGGTAAGATCAGTTCCTCCTCTCTCCGCTTTTGTCCCCAGTGAAGGCAGGCTTACCCATGGACCCCCTGTTTACTCTGCTCTGTACAATGGAAAAGTCTAAACTCCCTTTGTAGGGTGGATTTAGGCTAGATTTAGTTCAATTTGATCTGGTTGGAAACCTTTTCATCATCTTGGAGGTCTAATGCCCTTAACTGGCTTAACCTGACTCCCTGTGAGCCCAGGGCCTCATACCCACAATCTCTAACGGACTTTGCCCCCTACATATACTGCATACTGCCCTCAAGCCCCGAGAATCACTCTCACTCTGTGGCATTATACTCACTCTACCGGTACAAAACATGTCATCAGTTGTAAACGTCTTCTGTGTGAGATAAATAAAGTCTATCCTTAACTTATAACTTATCTTATCTTATCTTAGTTTGCTAAATCTGAATTTAAATGACCATACTGTGCATCATCAAGATGTAACAATGGCATTTGGAAACATTTGTTGGTTGTTTTGCACTCCAAATTGACCATCACATGAAACATTTACAAATAATGAGTATGTCAATAATGATGTAACGGTTTTAACATTTTAATGCATATCTGGGAGTGATGCAAGTGTATGTGAAGAGCTTAGCCTGTGAAAAAGAGAAACAAAAAAAGAAATAACACATTATTATATTAGTATTTATTCCCCCCTGCCCCCAAAATATCTCACTATTGTGAAGTTTGTGGTCTGATAAAAGGACTGATAAAAACTCAATCTTAACCTGATATACAATAACACACAGAAAAAAGTCACCATTTGCACTGTGCCATTTTTTTAACAACCCCTCCTCCCAAATACTGTATTCAGAAGGTAAGAAAAATATTCTTTTCAAAAATTGTTTTGAATTGCAAATCTCTCGAAATCAGCTCCTTGCAGAACACATTGGAGGGAGTCAAATGCAGGGCCAGTTTGGTGCTTATCCACGGCTCCATAAGCTCCCTCACCGCTCGCTGCCAGACTGTACTCTGACATATGTGCCCAAATTGTCATGGCATAATTATGTAACCAAGACCCCCCAGATTATTCAAATGCCGCCTGAAAGTGTCATATTCAGTGCCGCCGAGGCTCTTGAGACCTGTCACCTTGTGAATTAGAAATGGTTAAATTTTAAGGGAGGGCACCTTTCCCATACTTCTTACTCCCCTTTTTCCAGACTCTCTCCTCTCCTCCTTTTCTCCCCTCAAACTTGGCCTAATCCAGAGGCACAGCGTCACTATGGCATCAGTGTTACCTTTGATGGGCCCGGGATTAAAGCAAATCTCCATTCCTTTGGTGGATTTCAAACGCCGCCCCGAACAATGATGCCAGCCAGCAGAAAGTTAATGAGCCTTGCAGTGGACTGGCAATGAGTGACTTAAAAATCAACCTGATTAGAAGCTCCGATTTTATCTCAGGCGCCCTCCCTCCTCCTGCGTGCTTCCTCGTCTCCTCATTTTCTGTCTCCTATCCTCAGCCTCCTTTACTGGCCCTCCCCTGTGAGTGAAGCCTGACTTAATTAGTGGGCTGGAGTGTGAATGTGCCTTTCACAGGGTGTTAATGAAAAGCTTTGCGTCTTCCCTTTCAATGTATTAGCGGCTGTAGCCTCTTTGGGCCCTTGTTGCCTTACCTCCTCGCCTGCTCCTCCCTAGCCTCTGCTCAGCCCTCCTGACCAGAGGGACATGTTATTACAGGGGCTGTTGACTCTACGGCTTTATGTTCCGTGTCTCCGTTGTACCAGGATGATAGCTTAATTAAACATGCAAATCGGATCTATCGAACATCTTTTAACAACCATTTCCGGTGTAGCTGTTAAGTCTGCCCTCTTTTTACACGATTTGGTCTTGTTCAAATTGATTGGAAATTGTGAAGAATAGCAGGAAGGAACGAAAGTCCGTTCTTTTCTTTCTGTTTTCTTTTGATTAATTTCGTGAGGAGCAGGAGCCAATTTTAGTGCACAATTTTTGGATATTTGCTTTTCTGGTTCTGAAAGTATTGTATTGTATTGAATTGCTTAATCACAACAGTGAAATAAGCAAGTATCCACAAAATGTATATGGAGATTTATGTACAATTAAAAAAAGACATATCTTTTGTAATAGAAAGTAGGACCTGAAGTTAACTTTTCACTTTAAATATGGTTCTTAAACTTATTTTAATTTGATTGGATTAGAAATATTGAAGTTATATTTAGGGTTCACAGTCAAGTATTTATTTCTTCAGCCATCATCATGACAATACAGAAAATAAAGTGCACACATTACATGCATATTTATTTATTTAGTACAAAAGATCACCTCAGTATTTATCAAATTTTTCATCATTGTCCTCTTCTGTAATAGACAATAAATTACATAATTCCTGTGTAGTGAAAAAGGAGATGTGCCAGCCCGATTTTGATTCTCATAATACTGAATAAGTGAAGTCTGTTCATGATGTTGTCAAAGTATCAGAATAGACCTTGCAATTGAGCTTGCAGACTTTAAGACTTCACTTTGTTAGAAACAAATATAATGTTGCTGCAATGGATGGACACACTCATTAGTTCAATTTCAACTCTAACATGTATTTTGCCTGTCAGTAATAGTTAATAATGCCAACACACCACACTTGGGACTGTAGCTAAAAGATTTTGTACATATTCATCTGTCTGACAGATATAAGCAGCGAGCGTGAGGATGTCAGTGCATGCTGGGGTTATTGGCTGTAATGCAGGTATGACGAGGACTATTTCACCTGGCGTTTGGAAAACACTATGATGGATTGATTATTTCTGACTGCTGTTGTAGACACAGAGGTGTTTAGGACAATAAGGCTTGAGAAAACCAGGCACAAACAGAAGCAATGAAATGTAAGAAACTAAACTTTGGTATATATTTGTATATTTATTGTTCCCTACAGGGATATTACAGTGTATCTTTAGCTTGAGTCCAATGTTTTCATTGGATACTTTCAAACTTTAATACTTTCTTTTCAGAAAAAAGCTCCTTCAAAAAAGAGATTTACTTCTGCCGAAAAGTGAAACATGGAAAACAAAGCTGCCGTCACTTTACTGTACAACCGTAATGAAGATGAAGATGTCTGTCTCATGGACCTTTTTGTGGCACTTCCCAGCCAGGGACAAGTTAATCCTGTGTTGCAGAGATGTATAATGATATCCCAGGGTGATATATAGTGTTGGTCTCTGTATGGTGCCAGCGCCCTGGGCCAATGAAGCTGCTCTTCAAGAGCCTGGTGTGCCCCCAGCTCCTAATGCCAGACGTACCCGTGAGGTGCTGGGTCTTGTCACTTTACACCACGAACGTACAAAGCACTGACACAAAGAGCAATTTCTTGGCCATTGCTCTTCATGAAGCTAATTGAGAAAGGAGGATACATTTGGAGTATGGGGGGTGGGGGGGTCGACATGTGGCAGAGGGGAGCTTTGATTGACAGGGGTCTTGTGGGAGGAATGGTACTCATGTGTGTGTTTTGTGTTTGCATATATGTGCGTGTCTATTTGTGTATGGTAGTGGAGTGGGTCTGTGTGCACGATAATCCTGCAGAATCTCCTTCTTTGAAGGGGAACAGATGTAGATTTACATATGTGGAGGGTCCCCAGTCTGTGATGAGATTAGCTGCTTGGGATCTTTCTTCACAGGGACTGAAGGTGCATATTTAATAAATGCCTGGAGCTAGGCTGGGGCAAGGAGGGCCTGGCCCTCTGAGAGCCCCAGGACAAAGGCGAACGAAGCCCTCGGCGCCACGGCCCATATGGGAACAGGGCGGGCTACATATTGCACTGGCCTTTCATTGGTGTGAGACAAGGCTTAAGACTTTTCGTACAGCAAGCAAAGCACTTGGCGACCCACTTGTCCAGCCACTTCACAAAGAGAGCTCATAAAGGGATTTGAGATGTAGTGCTCATTTGTTTGCATGGTGTCCCGCTTCACTGACACGGCTCTGCGCTTGTTGGAGATTCTGAGATTGTCTTGACAAGCTCATGATTATGATAATTTTAGAAAGACATAGTGCACACCAGTTTTTTAACATAGTTAAAGTTTTGGTTATTTTCTATTTTATTTTATTTTCCTCCGAAACTCTTAATAAGGTTGTGTTTCTTTTTGTCACTGTGGATTTATCAAATCACCTATTAACAAAAGTTTCCTCCAAATCGTATTCCACTGCGATGTGACTTACTTTTGTTTCCAAGTTCCTGAAAAATCCACATAAAAAGTTGTAATCCTGAAACATCACTCACAAGTGTAGCTCTTTCTTAACAAGAATCAAGGCATCTGTTAAAAAAAAGTTTGTTTTATCTTCTTTCATTGTTATCTTTGTCTTTTATATCCTTGCACTGCTCTATTGATTTTGTTCACTCATTGAGATCATAACAAGGATAAAACCTCTCCCTGAATATCCCCAAGACCATCCCAATGAGCTGCTCTTTATTCAATTGGGACATAAGATCTCTTTTTTAAGGATTGTTGAAGAGAAAGTTTGTGGAGTCTCTAATCTCCATCTCCCAGGATCTAGTGCAGACTCTGTTTTCTCCCTGTTCAACATGGAGGAACTGTGTCCACTCGGCTCTGTTTGAACGGCCCCGGTCATAAGGGAACATATAGAGATCAGAGGGGGAAAAGAAGTAAACCAGGACTCTCCCTGTAGTATACGTTCTCCTTTCTCAAAAGCATTTTACCTCTCAAAGCCAGTCACTTCGGGCAGCATGTGTGCCACTTCGCAAATCTTTTGTATTTGTGCTTGTTTAGCATACAATCTAATCTTGAGTTCAGCTTTCGAAAGACACTCCATATGCATTGCTGTTCAAAAGCTCCTGTATGCATCTGTAGTTGCATTAAAAAGAACAAACTACAAGGAGGTGCAGGCCAGCCTCACAAGAGACTGTTATATGAACAGAATTTACAAGACGGGCGGAAATGGAGTTTGGATAGGCGGGTAGATCGAATCGGGGGTTGGAGGAAGTGGGTCTTGATTGGAGGGGGGTGGCCTCTACAGCATCTCTCAGTGGATGTGGCAGGTCTCAGTGGACCTTCTGCACACATAGCTATGGCTAATGAATCAGACCTGATTTTTTTTTTTCTTCTCAAGAAGTCAAGAAGAACTCCGTGTCTCCATGTCTCGTGCTCCCCAAGAACAAAGCACGTCGACATTAATATTTTACCACCCCTTTTTCATCTTCTACATTCAACATGATTTTTGCAAGGAAGAAAGGGAAGGTGGGATATTGAGGAGGATAACAGAAAGGTACGACTATGGAAGAAAGATAGGAGGGGAATAACAGACAGACAGACCTTGTGAGCTCAGGATTTGAACTTGTCTGGTGTAATAGTCCCGTTGGTAGAAAAGATGCTTCCACTGTGCAACCCAGCAGGACATCAAAGACACAGGCTGATATCCAAACTATTGTACACAGTGCAGAGACATTTGAAGGAGTTAAACACAAAAAAGCTGTCAATACACCGGCACAAAGCCCTCCATACTACATCATTGCTTGCTTACAACATTTGTACTCAATTTGGGACTAGGATGTTTAGAAATGGTAAAATGAAAGAATTATTAAACTGCAGCAGATGTCATACTTTGAACAAAAAAACGTCCTAGCTTTATATTTTACATAGTGAGTGACGATTGACTGAGTGAAGCCTGGTTCTCTCTGTTTCAATGAAAACGTTGATCTAGTGATAGGGGCCATGAATAAATGCACGTGAAAAATAGGTATAGAGCCCAACAGTTTTGAGAGCAAGTAACTTTTTATGAAGTTTCAAAGTTTGGTACTCCAGCTTGAATACAGTTATGATGTGTTCATATTAAGTTTAGGCAGTTTTAAATAAGAACATATTAGATCTTTTACAACATATATTCATCATTCATTTAATGTTATTCATTTACACATTCATTCATTTAATTCAACGACACCTGATCCACGGTTCATTTCTGACGTTTCTGTTGCCTAATTGCGTATTTTAGCCCTCTCAAATTAAGATATCAATTACTCACCTGTACATCCGTGTGTGATTTGGAAAGCGAGGTGATCATAAACAACAGGGGGCCCTCATAATTTTCCTTAATTGAATTATTACGCTGCCCTCCGCTGGGACCGCACGCTCCTCTAATAAAGTGGAGCGAGGTAATCCGGGAGAAATTATTAGGAAGGGCAGAGGAGATGCTTAGCCATGCCTATTACGGCTCCACACACTTACCATGCTTAATCTACTATTAAATTAAATCTATATGTGTATTTTACATACCCCTTGAGGTGCTTATTGCCAGCCCCATTTGTAATCATTCCACACATTTCGAAGGATGGAGTCATTAGGATTCAGCGTGTATTCTCCACATTACAGTAATTATTGGACAACAAAGAGAACTGTGTTAACCCAGCAGAGACATGTCCAAACCTACAAAAGGAAGAGCCCTGTTTGATAGCTTGTGGCAGACAACTGGATTAATTGCTCTTTTGTAGCCAGAAAATGGTGAAGTGCACGCAGATGCCAAAAGCGTTCAAAGCCTACAATATGCACACTTTATAGACAAACTGTATGGGTCACTGGGAAGGGTAGAGGGGACGATTTGGGGTCTCGCTCTAATCCAAAGGTAGAATAGGTTGAAGGGTGAAAAAAATCCCGGGGCAAGCGTCCGTGGGCATCAGGCTGTGAAAAGCCGTTCAGAGAGAAAACGTCGGGCATTCTTTATTTATTTGCGTCTGAAATATTTATCTGTCACGCGGGCCGTTTTATAATGGGCCTGTCAGTCTCCTCTGCCCACTCAAGGGTGCGGACATGTTGCCCCGAGCGCCCGGTGTGGATCTCCCGTGAATAATTGCTGGAATTTCACATTTGGGAACGCTGCACTCTGACCCTAAAGCTTGTTGTTTTTCTGCATCAAGAGAAAGGTAGAATGTTTAAGTATTTACCTTGGCTGGGCTCTTTTTTTCTCAAGCCTTGCGCGCACACACACAGACGCATATGCACTTTTACACACACACACACACGCGCACAAGTCTGAAAATAAATAATTCATTCCTTTACTCCTAGATGAAAACCCAATCAAGCTGAAAATCCCTGTCTTGCTGCACCTCTGAGCTGACGGTGCGCCTGGTTAATGTGATGCTCACTGTTCTAATGTGCACCTGTTTTGACACCCAAAGTGGATGGCCTCTTCTAACGGAAGCTGTACCGCTGAATAGTGTCTGCTGTACTTAGATAAACGAAAGGTTCTCAATACATTACCCATGTGCAATACCTGCCACATTTGCCTGTTTGACCGAACACACAGCAAAGTTCATTTTTGTCCAATATAGTACGTGAGCGTAAATATATGCATGCATTTAAGAGAAAATTACACATTCAGTTTAGTAGCAGAATATAACATAAGAAAAACACAATATTGTCTAAACTGATAAGTATACTGATTAATTTTTACTTTGAATTTACTTAAAATATTTGCATTGAAACATATAGTCCAAATTTACATTAACATTTTGAGAGCATACTTGAATTTAAAATCATGATAGAATTGCAGATAATATTGGTGATTTCTTGAGCTAGAAACAAAGTTCTACCAAAAAACATCCAAAAGTTTTTTATTGTTACATTGGATAATGACGATCAAATCAGTTTTCACAAACAACATTAAAACCAATGTGCTTAAACTATGGCATTAAACACTGCTCAAAGTATGTTTCAATTTAGAAAGTTGTACATAACAAAGCATATTAAATCTTACATTTGATGAGCAACTCTATGTATTGTATAAAATTGTGTAAATTTTTCATATTTATTTTGGAAGGTTAAGGGGAATCAGAGGAGATCGTTTCATGTTTGAATTATGCTCAAAAGGGGCCGACAAGAAGATGACCTTTTTTGATTTTTTTTCTCACCGTTCCCATCATGTAAATGTTTATATTTTGAATTGCAACACTATTTGAACAACGTAGCCAAGCCTTGTCATGAATCGAATAAATAAATACATAGCATAACATAACATAACTATATAATACATTCTTCAGTGCTGTTTCAAAATGTCATGACATATCAAGGACACATTGTATTTTGTGCACACTCTCAAATGGCTGTCCCATATGCATGCTTACAATTAGACAGGTGAGGACAGACACACACACGCACACACACACACACACACACATGCACACACACGCACACACACTACCCAAATGTGATGCCTGTTGTCTGTGCATGCATAATTAAGTCGTTCCTTGTTGAGAGAGTGCATGTCGCCTCGCCGTGTGCACCCCACATCCCCAGCAAGAAGCTTTGAATAATGAAAAGTGTCACCTATGCAAAATGCAGGAGATGAGCCGGGTTGCCTGTGTGTATGTTTTGTGCATGTTTTGGCTTGGGTGTATGGAAGAGGCTGCGTCCTGCTGCTGTGAATCTCGGTACATTCTCAGGTAGAAGGGTGCTGTGTCTGGGAAGAGGAGAAAGATGCTGATTGAATAACACCACAGCGCACAGAAGTGTGTAACTGAACATGTTGGATATCGTTGTTGATCATCATCATCATCTCTGCAAGATTATATAAAAAAAAATACCTTCGTAGTTGCTTGTTTGAGTAGACGACACTGGTGAACAGATATCGCCTGCCAGTGGAACAGTACATTATTCTTTAAATCTGGGGTACCTTGATTTTCAGCACGTTGAGTTGTCTTGTGTGTGAATTGTGCTGTACAAATAAACTTGCCTTACCTTGCCTTACCTAACCTCCAAACTACAAAAAGTTAATGAAACCGATCTATGGTTGGCTCAGTTCTTTTTTTTAAATTCATTTCGAACCTGCATAATACATATTTTTACATATGTCAATAAAACAGACTAATAACCTGTACCTGGTTCGAAAAAGAGTTGGATGAAGTAAGTGCTTATTTGGTTCCAACCCCATCAGACAAAGTGTTTTAACGATATCATGCAAAAATTCTCAAACATACAGCGGTACATTACAAACAGTTATACAATACCACCACCGAGTTTGGTTCTATCTTTGAGTTTTCACATGCATGTTTTTTTGTGTCATCTCTGTCACACCTATTTCAAATGGAAACGTTAAAAAGAGAGATAAGATAAGATAAGATAGTCTTTCTTGATCTCACACTGCTAAAACATTTATCTTATTATACGAACTTTTACAGGACATGTTCTGTTGAGCAAACTACATTACATGCATTATTTCAAGTTTTTAGTCAGTTGGTACAGTAGCTTATCCCAGGTAGCTTTTGTAATCAGTCTTGCTCCATTATCCGATTTGGTCATATAAAAGTAAAAAAATGTCACTATTGTTTTTGCAGGGTTCTATAAAGTGCAACATTGAATGGGCTAAAAGGAGTCAGAAAATATTTAAATGAAGAAAGCAATTTGGTTGCTTCTACTGTATCTGCCATCTTTCTTATAATACATGTTCTCGCCTTGGTCAGTCAAAGCCGTTGTAAACTTTGGAAACATATTTTTTTATATTTGTTGTATTTGAAATGCTATATAGGGGAGATCTCATGACATAATCTTTCTGCTTAAAAACACACTCACAAGCATTTATGACACACATTTTTCTTTTGGGGGGAAAAAGTGAGAGTGTCTGGAAAGTGCAACACGAGATAAATGGAGAATTGTGCATTTAGCGTTCAAAGACTTAAGTGGGGCCATGAATTAGTAAAGTGGAAAAGTAGCTAATCATGTTGTGGAGCTGGTTTCAACATGGGGATGAGGTGAGTGCTCTGCTGAGAATCAGGTCGAGGCCAAATCAGGAGAGACTCAACGTGGGGCAATTTTACCTCCATGCAGACATGCTTTCTGTTATTGTATCTGCCGCGTTATACTTTCACTTTGAATACATTGTGTTTACATCATTTTCTTTCAACTTAAATACATGATGCATTTGGTATGATTTAGAATTGTTAAGTCCTTGAGATTTTGAGCTGCACGGAAAAAAATATTTTATTCGATACTGCTGCTGTAAAATGCACTGCTTCATATTATTACTTGGCGTTTTTGTATTTTGCTTATTGTGGAAAATGTGTAATTTATTGGTATAGGCAGATGTTTAAACAATTGTGTGGTTACATGGGAATCCAGCTTGTAATTTAAAACGTCTTTTTATCCTCTTTTTTTTTGGATACATTATTCAAAACCATACAATAAATCCAAGTTGAAGCATCACAAGATTTTTTTTTTTTAAGTAATGGTTTTCAGTTCTGGATCATTCAGGAACTGCAATAATATATTTAGTTTTTTTTTTTGCTATCAATAAGAAAACATGGTGTCAATGATGATAATAGTAATAATATACATTATTCTCGAACACCTTTGTTTGCTAGATAAAAACACAGCTCAGTTCCGCTCTGTTCTCCAAGCTCTTGCCCCGCTACTTTAAAGCTCCCATCCTTTAACCACAGATGAGACACAATATCTAATTAAGTTTCAGCACCACATTTTCATTTGTTAATCACTTAAGTGCTGTGAGGATAACCTGATATTCAAAGGTCTGGTCCCAGTAGCCCAAAATGTCAAAATGCAATTATATGCATGATTAGCCTGACCTGTTTCTATAGCGCTTTCCCTCGCTCTCTCTCTTTGACTCTCTCGCCTCTCGCTGCTGAGAAGCTGACAACTGGCGGCATGTTTATTTTGATGAGATTAGGTGTGGAGGACTGGAGTGCCCCCGCCATGTGTAGCAGGCATGGCACCCCCATCTGGTCACTGGCGAGGCTTGCAGTCCAACTACAGCAGCAAATCCTCATCCAAAGGAGAAGAAAAACTTTTCTCAGGTGCAACGTAATCTCACAATCTTCCCCCACAGAAACAATTGGATGGAAATAAATATATAAAATCCAAAACAATTTATGCTTCTTAAAGGATAATATGATCGCAAATTATTAATCAAATCATCTTGATCCGTGAAAAGAGGGAAAAGCTTAGCAGAGAAGCAATCCCCCCTAATCTGATTGTGTTCTGATAAAGCGGCTTTAGTTTAGCCATTGTGCTAGTCTGATTAAAGTATTTCTTTTTTTTTTCTGAGATGCATCCTAAAGTGGTCATGGAGACAGGTAAAACGAAGAAGACTATACGTGAATAGCTCAGCCACAATAATAGACACATTCCTGCAGCAAAGATGACAGAGTTACGGAAAGATGACAAACTGAAGTTGACGTAATTACAGTGGAGCATTGTACTGTCTGGCGCATAATCTCAAACAAACACTCCAAAGAACTACCCGCAGCCCTTCGTCTCCCTCTTTTTCTAAGAAGTTGGCCTGCTTTGCCTAATTGGCTGGAGATTCTAGTTTGTCGTAAATGGATTTGAAAAGGAATATCTGAGGAAGAGTGCGTTTTTGACAAAGGCTTTCTCGCGCTACAACGTATAGAGAGGGCAGATTCTCCTGAGAGCAGGCTGCGAGTCCCCTGGTAGCCCATTAGAGGAAAGTATACCCCTTCCAGTCCAGCACAACCCCCCCACCACCCCTTTTTCCCACTGTACACAGGCAGCTCCCCAATCTCACATAGACCACAGCAAGTAAAGAGAGAATATTCACGCCACACCAATGTATGTGTGTGATTCCAACGGCAGCACATAAACACCGCCTTGACGTAAACCTAAAAAGTAAAAAGGAAAGCGTCTTATGTTGAAAACAGGAGTAAAACTTACAAGGCGTTTGTACATGTAAAGTTATTGAATAATGCGGGGATTATATTGCATCACGCGGTCGAAATTGTACACACGGCTGTTGAAACCGGGTGGAAATTGCCAGTTGGCGAGAAATCCGGAGTTGTCTTTGTGAAACTTGTGAGGAGGGAGCCTGGAGCCAACATGGGGAAGTGCTTGGACACCTTTCAAAGACTTTTGAACAGGAAACGTCTTTGAGAAGTGTCTAAAGCGCTCGCATCAGAGAGGGAGAAAAAATATCACTCAGTTGACCCACGACCCCACCTTGGCATGGACCACCTGGAAAAGCAATGACTTAACACAGTAATATCCACAGAGGGAGACTGGACTGGGGATCATTGGGCTGTCAGTCATCTCAAATAAAACAAGGGGAAGAATTTACAGTATCAAATGAAACCCAGCGTGCGTTTTGTTTAACTTTGTGGGGAGTGATAATTGTGCAAAGGTGAAAAGTGAACAAATTCTCTTTTTTTATATCACAGTACAAAGCAGTTTGCCAAAGTAGTTGAAGTACTTGTGGACCCAAGAGGTTGTCATCACACATTGAGTGACATCAATTGTAGTTGATGTTTTAAATATTCACACCATAATTCCGGGGATATTTTACTGTTGGCGAAGCATAGGATTTAAGGAGAACGCTGAATTTGTTACGACAAGACTATGGCAGAGCTGTAAATGTGTGTCGCTGTGAATTACTCTGGATACGGCTGGATTAGATTGTACTCTTTAAAGCTGGTGTACCTAACTTTGAAACCACAAAAATGATTGTAACTTGGAAAATCCACGTAACAAGATCCTCTCTCACAACCATGGATTATGTTTTGGGCTGTTTCACATCTTTAGATCAGCCTTTTCAATGAAAAAGAGAGTGGCAGCCCTCACACAGCCAATCAGCTCTCAGTATTAAAAAGATTACAGACAGCACAGTGTGGTCTGATTTGTTCTCAAAATGTTTCTTAAACACAACTCATTCTGTTTGGACAAACAAAATATATGTATGTAAACACAAAATAAGTTACTACAGCTATACACAGTTTTTACTTGTGACATTTTATGCAGATTTCCTTCCGCTTTCCTTCAGCTTCTGCAACACTATTCCATTTGTATGCCTGTTTCTCTGGCTGACTCGGGTGCCAGTTTTCAACCGCTCAGAACCAGGAAAAACCTTTGACTCGAACGCAGCGTAATCCCATGGGGCTGCTAGTTTTGCACGTGCATTTCCATAAACAAAAGCAGACATGTCATCACCGTGTCCATATAGAACCGTCCCTCATGCACTGACATGTTGTGTGCGAACTGACCATCCAGCATTTGGGAAGAACTCCAGGAGCTTCACAAGCTCATGCACCAAACGTAACTGGTGCCAAAGTAATGCAGCGCACGGCTTCAAACACTATGATGTAAACACACACACTGAGCAGGAAGCATGTGGCCAGTACAGAGGCGGCTGAATGAGTGAGCAGTGGGCTTACAGATGTTCAGTGTCCCATAGCACTTGTTGGAGCTACAGTGAAGTGTCAGCCCTGGAGGAACGCAGCGCCCAGTGCACAGCGGTACAGAAACAGAATGGAACATGAGGTCACACTCAAAAGGCTGGCGGAGGAACCCAGCCTCAAAAAGACCAAGAGCTGCTGCTGCCAACATCCTGCGACATCAACATCAAGTGTACACAGGGCGAGTCAGGTGGGGGCCGAGATACGGACTCCTCTGAATTTCATCACTTTTTTTGGATATACTGTGGGACTTTTGCACAGGTACACTCTGGCCGAACTATAGCCAGAATATTCGGACACTTTTTTCTGCCTTTTCCAAGAAGTATTGCCTCAAAAGTTTGTGTGTGGAGGAAAATGGGTTAATGAAGTGGAGTGGTTGAAGTTAACGTTCACTCTTTGATCGTTGGAAGTGATTTGAAGGAGGATTTCAGAGGAGAAATGCATCCATGCACATCAGCATTTCTGTTTTGTAAAATAGTTGATTACTTTAAAGAACCGTACCGTGTACCGTTGCATAACATTTAACGTCTACATTTAACGTTTAACGTCTAGCACTTCAAAAGGATAATGACGTTTTACTTTTCATTTCATGTTTTGTGAAATAATATCCTAAGCAATCATTTGTATCAAGGATACAAAAAAATCCTGTAAAAACTTCCTTTGCTAAAACATATAGGGGTTGATTTTACTGTATTCATTATGTATTAGAAAATTACTGGCTGCAAATACATGAATGTGATGGTTAAAAAAAACAAAAACATGTCACCCAAAAAATTGTCAAAACTAAATTAGTGACGTACTTAAAAGCTAGAAAACTGCCCTAAGCTTGATTTAATATGCAGCCTGCGGAAATCTGGTTGGCTACTCGCTGCATCCGATCCCATCCAGGCCGGCCCCTCTTACCCTCGACCTATCACAAAGCAAACCAATTCCCTGCCAACCTATACCAGCCAAGCCGGCAGTTTAAAAGCTAAAACTCCCATGCAACTCCAAGCCTTGCAAACACGGCCTCCCGCCTCCTCCTTGACCTTTCGAGATCACGCTCTCATCCCAGCTTGCCCTCATGCCACAGCTGGTTCCTCCTTGTGTCTGTGTGTTCTCCCTAGATGGAAAAAGGGTGAATATTACGTCATAAAGGGTTTTCACAATACAAATCTGTGTTTTAATGCAGAGTTGACATGAACGCAAGGTGTGTTTTTTAGACCTGCGTTAAAAGGTGGGTTCAGTAGGGAACAATGCTCAGCGCACATATCCACTTGGAGCCATATAAACATTTTCAAAACTATTTTCATGAGGACACATGTATAATGGAAAGAGCATTGCAAGGCAGAGAGAGGAGATCTTCAAATGAGTGATCTCAAAATGACCAGGTCAGTATGATTGTGCTCTCTTTGCTGTCTTAGTGATAAAACACTTTGGTGTCCACATTACCGCTTGGTTGCAGTGTTTACCCTGAACACAACTCAGTAAAGAGACTAGGTCAAAAAGTTAGTTGAAAGCCAAGTCAAAATGACATGGGAATGGTAAATGTAAAGTGCAACTCAGGGTTTTTCAGGCACGGTGGCTGAGTGGATAGCACTCTCGCCTCTCAGCAAGAAGGTCCTGGGTTCGAATCCCGGTTGGACCAGGGCCTTTCTGAGTGGAGTTTGCATGTTCTCCCCGTGTCTGCGTAGGTTTCCTCCGGGTGCCCCGGTTTCCCCTACCGCTAAAAATATGTACAATAGGTCTGGCATGTGCCTCCTGTACTGGCACCCCCACTCCCAAAAATAACAATTGTAAATCGCTTTGAGACTCCGATGTGCAGTGAAAAGGCGGTATATAAATAAAGATTACTTACCTTTTCGACCAAAAACTCTGGTTGAAAACCCCTGTTGGAAAAGCCCTATTGTAAACAGGTTTGAGATGAGAATATTATGACAAAATGGTAGCGCTTTGTATGATCCTTGTTTATTTAGATACTGTCATTATGAATCCAGATGAAGCAAAGGGGAGAGGGTGTAGGGTCAGAGAGTGTTTGGGCCAGTGTCTGTGGTGTGTTGTGTGTGCGTTGTCTTGTTTGTCTGTGGTCATGATATATATATATTAGTTCACTCTATAGTTTACAGCTGTTTATGAATTATCCTGTATGTATATGGTTCTTGTAATGTACTTTGTGTTGAATGTGTGAGGGGGTTTGGAATTCTATAAGCGTTTGCTTCATCCACCTCCTTTTCAAACCATGCTTTCGTATATCTGTCTTTTAAGTTGATGTTTGCGATGATAATGATGATTTTGCAGGTTTTGAAATAAATATTATCTATCTAGATATGAGCCCTAACAATTGACCAACCCTACCACTGTCAAACTCCATTTGAGCTAACTCATGTTGGGGTCTTCCACATTAGGGAAATAATATAGGTAGCACTCGGTTAGTCCACTCCTTCTACGGTCTTTGTATTGAATTAAGAGACTATAAAAACAGTAAAAGGCTTCTCTATAACAATATCAAATATCTAATGCCACTTTGGAGAGAATGCATGAGAAAGACAAACTGATCCAAACCATCTGGAAAGAAGAAGAAGAACGATAAAAAAAGAGTGGCCCTCTCTGTGTCATGTGACTCAACACGTTTGTCCAATGACGTGTTGGGGTGAACAAAAAGCCACAGACCTTTTGTAGAGAATTGCGAGTGAAAATGTTTTATTAAATGTCTTATGTTTATTGACTTCTCTTTCATGTCAGTTCTTTTGTTCTGCCTTTGTAGTGGCAAAAAGATCTCTGTGCATCATCATTTGTGAGCGCTTGGAGATGTCAGGGGTGTCCTTTTGAAGTGCGCTGCAGACCCACCACCTGTGCGGCTCTGACACTTCTAATGCGCCTGCACGTGTGCCCGTGGCTGCTCGTGGGCGTTCCACTCTGTGTGAGTTTGTGTGGGAGAAGGAAAAGCCTGTATGTAATTACAAGTCAACACATTATTAGCCACATACTCCGATGGGAGCACATGGGCTTTGAAATGCAACTGTTCCTTCCCTATATCCATCGAGTTGGCTAAATGGTGTGCTGTGATTTTGGGTGTCACGGCGGCTTTGATCTGAGCAGAATGCACTATGTGATTCAACTTTAACACATGCATAAAAGGAAAATGTGTTTACAATTTGAACTCGCTGTTTGTGTCAGCTTATTGCAGGACGATGACCTCACAGGCAGTGAGCGAAGTGCCGTCTCTATTTTGCATAACATTACAAGTGGAAGCACAAAGGAATTTACTATTCTGCTCCCCTGACATTCATCATTCTTAAACAAGCATGATAAATTGATTAAAAAACGTAGGAAAGGACGTTAACAGACAGCAGTAAACTGTGGTGTGTAGCAAAAATGCCAAATCTGTGTTTTTCTATAAATGTTCTGTGTCTTTCTGTAAATGTTGTGTGTCTTTCCCATAGACTGTATATATTAACGGACGTAGTCACGCCTATCTCCGCTGTTCTAACTAATGGGCCAAAAATTGGGCTTTCATGGAGTGATTCAAAATGGCCGTGGGGGCTGGAAAATGTAAAAAAACCGCATCTGCGATGCGTCAGCCGGCAGGAGCTCCATTCATTTAAATTAGTGACTTAAAAAATTCACAGCGAGTAAACTAGACTGGTCCAAAAAAATCACCCCCCTCAGCATTGACACACATGTGGAACGGAGCTTTGGGCCAAGAACCAACTTTTGGACCATCCTGTAAAGGTGTTTTTGAGAGGTCTGCCAATGCTATATGTTAGCATTGGCTAATTCTTATTCTGGGTCCACCCCCATTGGCCCAGGGTGGTATTGCAAGCATGTCAGCGCACGTCATTTTGGCCACATTTGAGCCAAAACCCGCCCCCAATGGGCTTTCCGTACATTTTGTGTGTCTTTCTGTACATTTTGTGTGTATTTCTGTACATTTTGTGTGTCTTTCTGTACATGTTGTGTGTCTTTCTTTATATCTTATCTATTATCATAAATAATAGAAACATTTGCGATCTGAGTGTGCCTTTTTCCTCCCATATTCTGCTGTAATATGCGCAACAGCAACATTGAAATTCCCCCACTGTGGGACAAACCAAAAATTTGCCTTATCTTATCTTATCTTTCAAAAAAGAACACTGTATCCTCCGTTATCCTTCAGTCATCGCTGGTATCATCTTGTGCGACTATACAGAATTGTTAATTTCCCTAAGCTCATTACTTTTGATAGCTTGACATTATTTCAAATTCCAAGTTAGATCAGTGTTTACTCATACGCAAACAAGTCCTGCATAAAACACATACTTTAACTATTAATGTGATTGGTTTGTTTGTGGCTCTCTTAAACATGCTCTTGTATCTTAAGTCATTCCAGCCGACAGAGGGCAATGCCTTGGGACAATTCTGAGAGCGCTAATGAACACAAGGAGGGGACAGCAAACATGACATCTTGTGTAATTCTTCATTTTGATATAACATTCATGGCCGAACCCCCTGCGATATGTGCTAAAAATGAAAGGACAAGGAAGAAAGCAGCTAATACTGTTTTGGATTGCGGCCAAAGTCATATATTTGACAGCCATGCCCCGCTCTGAGGATTTGTGGGGTTACATTTACATGCTCCATATGTTTGTCCTTAATTAGAGAGGAATCCGATTAATAAGACTTGTGGACAGCCATTCATCATCTTTACTGAACGTTGGCTGCAAAGTGGTGAGAGAAACTTTATGTCTAGAACAGAACTGACAGTCTTGTTAACAATATGTAAACAAATATTGATTATTGTGATCATTGATTAGTTGGCTAATTACTCTTTTGATTAGTTCTTTGGATTTCAATCAGAGAATATGGTATTTTTGTTTTGCATTTGACAAAAACAAAGCTCAATTGAGATAACTTGCTACACATTAGGTAGTTTGGTTAAAACACATGTTGTAAACACATTGTTATTTAATTGTGCAGGACTTATAGACTTGCGTGAGCCATGAAACCTTTTCTTAGCATGTTGAAATCTATGTATGGTTCAAAACATTATTTATCATTTACTACATTAGTTGACAACTTTCAATAATTGAACTGGTGTTGTTATTCATTCAAGAACTTTTTAAAGCCCTAACTGTTTGTATACGAACATATATCAGATAGCAGCCCCATGACACACTTAGCAATCACATTTCCACTACACCAGATTGGATTTCTGCCTAATGCACATATGCACTTGGCTCTTACCATAATCAAAATTAAGGAAACACACAAAAAACAATTGTTTGACTTATACTGTATGTTGATAATTGTACTTTGTGGCATGAAAAAGAAATCATTTCTGCCATATTTTGCAAGAAAGTGTCCGATTGTTGTTTTTAAGAGTTTCTGATTATTTAACATTCATTTTGATACATTTTGGAGTAACATGGTTGGGGTGTTGGGGGAATTATGGTTAGCGTTGGTGTTAAGGGTGAGCCACAATCCTGGTTAAGCTCCAGGGCCCACGATTGTGAGTTTTAGTTTGAGTTTCTTCATTGCTTTATTAACTTCAGGCACGTTACACTGTCTATGCATTGTCCATTCTCCGCTGCCTCTTAGTATGCATGCTAGCACTCTCTTTACATCTCCACTACAAGCCTCCGCACAGCCACCTACCCCCCAAAGGGAAAAGGTCCTGCTGATTAGAACAGGGCTCTCCTAGGCTCTCATCCATCATCATCTAACGTACGCTGCCTCCCCTGTTCGCGCTGTTGTTCTGCCCTTCGCGCACACAAATACACAGTAGCCCAACAGTTCACATTGATTGAATCAGGATTAATTAGCTATGAGGTAATCATTGGCTGCAAACAAGGCTGTATGTCAGGAGAGTTGACATTTAGTCGACACCAGACGAAGCTGGGAAGTGGAAGCTGTTCATGTGTGTGTGGCATGGGGGCACTCGAGCGTTGTTGCTGGCCGTAGTACTGTTTGGCAGTAAGCAAGGCAGGTTTATTTGGAAAGCACACAAAGAATACAGAAACTAATAGATAAAATCATGAATCTAATAAATTAATCTTAAAAAAACAAATTAGGGTTTTCAGCCGCCCTTTGTCTGAGTACTACTAATTGTCTCTTTTTTTCCCTGATGACCGACAAATGGTCCAATGTTGAATAATAGAATATTGGTCACTAAACAGCATTATCAAGTCCAAATAATCCACCAAAATTAAGGGATGAAAAGTTTAAAGCATGGGTTATACTAAGATTTCCCAAGCTGGGGGTATGAAACCTTCTTCAGACTACTGTACATTAGAATTGTGATACAAAAAAATCCCCAAAATATTACTTATTTTTAACAAACTAAGAAAATCTGTTTTAAACCCAAAATTGAGATTTGTCTCACATTTTTTTGGAAGACAGCTCCATTTAAATGCATAAAACGCTTGCTTTGTACTGTACTTTGGGCCAACACAGGGTTAGAGTTAGGATTAGGGTGCAGTACAGGCATTTATTATTGAGAGTACAATGACTTTATTTATTCAAAATATATATTGCTTATTATATGGGCATCCAGTAAAAAAGTTGGGTTTGGTTTGCCAGTGAAATATGTTCAACACTAGGATTTTAATTTCCCACCTTTGTGACGGCCAAGTGCATCTCACTATAATGCCATGCGAATTATGTAACTCAATAATTTATCAGTGATTTCAGTTCACAAGCTTCACAACATGTATGGTTTCTTCTACTCAGTTTATCATCAAGCCCTTTACTCCAGGCCACACGAGAAGTTCACACATTAATATTTAATAGCTAATTATGACAGCAAAGCACTGCCTTTAAAATTAAGTAGTGTGAGGGAAAGCCCTTTGTTAGTGTGGTTGCTTTGGGATGAGGGATAAAAGATTAATATGGATGAAGATATGGTTTGTCTAACCACTCCCACCACAATGCCCAAACATGGTTAGAAATAGTCAATAGCAGTTACACATTCAGGATTTGCCATATGAAACCCTCCTTACTCCCTCCTCTCAATCAATGTGTTTGGTGTAACATAACATAAAAGCAACATTGAAATGAAATTTAGAAGGCCTGGTGCCTAATTGTTGATTGTTATTTTGACCACTACTGCCAAAGTTGTAATATAATATTCAAATGTAGTCCAAACTTGTGTAACTAGAGATCAACACAGCTGTTGTGTCACAGAATGCAGATAACAAGGAGCTAATATGAAAGCCATAAGTCATGATGCTTTGTTTGGCCCTATGACACTCGCAGTGACCCTGGGGAGGGATTGAGAGAGGCCAAGGCAGACTCCAGGGCACAAACCAGTCCAGTTTCCAAAAGAGGCCGGACAGTGATGAATCCCCGCCCCAGGGAGAATGGTCACCATAGCACTTAAGCATGAACACACAGATGAACAGCCCACCGATAGAGGGGCCCCAGACACAGCTCAGAGCGAGGTGGAAATGAGATGTTTAGCCTGATGATGCGTGACATCTGTAATGCATTCTAATGCTCCCCATCGGAGCACTAGTCTTTAAGAATGATTGATGATGTTGTTACATTATCTCAGCAAACACAGCTTAGTAAACAAGAAGCATGTCTAATCACTCAGATAATAAAACGTATTCAATAAGAAAACTATCAATAAGAACCCTCATTGTTTGAATAAATATTGTGCATATTTACTATTTGTTTGTAAAAAAAATGTAACAATGAATTGGTTTCACTATTTTTGCTTGTTGTAATTTATGCTGTAATAAAAGTGGTAATATGACTTTTAAAGTGTTAATATGAAGTATAAATCTGACTTAAAAAGAAGTCAGATTTATACCCCAACATGTTTAAAGAATATACTGCCAAAGCCAAAAGTTTACATACGCTGTGTTCTTTCATTCAAATTCACTATAGAAGATGTTCCTCTCTCAATATTGTAACATTCAGCCAAATCTAATAATTTTGGTAAAAAATAAGTGATGTAAAATACAAGAACTAATGCATTTCTATTATGTAAACTTGCATTGCCTATTTTGAAAAATATTTACTTTCTGCATAGCAACCAAACACTTCCCAATGCAAGAGTGAAAGTTTCCTGTTGATGTATTTACCAATGGAGTTCCAAGGATACTTCCTGAAGCAGTGGGCTCCTGGTATTCTTGTATTCTAAACTCCTCACACCCCGTATACATAGCATCCCTGTGAAAGTTACCTTCTCCATGCTCAGTTTGTATTCTACGTATTGATAGGTACAGTCGTCATTGTTGTGTAGCTCCTGTTGTGTGAACATGTCAGCTACACTCCACCCCAGTCCACGGGGACACAGACCTGAATACATACAGCGTACAGACAGCAGACTGTGACATCACAACTGGAAAGGTCTGGCCTCATGGGACCAGCTCCTCTCCCGGGACAGACCCGAGCGTATGAGCCATGTTCGATGATGTTGTCACGTTATCATTTATTTTACTTTATTAACGACTGTCATCATATACAATGATATCATTATCTAAATTTTAGTTGTGAAATAAAGTACTGTAGTCGAATCTGACCATTCCAATGTTTTTCTATATGTATCAGTAAAACAATAACACAGTAATAGAACTAACCCATTATTGAAATAGTTGTCAACTTATTTATTAAGCTCTTTAGATATTCTAAACAACTATTTCATTAATCATAAGAAAAAATCAGCCACCTAACCAATCCAACCAAATCAAAATCTAAATATGTATTAATTACAGCCCTAGTTGTCAATACAGCCCTAGTTGAACAATGTCAATAATATATTTGAATGAGACAGAATCTGTTGAATAACTCTGCGAGCAATGGTTCAAAAATGCAAAAGAAAGTTCACCTGTTTTTCAAAGTGACTGTAATCTCTCTAATCAGCCTCCTCTTGTCTGGACCACTAGTGAGCGACATGATTCAGAAACAAGCTCTGGATCCAGGGATGTGAGAAGCGAAAGTAGGTGTGTGTTCTCTAAAGCTGACACAGTTTGATAAAACGCACACTGGCAAGCCACAGGGACATTCTGCTGTGCAAGGTTTACAGACTAACAAATTAGAGGAATAGAGGATGACAATGTGACTACACGTGTTTGTCTTTAGTGTCAGCTCTTGGCCCAACGCCCAAATTGAAGAAAGCTCAAGAAAATGCATGACATGAAAGTTGAGGTTTCATAGAACAGTGGGTAGCTTATTAAATCCTCTTTGATCCAGCTGTCTTTGATATTGGTGCTCTCATAAAGAATTCACTTTCAGTAGTAAATATAGGTAGTTCAGAGAGACACCGTGACACACACACACACAGACACACACACATTGAGACACACACAAACTTACAGGCTCTTTAAATTATACAAAACAACTTCGGAAAAATGTGCTGCTCCCAAGAAATGAAACCAAAGAGATGAATATTCTCTTTTATTAGGGACGTTGATTGTGTGTGGAGTAATCGAACTGGCGTCATTGGCACTAATCTAAACCAGTATTGTGTAACTCTGGTGGTTTAAGGAGCAGTGCGATTGGTCAAATTTGTCACCACATTCAGTCTTTGCCCTTGCAGACAGGTGTTTGTGAACAGATCCAAGGCCTGTTGCAAGGAGCTGCTTTGGTTTTGTTCTGTCTCTGAAAACAGTTCTGGTTCAGTTCAGTATAAATCACTGCAGTAACAGACTTCAAATAGCAACTCTGCTCTGGGCCAGAGTCTGGGTTAGACCTCAGGACCAAGTTTAGGTCTGGTGTCCCGTTTACCAAAACACCAACATGCAAGAAACCTTTACCAAACCATTTCATGTACGTATGTCAGTGGAACGATACATGGCCTATGCTTTCTTCAAAACACAAACATTTGTCCAGTTGCTTCCCTATAGGTAATACTGTAGATGTGTGCACAGGGGTGTAGCTGCATGTGATAAATCATCAGACTTAGTTCCTCGTCTGATTTTCTTTTCTTTGCCACAAACGTGAAATTGGCGCTTCAGAGTTTTTGATTCAGCCATTGTGGGTGTTTCAGAAAATGTGACTCAATAACCACTCAGACAGGTGCGCGCATTTACAAAAAGCAGGAGGGATGGGGGGAATGAACACGTCATTGGTTTTGTTCTATCCGTCCGCTCCAAAACATTTATAATTATTTTTTGAGGCTACAGGCATCTGGTCATATCCATTCTTTTTGGAAAATACGTGATAACTTTCTACTTTTGGGTCGTTTCCCCACAGTATTTTAAATAATTCTTTAAGCCTTAATTAACATTAATCGATCAAGATATTTGATAAAATACTCGATTACTAATATATTTGATAGCTGCAACTCCTGCTACAGTGTGCTGTAAGAAATATAAATTGAGAATTGAATCAAATCGTGACCCTAAAATCAAAAATTAAATTGAATCTCTGATTAATCCTTCAGATTATCCAAATCTGAAGGATTTGGATAATCGTGATACCCCTAGCTTGCCTTTTTTGTGCATGCCTTTACCTTTGCCTACAACCTTTTGGAACGTGTCCCTGTTTTTTTTTCCATCTTTTGATGAAGGAATTAATTTTAATTTTAGTGATAATAAATCCACTCTAAGGTATGGCTGACCTTCCAGTAGGTTCGTCTTATCCAACAGCTTTTTTAAGTGTGACAGAGTGTTGCCATCCCTCCTCCTGTCCCACCCCAGCTCCTGACCTGGCACTACCCCCTTTGAGCCCATCACCCCGGGGCAAGCCTTGTTTGTTTGCCTTGACCGCAGGATGACACAGCGGCTGTCCCGCCCTGACCCTCACCTCACCTTCTGGCTCGTGCCAGGGCACTGGTGCTGTGATGGGCTGAGTACACACTCACCTGAGAATGTTCAGAAATAATGCAAGTTTAGAGTGACACTTCTTATTTACCTGTTGAGGCTTAAGCATTATTTGATGTTTATATACAGTACATATCTAGATTCAAATCATTAAAGTTCATCTGATTGTGCTTTAAACATTGAGGATGCTCCAATTTCTGTTTTTGCAATTCAACAAAGACTGAAAATTAAGAACATCATACACAAAGATTTCTTAACTCAATGATGAGTTGATTGTCTGAATTCTAGTAACCCAATCAAAAAATAACAAAAAGCCTTGTTGTTTTCTGTGAGATTGTATCATTTTTCAGAAAATACATATTAGAAAAATATATTTCCAACCTTGCCTGACCTGCCAAGAACCACCATTCTGCAGTAAATATAGATTGTTTTCATATACGTCAGTGTCTGGATCTTAGACCCATGTTTGGTCGCATTTGATTCATCAGATAATGAGCATTTTTTTAGTCTTTTTATCTTGTAATTAATAACTAGAGGCCAACAGATATGTTTTCTCAGGACTGAACATTGCCAAGGAGGACAATAATCAATATTCTTTAGCAGTAAATGCAAAAATATTGGTATTGAAACTTTGCAAATTACAAAGTCCAACATGTTAAATGTCTGGAACAAATCTTTATTCAACAAAACGTGCTTCTATACAGTACAGACTGGATAAAGGATGTAAGCTCAGGATTGGATAGTTCTCCCAGGTAACAGATGCTGACATGAAATATGAAAGATGACATGAAAGATGCTGACATGACCGAAATGAACAAAAGTATATATATATATATATATATACACATACAGTAAGTAGGGCTGTACAACAGGACTGCTATTGTGCCAATATTTAGTTTAGTTGGTCGGTTGGACTAAATTAGACTTAATTGAATTTGACTAACACAAATCAAACATTGTGTTTTATGATCATATCTCTCTCTCTCTCTCGCTTCTCAGCAAGACGGTTCTGGGTTTGAATCCCAGTCTGAACAGGGCCTTTCTGAGTGGAGTTTGCATGTTCTCCCGTGCCTGCGTTGGTTTCGCCCAGGTACACCGGATTCCCCTACTACTAAAAACATGTTTAGTTCATGAGTGTGTGTTTTTGAGTGTGAATGTGGGACAACGAATGCAAATTAGCCCATGGCTACGATCTGGAGTCATGTGTTCATTAACATGTACTATCCCAACTAAATAAAGTCTGTGAGAGATGTTTCTGCCAGTCTTGACAAGCGCTAGCTTCCATAACAAACTAGCAATTAGCAAAACTCGGCTGCCGTTGCATTACATAGCCCTGGCTGCGTCCCGAGTCTTCTTATACTACGCCTTTTCCTCATCGGATTGTCTTTTCTTAGCCACAACAGGGCGAGTCGGTGGCACTTTGGAGTTTTCGGTTCAGTAATGTAATCAATTTGGGCTATCATGATTCTGTTTATTGTCTTTTTGTTTATTTATTACCTACAAGCAGGGGGGTAGCACCAAATTCAGGGCCCCGGGTACAAACAGTCTCAATGGGCCCCCACTACACGTTTCTTATATATATATATATATATATATATATATATAAATTTAATTAGTTAATACAATTCTGATTCATGTCCTTTGGTTTTATTATCATCAATATTGTTGATGGCTATTAGCGGACTTGGCATACTGGAGATAATTTGGGAATGGTTTGCCCTCCATATCTTTGGGTATGGTATTGCCTGTTTTTGAACCACAATCACTGGCTAGTAGATGAACAATTCTTTTCCTTTGTTTATCGGTGAGATTCTCTGGCCATAATCCTGGGTCCTCTGACAATCCCTCATCATTATTACTCTGTCTCTTGGTGTCGTCTCTTTCCTCCTCAATCCTCTCCACATTCTCATCACTTTCGCTTTCCCTTTCATCACTTAATTCAGTTTCTACATCCTCTTCTAATTCTGCCTCTGCCTCTGCTACATGGACACAATACAGACAAAAATTATATAGAATTAGTGTATACAGTAAAACTTATAAAGTAATAACTTACTAACTTATTGAAAACAGTTCAATCAGTGACTGATAAATGCTCACCATGCCTCACTGTCAAACCCTCACTACTAGTGCCTTCATCTGGCCATGATGCTTCTCTTCCTGAAACTGAAATAAAGTAGCTTTAATGGGTTGCAAACAGATACTATATTCCATCATT
Source organism: Knipowitschia caucasica (assembly GCA_964034765.1). Lineage (NCBI taxonomy): Eukaryota > Metazoa > Chordata > Actinopteri > Gobiiformes > Gobiidae > Knipowitschia > Knipowitschia caucasica. Next base: position 31,721,463 of record OZ035826.1, read on the forward strand.
ACAGTGTATAGCTATTACGTATATGCCTGCATGCCTTTATGTGATATGTGTATATGGCTATTCATATAAAATATATAGTATATCTTATCTTATTTGTATGGACCATGAGTAGGTAAGTTACTTATTTGTTATTGTACAAACATACAACAAAATACTTTTTATGGTTCATTATTATCCACCAATTTAGACTTTGTGAAAATTCAATCGATGCAATCTTTTTTGAAATAAGCCTATTCCATTTTCAACTAAACACCTGTGCCTAGCCTTACTCCGCCCACATGAACATTTGAAATTTGTCTGTAAAAATGGCACCAGTGGAGAAGAAGGGGGCTTACAGTTGGGCATGGTCTGGGCTGTGATTGTCAGTTGTCATTTCTGGCTTAAAAGCAATAGTTTACACACCAGAAAGTCTCATTTCACCCTTTAGACCAGGGGTGCCCAAACCTTTTGCTTCCAAGGGCCAAAGTAAAAATTTGCCAGTGGGCCGCGGGCCAAATACACCAATATTATGCATGAAACACAAATAAATGTAGATTTGATCAAGTTCTTTTAAATGCATTAATTATTGTCTATCAGTGCAAATCACAGCTGAATGAATGAAATCAACACAGTCTTAGTGAAATGGAGGCTCCTGGGAAATATGCAGGTTTGAGGAGACTACAGTACGGAAAGATTCCGGCCGCGTAATCAGGGTCCAGAGGAGGGAGATTTTCTGTCATGGCTTATTTACAGCTTAAAATCATATTAAAAAACCTCAAAAAGAGAACAGAAACATACATTTTGTGTGCACCATGTGCACTTGTATATTGTAAATAGTAACTGTAACTGAATATTAAACTAACAAAATCAGACTAGTTAACCATGATTTGTTCCTGGAGTTTTGTTTGGTTTTGCCTAAACACAGTACAACATTTATAAACAATCAAAACAAAGTAACTGTTAAAGAGTCCGTGTTTCCGCTCCTCCAAAGGGCTCTTGAACGCATCATAAAACTCTAAGTTCTGACATTCAATGATCGCGAGTGAGGACGGTGCTTACCGGCTTCTTTCATGGGGTTGTAGAAGGGTTTGTTTTGCACAGTATTTGTTGCTTCTACTTGCTTGGATCGTGCGCTGCGATCCCTGCTTGTCCTGCTTGAACTCACTCTGAAGTGTGTGTGTCCGTCTTTTTTAACACACCGGGTGGGTGCGGATTGCGCAGGTGAATAGTTCCACTCGCCATTTCCCTCCGGTGAGGAGGGGGAGTGCAGTTCGCCAGCACAATCCTCTCAATTTGATAAAACATTAAATTGCTCCAAAAAATTATAATAGTAGGCTGAAAAAAAGAACATAAAGGGGCCTTGCACCCAATTGTTTTAAAAGATGTGTTTGATTTTAAAAAACATTTTAGTGCAAGTAGATGTGAACCATGAGTGAGTAGTGTATCTGGATACAACAGTAAAGTACTGGACAGTCTGCATTCAGAGGGCGACTATGCGCCCGCGCGATCTCAGACATGTCACTGTTTGTTCAGCGAGGCTGAGGGACGCAGATAGAAACTTGGCCAATGTTTGGCGGGCCAACTGAAATGGTCCGGCGGGCCAACTTTGGCCCACGGGCCCCTCTTTGGGCACCCCTGCTTTAGACCATTAGACTTATTTACATTATTTTGACCACTAGATGTCACCAGAAACCTCCAAATCGGTGCGGGGGGCGTATGATTTGTATGGTTATAACCAGATGATCCAATGCAGAGGCCAGTGAGTGACTCGTGACTTATGACTGCAAGACTCACGGACGGACAGATTATGACAATAGTGGGAATATAGGGCAGTGTTTTTCAACCACTGTGCCGCGGCACACTAGTGTGCCGTAATGATATTGTCTGGTGTGCCGTGAGAAATTCGTCTACTTTGTCTAAAAATAGCTGCATTCGCTGTTGACGAGCGGTGACTTGTTTTGAACTGTGAGTAACCATGTAATACTTTTTCAAATCAGTAGATGGCAGCAGATAGCTAAGTACTTTGAAACTGAAAAATTGGATGCGACCACTGGCTGTAACAGGTCAGCATTGTGGCGAGAAAGGTAAAATTGGATGCGACCAACAAATGTGTGAGGGAGCGAGACAAGAGCTTTGTGGCGAGTGAGAAGTGAAAGTGATAGAGACGTTTTTGAAAATGAATTATGCCGTTTCTGAACAGGATTAACATCCTCCGCTCTGCCCCGGGGTAGCTGTGGCCGCGTTGTAGTGGTTTAACTATGAAATGTACGATTTTTGTACAACAGCTCTCGCGAACGCACTTCTGAACTGGGTACCGAGCGCAGACCATAGTCGAGTGGACAGAACCACAGACATGCGGACCGGACAGAACCATGGACTCGCGTTCAGGACCTCCCGTGTCCCTCATCCAAAACTCCTGAATTTAAAGCTCGGATACCTAAATGTTTCCCATGCACTAACAATGCATGTTCTTTGTGTGAGTTATTATTTGACTATTTGGGCAGAGAGTGGATTTTCTTAGTTTTTTTCCACACAGTTAGTGCCACTTTATTCCCAAACTCTTGTTAATTGTATCGAGAAATATTAAATAAAGCTTAATTTCAAGGCCTGGACTTAAGCATTTTGATGAGAATAACTGTATATTGTGAATATAGGCTACAGAGTATACTGTATACATTATAAGATAAGATATACTTTATATATCACACAGAGTATGTACAGTATATATTTTTTTACATTAGTACTGTATACATTTTTACATTTTCTCCTGGAGGTGTGCCGCAAGATTTTTTCAGTGAAAAAAGTGTGCCTTGGCTCAAAAAAGGTTGAAAAACACTGATATAGGGTACAGGGTTGTACATGAAAATAACTCTTTGCTGCCTGCCTTTGAAGGAGAAGTGGACAGCAGTGTGTGTGAGCTCCCTTTACAGCTGCGCGTCTGTGTGTGTCACTCTGGATAACGTTTTTTTTTTTACCACGTACACAGCACACTGTTAGCTCTCCGTGAGTTTAGAATACAGAAACAAATGTCTCTGGGTTTTCTCCTGATGTGGCCTTAACACGTCTCTATATACTCACCTCTCATGTGGAAGAACTGAGTAAGCAATTGCTTGCCCTCATTACACTTTTTCTCCCTGTCCTGTCTTTCTTTTCTTTTCTGAAATCCTGATTTTACTTTCTTTGGAAAAGACATTTCTATTTTTCCCCGCTTCTGCCGCTGCTTGTCAAAGAAGTCAACTCGCTGCAGCGGCAGCAACACAGCAACAAGCGCACATGTGGGTCGTACCATTTGATCTTTTGTAAGGGGGTGGCAGGGCCCTGATACAGCATACAAATTTGTTTTTAGAGGAAAACTGAGGTTAAAACGTTGGTTATTTTTATACAGGGCCCCTTTCATTCAAATTGTAATAATATGAATATACCATAATTCCTAATACATATAAATATAAAGACACACTTTAGAGGGCCCCTCCCCGCCTTGGGCCCTGGGTACTCGGTACCCTTTACCCCCCCAGTCCGACGCCCATGCCTACAAGACTCTTTGAAAAAAGTTTGCGGGAAATCACCCAACCTGGCAACCCTGCTGCGTAGTGTTGTATACAGGAACACTTAAACTAGCACTTAAACCAAACTTTACACGAACATTTGACTCTTAAAACACACATATAACAACATGAAATCACCATCATCGGTCTCATCAGTGACAATGATGAATCCTCTTATAGAGCAGAGATACAAAATGTGGTTCAGTGGAGTAAAACTAACAACCTCCAGTTGAACGCATCGAAAACATCGACAACTCCCAGGTACAGATCGTAGAGGAGTGTAAGTTTCTGGGTTTAACTCTGTCTAACGACCTGAAATGGGTTAAAAACACTGACCGAGTCGTTAAGAAAGCTCGTCAGCGTCTCTACTTTCTGCGTAAACTTAGAGAATTTACCACTAACTCTAAGATTCTGCTGAACTTTTATCGCTGCACCATTGAGAGTTTACTTGTTGGTTCTGTGTCTGTGTGGTTTGGAAACATCACAGATAAAGAAAAGAGAGCTTTAAACAAGGTGCTCCGCTCTGCAAAGAGGACCGTGGGCTGTGAGCTTCCTGTTCTGGAGGTTCTTTATGAATCCAGACTTTTAAACAAAGCTCTTAGGATTGTCAAGGACTCCTCTGGCCACCCTGGGAAAGCCATGTTCCAGCTTCTTCCCTCTGGCAGAAGATATCGCTCTCTGAGATGCAGGACATCTCGTTACGCTAACAGTTTTTATCCACAAGCTGTTATCAGTGTGAACAGAGCACTTTAATGATTTGCACTTGTTTTGAAACTGTTTTAGTCGATCGATTTCACAGTGACATTTGTTTACTGTTTTATTTGTTTTATTTCTGTCTTTTAATGTTGTTTTATGTCTGTATTTGTCTGTGCACACTGGAGACTTTTGCTAATGTATTCCAATGTGGTTTTTTTACTGCAAATGGCGAATAAACTGAATCTGAATCTGAATCTGAAACATCTCGCCTCATGTTGCTTTAAAAGTGTCATCTGTGTCTTAATTCATTCGTAATTAACCTTTTTTTTTTTTATTCACAGACTTTATGTCCGCCATCTTGGATTGCTTTCGCTGCCGCGTGAGACACGCTTGAGAAGGCGGTGCAATTCGACATAACACTGCGGCAATCCTGATTGGTCGATTATTTTCTGATCTGCTGAAGAGGTTTGCTATGCGCTCGATACCAGACCCTGCGAAACGCCTCTGGTGGAGCATGAGGGAACTACAAGGGTCTGACAAGAGCCAGGCTAACGTTTACCCACAGTATTATAAAAATTGCGTCTGGATAAATCATTGACTGCATCTTTAAGCCTTAATTAAACAAAAATATTATTTATTTGATTAATGGATTGAGATATTTGATAGAATACTTGATGACTAAAATATTTGATGGCTGCAACTCTAGCTACAGTGTGCTGTAAGAAAAAGAAATCGAGAATTGAATCAAATTGTGACCCTAAAATCAAAAATACAATTGAATCGAGGATTTGGAGAATCTTGACACCCCAAGTCATCAGTATTCATAAATAGTACGTCATAAATATTACAGATGTACACGGTTATTATTTGCCATTTTTATTCAGCTAGAATGAGACTTGCAGCCCTATAGTTGTTCTAAATGTTTTGGCACTCTGTTATCGCTGTCTTCTTTTACCATATAAAACAGAGTTGCCACAAGCTCTCATGTTGAGTGTTATTTTAGTGTTGTTAAGGTCCTCTTCTTCCATAGTCACGCTTGTGCTTGCTTCAGTATCACTGATGTGTTCTTCTGGCCCTCTGTGGGTACCATTCTTTGTTGGAGAGCTGAGCTGCTAATGGGCATAAGGAAAGGCCGAGATTCACCTTATTAGGGCCACTTATTTTAATGTCATTCTCTACAGAGCAATCTACATGGAAGATTTGGCATCATGGTGTCTTCCTTTGCTGTGGTCTCTGGCGGCATTTAGAGCCTCATCATTTAGGCTTCAGTGCCCATAGTTTAAGCAAAAGAGGATCTAGTGATTAATGACCATCAGCGCTCTCTGTGTGCTAAGTGGCATTACATCGCCGGCCCTCCGTGTGAGCTTTTGAATAGATTACTTTTCTGTGAATAATGACTTTTAGTTATAGGAACTCTTGAGAGACTGCTGAAAATACACTGTGCACACAAACCCGCACACACTCATGCACACATTATTATCACACTCCAGGGGAAGTCTTATTAATCTTCAGGTTTTTTTTATCCTTCTTCCTCATTTGGAAGCAGCTCATGAACCATTCAGCTCCTGCCTTCTAATGGTGTTTCACAAGGCACTGTGGGAAATCTTTTATACATCAATAAGGGCAATTATCAGCTTAACTGAGAAAACTGTGTCGCCAGCTCAGCCTTGCCCTTATCTGCAGTGTTTTACACTGGTGTACACTAGGATGTGCCACGGCATAGAAAGTTGCACGTTTTGGATTTAGAAAGACAATTTTAATTGTATCATTTAATAACTACTAGAAAACCATTGTTTTCTGTTTTCCTGCTACTTTGCAAACTAGTGCTTGAAGTATTTGCCATATTAACAAGAAGAGAACACAGATATAATATACATTAAAAAAAAATATAGAAATATTATACTGCTCTGTAATACTCTAAACAAAACAGGTAACAGAACTTTAAAATCGTAATCAAAGTAAACATTTAAATGTAAAATAAAATATATATATATATTTTTAATTTATTTATTTTTTGTTGTATGCTGGTCATGCTAATTTAAACAATTGTTTTTTGTCTATAAAATATTCAAACTACACAACATTTTCTTTTGTTTCCTTATGAACATCATGATTTCAGTTATCTTACTATTTATATATACAAATAGTTGTCATTACAACAACAGTTCTATATACAGTAGTTGGTTGTTGAAGGCAAGGTGGAGCACTTGGCACAAGATGGCACTACATCCACACTTACCCCCCTGGGTGCCACCCTGACCACGCCCCTTACAGTCCTGGGTGTGCATGGCCATTGTTCGGAGGGGATTGGAGTGGTTGTGCAGAGGGGCCAGTGATGCACAGCTGGCAGCATTAACAGCTTAACCCTCGTCGCACACTCTAATGCAGGCTTGGGCATGAGGCAACCAGTCTGAGCCGTGGAGCTGATGGAGTGTGAGTGTGTGTGCCTGTGTTTGTTTGTGAGTGTGTGTTTGTGTTTGCGTGTGGCTCTGGTTGAAGTTTGCCTGCTCCAGGATGCCAACACATATAAAATTAGATGTGGTCTGCACATATTTAGGTCTAACATAGACTACAAAAAACATATTTTTAAAGCTCTGCAATGGTAGTTCGACCACACCTTTCTTCACATTGCTAATTGCCGGACTAATTCCAGCCTCTTCTCTCGTATAGACACAGCAGCTTAATCTCTCAGTCAATTTGAAGCAGTGCCCCATGGCCTCTGTCCACACCCTGCCTGTATACCACTGCCACCATTGCTTGTAGTGCCAGCGTGCGCCGTCCCTCTGTTCCATTGCTCAGGCCTGTTATTTGCTGCCCAGACATCATTTGCTGCCCAGCCACCCTCATCTGGTCATACATCACCAGCTGGCCAGACAAAACTGAGGTAGAATATAGTGGCCGTGTCACACACTTAGCCTTAGAGACGCTTAAGCCTTTGTGCTCCATTTTCACAGCATCTCCAAACTCTCTGGTTAGGAACAAGAGGGATCAGACCCAGGCTTATATTTATACCCGCAGTGCCGTGACCGCTGCTCCATGGCAGTAATCACCACTGTGTGCAGAGTTTGAGTGGACCAGACATTTGGCCTGCTCCAAATGGGCAGCAGCCAGCTTGGCCTCTCACAACTGAAATCATAGATGGGATTTTGGCCCTGCCAGCCCCCAAACTGGCAAAGCAGTTGTTTTGATCTAACAGAGAAAAAACATGCAGGAATATGATGATAATGTTTCAGCTTAATCATTTGAAAGGTCAGTTTTGCTTTGTTCCGTGTTGCGCTTTGTACAGTGATTTGTGCGAGGTCTAAAATTGCTGGACTAATGTTTTCATGCTGGGTATCTCTGTCAAACAGTTTGGCAGACAGAACAGTTGTTTTAAACTGATGTATTTAAATGGTTGCCAGAAATAATATTTGCATTATAGCTTAATTACTGTCATCTGTATTCTACTATTATTTTAACCGTGCCCATTATGTGGATTTTCCGCTTCTTGCAACACTAAATATCACTACAAATATCAACATCTCGTGCACTGCATATGCCAATGACTTATGGTTAAACTATGTCAATTTTTTACTCATTTTAAATGCTGCATTTCTATGGTAATGAACTATTATGTCAGATTTTGTATTTTACATTTGCAGAGTATTTTTACATTGCGTTATCAACAGATTTTTGATATATGTTCCATTGACATGGCATAAATAGATGGTTGTACATTGGTTTACTTTACTCGCACCAATTAACATACATGATGAAACTTGTGGCTAAAGCTAAACTTGGTCTTTGTTAGATCTAAAACCAGGTCTAAAAAAAAATTGTAAAACTTATCCAATGGTGGTTTTTACAATACAATATATTCTAAAAATAAAGTAACATTAAAAGTGCATTGTGGTACCCATAACTCAGTTTGAGAAACTGACAAACCCAGTCTTGTCTTGTCATCCCACTTGAGCATGCGTATGTACAGTGTTTGACTCAGTGTGAGAGGAAGAGAATGAGATCGCTAGGGATAATCCTCACAAAGCCGTTTTGTTCAGGCCTAAATCACAGGATATTACCATACCCATAAGTGATTTTAATTGGTTGTCTCAAATAACCGGCCCTCCCGCCTAATGCTAATGCTTCCCTTTAATTGGCTGAAAGCTGACTGCGCCTGTTAAGTTCATGGGACAATAATGGTGTAGGTGTCAAACTTACTGGAGATTGGAAGCGCTCAAAGGATCAGACACTTCAGCGTGTCATAGTCCTGCCCTGATACTGTTTTTGGGCCAGGGATGACGGCTATGCTCGAATGCTCACAATTAAGCCACGTTAAAATATGTGTCGGTTTTGTGTTCATTGTCTTGTCTGTCTCCCCTGCTGGAATGGCGATAGCACATATTGTCCTCTCGCCACCCCACTGTCCTAATTGAAGACCTGGCAGGGCCTGTTGTACCATTTCACATTTTCGTTGCCATAGTGACGCCGGTGGTTTTGATAATCAAGAATCCTTATATTGCCACCTCCTGCAGGCTCCATTGACCACAGTTTGGCCGGCCATCTGGGGATGTAGCTGGCGGGCAGGCAGGACTTTGGTGCATGCTGGTCAGTCATTGGCATGTCCACCCGGCTACTTGGCTTGTCCTTTATCACATTATAGCAGGGGGATTCCAGCACTGTTCCATACAATGTTTTTCATAGCAGCACCACATTGGAAACATCTGTTGAAGAGATGTTTCATTTGAATAGCTGTTTTCAATACAACAAGTGAGAATTACACCTGCAGTAAAATAGAACAAAGTCATTCACACACAAAAATACATTGAACTGGAATTCTGCCATAATAGAAAACAGTTGTACATTTCTATTCTTACACAACTATTTCTTTCAACAATCCCACACACCCTCTAATCCCTATTATCAAAAGCAGACAGTGTATTTTTTGCTCTGCCACTTGCTCCACTCTAACTGACCAGACTCTTGTGCATGATATTTTTCCCCTCAGCCAGACAGCCATTCAACCAGAGCCCCATTACCATAGCACAGGTGCACGTGTGCTCGGCCTGACCTTGGGAGCAGTGCAGAGCTTGTCTATATGAGGCCTTGAGACATGGCATTTGTGGCATTTAACCCCTCATCATTTGGTGACCCCATTTTGGTCCCCTCCACTTTGTACTGTCATTCTCTTCTTCACTACCCACCCCCCCCTACTAGCTTTGTGCATATTCATCTGCCCCCACGCACAGCCCCTCCACCTGTCACTGAATCCAGACCTTTCGCCTGCAGGTAAACAATAAAGTGGGACTAACTCAAATACGACCAGGGGTGTAGGATGAGAATGTGCTTTGCAAGGTCATTCCACTTTGTAACTCATAATCATAAACACTGTATCATACATACTGTAGGTTGATGTCGAAGTAAATGAACCATGAAAAGTTTGCACAATAAGAATTGCTGACCTGTAAGCAGAATATGTACAAAGCATGCGTACTTGTGAAGCCTTGTGAATATGTGGGTTTACATATATAGAAGGACGTAGATAAGTGTTAAGATAATGTATACTTTATTGCTTTATTAAAAATTACCTGAAAAGTAAGACCTTTTTTCAGTCAGCATCACAGTTCTATTTTTTTTGCACAACATACAGTACATCCAATCTCCGAATATACTGTAGATGTATTGAATAGTAAATATAGTGCATAATATAATACATTTTGTTATTGTGCAATTTTATAGGCGCAAAATAACCCGAGACCAGGTCATTTTGTCTTCACGATCACCCGTTAATAAGTCATTCATAAGTTAAGATAAAACAATCTAATTGTTAATTGCTATTTAAAAAAATAAATGTGGATGCTGCCCTAGAACTCTAAATAAGAAACACAGTTGTGATTTGCAGTGTCTGTGTGTGCGTGCATTTGGAGTAGAGCCCTCTCCTCTCACCTGATGATTAGCTTAGAAGATGAGAGAAGTCACATGGGGCCTCATTATTGTTCAAATACTTTACTCATTGTTGCATTTTCCTTCATTTTAATTTCTATGTGAATGTGGTTCAATACACACTATGAAGATGGGGCTGGTGAAATACCCAGGGCAATCTTGGAGGAGGAGTTTTTAGAGAGTTCTGGGACATACCTTTCTCCACCTCTTTCCCATTAAAAGTGCTCCCTACAGACAGAAGCTTTCAATCCATCATGGCTTACGTACAACAGTTGCCACATTTTCACCTTCTTTGCATTCTTTTTAGATCTTGGCAGTTATTCTTAGTTTTGATACAAACAAAAATGGTATACCCAGTGATGTCTGCATGAAGTATCATGAATCATTTCAGGAATAAATAAACAATATTCTTTGAATTTCACCTTTTATTTGATTATATCTATAAATGTAGATCGCAGGATTTAAAAATCAAAATGAAGTTTATATCTGATTCTGATGTTGCATGGTTTAAGATGATTAAACATATTAACATTGATAATGTATCTACCTACAAGGCTCCTTTATTCACTTGTTCTCAGATCCTGTGGTGTTTCATCTTATGAAACATTCTCTACAGAGGAAGCTATAAGTTTGCATTCAACAACATTAACATTAAGGAGATACATTTGGAAGAGCAGTGGGCCCCGGGTTGCTCATGTAGCTGACCTGTCACTTCAGGACACAGTGTGTTTGTACTAACAGAGGGAGCACAAGGAGGAGGTGGGGTCCGGGTGAATAAATACTTTGGAGAAAATGAATAGATGGATGAACAGGGGATGACAGGAGTACGACAGAACATGATGGTGGGACTGACGGAGATGGGATGTGACAGTTCTCCCTGGGACAGTGTGATTAATTGGGATCAGGTCACCTCTTCAGCGCATGGACAGTAATGCTATGCAGTCTCATATGGCTATTTACATGCAACCTCCCACACAAACACAACTATGGCTGCTTGTGCTATCAAAACACACACTCCATGTGGAATACTGACATTATTTCTGTCTCCAACCAGTGGTCCAAGTTGTTGTAGTAGCAGCAGTGGATCTTGTTGGTTTCCATGTTGTATTCAGATACAACTTTTTTCCCCGTTCCTCTCTTTTTTGTATTTTCCTTGTGCCGGAACAAATATATATGCTTGACAAGAGCTCCTACTAAGAAAGTGGTTGTCGATGCTGAAGTTCTTGTGTTACCTTTTGCAAACTCTGTCTCAAAGCACCAGCCCCTCTTTCAGGAAAGGGGATAAGATAGCAACCCAATGGAAAGCGCAGATACTAAGAAGACACATGGCTCTGAATAATTTATGGCCCAACAAAATAGAGACAGCCACTTGAAGTCCTGAGTAAGTAGGATATATAGACAGTGGTGACATATCAAGCCACAATAAAGACGCTGGGAACAGTTGGGAAGGCAGGGGGAAATGTTCAGTAGATTTCCAGAGTTAAGAGTTTGTTTTGGTTTCCCTGCACTACCTGCCTCTCTGTTTGAAAGTTGCATTGCTTAGCCTTGTTTACCAAGTCCTTTTGCAGCTTTCTCTGTTACACCGGGGATAGTACCCAGGTGAGCAGCGCTATTCACAAGGAAGACAGAAGCCAGTGGCCCTTTGATTCTGGGCCGCTGGTTCCCTTAGATTAGCAATTCCCTCTATACCCTGATGAATTCACTGGCAGAGCAGCCAGTGTAACAGAGGGAGACACTTCCATCCCCATCGGAAGCTGAGGCGTGATGTGTGTCTGGCTGGCTGGCTGGGGGAGTAGTCGCTCGGTGGACCGCCTGCCTGATATGCTGCCAACTTGGGTGCTGGCTCCTCATGCACTATGTGGGTATGACATTAAGGCTTGGCCTCGTTGGGCACTCGCACAGACACCTCAGACGGCTGGCGAGACTTGCAGGCCTCTCCAGCCTCCCTCCAGTCTTCCTCCATTACACCTCCGAAGTACTGATGATGGCAGGTCGCGGTGGAGAAGCTGTCCTCACGCTGCCCGTCACATCCTCGCCACTTTCATCCCCTTGCTCACTTCAAAAGTGACATCTGTCATCAGTAAGAAGCTTGGAAGCACAGTGTTCCTGCGATGTGCTGCTTTGATGGTGATTTGGCCCCAGGCGTTTGTCATACATAACTTAGGTAGAGAACAATGAAAATTCGTACTTGGATTTTAAAGGAGAAAAGTGTCTAAGTACACTACAGGCTCTGGAAATCAAAATGGCTCTAACCACATGAGGGAGAGAATCAAAGTAAATCATGCAATGGTAGAAGTAGTATTCGTTTCTCATATCACAGTCTTGTCAGTTTTCTTTATGTTCAGCTCGTTCCTGTGTCCCCAACAGGAGACCGAAGGAACTGAAGTGACATCAAGAGTTTAGGCTAATGTTTTAGGCGACACTGCAAAGTCTAACCTATGCTTATTGCAACAACGGTTTTGTCATCACTCGGTAGGTGTATCCAAAAGTAAAAAAGTTTGTTCATACAGAAAGTAAACAGTTTGAATGACAGTGGTGGCTGTGTTTAGCAGTATGGGGTTTGTTTTCAGGACTGAGAAAGTGACCTGTGATGATTTGTAAAACCATTATATGATTTTGTCAATGCTTTTCTTGACAACTTTGTCATAAACATGTCTAATTTTGTTTGTCCCTCTGGGAAACTTGACACTGCACTTTAGCATCATGTAGCCTTTTTTTCTTTCTCCCTAACCAATTTCTGTTCATGATACAGGTGATGTTTGTCATGACACACTGGCTTTAAATCTTGTGGAATTCTCATGGAAAACTAATGTGGGTGACGCAATGATTCTGAAACCTTTGCACATTGCCAGATAATTGTATAGTCCTTTAACATGTTTAACTATGAATTCAAGAAATACATGTATACATATATACAATTGTAGCACGTGAAGCAACCTGTTTTCGTCTGAATACTGTTGTCATATATCTCTCTCATGGACAGCTCCATTGGAATGAAGGTGGAATGAACTGGAGAGAAGAAAATACATATAGTCAAATCTTGTTTTCAGGAGGAGCAGTGAGGTTTTTGTCCTGACTAGCTCTATACTCTTTGTCAGGTTCTTGAGCGATTATGTGAGTTTGTGGATCTGGGGAGTCAGGTTCCTGTATGACCGGAATCAGACCTGTGTTTGAATTGGGGCAAAAGGACATGTTCTAAGTGCATTTTGGCCCCCGCTAATTCTGCCCTTTGTCACCGGTTCTGTTCCCCGCTTTTTTCTTGGTGCAGCCAGGGGCAGGGCCGGAGTGGGACAACATTTCAGGCCGGGAGCTTTTCATCCATTCAGGCCAAACAAGGTTCTAAATTTGGGTTTTTGTCATTGTATTTTGATGTTCTTTTAATAGTTTTAAGATTGACTGTCAAAACTTTTGTTTTCTTTATTTCTTTTTAATATTGACTGTTTATATAATCTCGGACGTTTAAAGATTGTTGTACGTTGCTTAGCAACGTAACGTTTATGGAGTTTAGTGAGAATAAAGACACACACACACACACACAATGAACTAAGTGTTCATTAGTGTATAACTATAACAAGCTAATCAATTATTGTTAAAAAAGTAGTAAGGTAAAATCACATCGTTACAGCTCATATAAAAGGAAAAATAACAACGTGTATGAACCATCAGTTGGAGAGACCACTCATTTCAACCGGGGAAGCTACACTGGGTGCACTGCTAGGCTGGCCTGGCTGTGTAGCCGACGTGTGACGTCACATTTGTTTAATTTTGCTCTGGCCCAATGACAGTAAAGCTTTGGCCAGTGTTGTGCCAGTTCACAGCTTTTCTGAACAAGTTCAAGTTCAGTTCATACATGCTCAAAGTGAACAGTTCACGTTCGAAGTTCTCAATTTTAATTCTGAACTAGTTCAAAGTTCAGTTCATTTTACTTTTTGCGAGATATTCAAATAAATATTTTTTTTCACTACGAGCTAGAAATCACAATACGTGGTATATATATATATATATATATATATATATATATATATATATATATATATATATATATATATATATATATATATAATATATATATTATATATATATAATTATATATTATATCCTGTACACTGCACAGGATGTTTTGACTCCAAGCAGACAAGATTTACATGGGTTTCAATGGGAACTGAGTTGTCCCATCTCTGCTCATAAGTACAAACTGTAATGCGCTGCAGAACGTGTGTCTATACTTTATGTCAAATGTAAACGGCCCTGTGTCACTGACTTACCCCTGTGTTTTCATCACGGCACATGTGAGTCCAACAACCAATGAATAGCACTAGCATATAGCGCCGCACCGCAAGTACACTGAGTCGGGGTGCGTTCACAGACGGTGGAAACCGTAGGAATTTTTAGTTTTCGGCGGAAACAGTGCGGAGAATACAGGAGGGAGGAACTTTCTCTCGTTGCGTTTCAAAAGAGAAAACAGATTTCACTCAGTTTTAAATGGAAAACAAATTGTCTGCCGTTCATGACACATAATATGAACTAATTCACGTTCAAGTTATTTATTAAAAAATGTGTTCAACGTTTCACAAAAAAATGAGCGTGTTCAATGAACGCGTTCTTTTGAACTCGTTCACGCACAACACTGCCTTTGGCCTGGGCCTTGCTCATTGGACCAGGCCACCAGGCAGGGTAGGAGTTTGCAAAGACCGTGAGGATGAAATTAAATTAAAAGAAAGAAGAAAAAAAAAAAAAAAGAAAAAAAGACCGTGATGATAGGGCAGGCCCAGGCTACTTTGACACGCAGGCCACCGGGAGATCTCCCGATGCTCCCGATGGCCAGTCCGGGCCTGGCCAGGGGCCAGATGGACTCCACCAAATTCAAGGCCATGGTGCTTGACCGGAAAAAGGTGCCTTGCCCTCTCCAGGTGGATCGAGAGGTCTTTCCTCAGAGGTAGAGAGTTCAAGTTACCCAGGTCTTGCTCAAGAGTGAGGGAAGGATGGAGCGTGAGTTGACATATGTGAACAATTTGGATATTAGATTAAGTGTTTGAGTTATTTGGTGAAGACAGTACTGTACATTTAAAAACAGTAATTATCCAAGCTGCACACTTTAGATTGAAAGTGTCATTCCTTCAATATGTCTCAGGAAAAGCTTTACTAAAACATACGCAGTTGCACATATGTGAGGGGTGTACTCACATTTGTGACATACTGTAGCTCCACCAAACAACATTCTACTATTTAACTACAGACATTCCTACAGTACCGATCAACTATTTATATTTCCCCTTATGTTCCGATTTATGCAGTTCATTAAAGCCAAGCTGGATGTTGGCAAGATCAGTTGAAGCTGCAATAGTATCTGTCATTGAAATGTGGCTGTACAATGAGTGTCACTCCTCGTACTTTTATCACAGCCAGTGCTAAGAAAATTATGCGAACATGTGAGGAAATTATTCACGAACATCACCGACTCTTTTCCACATCCACATAGCGTGTACACATCATACATTAATCATCATTCATCTTGAAAACAACATATTAATCAATGATAGAAGCACAAAAAAAAACATTCTTTTCTAATCACCAACTCAGTGTTTGATCCAGCTGCTCCTTTAATCTTGCCTTGTGTCGACAGATCTGTGGATGTCTATTGTTGTAGGTGCATCACAGTTCTCTTAGTTGTGGACAAGTTTACACTGATTGTTTCATGTATCCAGGCCTGGGCTACCAACGCCTGCAATGCTTTTGAACCTGGCCTTTTGTGTCCTCCAACCGAGCTTTTGTTCTAGATGAAACAGACTATATGTATGGTCAGCATTGCACTCCTGTACCAGCAAGTGTCAACCACAGCACGTACGCATACACGCATCTACTTGCAGTGAAAACACGTATGCAAGCGTCTGCATACATACATTTACAGTCTGTGTGAGTGGCAGCGGCGGTGGACAACACTAGGGATTCTTATTCAAGTTTCTTACACAAACAACAACAAAAAAACAACAATCTCAATTACAAGAGCCGGATCCGGATTAAAGTTTCATCTAGCAATGCCGCCAGTCTCTCACAAGTACATCAGAGAAACTGGCTGTATAACACTATGTAGCAATGTGTTTTCAGTCTCTCTTGGATTAAGTTTACTTTTATTTGAAAAAGTACCACTTGCTGAACATGCAGCATATGCTTCAAGTCTTCTACAAGTTTGCTGATCCGTCTTATTTGAGGTTTCTTAACTATTACTACTGCATTTGCCACAAGTACAACCCACAGCTGAATAATTCCAGGCAATTTATTTTGTTCAACAGTTTGATTATTATTCTTGTTTAGGATTTGTTTGTTAGGAATGTTTACGCCTGATGCTGGTTGTCTGTGCTGTCAGTGACCGGACCCACCAATGTTGATGACCCACAACATTGATCAGCCTGAAGCATCCTCTCTGGTATGAATATGTAGGTAATCTCCGCCCGCACTGATGTATTATTTGTATAATTTATATAACATTTTATAGGTTTCTCGATAAGGCTAGCCCAGATCAACCAAAAACAAAGTCTGTATACATTACTCATAAGTTGGGTGACAGGTAAAATCCAATATATGTGTGGCTAATATGCTGTATTGCAAACATTTGAACTGCATATTTATTTAATAACTTTATGCATATGGCCCAGAAACCACTTTCTTTCTTTATATATGTACGCTGTTGTAGACCTACTTGTTGTCTCCTCAGATTTGCACTTGTTCTAATGTTTATGTAACCAAAGTACCAGTAGATTAATAGCAGAGGCTTTTGTGCCTGGTTGTTTAAATACAATACAATATAAAATAAAAATGGGCCATTGTGAGTGTGTCTCGAATACAATAGCTGGAGCATAAAAAGGGAATGAGCATCCTAATATGAAGTTGTGTTAATTTTTCAGCAGATTTGATGAAGTGAGTTTTGACTGATGTTTTCTGAAAGTGGCAACACATGTCCCTGTTACAGTGCTGGTGCACCCTTCTCGTCTGCAGATGTGTCGCTTGATGTACTCATCCAATGGCACACTGGCACTTAATAAAATATCATTCCTGCTTTGACAGGGAAGCTTTAATTGAGTCCCTCGTCAGTTTTATCAAACTGTGTGTTATCAGCGTTTGAAACTTTCCTCTCTTTTCTCCGCCTCAGTCTCTCGCTTGTTCTTATGGAATATGCTAGCACATGATTATCTGTAAGGAAGTGTGCAGGGCGGAGGAAAATGAAATAGTCAAAGCGTAACACTGCGATTGAAAGTGAAATGACGAACAACAGTGAAAGTATGGGTAAAAGAGACGGATGGAGAAATAGTTGGCAGAGATGGTGTGCCGAAAAAGTCTTTGGAGACTTTATCTTGTCATTGGATTCATAATTCAGGTTGGTGATTTTAATTTCCCTCTGTTCTTATCCAAGAGTGGTGGAGCAGCAGGGGAAGGCTGGTAGTTAGTTGGATAACTGCATATGAGATGAGCTGCGGGCCTCCTTCACAATGTGAACGACATAATATAGAAGAATACATTACTACTAGACACATCCTCCTTTCACCAGAAAGAACTTGGCAGTTGTTTACAAACCCCTTTATGTTTTTACATGATCTGCTTCACTCTGATTCAGAAGTAATGGCACCTTTTATTCCCATACTACACCGTCCCATATCTAATGCATTGCGAGAGACAATGCCTTGACTACGAACCCTACAGAGGTAAAAGCTAGGCAAGTACACAACAAATAAAGTGAAATATGGTTTCTCTCTCACCTAGCTTAAAGTAATATGATTATTTCAGAATAATTAGATCTCTCTCTTTTGTGTAACTGAGCTAATACAGATGTGTCCAATAGTAAGATGGCCACTTAACCAGACTTTCCCAGGGGCTGAAAATTTTTTCGACTGGATTTGGCCTGTTTTGAGCTGTAATATGAGGCACGTTCAAATGACAAATGTGTGCATTCTCCTAATGTGAGACTCTGTGTGTCAATGGCAGCACGGTGGTTGAGTGGATAGCACTCTCGCCTCTCAGCAAGAAGATCCTGGGTTCGAATCCCGGTCGGACCAGGGCCTTTCTGAGTGGAGTTTGCATGTTCTCCCCGTGTCTGCGTAGGTTTCCTCCGGGTACTCCGGTTTCCCCTACCACTAAAAATATGTACAATAGTTCTGGCATGTGCCTCCTGTACCGGCCCCACTCCCATCTCTGTGTGGAGTGAGAAACAAATGCCCAAAAATTAACAATTGTAAACCGCTTTGAGACTCAGATCTGCAGTGAAAAGGTGGTATATAAATAAAAAGATTACTTACTAGATTACTTACTTTCTCATTATGTGAAAAGAACACATTTGTGCCACAGTCTCAGATACATGTTGGTTTAATCCATGGGTAGGCAACCCGGGGCTCTGGAGCCGCATGCAGCTCTTTTGTGCTCCTTGAGTGGCTCCTGGAGCCTCTTTAAAAATGTCTGAAAATGGTGCGGGAGGGGTATTTTATTTCTAGTTTTAATGTGGTTCCTGTATAGAGGTGCAACGGTTCGTCACTGATTTGTGATCCGTTCGGATCAACATCTTCGGTGCAGTACATATGTGAGCCGCGGTTGATTTATGAAAAAAAAAGTTGTGCGCATGTTGTTGTTGTTGTAATCATAGCGAGCGGCTTGGAAGCCCCGCGTCATTTAAATCCCCTGTATGGGAGCATTATGGCTTCACAGTCAACTATACTGATGATGGAATAAGGTTAGTCGACAAAACTGTCACGATGTGTAAACACTGTAGCACAAGAAAGACATGAGTGAAAAAAAAGCCTCTCAACAACCGCTTATTGCCGCGGCATTTGAGCAGCTCCTTTACGCACAGTCAGCCCAGGCTAAAGTCAACTATCCTGCGCATTCTCAGTTGCGCTCACGACTGACGCTTGGACGTCCAGCGGAACGGAGAGCTCTGTTACGATAACTGCTCACTTCATCACAGCAGACATGAAAAGTCCGGTGCTGCAGACATGCCCCCTCTACGACAGTCACACAGCGCAGGTACTGACACAAGCAGCGGAGGAATGGAAGACAAAGAGCCCCAGTACTAATGTCCCATTCACAATTGATAATGTAAAAAATCAAATAAATGCAGTGAATGAGGAAGGACTGGGCCCAGAATGGACCGCCCCCTTGGGAGAATCAGGAAGGTGATAAATACCCTCATAAAGTGCCTTCTTATGTTTGGATGGATGGATGGAATATGCCTTCCATCCATCCATCCATTTTGTTCCCCTTAATCCATTTCTACTGTAGGTCAGGGGGGTGGCAGTCAGAGCTGCACCCAGTAGACAGAGCACCAGCCCCTCACTGATCCTCCTGCAGGTGGTGAGTCCACATGCATGAGCCTTGATTATTCAGTAGGGAAAATATGCCTTGTGCACTTTAAAGGACAACTCACCCTCAAATCCACTTTTTTTGGCTGATAAACGGTATAAATGAGTGTCCAATAGTGTTGTCTACATATCCTGGTCATAATGTTGTCACTTTGGTGCAAATTAGTTGAAAGTTAGACTTTCTGCCTAAAACCGTCTGTGAGGCGCCATCTGCTGGCGACCTGTATTACTACATTTGAATTTTGAATCTGGCGCCAACACTGGCACAGAAGTTGGACCTGACGTCTGCAAGTTGGACCTGACGTCAGCAGCCCCCCGCCCAGAGCAATATAAACGGCCCAGTCTCGTTCACGCCCCCTTCAGTCCTCCAGGCTACGCCCATTTAGAGGAAGATTTGAACAGGAAATGTGAGTGACGTAAGCTCCGAGGCGCGGGGGTGAGAACCACTTTAATTTATTTTATACATTATAATGTATTAATACTAAAGTGTTTATAAAAAAGACAACACATATATATATTTTTTTGCTCATTAGAAAAATGAACCGAACCGTGACTCTGAACCGTGGTACGATCCGAACCGTGACTTTTTTCAAACCGTTGCACCCCTATTTCTGTAGGAGGAAAAAAATTCTTTACGTTTTTCAAAGCATTAAAAATTTGCGTAAAAAATATTCCAGTTCAACATTTTTGTCAACATAAATTTGCGTTATAGCCAGGCAGGCACTGTTGTAAATCCATGAATCCATGGATCTATGGATCCCAAAGCTGAAAAGAGAAAGAGCCAATGAGAACTGAGGATTCAACGATGAATGGAACGACAAATTTCCTTTCATTGCCAATGAGGAAGGACTGCGTTGTCAAAAAACAAAAAGAGTCATGTGGAAAGACATTTCCAGGGAAGGAATGTTAAACTTTGCTGCTGACTGGAGTGGTTTCATCTTCAAACTTCTACTACTGAAGTTTTGTTGAATGACATCGTGAAAAAACACTGTTCACGGATGGTGATTACATGAAGGATTCATTCATCAAAATATCTGAGCACTATTTTCACAGTTCAAAAACCAAGATAGTCCAGAAAATTAAAGACACACCTCTTTCTGCAAAGGGCCATTATAATGACAGGCAACATCGGCAATCGGCGAATCAAGGACAGCTCCAGCGAACTCCAGCCTGTGACGCGATCGATATTGAACAGACAGTGCTGTAGTGCAGTTATGTGAGCTTTGAGCCAAAACGCTGATTTATTTACTGCAAATCAGCTTTTATCAATGCAAAAAAAAAGGAATGCATATGACATCTGGGTTTGCTCTGCCAAGGCTGGACTTGAGGCTGGGCTCTTGGTCTGAGTATATAATTCCACAGTGCGAACATAGTACTTGTCAATGAGTCAATTTTGGTAATTGAATTTATATGTTTTAATTGATCCATTTAATAATTTAAAGTAAGTAAAACAAATATGTAGGGATGCACAAGATATTGGTGTGAGTATTGATATTAGCCGATGTTCATAATTTTTTGACCATCGGACCAATGAGTAAAATTGGGTCCATAACCTCAATCAATGTGTATTACTGGGTTGCAGCTGACGTCACGCAGCGGAGCGAAAGTCCTCCAAGGGTCAGGAAGTAAATCTCCCCATTAAGAACAATGTAAATATTCACAGATTCCGAGTCAAACATTTTCTTTTTCTGTGGCATGTACAGTTGTGGCAATGGCTTCTAATAAGTTGAGAACTTATGGAGTTTCTATTTTGCCAAAACGTTTTTCTCTAACGGGTGTTGATTTTTAGGAAAATGCCTAAAAAGGAACCAAATAAGCGCATTAGCATTAGCAACCTGCCTCGCATCTTCCACAGCTGACCGCAATCTTCACTTTGCTGACTTTCATAGATACAATGCAGTATTTTTTTTGTAATAACAAAAAATTGTAGTAACTGAGGCAAAAGGGAAAAAGAACTGTTAAAAATGTTTTTGTCTAAAACCAAGGTGTTCTTACAAAAAACTAAGCAGACTGTATCTTACAGTAGGTGTTAGCTTACTGCTGTGGGGCTACCACCTGGAGCTTAATCCAAACTTTTTATTATTTACAGCTTAACAAATCACTGAAAGGACAATAAAGGGTCACATTTCTCACCTCAAATGTTGTTAAAAGTAACATTTGTGCCCTATGTATTGTATTATTTATCAGAACTGTCATCTTGGAGGTGGTTCTGTTGATTTCAGATTGACTCCACTGTCGTCACTATAACAGCCGCTTGATCCTTCTCCTTGATTTGCCCATTCTAACTAATAGGACCAAATCATCATGTTGCCATGATTACTGGCATGCTTGACATACTGACAAATGGTAAAAGTTGGTTACATATATTTTATGGTAGCCCTGTAACCTTGGTATTTGGAAATAAAATACATTCAGGTAGAAATTCAGTATGTACAAACTTTTATTATCTCAGAAAAAAATGCACATATCGATATCAGCAACTATTGGTCATCGGCCATAACAGAACAATGTATATTCACCCTCGCTGTGTGAAGGAGAGGTTCCGTAGGTCTTTCCTTCCTGCTCCTGTCAGACTGTACAATAAGAACTGCTGAGCCTGCAAATGTCATGCATCTGTAAATAAGTAAATACTAAATCACTCCTTCAGAATGTCACTGAACAATGTCACTTTACTTATCTACTTATTATCCTGCACTATATGTACAGTATATAACTCTGCACTACTACATATATATATATATATATATATATATATATATATATATATATATATATATATATATATATATCTATATATATATATTATATATATCATTTTGAAAGCATTTACAGATAGTTAAGTAATATAGCTCCTACTTTTTTGTATATTTTGTGTGCTCCCTGTGTGCTCTTACTACTGTCCTGTCTGTGCCCTGCAACATCGAAATTTCCCCACTGTGGGACGAATAAAGGAACTCTTAATTATCTTATCTTTTCTTATATTATATCGGATATGAAATCGGCCAACATTTTCATATTGGTGCATCCCTAAAAATATGAATGTATACAGTGTATTCTTATGCAGCTCGCGGAAATTCAATTTAGAAGACGTCAGCCAAAAGCTACCCCCTCCAGGCCAGCTCGCATCCCCAGCCTATCGCACAGCAAACGCCCCCTTCCAATCATCCGTGCCGGCCAGGCAGCCGCTTAAAAGCGGAGAAACTCCCACTTCACGGCCTCTCGAAGCCTCGCAAGCTCCCGAAGCCTTGCAAGCTCCCAAAGCCTTGCAAAGAATCGTTCTGGAGGAATCACCTTCGTCTACTCACGCTACTCGTGCGTGTCCCTGGTGTCCTCTGTCTTGCTGCGTGTGGTCTGCTCCTCCTCTGCGTCCCTGCACCTGCTGTGGTTCGCGTGTCTCCACTGCTCTCCTCCTCTGCGGGCTCTTTCTGCGGACTGCTCCGCGGGGCCCCTCCGCGGGTTCCGTGCTGCTCGTTCCTTGTGGTCTGCTGCCGGTCTGGCGGTGCCGTGCGTGTCCCTGCCTCCGTCGGTGTGCCGCGTTGTCCCGTTGCTTTTCCCAAGTCTCCTGGCATGTGAGTACAGTGTGTGTTGACCGCGGACGGATTAATCCCGGAGTCTGGGCTGCAGGCTTGGTTTTTGCCCCGCGCACTGGACTGCAGGCGTCAGTTTCGCCCCGTGCTTGGTCTGCAGGCTTTGTTTTCACACGTGTTTGAGCTAACTGAGGGGCAATGCATATTAAATGGCATCAATCTCTATTGTCTGAGGGATATAAGAGGAGCAATGTGCATTAATTCAGATTCATGTTCTGCCACTCGCAGTAAAACCACGTCGGAAAAATCAGCAAGACTACCCCATTGTGCTCCAGACGGCACACACCAGAGCTCTTGCCACGGCGCATATTTACAGCATTAATCTCATTACTCGCAGGTTACTATTGTTAAATGATTGTATTAAATTCGTCTATCTGCGGGAGGAAGGAGGGGCCATGCATTTAAATAGCTAGGTCACTAGTATTAAATTGGGTAACTAAACTGCAGTCGTTGCATTTGAAAGTGCAGCAGAAAGAAAAAGGGCCCAATGTGAATCTGCAATGGGCGCGAAGTGGTGTTGGAGCTAATGAACGCGTGGAACAGTGATCGTTCATGCGTATCTGCCATAACCAAAGCAGCAAGATGGCTCCAGGGGACGTCTGTTATTCGCATGGGAATGTTTCAGATTCGGGTTGATTTATTTCCTCAGGCTCTTAAACAACCGTGGGCATGGTTCTCTGACCGCCGCTGCTGCGGTCCCTGCTGCCGTTTCCTACTGATGCCTGATCCCGCTGCTGCCTGTTCCCGCTGCTGCCTGTTCCTGCTGCTGCTCCTGCTGCTGTCTGTCCCCGTTTGTGCTCCTGCTGCTCCTACTACTACATGTGCCGCTGCTGCTGTTCCTGCCGCTGCCGCTCCGCGGGCTCCCAGGCTGCACCTGTCTCTACGGCTCGGCTCTTTCAGACACGTATGTAACCTGGCTCACGGAGACAAGCGGCGCACACTGGTGTGACACGTCTGTTGTTCGTATGAATCGCATTGTGCTGCTGCTGCTGCTGCTAATGCTGCTTCTGCTGCTTCATACTGCTACCGCTACTGCTGCTACTGCTGCCGCTACTGCTGCTACTGCTGCCGCTGCTGCTTCATACTGCTACTGCTGCCGTGCTGCTGCTGCTTCATGTACTTGACATCTCTCTTCACTTCGCATCTCTTTTACTGAAACACTAAACAGCTACAACAATATTCTACTGCTGTGGCTTTGATACAGGATCATTGCTGTTATTATCTACAGATGCTGCAGCTGCTGCTGCTGCTGCTACTGCTGCTGCTGCTTCTTACTGCTACTGCGCTGCTGCTGCTGCTTCATACTGATACTGCTGCTACTGCTGCTGCTTCATACTGCTACTGCTGCTACTACTGCTGCTGCTGCTTCATTTACTTTGCCATCTCTCTTCACTTGCATCTCTTTTTCTGAAACACTGAACAGCTACAACAACATTTACTGCTGCGGCTTTGATACAGGATTATTACTGTTATTTTCTAAGGATGCTGCTACTGCTGCTGCTGCTGCTGCTGCTGCCGCGGCTTGATACAGGATTATTGCTGCTATTATCTGGGGTTACTGCTGCTGCCGCTACTGCTACTGCTACTGCTGCAACCCACTCTCTCAGAAGCTTATCCTGCTTCTAATGGACGCAGCCCGGCTGAGTATGCCGCGCTGCGCTGGACTCGCACCTATGCTCCCAGGGTCGCTTCGGCGGTCATGCTTCATCTCTCTACTTAATCTTCTGATTCTATCAGATGCAGCTGGCCGAGTAGCTGCGCTGAGCTGTCAATCGGACTCCTAATCAAAGGCATCCATACCTGTATTCTTCACTCTTCTGATCGCAGGCTCCCCATCACGCTGCCCATCCTGCAGCGGCTCTGAGCGACACCGAACTCCGGCTCTTCTTCCAAGTACATGTCTGCCCTATGACTTCTCTGCATAAGCGTTCACTACTGCTCACTCAACCTTCATGCGGTCCGAGACACGGCTTTCCCGACCATCCTACTATCCTGATTATCTACTCTCCAACCCCAGATTCTAAGCGTAGGGGCGCCTGCAACATCAATGGCCCTCTTCGATATGTCTCTGCCCCTACAGGTCTCCGCTTCTACACGGACGTGCCCCTTCCGTGGGTTTTGGGGGGTTCTTCCAGGACCATTGGGTTGCCGGGCCGTGGCCGCTACTTTCCACCGGAGCATCTCCTCTGCCCTACACGAGACATTCCCAGTGGTCGTGGCCTGCGCGCCGTGGAATCACACGTGGCAGAGAAAGAGGATCTCTGTCATGCGTGAAAATCTCGACGTAGTGGAAGCATTACACAAAGGTCGCTCTTTTTCACCCAACATAATGTCCCCTGACCATTTCAACCTCCATCTCAAACATTCAAAGATCAAAGGCGCCTGCAACATAATAATAGCTCGCTCCGACACATCTCTCTGCCCCTACAGGTCCATGATGCGTTACACTCGCCTCCGCGGCAAAAAGGAGATTTTAACGGACCTCTAATTCTCACTCCAGACAACCTTCCCATGACAGCAACCTGGTTCAGAGCTCAACTAAGATCCCTACTGCTCCTCTGCAATTTGTCTCCCCAGCTCTATACAGCCCACTCCTTCAGGATAGGCGCTGCCACGCGCGCAGCCTCGCTGGGGCTCCCCCACACCTCTCTGCAACAGCTGGGGCGCTGGTCCTCTTCGGCTTTCTCCGCCTACATCAGGCCAGATGCGTCCGCTATCCTGGCTGCACAAACGTCTACTGGCTTCCTCGTAAGCTCCCAGCAAAGCAATACGAAGCAAAGTAAGTGAAGCAATAAGTTCTGGTGGCGGCACGCACTTTTCTCAAACACTCTCCGCTGCCGCAGCGTCTGACGGAACGTGATGCGAGCGCTCACGTTCCCAGCGCGCAAAGATAACCCTGCTGCAGCGTCTGGTTGATCGTGATGCGAGCGCTCACGTCCCAGCGCTCAAAGATAACTCTGCTGCAGCGTCCGGTTGATCGTGATGCGAGCGCTCACGTCCCGGTGCTCAAAAATAACCGTTATAACGGTCACAGCATATAGCGATAGCGGTCACAGCATATAGTGATAGCGGTCATAGCGTCAGTGATAGCGGTCATAGCATTAGCAATAGCGGTCACAGCATAGCAAAAAATGGTTAGCGCATAAACGGTCACAGCATAGCGATAGCGGTCACAGCATAGCGATAGCGGTCACGACGTCTGTCCCCTGCAAACCAGGCTGCAAAACTCCATCAACACACAGCCTTTTGGGGATTGTGCGCGCTCTATCGCAGGAGCCTCTCCGACTGAAGGCCGCACCGGGGCCTAGGGCGCCAAACCACCTCTCATTAAAATACTCAAAAGCATTCTCGCTTTCCTCGTCTCTCCAAATTGAAATGCAGCTCGCGGAAATTCAATTTAGAAGACGTCAGCCAAAAGCTACCTCCTCCAGGCCAGCTCGCATCCCCAGCCTATCGCACAGCAAACGCCCCCTTCCAATCATCCGTGCCGGCCAGGCAGCCGCTTAAAAGCGGAGAAACTCCAACTTCACGGCCTCTCGAAGCCTCGCAACCACCGCCTCCCCTCCTCCTCCTCTTCACCATGGCTCCAATCTGCCTCCAATCTGCTTCCTGCTGCCAAAATGCCGCCACCAGTGCCTAGGTCCCGGGGGATTGTGCGCGCTCTCTCGCAGGAGCCTCTCCGACTGAAGGCCGCACCGGGGCCTAGGGCGCCAAACCACCTCTCATTAAAATACTCAAAAGCATTCTCGCTTTCTCGTCTCTCCAAATTGAATTAGTATCATTAATGATGCTGGCTTTAGTATTACTTCAGTTCAATTCAATAGCCCCAAATCACAACAGTAGTTATCGCAGATTTCTTAACAAAACCGTTGAACTCGCCAACACAAATCAGGGAATCAAACTGTCAAAATGACAAAATCAAAATGTGGAACACATAGGTATAGGTCCATAGGGGGGAGTTGACCAAAGTTCCTGAATGTTGATAAATGTTGTAGAAGTTACTAAAATTCTGAATTATCAGTGATGTATTTTCTTTAATAAAAATGTTTTTTTCCT
Source organism: Knipowitschia caucasica (assembly GCA_964034765.1). Taxonomy (NCBI): domain Eukaryota; kingdom Metazoa; phylum Chordata; class Actinopteri; order Gobiiformes; family Gobiidae; genus Knipowitschia; species Knipowitschia caucasica. Next base: position 31,748,589 of record OZ035826.1, read on the forward strand.
CCCCTAAGTTGGACAGCAGTTTTTGATATGATTTTAACAGAGGCCAGTTCCTGATCTTGGATGTCAATGCAGCTCTTCTCTGAGAAAGTCCAGTCCACATAAGGATCTCAATGTGAACTCATCGCCCCTGATTCATCTGCTGCCAACCCCTACTATGCATTCATCTGGAAGAAATATGCATTCATAATTGTATTTTTAATCACACCAAATAGATAGACAAAGAGAATGCCATAGAGAGAGGGGGAGGGGTGGGTTATTCCTAGAGCTCACATGCTATTATTGCCCTGCCTCATCAAACCTTTCGCAGTAGATATATATGAATGTGCTGGAGAAGGTTTTTGTACGATAGCTAATAATGTGTATGGGTTTGAACCATGGATGAACTGTCTCATTCTTGCCAAGGTTGTATTATATTATCTGGGGAGGGTATTGCTAGCTTAAAACTGTCTCTACCATGAACAAGGGAACACCTACGACATTTTTGCTATAGACATCAATGTTAATAAAAATGGCTCATCCTCAGTTGACGGGGAACCTACAGCTTTTACAATTTTAGAGTCCCTTGTCATCCTGAACTTTTGTTTCTATCAAAATCAGTTTTACACATGTTGTGGAACAAACTCTTCTCGTTCTCGTCTCGCTCGAGCTTTTTTCTCTGAACAGTGGTGTGCTGGTTAGTCAGAACACTCACATAACCCTTTGTGCATGAACACATGGGATATGTTACTCTGGTCCTGCGTATGTAGAACTACTGCGCATGACCAGGGGAACCAGAGCGGCCAAAACATGTCACTTCCGCTAATGTTTGGGACAACCATGGTGCGAGCATGCATCAATGAGCACAGGCCGTTGATCTGAATGGGCAGACACCTTGGAGACCCGGGCTTGGTTTGAACTCCAGACGGCACACTTTATAATTCCTTATGCCTGTGGGTTTCTTTTACTATTCCATCATGGAATTGTTTGTAGGTTATCCTAACTGGTCTTGTGCATATGTACTATATAGTATTTATTTATCTTATCTGCTTTGAGCTATCTGTTGATTATCTCTACACAGTAGGAGGTGGTCGCTCTACCTAGGAAGGTATGAGAAAAATGAGGCTTGTATAGGAAGGAAGGGGCTCATCTTAAGCATGTCTGTTCTGTTGTCTTTCTTATACGCTCTCACAGATATGCGTCCGTCTGTCTGCTAAAGAGGGAGGGTCCTCTATATCTTAATGCCGTTACATTAATTTTTAAATAATGTTATGCAAATCAGAAATGACAGGAGATTATCTCCTTGGGACCTTGAAAGGCATTCGTCAGTTCTTATTCCAATAACCCTTGAAAATAGCCCAGATATCCAGAGGAGAGAAATATGGCAGGGTGTGACAGTCAGCTGCAGCTCAAAGACAAGACAGTGAGAAAATGTCGGCTATTAAAATCAATTTATCCAGGAAGCAATGAAAAGAAACCACAGTGCAGAAAACCTCTTGGGACCTCTCTGGGCCCTGAAAGAGAAGAATGGATGATGGGATTGCCACATGCCAAGGTGAGGCATGACTCAAGACAGCTTCTTGTTAAGGCCCTCAGAAACTATACTGTAAACTCTATCACATATTATGATTCCCAACATTATCAGATTCAGCCCACAACAAAGAGTGATATAATGTCATAAATACTCTACTCCCTGCTGCATGTGTGTGGCTTGGCAGAAAAGGAGAGGTGTGGCTAGAGCAATGATGACGGAGTCACATAGAAGTTACAAAGAACAAGTTGCATTGCTGCAACCTTGGGTTATCAAGTGAGTATTACAGACAGGTCAGGCTCTGAGGCAGACTCTTCAGGAAAGATGTCTTGCATGAGAAGCAAAGCAAATCTTGTACTTGGGCTTGAGCTAACAGTTCAGTAGAATTTGTCTCCTCCGTCGGTATCCCAGCCCTAATAGTAATTAACTGTGCCTGCTCAGCATGGACAGTTTTACAGTGGATAAAGTTTCTATCTCACAGTCAAAAACTAATGCTAATATTATCTTAGGACCAAAGCCATTACACACCAACTCAACTCTTGTCTGTCTCCAGTGCTCAGGGCTAACAATTAACATCATGCCAGCTCCCAAGCACGAGGCGCGCAGACTTGTCTTTTCATTAATTATTGATGGCTCTAATTGAGGTTTTTAGGCATACAGAGATTCCTGCTGAGTTATCCATTTTACCCTATAAAGTACAGTATAGTGCAGGCAGACGCTAGGAAATCATTCTGTGTTCAGACTTACTTCTTATTATGTGAAGTTACTAAATTGTCTAAGAATACAGATAATTTTATTATTTCAGACATACGTTATTTGATGAGGAAATATAGTATTATATGCTTTAACAGATTTAATCACTTACGTCTTAAGTGATTATGATGTACTTGTGAGAATCTGGGTTCTCTGGGTATAATATAGTGTGTACATGTATAATTTATTTGTGTGTGTATGTGTGTGTGTATTGTATACAGTATATATTTATTATTTGTTTGATTTTGGGTTTTTTCTACAGTATTCAACATTCATTTATGTGTGCCAGTCTGCCATGTGCTCCTTGTTTTCATACTGAAAGAGGCCTGAAAGCTCCCCTAGTGGAGCCACAGGAGAATTACCTCTGAGATTTTCACCGTGCTCAACAGTAAACACAGTAATGACAAAGAAAATAGCAGACACCCCATTTTTTGTCTCAGTCTCAGCAGTCCAACTGTGCGACTGCTATTTTTATTTGCTTACATATATATGTAAAATCAGAGCCTTGTTTTTGGAACATGGTGTAAGCTCAAAAAGTGTGTGTAGGTATTTAGTGTCTGCAATTCAAGTACAATGTTCTCATCAGCTACTACTAAATAAAATACAAGTGTTGAGGGAGCGCCTTATTTATTTTCTCTGTGGTTATTCTCTGCCTTCCCTAAGACTATATTCAGCCTTTATGCAATCTGTTTAGCTCCAGGAAAGTACGTTTCAATTCCCCTTCCTTTAATCCTAAAGAGAGGAATTGCAACCTCTTTTATGGAGGTATAACCGGTCAAAATGTATATCATGTTTTGTGTTAAAGGATTAATTATTAATTTATTGTATTAATTTTATTTTAATTGTATTATTGCTAAATTGTATTTTATAATCTAATCTAACTTGAAATGCTTTTGGACATATGCTGTGATAATTATTGCAAAACTGCTGGTGATGTTCAGTGTGTCATCATGGAGGTTAAACATGTTCCACAAGCAAGAAAGTCTTATGTCCGTACACATGTACAGCATGTGATGCAGCTTTTCCCTTGTGCAGAGCACTCCCATGGGCAGTGGCGCAGAGGGACTTTTCATGAGATTAGCAGCAGACACAAGGGTCACGTTAGCACCTCAATGTAATCACGACTGTCAGCAGAATCCTTTTAGGTGCATCTCATTTTAGGTGTAATTCTTTTATTGTATTCCCTCAGTGTAGGACAATCTAATTGTCTTAATTTGTGGAAGAATCTTATTTTGCAGGATCCTCGCAGCAGATTTTTAAAGAGGCCTTGTTGTGTTGGGTATCTGTGTTATTTATTTTACACAAACCCACTCCTTTAATGCAGGGTAGCTTAGTGTCGAGCACTTGTCCCTAACAGTGGTAAATACATTACCTACAGTACAACAAGCATTTATATGTACACTAGGCAAAACCGGTCAGCTCAGTCCAAACCAAGCCAAGCTCTAAAGCTGGATATGGATATGGATGGCACCCACAGCTTCTTGCAGGTTTTCTTACTCCGAACTCTTACCCTTCACATTTCTCGGAACCACATCAAATGGCGTATCAATTGGAGGCCATTACTCCTCTCCTGTGTTATTTTCTCCTTCTCCCTCTGTCTAGGCACTATTTTGTTCTGTGGATCAGAATCTGTTCATTAAGAAAGGGAGAGTGTGTCACCTGCCACTTGGCCTTCTCATCGTATGACACACGGTGGCACAGCATGGCTGTCATCACCTCCATCTTCATGGATCATGTGACCAGATTATCTCACTACTGGCTCCCATTTCCTACATTCTCATATGCTGCACTGAAAACAGATCACTCACAATCAGGATTAGAACGGCCATTTGTGTAACAAGACCACGACCTACAATTTCCAAAACATGTGTCAGAGAAATGCTTAGGTCAGTTCTTGCTGACTCAGAGGTTAATGTATTACACTGACTTTGATCGGCCGTGTCCCAAATCTTCCCAAGTCTCCAGCTCATAGAAGTGTGTAGAAAATTGTATTTGTTGTACCATACTGTACTCTAAAGAGTTTTCCTGGGTTGGAGTTTAAATCACATGTAACTCATTATGTGTGTGGTTATGGACAGATGAGTTTCTGCAGAGCGTAGCTGCACCCATGCATGATGCTAATTATGGGACATTTCCATTGTCCTTGTTCTGTGGCTTCACTCTGGTGAGTGCAACAACAAGACATCTGGTTGCACATTGGCACAGCCCTTCATGTGGTTGCTCCAAGTTCTGATTAGGGGACAACATTTAGTCGTCTGCTTTCGGTCGTTTTCTCTACGTTCTTGATGTATGTTTAACAGAGTGGCTTTGGGTCAAATTGGGCGGTCACTCCCGTAGATATCAAATTTTAAAATAAGAATATACCCACCCAGATAATGCGTTTTATGTTTTGAGGCTTTTGATATATTTGTTATTATTGCTTCAAAAAATAAAATAAAATAATAATATAAATTTTTAAATTACATTGTGATGGAGGCAACTTTTCTGTCTGCTATATAATTATGATGTTGGAAATAATGCTGTATCGATCAAAGTATGTTTGATAAAATAGTTTGTAAACATTGCATCAAGTGTTGTTTATCAGTATAGATATTTATACAAAATCAGATTTGTGCACTCTCCTGTCCCCGTTCCTGTTGTGTTGCTGAGTGTTATTGCCCTCTTTGTGCAGGAAAATATGCCGTGATTTCCATCGACCCGTCCTCCAATCAATGCTTTTAAAATCTTAAGACACCTTTTACTTAAGAGCAAAAGCATGCATTTTATGTTTTGACATGGTTGTATTGATTTGGGCGGGTGGTGAGATGAAGGGGTGTGGTAGAGCATAAAGGGGGGTGTTGACCTCTCCTCCCATCTCTGTGCCAGTGTCTAGTAACACTGCCATCCTTAATGGCTTTCCTATGCTTCACCCCCCTCCTCCCCACTTCTACTCTTCTGTGGATCTCTTGCACTACGCCACCCCATCCTTTTCTCTCTATTCTCACCGGACGCCCCCAACCACCAGCACCACCCATTGTACTCTGTCCTCCCAGTACTAATCAATACTCCCTCCGTCTGCACCCCACGTCACTCACATTTGGCCCACTGATAAATAATGGATGGGGGCTCTCACATCACATCTAAAATTTCTATTGTGTTTGTCAATGGCTGATCAATACTTCACCTCGGCTCATCCTCAAAGCTCCACGCGCCTTTTGGCTCTGTCCACTTTCATCCCTCTCATTTCTTCAACTAGATTTTGTTTGTTTATGATTTATTTATCTGTCCTGGATTTGCCAGAAGTGTTTCAACAAGGTCTCATTGGACTGTGACAAAAAGTGCATGCATGGTCACATTCTACGTTTTAGTTTCTTTCACATATAATGCAGTACCCAACTTTTATTCATACATGTTGTGTTTGACCCAATAGATTGAGTCTTGTTTAAGTATCATTTTGTGAACCAATAAAACCACATATTTTACATATTGATTGCAAATTGTCAATTTTTTAATGGAAAAAGAGAACACCAGCCTGGTCTACTAGAGATAGAACCAAACAGTTGTGTGAGCTAATCATTATTATAATTATTAAGTATTTTTTTGTGGTTTGAAAGGTAGGTACTCCAGCTCGTATACAGGAGTAGTTGTGATCCTGCTTACCATCATACATGTGTCATCTGACGTATGTTGCATTAGGCAATATGTCTTCTATTTTTTACTTAACGTAACAAATCAAAACTTTGACAGGAGTTTTGAACATAAAAGGAATTAGATGCAGTATTAGTTGACTGATTTCGTGCCTCGGTTTTATTGATGTGTTCCATTGCCTGCATTTCTGGTAAATGGACACTCACATATCTTACTGGTAAAGCACAAAATTGCTCACTGGGATACACATGTTGCAGCTTTCCTTTCTCACACTTACACTATCCACTGTGCTGCTTTACTTAACCACACGGGTCATAGCAGAGCCACGGATGTAATTTAAGTGGCGTTGGGCTTATCGCTGCCTAACGCTGGGCTGTGATCTGTAACCCTGTGCAACACCTGCTGCTAACACCCCAGATCTCACCTCCCACCTGCTGATGAAGGCGGCTGCGGCTTCACTCGCTGTGGCTGCCCACTCTTTTTACCACCTCTTAACCCCTGACACGCTCCTTTAAGTGAAAGTCTGGAATGTGTCTGTCCACTTCAGCCATGGAAGCCGGGACTCTTAAGTCATTACCTTAAGTAACATGTGATCCACCTGTCAGCAACATAACAGGGACACATTTAGACTTCATGTTCTGGTATTTTTTAAAGCTGGGGTACCTACATTTCTTGATTCTGTTTGTGTCCCAAAATTAATGTGAACAAAAAGATTGTCAGATAGAGCCCTGTGAGCCACAATTCTAAACCTTTTGGCTGAGAGCTGATTGGCTGAGTGGGGGTGTCCGAGGCTAAAACAACATACATGTTTTACTGCAGATAAAGGCGCAAATATGACTTGTAACAATCCAAGTGGAAAATTGTTAATATAGTCAGTGGTCGAAGGGACTGCAGAGAAGTTTAAAGAGTGCCACAATAATTACTGTACAGACGTGTATTGTTTTATTGCAATATTTATTGGCTGTAAAAGAAAAATTTGATAGTTGATGTATTTTTAGCTGTAGAGGGGTCAATGTGTATGAAGATGACATTTACTGGGAATATCCTGCTGTAGTGTACCTCCATCATAAAAGTTGTACCATAAAGTAGTTTCTATAATAATTAAAATTAGTCGTCGCGACTGGTCGAGTGATCTGTTTTCTTTCTGTCGTCAACTTAGAGCTTGGCCTCTATCATTCCTTCCACCCCTCCACCCATTTATTTTCATAGCCCGCCATACCATGCGTGTGTCCATATCTGAAAACATTCTAGCAGACAGGAGCACATGGGCGGGAGGACAATCTCCCACCGAGACAAGGGTCAGTGGCTTTTATCTTTTGTCTGACCTCATTGTAGATCTTATTTATCTGAGCAACAAATGAGAGATGAGAGGTGCTGCTGCAAAACGTTGAATCATGTCTGCCATGTCCATTTCTAAAAGGGTAACAGTGGGAACAGGAAGGTCAGGTGCGATGAGAAAGAGCTTTGAAATAGCTCTGCAGCTTTATCGACAATATAGGAGTCAGTCACTATATACACAATAATTTTATTGTAGTGAATTTAGCCAACACATGAATATAGATTTGTTCTGCATATTTTGTATTCAATGACTTCAGCTTTATGACATTATAAGCACAACACCTCTCACTGGTCTGTCCAGCGTTCAACAGCTTTCGCATCTGTCTAGGTCCAGGATAACTTTTTTCAATCCATGAACGCTGTACAAATGGCCCTTTTGTTATCAAACATTTAGTTCCAATATTTCTTCAAGCTCTAATAAATACTGGAGCACTATACTGTTTAACTGGCCATGTTTGTCTGGAACACTGACACATTTAAGCGGTAATCCTAACTCCATATAGTTACAAAATAACAGTGAATGCCTGCCTTACACCAGCTTACTCTAATCGTCACACCTTCCTGCTCAGGTGAGAGTTTGTGTGGAGGAGGTGGTGTCATCTCCTTTCTGAGCCGTCAGTTCAGATTTGCCTCTGTGCACACCAAGACTTCCTGATTTGTGTGACAAACACAAATGCCTTGAAATTCCCAGAGCCCCAGCTCCTTACCAGCCTTATACCTCGTAATGCATTATTCACATTCATACACACACACACAGACAAAAACACACACACACACCTCTCTTCACCACAACCTTCTCACATCAGCAGAGGGACAGCCACCACTATATGGCAGAAAATCCATACGTCCGTGACATCTTTGCCTAAAGTGGGCAATTACTGATACTGGTACTACAGTAGTACAAGCCAGTATACTTTTCACTCGATAGTATGGCTAAGTGTTAACAATTTTATAAACTGTGATTTTTTTCATTGTGCTGGCTTTGATGATACTATAACATTTAAGGGATATTTATTTTCTATATGGATGCCTCTAAACACTAATGGAACAAGCTATTCCACAGATCTGTAATACACCATATCTGTTCTATAATATACTTTTGATGGATGAATTTTGCCACATTATTCACTGGTTAGCTGGTGTGTGATACTGTCATGCTAGGGCCTACGCCAGCTAAGCCTCAGGTGCATAGCATGGCCTTGGTCCCTGTGGCGGCCTGATATGCTGCTGCAGCTGAGCACTCAGGCCAGTGTGCTGGCCGGTGACGCTGAAAAACGAGAGCTGTCATAATGTAATTGTGTAATAACTGTGCTTGGTGTCACTTTCAGCAATTAATGGAGGCACTGTGACTGGGCTCCGTAAATCTGCAGTGTGCAAGAGCAGCTTGGAACTGAGGTGGGATTATCTTGTGAGGGCCCTTTTTGTAATCACACAACAAGCAACAACATATGACTTACTGTAGTAAAGTAAAACTACTACTACTTTTTGTAATTAAGTGATTAATCAATGGAAAGATCCCCTTTAACATTTTTGGTTCTGTTTTCATTGTTACCTTAAGTCAACATTATGTGTGCTGCAATGGCCCCTGTTCAGCCCAATTTAACTGATAACTTAACCACTCTTGTGCATAATTTCTAAAATCTAATTGATCTTTATTTATTTTACAAATGCTGAAATCAAAGAAGTAAAGAAAGACCGAAAGATTTCTGCTAAAGGCTGAATCTCTCGATCCTTTAGCCCATGTTCTCTTTATTCTTGTGACACTTCAGTTTACTTACAAAATAGTTATTGACACAAATTTTTATCTATAATGCATTCACATTTCCATATTAACGACATGGATTTAAAATATAAAGCGTTTGTGAGTAGATCTTAGTGACAGAATGAAAGCAGCACAGCGGTGATCAAACAAGACAATGTTCCAGGTCATGTCTCCTCTGTGTGTCTGTCAAAGCTGCTCCGGAGACATTTAGGAAAGCATTCAGACTGAAGGGAAGTCTCTAGAACCAAATCACTCAGTTTTCCCTCTTGTCCCTATCCGCCCCACGTCAAAATATGGCATCTGTCACAGTATTCCAGTGTGGCCTACAGGCCCAACCATGAATGTCTTGTAACCTGTTAAATTCACCTAGCCTTGAATAAGTTTGCCTTAAGACTTCTTTAAAAGGCAACACAAATATACGTGCCATGACATGTATGCTGAACAATTAAAGCAAATAGCCTAAAACGACTGGAGCAGAGTTGAATAGGAATAATCTACGCTGCCTTGTGATCAGGCCAAGTAATGGTTTAGGGAGAGTACTTCTAACAACTCCCTCAGACTTATAGGGATGACAGACGACAATAAAGGAAACCACCCGTGTCTCCTACAAATTACCTTTGCACACTGCCAATTGTGAAGAGCTAATCATGTTATTTTGTCTAAGAGAAGAGATTGTTCCAACTGCCATTAATGTGAGTATTAGACGGTAATGACAAATACAGTATGTTGTTTTCTTCCACTACTCTATGAGCAAAATTCATTAAAAAAAGTTAAGTTTAAATAAAAAGTTGAAATGTGACACTTTCCCAAACTTGAATTCATGAAAAGGTTTTGACATATTGCATCCTATCTGCTTCCACATCATATATTAGTTTCAATTCAAATAACTTTGAAATATCTGTTACACTTTTACCCAGTACCCAGAACTTTTTGAGACATACCTGTATATGTTTATACTTACTTTGACTTCCACTTTAAACTCAGACTTAACACAAGACCTGTATGCAAGTGTGAATCGTGCCGACTAAAGGTGGATTTGGACCCGGGCCCCCTCTCTCACTGTTGGTGCTCAGCTTCCTCCAGCGCAAATCTGTTTTGCTGTCATTACTGTCGTTGAGAAGCCAACATCTCTGTCCGAGCCTGCCCCGGGTGGTACCTCTCTGCTATCCCCTCTGACAGCCAGATTACACTCACCGCACTGAATCGTTGTAGCTACAAGCATGCGGTATGTATTTTGGATTAATAGTCAGTGATATGTGTGTAAAGAGTAGCGTACTTCATAAACCCCGGGAAGTCCTGTGGTGACTAAACAGGGCTGAAGGTGAGGATTAGCACAGAGCTTGAAGCCATAGAACATCTCCTACAGGTGTTTTGGAGCTTACTACTGTCAGTGCAAGGGCGCACCTGACAACTTTACGATATAAATAAGCCTAAATGCTAATAATAATGACAAAATTAGTGAATTTTTCAAAGTAAAATGTTATAGTATAGTGTAAATGCTATTTCAATTAAGTATGTCCATGTTTCTCTGTCAGATTTTTGTCTTTTTATATACGTTCTAATTACAGAATTTAGTCCACTGCATTCCACACAACACCAGAAATATCTTCTCTCCAGTTCAGAGGCAAAAGATAAACAAACAACCTGTCCTAGAGATGTCACATTTGTTGTTTATTCTCTCACAAACTTTCTCTGCTCAGGTCTTTTGTTCGCTTTTTGATACAGAGACCGGAATTTAAAAGAAAATCTTAAGGACAAGGGCTTATACACCGTGCCAGATTGTGTTAAATAATGACGAGATGTTGGTGCCAATTCATCTGTAATTGTCCCTTCTGGCACAGTCTGCTGAAAGTCCTGGGGAAGCCTAAGCTCAAGATCACTGCAAGTGTTAATCTTCTTATACTTAAGGTATCGGATTCTCTTTTGATGTCGCTAAACATGTTGACTCCTATCTCAGAGAAGAAGGCAATCCAGACATAGCTATGAGCCAGATGGGGGTTTGTCTGGATTTCTGCTCAGAAAATCTCACGCTTTTGAATAGTTTTGCTTCGTCTCACTTCATTATGTTAAAATAATGCACTAGGAAAGGGTGAAAATGGATACAGAATGAAATAGATTGATACAGGTGTAATTGTCCTTTTAGTCTGCACAATTTACCATCCCTTGCAATTGCCTGATTTATATTTAATGAGGCAAAAGCCTGTCTCACATTACTGAGTATTACACCTCAAGGTTGTTTCCTGGCTTTATTAGGAGGCTCTTTGGAACATCAACACAAAAGACACTTGTATCCGATGATACATTATTCAGTGTCTAATTAAATTTCCTGACCTGAGGCTCTACTGTGTATTATAGTCATCTGCAGCGATGACCACACAGACACATACTGGAATCTGCCCCAGGGACTCAGGTGGACTCCCCCAGAATGGTGCACTTTCTTGAGGCTTGAGTCCTTGGCATACCAGGCCTCCCTCAGGTGCTTGTGAGTGTAAGTGATCAATCACGGATGTTCTTTTGTCAGGCAAGATTCTCCCATCAGTCAGTGGTTGGGAGAGCCTCAGGTGCTGGGTGCAGAGGCTGTGAGCTCAGGGCAAGCTCCCGCATGTTGTGGGCTGATCCCACTCACAGGTGGAGATTTGTCATGCACGGCTAGGATTCATCTGTGATCGAAAGTGCCGTTTGAAAGTGACATGTACGCACACACAAATAGGTATCAGGTACAGTCGTACCTGCAGACATGACACTGAGACACCAAACCATTCACCTAAGGTGAACATGGTTTTAGGATGCATCCGGTATTTGATTCTTGGTCCATACACAGATCAGAGCTTAGCAGTCTCTTGTTTGGCCTTAAGCCGTTCACTATTGATGGGAATTGTTACTTCATTTTTTTTCTTTTTATCCAACCTTTGGTGTTAATACACAAAAAATGATGTATCCAAATAACTATATCTTGAATAACTACTACAATACTGTATAATATACATTATTATAGATATAACCAGTACAGAAACAAATTATTTTCACTGTGTAATCACAGAAAATGCATAATTGCCTGAAGGTACTTTTTAGTGGTGTGCATATTTTACAATTGATGAGTTTACTCTGGCACTTTATTTTGAAGGATACTTATATAGAAACAGACACAGGGCAAGACAGATTGTGTCTGTCTGGCTCAGACTAAATTACTGTACACATAAAGTATGAACGTAAAAACACAGATCTGTGATGGAGTTGTGGTTTAGACGTTTCTGCCTCTGGCGCTCAGTACAGACACTTGTGGATAAGCTGTGTTTGTGAGATTCTTCACCCTGAATCTTGAGTGTATGATGTTAAAAAACATAAATGTATCATCATTTAATTGAAACCAAATTATAGTTTAGAAAATAGACATATCAAAAGCAAGCTTTTAGAAATACATCAACATTTTGTGTCTGTGAACCTTGTCTTTCTTGGACATCATGCTCCAAGACACAAGCTGTTAGAAGTCTCAGATGACGTTAGCTGGTTACATTGGCATCAGTCAAAGCCACAGGCTGCCCCCAGGTCACACCAAAGCTGGCATTTAGACTTTGAAATCAAACAGCCCACACATTATCCCCCTAATGATAGAATAACAGCACTGATTTACCATGTAGCTACATGCAGGAAAGGTAATAGAATATCTTATAAGGGGAAAACACTTGCCCAGGACAAGCAGCTGTCAGTGAGTGAAAGTGAATGAAAGGCAGACGGAGAGAAAAGAACGGGTGGGAGGATATAAACATCTACGAATAGAGGTTTGAATGATTGTAATTAGGGCTTTGTATAAAAGGCCTGATACTGTTATTATCATTGAGTCATGCTGGAGAAAGGGGTGTTTAAAAAGATGTGTCACACTGTCTGAGGTTCAAATGGTTTACTTTGAAAATACACTGAATTTTCACCTTCTTTCCTTCAAATCATTTCTACCCGAACAAGTTGTATTTTGTTCTTCCCTGTTTAAACACTAATGTCGTAAATGTGTATCCATTCTGCAAGTATGACTATGGATATTATAGGTATATGTTGTGGTGATGCTGTATAAATGTTGTGGCTTCTCTGTTTTCTTACTTGGGTTACACAGCACATGTCAGAAGTTTATATTTTCTATGGCAGTCGAGGAGTAGCCATAAAGTCACAGGGAGCTGTATTTTTATCCCTACATAGTATAATGAATGTTCCAGAGGACAAAAAAGTCCTGGTGAGGGTGGGGTGCCAAGAAAGCGATGTGAAAACCGTATAGGGCGGGTTTGATTGTGGTTTTTGGAAACATTAGAGAAGGGTGCAACTGTAGTGGACATGCGGTCATTTGGGAAAAGGCGACGCTCAACATGCTCTAACCCTAGCCTTTATGTAAGTTAGACGTGTTGTTTTTTTGGGGTGTTTTTGGAGTCGAACAATTCTGGTCTGAATATTCCCAAACAAAATGACTCCCAGTTCAATTACACATTACAAGTAGCATGACAGTTTCCATTGTGCAATACTCAACCTAGCAAGGATATACTAAATCGGCCAGGCACCCTTGTTCACACTGGAGTCAGTGTGCCGAGACAGGAGGGAAGGGCCCGCAACAAGAGGCCCTCTTAACTGCTCTATTATGGTAACACATACCTGCAGAGACGCAGACACCTGACACGGCGTTCTGTGCGGCTAAAGCCTGCTTCTACCCCGGTTGCACTCTTTTGTACTTAAATGTTGTCAAAGTTGTTATGGTTCTAATGCTTTTGTGTCAATTGTGTTTGCATGAGTCATAGGGAGATTATCTGGTGGCCCCAGTGTCTGGAGCTTAATTCTTGTAATGAACAAAAAAAGACTTCTCCATAATCTCCGTTTAGAAGTCTAAATTGTATGTTACTGTACACAAACAATACCGAACTAGCTCTGATAGCAAATTAAATTATCACATATTCAGAATGCTTCAGGATATAATGCCTCCTGAATGGACAACATGAATTCAAATATTTGATTGACAGGCAAGCTCTTTGCCCATTGGTCTATTCTCCCGCTGCAAATCTTGGAGAATGGCAAGGTCTATTGTGACTATTCAATTTGACATTATTGTACACGGCCAGGTGATCAATACACATTAAGTATTTCAATCAATCAGTGAATTATAACGTGTTATTTGTCACTGCACTCAAAATTAAAAGAATCAGCGGTATTGATAACAGTAATTACTATAAATACACTTTGATCTCGAAACATATTGGTTTATTTGGGTGATATATCCAGTGTGACTGTGAAAGTTGTGAATAAAGAGTTTTGGAGGTTTCACAATCGTCCTGTTTCTCTCAAACTGGGAAACAGGAAGACATGTTCATAACAAGACACAGGCTCAGTCCAGAGAACAGTCATAACACAAAGTCATCTCTGCGGAGCTCTGTGGTGGCGTTAGGTTTGATCAAGAACAATTAATAACATGATGCAACAGCTTCATCCACCATATGTTTAAACTGTACATATGGCTGTATTCTTTTTCTGAAGTGTATTTAAAAAGTCAGTTAATACATTTGACACTTCTTCCATGGTTTATTTAGGCAGAGGAGCCAAGAGTGAAAGAGTACAAATAAACTTCTTATAAAGTTCTTGCATCCAGGTAGTGAGCTGGATCACCTGTTTGAACGTGATCACTTGTTAAGTATGTCATCATTTAGGTCTCATCCAAATCTTCCCAGAGGTATTGAGTTATGATGTGTCAGATGTAATACATTTGTCAGTAAAGTGCTTGGATATGTGCAAAGTACAAATAGATAGTAGTTCAAAAATTGGCTGTTCTTTGCCTCGTGACTATGGGCAAAGACATGTTCTTCCTGCTCGGGGCACTGGGCTGGGAGTTCTCAAACTCTGGGTGCTAAACACAGGTGGAGTCCCGCATTCTCTGTCAGGCTTTCCCACAGGTCTGTTTGAATTGAGCATTAAACTAAAAATTGCAAAAGTGAACCCCCACTTGCCCCCACTCCCTCTAGAACTTACTGAACATGTGAGACAGGCTTCAAGTCTGACGTGTTAAAATCCAGGTTAAAAACTGTGTTGTTTAGCTGTGCATACTCTTTTTAATGTACTGTCATTTTTTATGTTCATCACTTTTGTATTAAATCTCAATGGGACTTTCCTGGCTTAATAAAGGTTAAATAAATAAATATGTTTTTAATAAACATTGCAAAGGTTCTTGTTTGAGTTTCCTTGTGTATCAACTGTTCTATACAAATACATCTGCTTTACTTTGCCTATTGTTAATGCAACTGAGTATTTGATTTGATTTTGTCATATTGCTCCTCTACATCATGTGAACATTATTGAGTTCAAACTGGTCCAGGCTCATCCCAATATTTGTTTTACATTTCCAGGAAGGTTATGGTTGTATTCATTTTGACTGACAAAAATTAAAATGCACAGTATAATAACATTCAGTTGTACCTGTATAGGCACATGAGATGTAGTAAGGGGTTGAAAGTTCATAACTTTTTATATATTTATATGTTCACTTTTACTGTCAATGCATGAGCAAACTTGGGCTTTCACTGTAGAAATAAATAAACAATTACTCACACGCTGACCTAACATTTGAGGCTGTTTTCAGACTATACAGAAGCTCCTCCAATGCAAGTGTGCTCCTCAAGCTAACATTATTGCATGTGGTAATTTCCTGTGTACCGTCTGCACTGTGCTGCGGTTGGAGCGGTGATTACACAGTGCCAATAGAAATGCTAATGTATGTGTTCACAAGAGACATAACATCGAAGCACAATTAAAAGCACAAACAAAATGTCAGCCAGCGTTCGCGCTAATAACCGGTTTGAGCAAAGAGAGAGAGAGAGAGAAAAGACGCAGCCAGCAGCAAGGGAAAGTGCGGTCACTAGCACGTGTTGCCAGCACTCAAAAAGGAAAAGAATGGCACCACTTATTGTGAATGGAAACAGATAGGGAGAGAGGGTGTATTGGTGGGCTCAATATCAACCAATGCTACCATAGCCCCGCCCACAACTCAAGTGAAGTGGTCTCACCCCCCAACTCAGAATTCCAGTTTTCCATTGTCGAGTCAAGGCAAAGTTCACAGGAGTAACTTCAACCGTATCGCTCACATCTAATAGCTCTGTGTACTCTGGCCACTCATGCTTCTAGCACTTGAGCATTGTTCTGTTTGGTGCCACTCACCCATATGGGAAGCGGACAGGGAATTTGCTAAAGCTCACTGGTCAGCTGAAACCCGAGATCCCTGGACGAGCTGATGCAAGAATTGTACGGCCTTAATTCGGCGGCACGATTGAAATGATACGGCCACTTTGTGATCATAAAACATTGTGGATCAGTTTAGCCCTTTTAAACAGTTTGATGGAGCTTTTGAAATGTCATTCTTAAATACCAGATCCAACTTCTGTGAATGTATAGTGAGAACTTTCTGAAATCAGCCTCGGAGAATGTTTCCTTAAATATTCTCGATCTCATTTTAAGCTGTTTCACATCTACTCTATCAAAAAATAAATGGACTCATTCTTTGCCATGGCTGACTGTTCTGTAACTGTATCACACCGTACTACAATTTGTCACATCATATTTCCATTGAACCTTGGATCTTTTAGCTGCACAATACTTTGAACTTGCTGTATTTAGTTACAGAACGCAACTTTTGAAATGTATTGTGTATTATGCTCGTACATGGTTCTAGGTTTCTCACTTTCAAGTTGAATTGCACATTATACATAATTATAGTCTAAAACATTGGATTTGATTAATTTAGGTGTTTTATTTTGTTGGCCTAATTATCTGACAGCAAAACACAATCATAATTATATCACATATTTCTTTACTTGTATTCAAAATACCCAACATGCACAAGGTAGATTACTTTAAGGTAGATAAGTTTTGCACCTGCATTCATACAGATACCACTTTTAATTAGTTCTTAGCCAATTGTGTATGAGAATTCTTTTTGATATTTATTTTATTTAACCTTTATTTAACCAGGAAAATACCCATTGAGATCGAGATCTCTTTTTCAAGGGAGTCCTGGCCAAGAGGTCTGTAGCACACGTCAAGGGCACTTTACAGAACAACAATAAAACAATACAATAATACAACAAAATACAAAGAGTGAAATTACAAAACATTTACATCATCAAAAAAAAAACTAAAGGCAACAATAAGACAAGTTAAAGTTTAAAAGCATGAGCACTTGGCAATGGTTGAGAGTTGTTTTTTAAATACAAGTGAACGAAATGCGTTCAGCGAGAACAATTTGGACCACTTCAGTTCTGACTGCAGACTGTTCCATGCAGCGGGAGCAGAATAACTAAATGCCTGCTTTCCCAGCTCCGTCCAGATATAGAATACTTACTGATATTTTTGGGTAAATCAAAAACATTCTTAGCAAGACATTTAGCTCTATATGAATTAGCTTATTTGACACCAGCAAACAAGAAAAGAACCGGTATAGTCAGTAATGGTGTCCTTAATGTATTACACACCTCAACACTGACATCAAGCCTGTTCCTGAAAATGTTTTTCTATTTACATCACAACAGTCTTTCTTTGAACATGTCCGGAAAGGTGACATATTTATGGAGTAAAAGGTTTATTGTTTGAGCTAATTGGTTAGGTCAAGGTTAGAATCACAATAGAACATACAAACATATTTTAGTACATCAAAAGTGTGTCTTTTTTCTGAAACAATGCCCTCAAGAGAACGAGGCTCTTTTTACCAACATCTGCCTGACCAATGTCTTCCCTGCGATCTGCTGCTAATACTAATAAGGCTGTACTGCGCTTTCCCCATCGATCACTGACAAGTACATTCTAATTGGCTTGTTCCCTTCAGAATGACACATGCCATTGTTTAAGCTTTTGACATATTTAGTATCGTAAGGAATTAATTACAGAAGTTTCACCTCTGCTTTCCCATACTGGATTACATTACAGACACACCTACATTGGAAGTCTGAGTGGTGTCTGATAGCCTCCGGTATAAACAAGACAAAACCAAAATTAAATATACTTCCTCTCAACACAATATCGCTTGTTCATTCACTTCACAGGGCAAGATTGCAGATCATGTTCACGCGTTGCCAAAAAAAATGATACGTCTCAAACTAGTCCAAGATTTCCCTGATAGCAATGCATATATATCCATCTGTCACTGTACCTGGAGCTACTGTATCTTCTTGACAGTGAAGTGCACTTTTACTATAGCCAAGCGTGACAAATTACGTCATTTGCTCCAAGAATATCAATAAATGCAATCCATTAATATTGAATAGTTTATGTCCTCTTAAGACGACCTTTCTCCATCATCAGACCAAGGAAAGACCGCTCCTTCCTCAAGGTCAAGCGTAGCAACAGCAGTGATATCAGTGGCAGGGCACGTACAAATCATAAGTATTGATCAAAGCATATAGAATGTACGGGAGACTGTAAAATCAGACCCACTTAGCTTTAATAGCCAACATTAAAGTAATTATGCAACCAAAATGAGGCTGCATAACTATAAGCATATTAATCCCTTTTGTAATTTTCGTGTATCTACGTTATTTCAGCCATGAATCACATTTGTGCCAGTTCTCAAGCGCTTCTGGTGAAATTGCGGTAATTAGCAGGAAGAACCTTGTCGTTACGTCCCGAGACCTTTGGCCCATAGGTACGACCTGCAGTGCTGAATGACATAATGCACCTGAGGTATTATATGGGAGTGTCAATATTCCTGTATTTACTAATGGCATATGCTAATGCCGTTGTTGGATCATTGAAGGTGTCAACGGGTCAAGGACGTGCAATCCAACTCACCCAGTGTCTTAGGCACACTTTATCATTTTAAAGCTGGGGTACCTGACTTTGAAACTACGATAAATGTAACTACGTAATCAAATACTGTATATAGTCCCTGGGCAAAAAGAGTTTTGTTCTTCGGGTAGTTTTTTTACATGCATGTATTTTTGGCCACTGTCATATCTTTAGGTTTGCTTTTTTTTTAGGGAGAAAAGTGTAAAAGAGAGGACCACCCTCACAGCCAATCAGATCTCAGTCCAAAGCGTCAGCTATTTCTGACAAGCATACTAAATCCAATCCAATCCACATTATTGCTGCACAGATAAAAGTAACAGATTAAAATATACAAGTCTGCCAGCTTTGAATAAAAAACAATTATTTAAAGGCATTAACTATATAATAAATACATATAAAGCAATAAAATAAATAACTACATTTGTTTCTATTAGGATGAAGACAAAATGTTGTGGTCTAAAGTGTTCACAACATTTTACTTTAGATGTTATTTATGAAACAAACGAAGCAAAGTACCCCATTTTTAAATGAAGTATTTTTTACATTAGAAAATGACATTGGCTTTAACAAAATGCATTATTTTAAAACATATATATTTTGCATTTCCATTCTAAGTTTCTAGACCTGCTCATTTGCTTTACTAACGCCAAATCCCACAATTTTACGACAGCTTTGAATAACGGGAATATGATAATCAGGTATTGTAGAATAATTATGCACACTAGAAAGAGAAGAAAAGTGAGCTTTCTCCGAAAACTTATGTCATCAACTATTTCATTATCTCACGCTGCCACCCCAGAGATCAGCAGTGCTTCAAATCTATGGGGTTATAATTGTTTTTATTGGTTTATTGTGTGAGCGAGGGGATCCTTTGATGTATTTAAGGGACCAACCTAATGAATGTTCGAATGCAAAAACTATCTATCCAGGGAGCCGTTCTCAGAGGAGGTGCTGATGATAATGATTATTGGGGGGTTGTGTATAATATGCATACAATAGTGTTTGGTGCAACATTGCGTTCTTTAGTGGCAGCAGTGGTGTACAAGCGGAGACTTCATCGAGAACAGCTGGTCAAAGGGCAGTGCATATGTGGAGAGAAATGGTGTGTAATCGAGTGGAAAGGTCCCATACAACGTGGAGATGTGTCAGGCTCAGAGTTATGGGGCAGTCCGTGCAGCGAGGTGTGGGGTCAACTTTTATTTAGCAAATAGGTGCTTTTGACCCAACTGTGACCGCACAATGGGCCCGCCACACACTCCATCCACTCACTGCCTCTCATTAATCATCTCTGCTGCTTGAAGGCCTGGTTTGAACTCTGAAAATTGAGCGGCAACTTTGTTTTTTGCTGGTTTATTTATGAATGTGTTTTTTTTTTCTGTGTGTTGAATGAAGTGAGAAGTGTTTGCCGGTGCTTGTGGACAGATCTGGTTACCGTTGTTTTGTTTTTTCCTTCCCACAAACGTGATCAGAGACTTGAAATTTGAGCGCGTGTGTCGCTCGAAGCAGTTTTACTTGTGTTTCAAGTTTAACCTTTTATTAAACTGCCCATTGTGCTTGCACTCTGCCAAGCGACTCCTGCAGCTCCATTCTCATGCCCATCAGGTCAGTAGGGTTAACAGCCAAAGGGAGGAGGGGTAACACTATCTCTTCTCGTCGCCTTTTCTTCTTCTCCAGTCTGTGCGACACACTGACAAAAAAGGAGCAAAGTATATACTACAACCATTTGATGAGCAGCGGGGCAATAAATTCATTAATCATCATTATATGCCTCATCAAACTCTTTGCCACCCTCTCCATGGGAGTTACACAAATTAGCTGGTGAAAATAGCAGTAATTTTAGAGGAGCTAGGTAAGTGCTTTTTGATTGCTTTCTTGAACAATGCTTCCCCTGACAAGCTAATAAATCAGATCTTTCAATAGTTAAAGCACAGCTACTGTGAACCCAGCCCAAGTGCACTGACAAAAAGTGGGGTGTCTGTCTGTGTGGGACAAGAGATTTTACCACCACCAAAGCTCTTTCACACATTTGTTTTGGATTCCTCTTCTTTATTCGGCCACAAAGAAGCCCGGGACAAAGCTTTTGATAACTGAATGAACTTCTGTTATGTCTCCAGATGCAAGCAGGGATTTTCTCATATTGGATCAAACCCGCCTCATGTTTAACGTGAAATAGAATGAGCTGGGCCAATAGTGACCATATGGTGCACAATTCAATTAGTTATTTTCGCCCCTTTTTCCAAATTCTTTTGTGTGGTTCGCTTGTCTGTTAGGTTTAAGGACAGAGAAATGGCTTGTACCAAGTTTGAAAGAGGACCCAAATCTTGGCAGGTGATGCATACCTACTACAGCGATCATATCCTTCTGTCCAGATGGCCATTCCATGCAAGACCAGCAAATCATTCATCAGGCTGGAAATGAGCGCTTTATTGAAAACAAGGTCAATAGATGATTTGAGCCTGGTTTGTGGCTGGCCTTGTTAGCTGCTCTCAGCATTAGCGGGTGCTAAGTAAGTGTGTTATGGGAGGTCTCCTGCGAAAAGGGCTGCAGTTGGAGCGGACTGCAAAGGGGGTAGCAGTTAGAGGTGGTCTTTATCTGTTTAAAGCCCCTCTCTGATGAGATTACCTATTTGAGTTGGCTGTAAACCACTCTGTTAATCAGGCTACCACAGCCAACACACTCCCACTGGCACTGAGCCACCTCTCGCCTTTTTGGAAAGGCTTGAAGAAGAAAAGGAGCACAATCATTCATGCATACAAAATCTGTAGAGTATTTAAATGTAAAGTGAAACAGAGGGAAAAAATGCTAATTGAGATCTCCCGTCAAAACATGAACTTATATGTATGTAAGGAACATTCCGCATTTTTCTGAAACTCCAAAATTTTGTGAAAGTGCTTAATTTATGTTTTAATTAATAACAAGTGTGCCGTTTAAACAACTCACTTATACAGATAATACATATTTATACTACAGAACACAGGAAGAAAGCCAGTATTTGTTTTCATTTTTGGCCTATTCAACATATTGTACCATTTTTGGACCAGACTTTGTTTTCACCCGATATAGCTCAAGTTATGTAACTCCATCAAAGTGCTGGAGTAAGTTGCATCAGCAGCAGGTACTGTCACATTGGGCTACTTCCTGTGTTTGGGACAGAAGGCTCTCTCGGATCACAGCGCTCTGAAAGTGCCCAGAAGTGTCCGTGTCTCCTCAACCCTCTTCTCATTAACGTTCCCTGCACACACCACTGAACCCAGCGCTACTTAAAAACACATTGAATGAGGCAGATAGAAAGAGAAGGCCTGTTTATCTCCAACTTGGGAACTGATCCAATTAAGTAAGTGCCCATTTGCATCCATCAAGTAGCCCCAAACTAGAAAGAAAAAGTAAAAAAAAAAAAAATATTTGAGAATGAAGGTCTATTTGTTGTCCAAGGTGGATGGGGGAGTAACGTGTCCCAGGTGAATGCTGGGTAATGGTAATGTTACTTGTGTTTGTGCGTGTGAGCTGAAGCATTATAGTGGTCATTAGGACAGATATCGCTGTGGTAATGTGGAGCAGATGTTGTGAAGAAAGGGATCATTTAAAAGGGGCAAATGTAAATAAACACTGGTGGCGACTGGGTACCCCTCCCTCTCTCTGGGACCCTCTGAAGTCCCTGAAAGAAAACAGTTCATCAATCTTCATCACGGCTAATAATCATGTTCTATTAGAGAGGTTATCACACTAGACACTGTCTTTTAGGAGAAAATAAAAAAAAATGTGTATCTGATATGATTTGAATAATGTTTTTTTACAGGACGCTTCAAAACAAATGTCACTATATTAAAAAATGCAATCTCAATAAGTTACATGTTTTTAGTGTTTTTTTGTTTTTTTTGAGAAACGGTAAACGGTGGAGCCTTCCAAATGTGTAAGAGATTGATGTTGACTAAAATCAATGAAACGATAACGATAAAAACGATAAAAAGATGCAAGCAAATGTAAGGGAACAGTTGTGGGAAGCCAGGTTGCTCTATGAAAAGTACCCTGGATTCACAATTCTGCTACGTTGGCACTAAATTATTCTGTCCCTCCGGAAAATACATAGTCTATATAAAAAAAAAAAAGCTAATGTGCTGTATTTGTAGGTTATTACTTCTCTAGAGCCTGAAGAATTCATTCTTTACATGCCATGCACTGCCTTTATACTTATCACATACCAGCGTGCGTCATACAATACCTTTGAGTATTAGATCATCCAGACTTCTTCTTGTGTTTCAGGCGCCTTGTCATTCTATATGCACTGGATAAATGCACGCTGCTTACCTCTGGGCATCAGAATGGGAGGAGCGAGATGGGACGGTTTGTTGTAGAGCAGGAAAGAGGCCACCACAGAGTCCCATCTGCACACGCACACACGCACACACTCGCTGCTCTGTGCTCCGTGGGCCTGTCCTGTGTGTCTTGGGCTGGTGCGTGCTGGTGTGCATGTGTGTGGCTGCCTCCGGGCCAGGCCAGAGACCCTCAGTGTGAGCAGCATAAGCCCTTACATGGCCACTGAACACAGGCCCTTTGCAGTCACAGGGTCAGGAGCTCACGCCACACTTCTGTCGGAGCAGATTGGTCAATGAGCTGTTTATTTTAACAGGCCAAGGTGGAAGTCTGACTGATACAGACACGTACTGTACGGTGTGAAGTTTGAAAGTCACCTGATCTATTTACCCACGAAATGTACTCTTTAAAAGTCGTTTCACTCGCCATTTTGATTAAAAAAGGTTTTACATTTCACAAACGTTCCTAAACAGTCTATTTAAGGTTGTTGTGGCAGTTCTGCAATAATTATTAGAGGGAACAATGTTGAATGACTGGCCCACTGGTTTGGACACATTCAAGAACCGTGCATTTTCTGTATCAGTTCAAAACATACAATATTTAGTTTCTTAGAAGTATTGTATGTCCAACCGGCTGCCCGGGCTTCGCTCCATAGAGCCTGCTTTTCCCTCCACTCTTTCATACAAATGTTTTATTTATGTTGGGGGGACGTCACTTAAAACATCTCACAGCTGAAAATTACACGTGTAATCTCTCCCAGAGGACCTCTAAGAGAAATAGAAAAACATTCAGTCAAGTGCAAAAAAAACTGTGCTAAATCACTCTGTGCCACCTTATCTGGACTGTGTTTCGTCTGCTCTCAACGGCTGTACAATTCCACCATTCCCCTGCAATCAGAGAAAAAAGCTACTGATTAGAGAATATTTTCACCACTAGAAGAGGATAATGCATTCAGCTTGTAGTCAAGTTCTTGGCAACTCGACTACAACCATGCATTGACTGTGCCCACGCAATAGGATATAATCAATAAGAACAAAAAAGTGTCATGATGCAAATATATCCTTTTGTATTTTTCTACTTTTTGCAATATTTCGTCCAACTTGACAACATTCTTTCTGCAACAAGAAAGTATTGACTATTGCCCTACTTTGGTGTGGCCGTGTTGCCTGATTAAAGTTGAATACATTGTGGATAAACTTCATGCTGTGAAATCAGCGTTGAAGACTGTGCTATTGACAGATATTCAGTTTTGATTTCTTAGATGCGGATGGAGGAGGTAATAATGGTGTAGACTCATGATCACTTTACATGTGCACACAACTTTACACACAGGTGGAACATGACAAATATATAAAAAACATAATAATAAAAAAATGGCCTGCTTTTGTTTTCTTTGCAAAAGCCAATCAAATATGAATTAATAAGTAAGTTAAAAAGCAAATACCTCAACAGAAATTTTTTGCATCTAAAATAGTTATTGACATTTACGCCTAATCCTGAATAGGCTATAAATAAGAGGCCTAATGCCACAGGCCTATAAACTGACCACTGAGGCCGCGGTGTAACGCTTACGTTTTCATTATACTTTACCCAGTACATGTACAATTTAGGCTAATGTATCAGTATGTATTTTCGCTGCAATATTGTTGCTTTCATTTGGGTGCGAGGTTTTTATTTTTTCTCCCTCTCTTGTTATGTTTTTGTTTTTTACTCCGCGGTTGAAGCCCTCAATATTTCTTGGCGACGTGCAGCAAAAATAAATAAGGTTTATGAAAAATAATACTGATGAAATTGGCCTATTCAAAATTATTAATAATAATAATTATGATTGTTATTATAATGTTAATAATAATAATTATTATTATTATAATATTAGTAATACGTCAGTCGTCATCTGCTTCCTGATGCAGGCAGTATCGGTGTCACGCATGAGAAATACAAACACATGACAAACAAACGTCAGCCAGTCTTAGATGATTCATTCAGAGCTGCGTGCGTCTCTGTGTGAACAACGCCATTTCAAGTCAAACTCTCTCAGGACGCAGTTCACGGAACAGAGAAATACCCCGGGGACGCGCGAAAGAAAAACATAATTATGCTATTTAGACGCCTCATGTGTCGCAATCAGTGCAGGTTTGGAGCGTGCACAGAGAGAGGTGCGCAGACTCGGGTATGGGACATAAAGGCTTAGGGAATTACTGCAAACCTCAAGGGACGCTTCAAGCTGTAAAGGGGAAAGCACACTATAGAGATTAATGGTGCCCATAAACAACTGCGCGCTCTCCCACTTCACTTGGGGTCAACAGCGACAGCCACACAAACATATCAATATTACTCTATTACTATCAGCATACGGCATCTTCATGTTCAATTTGTAAGAGAAAAAGGGGTAAAAAGGCCTTTTTTCTTAAGGCCTATAACAATAATAAAAATAGTCAAAATAGTGAAAAATGAATTCTGATTATATATACAATTAAATAATAATAATTAATAATTGTTTATATTAATTTAATAATAATTGTAAAGTAATACTAATAATCCTGATAATAGATATTCACGGATGTATCTTTAAAAAACGTTACACTCAAAGCTTCCTTTTATTCACTTGTCCAAATTGCCATAATCCTCCTAATAACTGTGATCATTGTCTCTGCCCCATTGGCTCCGGTTCTTTTTCCTTTTTTAGACAGACCATTTGATCAGGCGTGGGTTTCCATGAGGGATTAACGAGAGCGAGGCCCCCTGAAATACTAGGAGCAAGTGTGACACCTACCTGCAGAAGTTGGAAGAGTTCTGAGCGCGCATAGCTACCGGCTGCACTTGCCACAGACTCATGCCCTTCTTTTTTTTTTTTTCCTCTCTCAAATTTGTGATGCACTATTTAAGAACGCTTTTCGTTAATGACACGTGATATAACAGAGCAGTATGTTTTAAATGCATGGTCGCATCCCTTTTAACGGTTCTGCCACGCCTTTGAAAATAGTAATGAGCTCAAAAATTGGCATAAAATCGGGCTCATTACGGGGGCTCAGTACCTGATTGCGCTGCGTAAAAACCTAATTGGGTTAAATGCTGGGAGTTGTTATGATATCAATATCTGCTTGCGACGTGCTCTAGTGTAAGCAGAGAGGCCTGGGAGGGTTGCGCAGGAAGGAAAACGTGAGATAAGCCTCTAAAATAAACATCGTTCACATTTTTTCATTATAGGAGAAACAGAAGAGGCTGTTTTACTGCTAGAAATATCTTATCAAACATGCATAAAGTTACCCTATTGTTTCAATGGCATCTTCCCATCAAGTGGCCTGGAAGCACTACCAGCATACACACACACACACACACATGCACCCGCACGTACACACATGCACGCGCCCACGCGCGCACACACACACACACACACATGCATTCGCGCGCACGTCACTGCCAAATCCAAAACAATCGCTGTACAAATATTTTCATTTTCCATAATTTACTTCAAAGATAGTGTGTTCATTTTAAATACAAAAATGCTACATTAAATATACATGTTAGTCTTTAATACAAATAGACTCCAGGGCTCCTGCAGCGTTTAAGACAGTTCTTTGTTACTTTGTTTTCGTAGGATTTTCCATTCAGAAACCGAGGATTTTTCAGAATAAGCTCTTAATAACTCCAGAAAATAATTGTTCTGTGTCTTGACGTTGTTGTTCTTTCTTACTGCAACCACATTGATAATAAATAAGAAGTCCTTAGCGGCTGTGAAATAGCAGGTATTAAATATTTGACATACCTTTCTTTAGTTCATAAGGGGAGTCTTTACAAAGATCTACCTGCGTTTGGCCTCTGATTTTGTGGCTCTCTCTTACCAGCGCTTCGGCTCTATTTAACACAGTCTGATTTATTCCATTGAAATGCGGCGAGGACCCCGAGCCATGGTTACTGTGCAAGTGTCCAAAAGTGCCCCCATAGTTCGTGTAGCCAGGATAGAAGGGGGTCGTGTAGTACAGAGGCCTCGAGAGGACCGTGCTGTTCGGGAGCGCGCACTGGGGACTAGACCGAGACGGGGACGCGCTCGAGCCCATCACGGAACTCTGCGCAGGGGACGCGTCGCTGTTGCCACTTTTACTGCATCTGTCCGAGGACGTGGCGATCTCCGCGAGGGACCACAGCTTTGGTTTGGGGGCCGAGGGGGGCGAGTGGATTACAGACGTCACGTTGCTTGTCACTGAGGCGGGTGCGAGGCTCAGGTCTGACGGTTTGTCTTGAAGCGTGACACTCGCTCTGGAAACCGTGGATGGAGAGGACGTGGTGGGTCTGGCTGAGTCTGGGTGCAACTCTGCAGAACTAGTTCGCTCCTCTGTGTCCTTTAGTTCCGAGTCGCTAAGGAGAGGTTCCGTGTCTTTGCCCTGGCTCTCTTCTTTAAACCGGTCATAGCCTAAGTCCCCAGGGTTTAAGAGTTTGTGATCTGCAACACATAGCAGAACAAATGAGATTAGGGCCCATGCAGAAAATATAAAAAAAACCCTCACCTTTTAAAGAAAAAAAACAACACAATTCACCCAGCCTGTGCAAAATAATCCAATATAACATAGCACAAACAAGAGAAATACAATATGCATAAATCACTTCAAAATGATCATTAATTACATATGCATTTTCCAGAGGATTTTTTTTTTTTTATCCTCAGAGCAATTGCTTTGATAAAGCTGAGGCAGGCGTTACAGCACTAATCTGTAATAATATGGGTGTGATTTTTAAAGACGCACGGTGCACCAGCTGTAGCCCTATTATACACTTAAAGATAAATTGACTGCTAAACACTTTGCGTCACCAGCAATTCCAGCCTCACTGAAGGCAAACGAGGGGAGTTCAAGGTGATTATTATTTAAAGCAATTGTCCCATTATAAATAATATACCACCATTAACCAGCAATCAATTTAGCTGCCTGAGTAAAAACGACTGCGATGAAAAATGTATGATTTTTTTCCTTCCCCCGTATAGCTGTGTAGGAGGAACACCAACCTGCTTCTGTGTCGGTGGAGTCTCCCTTGTCTAGAGGTTTGCAGGGCTCATCATCGTCGTTTTTCTCTAAATCAATATTCTCGTCCTCCTCCTCGTCTTCGCTGCGGTTCCTGGGGGTCCACGTCATCTTGTTCTCCTTCTTGAGTCTCCTCCTGGCGTTGGCGAACCAGGTGGACACTTGTGTGAGGGTCATCTTGGTGATGATGGCGAGCATGATCTTCTCTCCTTTGGTGGGGTACGGGTTCTTTCTGTGCTCGTTCAGCCAGGCCTTGAGCGTTGCCGTGGCGTCCCGTGTGGCGTTCTTCCTGTAGGCTGGGTCGCCGTATGGGTACGTGCCCAGTGGCGCGGCATACGGGTGGTATCCTATGGAACCTGCCATACCCGTGGTGTGGTCGTATGGGGAGCTCTGTTATGAACAGATAACATGACGTGTGTGAGAGGGTAGAATTATCACATTCAAAGTGTATGCACTATTCTTAAATTAGCAAAATTGTAATCTTAATTAAATAGGCCTATAATCACATGCATGGGAAATTATTCCAACATCCCCAACACACTTATCCATCTAACAGGGAATACCATGAGTTTGTTTATATCCATACATCCATTGTGTTTTAATCGATGCCATTTTGGGTAATTACGTGCCGAAGAACAATGGATAAAATTAAAACATAAATGTATTAATTTACGCCGTGTCATCGTGTGCTATTCGGCGCGTCAAACTCTGTATATCCATAGCCAACATTCATCATAGCACAAGCCTAATGTGTGTATGGGCCTAGACATGGATATGTGACACTTGATCAAAATGATATAGATCTACATAAAAAAAAAACATGTGTTATTGACACTGATTGTAGTTTCGCTAAAGCTTCATTTTCATATACACATAATCATCCTTTTATGGCTTCACGAAGTGTGCAGTGACGAGACACGCAATGTTTTCTCTTCATAATTCTCTTGACGCCGCACTTCCTTAAACTCTTCTGTCCTCGGTAACATACCTTGCAATGTCTAAGGTAGTTTAAACATGTTTTGGCTCGTTTAATGTTATACGTGCACTTTTGCACATGCTGATTTCCTAATCGCTTACCCCCGGCGCACAGCGTGCGTCTGAGGCTGATACGACTTAATAAACTGGCGTTTACTGCCTGCTGGATGGAATAATCACCTTGAGTTTACTCACCACATACGAGGTGAATGTGGCGGCCGCAGCTGCGTCTGCATTGTACGGCAAATGGGAATTGTACCCCGGTGAGGCGCTGGTGAAGGCGGTAGATCCGGCATAAGGTGCGAAAGCAGATCCAGACGAGGATCTCCCGAGTTCTTCAGTCCGGGGTCCCGTGATGACACTGGTGCTGTATGCGGGACATGAGTACAGCGCTAGGGACGCCGATGGCTGGTACAAGTAGCCCTGAGGATAAGCCATGCTTGATGCGCAAAGATTGGAAGTCACTAAAGTTGCGCACTATCCTTTATTGTCTCATGTGCTTGCGCAGACCCGCTGCTTGTCCCCGCAGAAGGAGAAAAGTGCTCAATGAGGGAAGAGACGCGTGAATCTTATGTCGCTGGCTGCCACTCTCCGTCGGGTGAAGAGTGAGTCGCTCCTTGACTGAGTTACGCCGCCGCGCTCATGCCTGCGCACTTGGTATTTTTACCCGTCGGACAAGGGCTTTGCTTGGGAAAATGTCCTGCCAAGATGCTAAGTTGGAAATTGAGGATCCTGACGCCTACCACGCTGTACTGTACGCTCCTCCTCTTGGGGTGTAGTCAGCCTTGTGAAGCGCCATGCTCTCTTTCCCCTCTCTCTTCCCTCCTCTTACCCTCCCTCTGTCCCTCTAGCTCTCTCTCTTGCGTTAACTAACAATCCCCCCTTACTCCATTTCTCCATTTTTCCTGCTTAACAAGCTTCCTCACTGCAGTGAGTCTCAAGTGCGCGCCTGGCAGCCCCCCTTTTCCCTTTTGGATAGCGACACCAAGCGCTTCTGTCAACTCCCAACTTTTCTCCTCGTGCAACTTCTTTCTTTCGTTGACTGCAAAACTGAAAGGGCAACGTCTGCACTTGAACGACCACCAATCGCCTTTGCTGGAAAAGTTGAAGAGTCAAGAGAAGAATTTTAGTACGCTCTGATACTGCTAAGTTTTCTTGCAGATTTATCCGTGAGTAAATGCAATCCTAAAATGCATTGACGGAGTTCCTCTGGTAAAGTTGACATTTTGAATGGATTGTTTTTCACACAGGTCGACTTTGACGCAGGCGTTCACGGCTGGTGACAGAGACACTGGGATAGGATATCTTTAAAAAGTTTTGTCTTGCATTGTTGATGTATTTGTCCTAGCTCCTCATGTTTAAAACAGTTCGAGTAGACCTTCTAGTGAATAATTCCTTTCTAGTGGAAAGTCTAGAAAGCCCGAAGCTTGAACAGATTGGTAGGATAGCTGCTTTAAATCCGCCTTGAAATAATCACAACAGATCCCTGCAGATAAGCTTTTTTGCATATGCGCAGAAGAACAGATTATTAGATAGATTTTTTTCTGACACACGCACACACCCTATAGCTGACAATTTCTGCTATTATTATTATTATTATTATTATTCTAAAGTATTTTTGTTCCTATTATCATCATTAATCTTATTATTATGAATAGCCTATTATTTAAAAAATGAATGTGTTCTTTATTTAGAGAGACTGAAAGTTCAGATCTCACTTGAGCCGAAAGGGATCGCTGCAGGCGTTACTAACACTCCGCGCACAATCAGTCACGTGATTTTATACGCTCTGAAAAATCTCCAGAGAGCAGAAGACTGGGACGACACTGTTCCGACGGTACGCTCCAGACAAGTACACTTTGAGGACGACTCTATATGTTTAAATTACAATATTATTTCACTACTCTGTACAATCAGTAAGATCATTTTGCCCAAATAAACTAAAACTAACTTTGTTTTTTGAAATGTAAACAAATACATGTGTTGCTCTACAGAAACGGTAAGGTTATTTAAAACATGTACATTTTTTTATGTGGATGTGGTTGAATAAAAAGTGCCTTGACAAATCTTTGACCTGTGCGTGTACGTGTGTGTGTGTGTGCGTGTGTGTGGGTGGGTGTGTGTTTCATGGTTTTGTGCAGCAGGGGGAGGACACGGGCACCGCGCTCACATAATAGCAGGTTGGAGAGTTATCTTGGCTATTCATCTGGATGTCTGGCGAGGTGTTAAAATGCTCTATTCTCCCGTAAATATTTTTTTGTTTTTGTTTTGTTTCTTTATATACGCGCGCGCGCACACACACACACATCTTTGACGCTTCAAACTGGGAAAATGTCAATGACAGACGATGCAGCTTAAATGCCTGAGGGAGAGCGTAATCTAAATTGGATATAGAGGATATTATTACACAACATTATGCGTCGTGGCAGGCTAATTGCATGGCTGCCTGGGATAAAACACGCACGTTTGTCGAGTGCTGGACAGGTTCTTGCAGAGCGCACAAGGTCAGCTGCGTTGCGACCACTGCTGATCCCAGAGCGTTTACGCAAAATGCTTCAAGTATTCACGGGCGTTTTAACCATTCGCAGTCGTGTCCTAAACCGATTACTTGACATCAATTTTTCTTTGATGTATTAGCTGAGGGCTTTTGCCACTCCGAAGCCAATTGAAATTCAAAACAGTTTTCAGCTCCAAATGCTTTGGGGAGATCTGACGCAAATAATGGATGTAATTTATTTTTGACCTTGTATTTTTCTTTTTAGACGAGTGGGGTGGGGAGTATTAATTAAACATAATATGAATATGGTTAAATACAGCATGTGGAGACGTGGGAATTCATTATGTTCTCGTTTCAAACAATAATGATCCAGAAGCCTTTTTCATCTGCTATATATTATAAGCTTAAAGTGATGTATTACGCTTAAATACTTCTTAGATATCTAATAAGAGTGTGTTTGCTACAAGAGCTTAAAATAATTATTAATTTACATAATTACAGATTATTTAAAATAGTCTAATCTTTATGCATACCAAATATATTGTATAATGTGTAATAACATTTGCATATTATTGCACTTTGTTTTTTGGCATATGTTAACACTTTTGAAATATGCCACTCGCAGGAAACCATATCTATCCATGCCTTTCTTTCTTATTGACCTGAATGAAGATATATAGAGCCCATGCTTTGCTATTATGGGCTATGGCTTCCCCCCCTCTGCTGTTTTCCACCCCGCTCACCAAGCTTCCCCTCCAGGCTGAATGGCAGGCCTCGAGATTGGCTAAGTGATGAAATGATGACCCTATTATGAGGAGCGATTCCAAAATAAGAGGTATATCATACAAAGATTGCTCCTTTTCTTCCTCTTCATGTGTCCTCATATGCCACACGCTGCCAGCTGTGCACATCAAGATTGATTGGCTCTGGCTAGATCGCAGGAAGCATGCATTGACGTTTTTTGTCTAACTGTTGTATTAAAAATATTTATTTACACTTCCATTGTGGAGATGGTTCAATTTTACAAGCCTGCTACTAAATTAGGGAAGCACATAAAAGATAATGTCGACCTGGCTCCGTGCCTATAGACAAATGACCTGTGCTATTATTTCAGAAATGAGTCAATAGGCTCAGTGACTAAATGAATATTGATTAGATATAATGAGGCATGAGTGTGTTATGAGCTCTTTCAATCAGTTTCGTCTGTACGCTATAGGCACGTTCTTTATTTTTCATAACAAAATCACAGAATAATTTGTATGGGAGTTATTCTGTTTGCAGATACATTCATAACGGGTGAGTCCCATGTAAATATGAGACTACTACTTTGTCCAAAATTCTTTCTTGCAGCAGCTCTTGAATGCGGCACATTATCAAATATATACATTTTCACAGCCTTTCAGTGATTATAAACCTGGATTATGGTTCAATTCCATTATATTCATTGTATTTTTGTCTGTGAAATGGTTTAACTATTGATCAGCTGGTGATGTCGCCGCACGTTGAGCATGTGTGATTGTGCGCAGGAACAGGCCGTGCATTATCTGAGTGCAAGGGCCTCCAGATGTGATGTGTATGCATGTGATGTATAATAGAAGTTGACGAGGTTGGTGATAGATCACAGCCCAGGTAATGTAAACACATTAATCCCCTCAGGTTAGTGTGCTCTTGCTCCTTTCTGTTTTCGATGTGTCGGCTCTGGGAGACACGCCCTGCCCTTCACATACATGTTCATCATCTGCCTTTAAAACATTAGTGATGCACGGACCAGAAGCAACCGTAATCTGTCAACATGGCCTTTAATTGGAGGCAGAAAACAACATGTGCTTGTGCTGGTGCCATTCCTAAGTGCACATGCCAAAGTAACATGCAGTTCACAGAAGAAGTGATCCCGGGAGAGCGTGGTGTAATTAAAAGTATCTTTTAATAGGCTTGTAATGCTGAGCTCCAGTCTTGTTGCCTTAAGCAGGGGGCGAGCTCTGTGGCTGCAGACGGACACGCAGGGTTCCTCTGCTTGGGGAGGCTAAACGATACATTAGCTTTCCTTTGGTCAGACACACCGTCGCTGCCTCCGCTACCACATTTACAATGACCTTTTAGTGTTTGTAAACACAAGATGCAACCATGGCGGAACGGGTTCACATTTAGTCTGGAGGAAAATTGATATTGACCGAATGCACAATCATTTCAAAGTATTTATTTATCCGTAAAATAAAGTAATTCATATTTAAAGATGAGAATACACCAAGTAATTATGCAGTTAAATCCATGTAACTAGTTCCTCACATTCAAATCAGCTTGTATCACTACACTGTCACTATGTTTTAGTGACAAAAAGCTACTAGATTAGCTTTTGGGTTAGGGTGGGACCAGTTCTCCCTACGCCAATGAGTTCTCAACTAAGCATAACATATTTAGCAAAGTCAGCATTTAAAACATTTCTCAAACAAGACTCTTTTTAGTGGGACAAACAACATCTACTAATGAAACCAACACAATTTAGCCAATAGAAGAAAAAAATGCAAGCAATTTCATATATGACCACAAACAGTCATTACTTTTGCTGGAGAACCATTGTTTTTTTTAATAATTGTAATACTTTAGTTTGTTCCCCTGCCAAATCATCCGGCTCAATTACATGTATGTGAACCACTCATATAGGACTCTCTCTTATCTTTTCTTCTTCTAACTCATCTGCTTACTCAACGTCAGTTCCCAGGCCACATTGGCAACCTGTGTTGTCCTCCTACTCACAGCACTATGAGGTGAGACATGGGACCAAGGGCTGCACTCTAATCAAATGAGAAAAGGGTGACGTGGGTGTTATGCGTTGCCATACATTCCATATTTGTACCAAATCTACTTTGATGCTGTATCTTCTTACCTTTATAATCGCCGTCGCTGTAAACACACAATGAGAAACAGTGTTGGAAATTTACATAGCCACTTTCGCTTTCTTGCACATACTCATCCACATTCCCCCCAGTCTCCCACCGCTGAGATTTTAACTGTCTTTTCAGCATCTTCCAATCAGTCTTTTTCCATTTGGTGTGTCATGTGTAATCTATACCAACAACAATGCCAACATGGCTCCGTCTCGCTCTCTCTTGACACCGCTGCTACTGCTTTGTTTTCAGCGAATGAATACAGTTTACAATGACAGTGTGCCAGGTGTTTAGTTCAAATCGTGTCTGAAAATCTTGCTGTAATCTTATTAGTCAGGAAAAACATTGCTATGTATTATCAGATGGGGAATAAGGGGATTTCTTGTCTTTGTAGTTAACAGGCATCCTCTGTGGAATATTATATTATATTCCGAATCTATCTTTCCTCAATAAAACCTTCGGCGCTCAGCTCATCTTGCCACTTTTTATTGTCTTCTCTGTATCCTCAAAAGACGCATTTCACATGTAATTGAATATTTAAAATGTCAGGCGCTGATGAGAATTGTGCTTAATGGATGAAATGTCTCTCTCCAAAGGCCAGCAGTGTTAAACATAGTCCAATTATGAATTATGTCATAAAACTTTACCTGATATTTGTGTTGAGCCTGAGGTCTTCCTTCCCCATTTGTCGGAGATTTCGGTTTTGTCCAATGCCTGACACCGTGCCCTCTGTGATCAAGGCAGACAGGAAGAGTCAAAGCGGAGATGCTCCCGTAATGCCTTACACCTGCTGCAGATTTGGAGGGGATTGCACTACAGGTACTTTCTTACCTTTCCCCAAATCCCTGAAAGTCCCAGAGGAATTTTAGACTTTGTCATTTTTGGAGAAAGCTTTTCTTCTGAGGTTTGCACTCCAACTTTTACAACTGCTCGTCAAGTTGGCTTGTATACTTGATCTTTGACAATTCAAACTAGTGGACCGGTCCCATGCAAACTTAAATATTTATTGTCCCTCACGAATAAATGAAAAACAGAAAAATACTTGAATTCAAACCACAATAAGATAACGTGATACTATTTATCTTTTGTTTGTTTTATTTACCCTTTGCTAAACACTGGCTCATGTAAACACCTGAGTAAATATCTACAATATCTACAAGATGTAGCATCACTTTTTTTACATGTGTTCCCAGATAATCAGTAAACAAGTTATTCTTAAATACAATTACAATGGACTTGCCATCCATAATATTTATGTTTACAATTTTCCAGTGAAAGAGCAGAATGAGTCCTTCATTTGGGTTGTCAGTTTGTTGCTCTTTTTTGCCATTTCACAAGTAAGTAATTGCACCACACATCAGTTTACAGTAGATGAAAGAATTGCTTAATTTTACAACTTGGATCTAATTATTAGAGGAGGTTCGGGAATTCCCAAATGTAGTGTAAAGTAAAGAAATACCACATGCAAAACTTGATTTGCAAGAAATGGGCCTTTCGATGTATATAATTTTAGACTTTTAGAGAATGATAGCACCATACAAGTAACAGTGGCTAATCCAATAGTATTACAACCACAGAAAGATTAGCATTAGCGTAGACCCAGCAGATGCTACGAACATTAAACATGGTTCAACGGTGTGTCAATGGCACATGGCACACTTGGGAAAGATCTTGCACACTATTTACATTGACACTTGCAACTACTTCTTCCCTGATGCAAATGCAATCTAAACATTAGGCAAAGGGAAGTGAAGCGTGGCCCATAAAGCAAAAAAAAAAAAAAAAACACTTCTGAACAGACAACTATCACTAATCACTCCCAGAGCACTGCGCCGTGTAATTACTCTGCCAAACGTTTGCCTTTCACAGCTTAGCACCGGAGCCCTGACCCTGGGCTTCTCTGTCTTTCCGCACCAGTCCGCATGTGGAAAAGGGTCCTGCCCCCCACACCCCCTTAAACATCCCGCTCCTTCCTACTCTGTGTACCGAGGGGGGTCAAGCTAGCTCAATATTTAGAGAAAGAATGGAGGAGGAAGATGGGAGGTGGGAGTAAGGGGACTGAGGTTTCTGCTTCCGGCTTTGTGGGAGCCCGTTTAAACAGGCTTTGAAACTCAAGCCATCCGGAGATCAGAAATAGCCCCGTACAGGACAGCATGGGCATCACTGACTGACTGCTGCTGGTTCTTGGAGATCAGCCTTCAATTCTCCAAGGAGTTGTCACAATTTTTGGGCATTTTAGAAGAAGTCAATATAGCCGCCTGTTCTCTCAGTGTTTATGCCAAGACTGGGTAAATGGAAATGTTGAGCATCCATTATGAAACTCTAAGACAACCAAGAAATAAGTTTGTGTTTTGTTTGTTAGTTTGTTTGTTTGTGTTTAAAGTGTGTAGTTCTCTTATGGATCCTTTATGAGACTTTTGATGCAACTTTGGTTAAAACCGAACTTGTCATTACAACAGTATACAAAAGCCAGTGATTTTTCATTCAATGTTTTGGTCGAAGCTGTATCTATTGACGTCGTGGCAGAGTCCCTGATTTGTCTTTGACAAAGCCATGTCCACGCCGCAAAACTGTTGTTTACCCATAATAAAAAGTATTCTGCTGTGACATGATCCTAGCCTGGCCTTAGCCATCCGTACACTCCGTTCAATCATCATTTCACTGCATGTAACGTCTGGGTCTGGTCCCTATGTTAGCGAATACAATCGGTTGAATTTAGACCGACCATTCAGAGTTAGATGTGGGTGATGTCAAGAGTTGCGTCGAACAGGCAGGTTGTAGTTTGGCAATGGCGAAAAATGCGATAGTAAAGTAATCCGGTCTGGTTCTATCAAGAAATTGAAGCCGGAGCAAGGGTAATGTTTAGCAAATGTAATCGCTGGAAAAAAATTGTGGCGCTACTCCCCACGGGCTCCGTTAGCGGCAAAGGAGATGGCTAGGCTAAATGCTAAATGCTAACAACAGACTCGGGCGCATTACATACGTCACGGTAAACTCAGATCCAATCGTTTCAATCTGCAAAAGGAGTTAACGCAGATAGGAGATCTGTTAACGGAGCTCAATGGAGCAAATCCAGACCTTAGTACGAAATGTAATTTGTACTATGGTGTGGTACGACCAGGCTAACATGCAATCCAGACCTCTGCATTTCCTTTTGTCATTTTCTCCAGTCTCACAATCAGTCAAAGCTTATTAAAACATGTGCATCTTTCCCATGTCTGGACGATGGTCATGCAATTCATTGTTGAGTCAGGGGAATAAAATGTATTTAGCTAAATTCATTCACAAAGTAATATATGTATATGTACTTTGTAAGCATATGTATTTAAAGTGATGATATATTGCAGATAAAGTCCTGTTTGTCATAAACTTACACATTGTTGGATATATTTGGACACTAGTAGAGACTTGTCTGGGCTTCAGGAACACTGTCCCGGATTTGATCAGAGTAAACCTGAAACACAGGCTCCCCTTGTTATTTGAGTCCACATGTTTCACTGCAGTGGTCTCTACAGACAGGTAGGCAGAGAAGACCCTTGGGATCCTATACTGACTATATCTGGATTTCACAAGCTTGTCTGGTTTAGTCTGTGGCATGTCTCTTCCCTCTTCCCCCATATCTCCACAATAGCTTTTGCAACTCATGTCCTACGCTTAAAATTATAATGGATACAAGCACTTGGCATTATTGAAGAATTTTAAAATGTATCAGATTTCCTTCATTCATCTAACCCTCATAAAAATTTAAATTTCATCCATTTATTTGTGTGTCCATTATGTTGAATGAAAACGTTTCTTATATTCTTTTTGTATTTTTTAAATAGCCACTATGCAAAGATAATTTTTGCATATTGTAGACATAATGTATTCTTATCTCCATTTGACTGCGAGTCATTTCTTCTTTTTTGTGGTCTGCTTGAGCTCTGTTGGACAAGTTCATTTGGAGAAGCACTGCTCCAACAGCTCTCTTGGTTGCAGCATAATCTTGTAAAAGCTTTTTTCAGAGACACTCACTTTATCAGCGATGTAGTAATTTGACTTCATCAGTCAGTTGTGACTAAAAATACATTGGGGATTAGCTTCGCGGTCAGAATATCTTGCCTGACTTTGATATTCAAGCTCTTGGTTCCAGTCATCTGATATGTAGTTTTCTGACATATAAAACTATACACATTTTACATGTAATGAGAAAATGTGATCTGTCTGAAGTGTAAAAAAAAAAATCTTGCTTTTAATCCCTTTGTTGGAGCATTTTGTAAAGATAAAAACAAACCACCCCCCACTCATTCGCCTTTTCCCTTTTCCTACTCCACACAAATTAGCTATGGTCCTGGAGGGCATGATGACAAGAGGTTACTGGAAGACTATGTGTTTAATTAATTGAAAAATGCTTAAATTGCTTTTACAGTTGTTATGCGTGGTGAAAAAAGGGAATCCGTGTTGCCAGTACTCAACCATAATTAGCACCCATGGGAATTAAATATTTAGCATTAGCCGTGTTGCAGCACTTAGGACACAAATTTCTATTTCTAACTATGAAAGTGAGCCTGTCTTAAGTGCAAGGGTCTGTGTGGACAGCTGTGTAAAAAAAGGAAGGATATTTCAACTGCAAAATGGCCCCTCCAGTGGCACTCTGGGTCCTTCTACATCACCAGTGTAAGAGATATGGCAGTTGTATTCCCTTGGGCGCGGCATTACTCTGAGTATTTAGTTTTCTAATTAGGCTGAGGGCCTTCGTCCATGCCTGCCGCCGCCACAGGGGCCAATGAGAATTTCCTTTCTTGTGTGTCAACCCCTTTAATGCTCGCAGGGATGCCAAAAGAAAAAAAAATGAGAAAGATGTATGCACATGGCTAAAGACCTGGGGAAAAAGCTTTTGTTTATCCCACGTTTAATTACACATTGCCTTTAACGACTTGAGTGCGTTGCTGAAGAGTCTGTTCAAGCCTTAATAATGCGTAGCACTGGATGTCAAGGCGAGCTAAGGGAAATTTAAAGCCAGTTTTTTAAGAGTCCCATTTGGTTTGCGCGACAGAAGAAATGGGCTGCATGTGAAGCCGCAGTATGCATTAGAATGTGAGTTTGTAAAGAGACTTCTGGTGGTCAGCCTGCGCTCTGGCCAGCCAATTTTGGAAGCATCAGCAGCTGACCACAGCAACTGCTGGACATGTCCGTGTGCATCAGGTTACTCGCTAATGGGAAGTAATAAGGGCTATCTTAACTTTATAAGACTTAAAGGTTTAAGTGCACCATGAGGGAATTAGAGGACGGAAATGGGAAGGCAAACCAGCAAAGAGACTTTCATTTGACACCGTTTTAATTGTACCTAACTTTGAAACCACAAAAACTATGTATGACATCCATGTAACTTCTTTGCTGGTCTAAAAACGGTTTGTTTCTATCACGAGTTTTCACATGCATGTTGGACTCACATCTTTGATCAGCTTTTAGTGAAAAAGAGAGGACCATCCTTCCTCAGCCAATCAGCTCTCAGAATGTAAAATATCATGCTTTGATAACAAGGTTAAAGACGGAAAGGTCTGGTCCAATTTGTTCCGGAAATGTCACTTAAACAAGATTTCTTCGGATGGGACAAACAGAGTGCATTCATGAAAAAAAACATTAGTGACTGGTATATGAGCGTGTTATTACAATTTTCTTTAAACTTATCTTATGTTTCATGTACAACATGATTAGTCCTTGCCATAAAAACAGAACATCCAATCTCTGAATTTGCAAACTATCCCTAATTGTTCTTCCCAGAAAATACAAAGGATTTGTATTGTCAGCATACCTTTTCCCAATTAACACAATAGTGCATGTTCCCAGTTAGAATACTATTTGCTTTGACACAGTTTCGCTACATTCTACCACTTCAGCTGCAACGAATCCTTTTAAAAACCCTTATTCTGTTAAACAAATTCTTCAGATTATTCAAAGCTTGGAGAATTAAGATGAAAAAAATCCATGCGTAAAATTACTGCCCATTCAACTTGAGGCAATATTTTCCTCTAGAGGCAAATATGTTAATTGGGCTTGGTAAAGTAGCTCAATCCCCGGGTTATTTAATTTCCCCAAAAGCCTGAGCACTGGGAGATTCACAGGGAGTGTAGGATCGTATGGATTGATGGAAAAACAGTAAATAGGCAAAAATGGCTATGATTGAGAAATATAAGGCGAGGCAAGTGCTTTACAAAAAAGATAAATATTAAAAACATACATAGCATTAAAATAAAGAATCAGAGTGAAGAGTGAAGATGCATGAACAGTTAAACAGAAATGTTTTTATCCTGGATTTGAACATTGTCAAAGCAGAAGCCATTCTCACATTTTCAGGAATGCTGTTCCAGAATATATAGTTTTATAGATATGCAATGCTACCTCCCCATGTTTTAACCCCCATCTACAGTAAGTGTTAATTTTCTAGACGCTGGTCTTAAACATTGTAACATAGTTCTTGTAATCGTAGACAACACTAAAACATCTCATATATGACAGTCATGGTTATCAGTGTCGTACAATGTAATCATCCAGATCACATCATTTAGTCTAGTTTAGTTACATATTCGAAAAACACATGTTTACAGAATAAATGTTATGTCTTTGGTCAAAAACATAACATTTATATTCAAACATGACGGTCTGTACATATATATACGTCATACATTAAGAGAGCCATGGACATGGAAGTTAGTTCTGCTTTCTCATCTTTGTTCCACTTTTCTGTCCCATCTTAATGAGTACTGTAATTGTAAATATTCTCTGTATTGGGAGGAATACAAATAAAGTCTGGCATTATTGTTGTGTGAGATCACCAACATAACATAAAGGTTTTCATGTATCCGTCTGTTTGTTAGGGATATAATTGAGATGATGATAGTTATTGTTTCCAATGACCCAGGATAAAGTGAATACCAGGTTGATCTGCTGAGTCACGAGAACCCTTCAAAATGTTAAAAACGCACAAACTGAGCTGACCCAGGAATTGAATCTGTACTGTACTCACAGTTGTGCAGCAGTTAGCTCTTGTGCTAAGAGGCTACTGGATTCGATTCCACGTCCGGGCCTTTCAATGTGGAGTTTGCATGTTCTGCTCGTGTCTGCGCAGGTTTCCTCCAGGTGCCTCGGTTTCTCCCTAACAACAAAAATATGTACAATATGTCCAGCATGTGCCTCCTGTGTACAGGCGACCCCGCTCCCATCGCTCTGTGGTCAATTGTAAAGGGCTTTGTAACTATCTGTTATTAAGTTGCTTTTGTTCTATTTTTTCTATTGTCGTCTGAACAAATTTAAAAATGACTAAAAAAGGCGCTATATTTACTTAATGACTTGAGTGTGTAGAACCTGTATTTCTTAACTCATCGACTGCCATTGACGTACAGTATTTGTCTGAGACCGGTGATTTCTGTCAAACTTTCCTCTATTCGACTGGGGATTACAGGACAACAGAAATAGCTAAAAGCAAACAGATTTTTGCTGATGAAAGTACACAGTCCAGTCTTTCAAAATCTGGTTTCATATTTTACATAGTCCAAGCACATAATATTCTGTAGGTCTTGAGAAACAATAAAATCATCAAAAACGGCTGGCAGTCATTGAGTTAATGTGCAATACAGATGAACCTGAAACTGACTTTAACCACCAAAATACGCATTTTGTTTTTACTCATCAAACCCCTGTTTCCAGTTGTGTTCGTTTTTAGTTTTCCTTTTCTGAATGACGACCATGTTGCAGCAAAGTGTTAAATTGCTTTGCGGCCAAAAATCCAGTGTAGCAACTGACGCCCCTCTTGTGCCAGAGAACCATCATCTCCTGACTTTTGGGTCGCCTAATTGCTTGTGTGTTATTTTCCCAGTGCACAGTCACAAGCTTTTAGTGTTTTCAGCCACTCTCAAAGACATGCTGGCATTGCGGACGCCTCACCCACGCATGCCGCCCTCGCCAGCTCCCAGAAGCCTTTGTGGCAAACCACTGACCGTGCCATTTCCTATTTTCTCGCTCGCTTGCAAATAATATGTCAGGGAAAAAGATCATTGATAGCCTATAAAAGAGGGGCAAAAATGTTGTTTCCTTCTGAATCCAACTTTATGAGAACAATGCAAGTGCAAAACCATCAATTTCACTGGTGCACCTCCCCTTGAATGGGAAAAGGATTTATTTTTGCAGTAGTTACAAGTAAGACATAAAGAATAACAATGACTCCCATGCTGTTAAGCGGTAGCACTGTTTAGCTTGACATTTGCAAATCTTGTCAGACTGGTCCTGTTGTGGGATTCTTTGAAAAGCAAAAATTGGATTCCACAAAAGCAGGTTTATTTTTTTTTCTCTCTCTGCTCTGTTAAATCACTAACCCATTTTACACAATTTACGCAGACCTTGGCAAAGCTGCGTGTCATCTGGCCCCAACGTGTCCGGGGTGGGTGATTGTGGCAGGGAGTG
Organism: Knipowitschia caucasica; assembly: GCA_964034765.1. Classification (NCBI taxonomy): domain Eukaryota; kingdom Metazoa; phylum Chordata; class Actinopteri; order Gobiiformes; family Gobiidae; genus Knipowitschia; species Knipowitschia caucasica. Next base: position 31,791,493 of record OZ035826.1, read on the forward strand.
TTTTGACAGGATTACAAACTTCACACAACATTTAGTTGATTAAAACCGCACATCAGCTAAGTAACGACCGTCATTGTGTATGTACTTGTGTGATTGGATGAAAACAAATACTGTATGGTAGTTTTTTCTCTTTTGATCAAGAAATCCTTTTAATAAATGTTCAAAGGGTTTGCTGTTTTGTATTTAGTGTAAGTAGGTAATGTTTATTTATATAGCAAAATTGTTTGTGTGTCATTTATGTCTTTCTTCATTTTGGCTAATATTCTGTTTGTATTATGTGTTCCTTGTTGGGATGAATTTTCAGTCATCTACTGTCCGTGCCACCTTTGTCTGCTGTCTGGCCCCCCTAACTGACCAAGCAAGTGTGACCTACTGTACATAGGTAGGAGTAGACCTTAATTCAAGCTCTCTCTGTCTGGTCATTCGAGACAACATCAACATCATGTAGCTACGAGGCTCCTGGCAGAGGCCTTCCTGGGGTCCTCTCTTTCTCTCTCCAACCATCTCTACTGGGTATGATTCCTCTCTGTTATGTCTATACGTATTTTCAAGTATCATTGAATGCCCTCCTTTATATCCACTTTATTTGGGCCTAGTACACGTACAGCTACAACCATATTTTATTATTAGATTTTTGTGATAAGCCTGAAAGCAGCACTTGATGAGAAAGAAAGGTTAGTTTTTGGAAAGTTTAGGGACATAATCCTCTGAGCTCAATAATGCTTGTATTTAGAGGTTTTGTCACAGCGGTGGTGGCTGCGTTTTATCAAATATTCATCTACCTACCCTCTGACGCATAAAGACGAATACAAGGCAGTGCAAAAAGGGAATCGAGCGGGAATCCATCAGGCAGATGTCCAGCCAGTTTCGAGCCAGTGTCGAGCCAAAGGTCTGGTCTGACCTGTTCAAACCTACAGACAAATGACTACTGCCCTATTCCAGAGGCCTAACTACGTCACATTCAACATCCCTTGTGTTATCAAAGTATTTCACTTATCTGTGGAAATACAAATAAACAAATACATTGAACTGAACACATCATAGCCAATCGGTTGTGAGGAATGAGTGAGAATTACTAAGTTTATAAAAATAATGACCATGGACTAATGAACACTGTCACAAATGCTACGGTCACTTTAACTGCACTGCTAAACTGTCTACTGTGTGTACTTAGTGCACTTGTATATACAGTAGTAGTAATTTTAAGAAATGTTTTACTGTAGATTTGGGGAGACAGTGGCTCAGTTGGTAGAGCATTGGCCCCAGAGACTTATGGTCGTGTGGGTTCGAGCCCACCACGAAGACCTACTTCACGATTCCCACTGATGACTGCTGTCGTCGTGTCCTTGGGCAAGACACTTAACCCCACTTTGCCTGAAGCCCCTGCTGAATAATCAAGGCTCCTGTGGACTCACCACCGACAGGAGGATCAGTGAGGGGCTGGGGCTCTGTGTACTGGGTGCAGCTCTGACTGCCACGCCCCGACCCAGAAATGGATTAAGGCAGTGTCTCCCAAAGTGGGGTCCGCGGCCCCCTGGTGGGCCGCGAGGGTACTGCAGGGGGGCCGCGGGAGGTCATAAAAAAAAAAATATATATATATATATAATTATTTAATGTTAAATTTAGAATGTTTTGTTTGTAATATTACAATATTTGTGTTCATTATTTGACTTGAATAATCCACTGTAATAATTTTTGTATTACAATGTTTGTAGCAGAGGCTATTTCCCCAAAATAAAATAACCAGAAGAGCCTATTCTTAATGTTGTCTTCTTGGTTATTATTTTGGGGGGGCCACGCAGACCCGTCAGATTTTTAAGGGGGCCTCGGTGTTACTGAGTTTGGGAATGGCTGGATTAAGGGATAAAGTAAAAATAAAGTGGATGGATGGATAGATTTTATTAATACTATTATATTTTTACCTCATAACTTATTTGCACAAAGCAAATTCCTAGTTTGTGACTTCCTGTTACTTACTATGGCAATACAAATAATTCTGATTTGGATAATCCTGTATTTTAATCATAATAATAATCATATGTTATAGTTATTTTTTTTTAGATAAAATATACTTGTTTTTTCTAAAACTTAAAATACACTCATTATTAAATATGAATATAGACAGAGAGGTAGAGCTCTTATGTAATGCACATATGTTTTTGTTTTCATCAATGCACATAATCTTTTTGTTTAAACTAAAAAAATAGACTCCAAACACTGGTGACACTGGTTACACTGTTAGAGGCAGTGAGTTAACATCCAAACGCTGATAACGGAGGGCTTCACAAAGCCAGTTTAAAGCCTGGTATAACACCGTAGTATAATAAGAATAATGGCCCTTTGATTTTTGGATATTCTACTGGAACACCTGTCACATTTTGGCAAGGGCACACCCCAGTGCCAGGTCTCTTCTGTGGGGCTGGGGGAGGAGTGTGTGCATGTGTGTAAGTGTGTGAGTGTGTGTGTGTATGTGGGAGATGAAACAGGCGCTGAGGAGGTAGTGATCACACAGGCAGACGGGGTGAGTGACAGACAATACCTGCTGTAAAATTCCCTCACATCTCTTCCTGATCAGTATTCATAGATCCTGGCTGCATGGCGCACGGCAAACCTGAGCTCAAACCAACGCGCTGTTTGGAGCACCGCCTCCAACACTTTCCCTTCTGCACTAAACCAAGACGTCTTTTATCCACTTTCTTTGCCAATTTTACATGATCCATGTTTTTTCCCTTTGTTTGAACTGAGTTTAACGAAGACTTTTCCACCTATGAATACAATAGCTAATATTAAAGCACTGGTCTAAGATGTGAGAGTAGCTTTAGCTCAAAAGGACAAAACAAAAGCAGAAGTATAAACAAACAGAAATGTAAAGCTTTTCTTAAATTTGCAAGATTACGCAAGTTAAATCAAATGCATTATTTGTGTGTCACCCAAAATTGCAACAGCAGCTGTCTTTGAGGACATTACAAATATTATCAACAGATTAGAGAAAAAATCAATTATAGAACACACAGAACAATGAAATACAATAATAAAACACATTTGAGTCATTGGTCCATATGGGTGTCAATCCGGTCCTCAAAGATGTGTATGTGGATGCAGGTTTTCATTCCAACCAGGCAGGAGCACACCAGACACCACACACCATTTTCTCAAGTGAGCACAGTCTTAACCTGAAGACTCGAGGAATTGGGTGTGCTCCTGGCCTCCTGCTTGTTTGGCATGAAAACCTGCATCCACACCAGCCCAGTTTGACACCCCCGGTAAAGCAGGTTAACCAACGTACATACATGTCCTGGATCATCAAATGTCTCTAGATCCTCCCACAAGTGAATTTATCTGCCACTGTAACTATTTATGTATTCTTCATCCATTTTAATTCCCTATATTTTAAGTCATGACTGAAGAAAATTTCAATTCAAATAATCTCAAATATTTTGTTATTGTTTTCTTTCCTCTATAATTTGTTTTTGTGTAAATATTTGTATGTTTGTTGTCTTTTTCCCTCCACAAATCCCAATTATTTGGATGCATACATCATAATTGGATCTATATCTATATTAGCATAAAGCAAGGGGATTCCAAAATATGGCTTGGGAGCTACCACTAGCTCTATACCTCCTTCCAAGTAGCTCCCAAAGAATTTTTATTAATATTAAAATATGTACGTTTAACCTTTGCAACGTTTAATTAATTTAAACAGTACCCATTCCAAGGCTTGCTTTCACCATTCACTCATTTTTCCCCGAATGCTTAAAGAAGTAGCTCTGTCTCATTCTTGCCTGAGAAAGTAGCTCACCGGGTGACAACAGTTGGGGACCCTTGGCGTAAAGAATATGGTACATGGTTATCAGTAGCATATTTAATTGACTATAGTCCTTATAACATAACTCTAAAGATAGCATTATTGCGTTTGCCAGAAAGCTGCAGCTTATTGTGACTGGAGGTTTTGAGTGCTGTATTTGCAGTCGGTGAAAGTCCTTCAAAAGTGCCTATTATCAGAGTCATCAGAGCCCTTGTTTGCGTGGTGACATCCTCTCCTCTATCCAGGTCCCAAACTTCCTGAAACCTAAGCTTTGCTACAAGACAAACACACTCCGAGAATACACTGGTGCGCTGCAGTCAGCTTGTTGTTGGCACATCTCGGTTTCAGGTCTGACTTGAGTAATGTGTTGTTTAATTTCTTCGGGAATTGTTTTGACAAAACAAGTTAGCGTAAAGTCAGAAATGTCATCTGAAACAAAAAGGGTGTGTAGCGTTGTATGTTTTTCAAGATTTTTTTCTCTCTCTCCTCATGTGAAGCAGATGTCAGTCATCAGCCGAGTGTTACAGTGGAAGTGACATCAGCACCCTGGAGGGCTTGCACTGTGAGAGGTGCGTTTTGATATGATTTCTGGGAACACAGAGTTTAGCAAAAAGAAAGGAGTTGCTTGAGTCTCTGTTGTCAAGAGAGGAGAAAAAAATTTGTTTGGGTACAAAGGAGAAGATGAACTGGAAGGTGCTCGGCTGCACACTTCCTGGATTTGGATGACTGTTGCTGTCAGCTGTGCTAAACGCTATTACTTGTGTTGCCAAATTACACCTTTTGCTTGACAGGGGTAATTAGTATGACATTAGTACACAGCGATGAAGAACTGCTTGTCAGCTGGTATTATGATTGCAATCAGTTTCAGCTATTCAAATTGGAAACTTGGGTGTTTCCTTCATTGTTTAATTTGTCACCATTTACTCATTTCCTTTTTATTTACCTTTTATTTACCAAAGTAAGCTGACACTGGCAGAAAAAATATGCATCCACCCAGAGTTGTATGTCACCTTTATTTTAGGACAAAATTACACTTTTTCATGGTAAACAGAATCAAGAAATATTATTCATCTGAACAGTTTGGGACTCAGAACTGTGCATTAGTTTCACATATTTTAGCCTATATTTCCATCGCCTGAAAAGCAACAGTTCTTTAAAGTGATAGTCTGGAACTCTAAATGAATTACAAATTTTAAGAATTGTATTAAATTGACCTCCTGGCTTTAAATGTTGATATAAAATAAGTCATTTTATGAATTCTAATATTACAGTTAAGTCCCGCCTTCCCTTCTCTTAGCTATAGCTCAAAATCCACGGTGCCGTCCAGTTTAACCAATCAAGTGATGCTAAGGGCTGTCAATCATCGGCGCTCGTGCTCGTAGCTGTGCGCATGCTCAGTTTGTTTTCACAGAGCCTCCGAATCAAGCCTCTATTAGGCTCTGGAACTACATGAAAACTGAACAAAGAATTCTGAACATCCGTGCTGAGGTACTCATTTATAAACTGAACCTATATCCATAATCATTTATATACTGAACCTATATCCATAATAATTTCTATACTGAACCTATATCCATAATCATTTATATACTGAACCTATCCATAATCAGATCCTCTGCAGATGTGTCCTATAATTTACCGCAATCGCTTTTTTTGTGCATTAAAACATTATTTTTGTCATGAAAACGTTAACAGATAATTCTGAAAACCTCTGTGCATGTGTATTAATAATGTATATGTATAATGTGTTCTCCGAATAACATTTAGATGTGTTGATTGATTGTTACGGAAACGTAGGCGTAGACCAATCAGAAAGGAAGGGGGAGGGAGCTTGGGTCGTTTTTTCACTCTCTCTCTGTTTTCTGACAAACTCCAGACAATCACTTTAAGGTTTTGACTACATGTGAACTGTTATAAGCTTGTCCATGGTGTTGTCCAAAATCACTTTGAAGTTGACCTATTACGCATGTTATCTTGTTTTATTTATTTATTTATTTATTTTTTTACTATGAGTTCCTCCTTCATTTATTCATGTTGTTATTTTTATGTTTGAATAAAGTAGATTGGCCTCACATTATATAAGAATGATACATGCATCAAATAAATGAAGTACAAACAGAACTAAAAAGTCAAGATGTCGTACCACATACACTGCCATCTAGAATACGACTTAGACATCACGGTGTAAGAACACAAAAAGCACCAATTCATCATAGAGGTGCAAGTACGCCTGCCTCTGTTTGAGACGCTTGTCATGGTCTCCTCCTCTAGAGGAAGGAGGGACATGTTCGAGGCCAATAAAGCTCAGAGTTTTCACATCATGGTGGGCATCATTGAAATGTGCTCTCATCATTTTTGTGGATAGTGCTTGAGTGTTCACCAATTTTTCGTTTCAGTATTCTGGTTTTTCCACATATGCCAATCCACAGGAGCAGTGTAGAAACTAAACAGCACAAGTGGATGTGCAGGTGATAATGTTCTTAATGCACTGTGCACACTTCAATCGATCAATCAACTTTTATTTGTAGAACGCCTTTCCTACACGAGGCAACACAAAACGCCTCAAGCATAAATCATAAACATTAAAATCTACATAAACATAAAAAGTACTGTTTTTACCTTGATTTGAAGGCTGCCAGAGTAGACGCCTGTCTCACATTCCCAGGAAGACTGTTTCCTGCGGATTTTAGCTGCATAAACCTGAAACGCCGCCTCCCCATGTTTAGTCTTGACTCTGGACACTAGCAGGAGGCCAGTCCCATGTGCTCCTCAGAGTCCGAGGTTGTTCATACCAACATCCCCACCCTATTTAAGATGGCGTCTCATAATGATGAAGGCCCACAGCCAAAATGTTGCTCATCCGTAGACTGGAACACTGGCATTGTGTTTTTGATATCGTATCATCAACACCTTTAGTTCTTGCAAAAAATATAGAATTTTAAATCAATTTGTAGACTTTTAATCAATTACTAGACTTTAAATCAATTTCTAGACTGTATTTATTAGGATTTTAGTCGTTGCTAATTGTTTTTTCTGTGAAGCTGTTATGCTTGTTGATCCAGGACAAAACCATCTGAAGAAAATAAATTGTATTACATTCTATAAAGAGTAAAAAAAGTTCTGTACCTCATCATCACACATCATGTCTTCTACAGTATTTAGAATTTGTGTCATTATGCAACATTGTAAACATTGCTAAATATCCCTTTTAATTCCTCTTTTAAAAGTCCCCACTCTTTGAAGACACGTTAGCATGGGTTAAGTCGTTTGATAGGCAGCACTTCTCCAATGGCCAATCCCCCAAGAAAGCAAAGTTAAAAGTCTAATCTCCGCTCCGATCAGGGGATGGACAGTCGGCTCTGCGATCGTCCGGGGCCTGCTGCGCTGATCCTTATCCCGTCTTGTCTAGAGCTGGAGGTGATGATGCCCACCGTGCCTTGAGATTGATGGGGGCCCTACACAAGAGGCAAGAATGAGCTTTGGACCCTTTGAAGTCGTCTGCACGCAGGGAAATTGATATACCAGTTTAAGCTCTGGACCCTATTAAAGGCGCCCCCGTCAGGTTAATGTGATAGCCTCCGTGTTACCCCCACACCCATTTGGGTCAGCCCTAATTTCTCGCGCCTACTTTTCTGCAATCTCATTTTGGCTTCCCATCAGTAGTGTTCTTCCCATCAGACGAACCCGGCAAGGGGAGTATATCACCCAGTGGAGGCCATCTTTCTCCCCGTGTGATTTAAGGCTCCAGGCTGAACATTAATCACTAGCCCTAAGATTCCCATTGCGGTTTGTACAGCTTGGACAGTTCCCTAAAGTGGGGTATTTAGAGTTGTACGTCCCTATAGACAGCATGCATGGATCCAATCTTTCTCAAGACTAAGCTGCAGGAGTCCCCAGTGGTCAAACAGACGAGCCAGGGCCATATACTGTAGTCTTCAGAGGTGAACCCCGAGCATCATTCATTTTTAATTGCATGCAGAAATATACTTGCATTAAATATGTATACCGGTGTCTTTTTAATTCAGACACACTGTATTCATTATTAAACCTTTATCCTGGAGGCCGACCCGCGAGGAATCGTCTGTCTATCAGATCTAAGTCCATATGTTAACCTGAGCTGGACACATCTTTCACACAGTATTTCACATTGTCTCCGATGCACTTTGATTTCTTTCCCTAGTCACAAGGCTCCAATCTGGTCCAGACCAGAGCAGCAGAGAAGTTAAATAGAAGATTGGCACTACAAAGGTTTTAGATATTCTTTTATATTTAGGGAAGGTTTTAATTCTCAAGATATTTTATGGTTACAATTTAGTACTTGGATTGAAGAAATATGGGACATCTGCATGAGTAATATGCAACAAAAAACTACTATTACTGATACAACTACTACTACCAATAGGTACTGCTCTAATCTAAAAAAGAAAAAAGAAAAATTAATCAATTGTTTAAAAAGTAATCTTTTTAGACCAGAGTTACAAAGCGCTTTACAATTATTGTGGGCATTTGTCCTACACAGACACGGGGAGAACATGCAAACTCCACACATAAAGGCCCTCACATTCACTTCTTATGTTGTGTTGTGTGCTCCTCATTTCTGTTCTGTAACCTGTAATGAAAGAATGAAATTTCCCCACTCTAAGGCAAATATTTCTTAATCCTAAAATTTAGTCTATATAAGATTCAAGCAACAATTAATAAAATACTGGTTAAAAACGATTTCTAAAACTGATTAGTTGCAATGAATTGGTTCACATTATACAGCCCTTATAATCTGTTATAACATCCTTTATACACGTGTATTTTTAAACCCTTTAAGAGATAATGTAAATGCTAATACATTTTATCAATGAAATAGATAACCTCTCTGGTGTGTTTTTAATGAAAACCACGCTTAAATATTCATGTCTCTGTATTCCTCTCACATACAACACACATACCCCGATTGTCCTCTCAAAAAGAAGTTGAAGGAACAAAGAGAAAACTCCGAAATAAATTTGTGAGGAACAACATCTTTTCTTACCTGCAGACGCTTGCATATATTGGCTCATCTGGGCCAGCACTACTGAGATTAATCCCATGTTGTTCTTATTATGGGCCTCTCCTGAGACACATTGATATGAATGGCTGTCTAAGCGCCATCAGATCCATCAATTGAATTCAAAGAAATGTTATCCATTGCTCTCACCAACCCAGCAGATGTTGAGGTTTTTGTAAGTTGAATTCCTTTATTATGTTAATATCTCTGTTTTGTCGCATGCAGCATTTCCATTTGAGTGGAGTGGAAAAAAAATCATCAGATGGATTTGACTCCTCAATAAGAAATGTTTGACATTCAATGAGATAGGAAACATGAAAACTCATTTCAATGGCAACTGGCATATGACAATCACACAAGGCAGCGTCTAAATGAGCTCAAGATCACAGTGTAATTGAGGAGCGCTTGTAGGGATTTAAAAACATCCTTGTGCACATTTTCTGCACAAATAAAGTAAAAGTTCATAAGACTCAAAGGGAACCAAAATAATCATTTCAAACAATAGAGCGTTTTTGTCAGCGCAATTTATAGTGTGGCTCTTTGAACAATTAACTTTTACATAGTCTGCTGTGGGCGGTTTTAGATTCAGAATCAGATTCATTATATTTGCCATTGCAGGAAAAACACGTTGGAATTTACAAAAGTCCCCAGTTTGCTCCAGACAAGTACAACAATAGGATCCTTGTTATATTATGCAGAAGTTGCCTCATATTATCCAATTTTAGGAAATACTTTGGCGCAGTGGCTTGTGTGGCAGTTGTGAATGATTGGCTGTGGTTGGTCGGACCATGGTCACTCATTGGCTGATAATTATCAAGAGATCAGTCAGCCCCAGGGCAGATATGGCTCGGCAGAGATGGACACATTGAATGCAAAACAAGTACTGTTGAAGCTGATGGAAATTGTGCCCATATCTTGGTGTTGTATGTTAAAAGAAAATATTACACAGCTGGTAAAAAGAGAGAGGTGTAGGGCCAGAGAGTGTGTGGGCCCATGTCTGATTGTATGTGAGTGTGTGTGATTGTATTGTGTTAATGTTCTACTGTTGTGCCTATTTATTGGTTATTTTAAATATTTTTGGTCTAAATAGTCTTGTCTCTTTGTAGAATGGGTGACGGGAGGGTTGGGAAGTGTCTTAATCTAGCCCCTTTTTCAAATGTATGCTATTTTCATCTGTAGATTGTGTTGTACAGGTTTTGAAATGAACTCTCATTCACTCATTTAAGTAAAAATTGCCTGCAGGCAATCCAGGAAGACCCCAGTAATGATTTGCCATTAATATATTGAAGAACAAGCTGAATTTGTAAATTGTTTTGGGCTCAAAATACTGTTGTTGTTTGCATGTGCAAGCGTGTGCACGTTGGAGCCAGACTGCGAGGTGGGTGTGCATGAGGGAGCGTGGTGGCAGTGCACTCCTCTGATAGGCCAGATCCACGGTGCACTGAAGCCTTTCGCATATATATGGAATTTTTGAATATCTAAACCATTATTTAGCATCCAAATCAGTTCTGCTTGTCTGACTGATGGACAATTTCAGTGTGACCCCAGTCTTTTTGCATGTGACCTATACTGTCGGGATTCTTGCATATTGTTTAGATGTTCACATAGAGTCCTGTGCCGTTTTCCTCTTTGATCCTTTTAGCATGCTCTTTGTGTCGGAATTCATGAAATATTCATTGCAGGACTGTAGCTTTTCCATATCTTTATGTACAATTATTGGCAGCAGTCCTGTTATGTCGAGCCATCTTAATAGCAGGTAGTGGGCTCGGTTAAGTGTGACTTCTGATTTTTATGACAGTTGGGCTGATCTGTGTTATAAACTGATAGGCGGGCATTATATTTGCAGATTGTGGAGTGTGGAAGCCTTGGCCTATATCATTAATATTGATAAACAAATATTATGTCTCACATGAAAGATCACGGATCAGGCAGCAGAACATTATGTGCATACTATGCCTACGTAATATAGGGGTTTTAAGGGAATAGTTTTGGTCAAATAACGAGTGTATTGTGGTTCTAATAGAGTGATGATCTGGCCTCTGCCTTTGTGTCGATAATGCTAACAGGGTTAATAGTGTGTTCCTCTCCATCATGTTCACAGCTATTGGCAGCAGGAGTAATTGGACAGAGAATGTCATTATCATGACCCATGTGCAGGACCAATGAGAACACATGGAGCTTGAGTAGACGGTAAATACTGTCTATTTTAGCAGCATTTAATAAAAGTGTTGGGAGGTTTATTAATGTGCCAATGGTTGAAAGCGCTGCTTCCCCTGTGCCTGTGCAGCGTGTGCACAGAGGCTCAGAGCTGTTTAAGGAGAAGACATTCACCAATCAGTCAGTGCAGAGCAAAGCCTGTGGCTCTCTCCACCAGGGAGCTACTAAGAGTATTTAAATCTCTCCTGCTCCCCCCCCACAGGCCACAGGCACATGCGGGCTGCTAATGCATGGATGAGGGGGGTAAATGTCAGGGCTACATACATCCATATTGTTCTATGTCCTTTTCCAAAAGCAAGATTCGTGTGATAGATTGATATTTTGCACTACGAATTGTGTCCTGCATATTTTTAGTTATTTTCAAAGCCACATGCACAAATATTTTATTTGAAAAATACTTATCCATCTTTAATCCATGTCCCCAAACACAGGGTCAACATGTACAAAATTGTTTAGTCTTTTCTGAACAAAATGCTGATTTACTCATTCTACACGATGGCCACATTGGATAATCAGCTGCATTTGTTAAACAATCAGAATACATCATCAGCATCTTATGTCCCTCACTTGGGTAGCCATTTTTGTTTGGTGAAATCCAGCTGGTTTAAAGAGCACTTCCTAACATGCAGGATAAGACACTGATTGTATTTATCATAAAACCAGAAAGGGAAAAGACTACATACTTCCTTTAAGTATTGTAATATTCTACTTTTGACTTTATTCATCATGTGTGTCCCTGTTTACGTTATTATGATGTCCATATAGAAAAGAACAGCCAGGTTTAACTTCCAAAATGTATCCTAACACAGCCCCACGCAGGGGTTATTTCAGTAAGATGGGCATACAAATTGGCAAATCTACAGATAAACTCTGGCTGGCTTCGGCTATAGTCACATGAATGCAAATAGGATTAAAAAGGCAGCTTTAGTGGCTGATATACCGTTCTCTGCTCATATAGGAGTCTGGCGGCAGCTTGAGCCCTGGCATCCTCTTGAAAATGACAATATGTTTATGAAGATGACTCTCTTCCCCCTCTCCTCTTTCTCCCCACTCTTTCATAGTCATCTTGAAACGCCTCTGATTAGCAGCCAGGAAGGCCCCCTCTTATTTGCATTCACCGTCTCATCTTTCAGGTGTTTTTCAGTCAATATTAGTTTGATCCTTGTCTGGGGGATAAATGATTGGCTTGATGTAGCGTGCATTTGTTTTTACAAACCCAACAGAGTGAACTACAAAGGGCTTTTCATTCCAGGTTTAGACAGCACACGAAAGGATTTTTTTCTCTTTGTCGTTTTTTTTCAAACTTGGATGATTTAACAAGCGTTTAAACCAACTGATCTCTAAACGGGAAAAAGGCTGAGGGAAAAAATGCGTTTCATGCTGTGGCTGGCTCTCGCTGTTTCACAAAATGGTTAGTGAACACAGTCAGGGCCTTTTGTGTCGATAACCTCTCCATGACTGTTGATGGTGATAAATATTTTTTGACGTTTGGTTGCCGTTTTTCTTGTCAAGGGGAGAGAGCAAAAAGGGCCATTTGCCTTCATATATTTTCTACTCATTAGGTTTGCTTTTGAGAGACCTGTCTTCCATCCTCTCTGCACACCGCCTCTCTTCTCAGCGAGTCTGTCAAAACCAGGGTCTGCTTTGTCTCCCTTCTACAAGTCGAGAAATATGGCAAAACTGTAAATTTGGACGCCTTTCATTTGACTACCCCCCCCCCCCATAGCAGTATATCATCTTGGTTCTCAGCGGTCTCCAGTTGCCGTTCAGTGGCAGTAAAGTGGTAGGAGCCAGAGGTGCACAAGGGGTTACAACAGTGGAGCTTGTGTTCTGTGGAGCGACATAGAAGCCGGGTGCATGTACAGATCATGTGACATCGCCTCAGATGGCATATGATCACTTGAGCTACATTAGGTTTTGTTTTTCATAGTTATCATTCCACTTCTGTTCCGTCTACGCTGAATTATTTTTAAATCAATCTGAAATACTGTTGGTTGATACATGTGTGTGGACCAATAGGCTAAACAGTATGTGGAATAAGTGGCAGGTTTTCATAATATTCTAATATTTATCAACACTTTTGGACATCTACCCTTATGGACCGATACCAATGTATTTTCTGTTTTATTTTTTGTTTTTGAGCTGTCCGATTCTCTGGTCTGTGTTGGCGAATTCAACCAAAGTCCTCCGAGATAACTACTGTTGTGATTTAGGGCTATACAAGAAAAAAAAATAAAAAAAAAATGTGAAATTGTTTATATTTATATATATATATAATATATATATAAGTATGTTGGTGGAAAGATTTGTATAATGTTAAAAAAATAAAAATAAAAATCACATCAATAATCCTACAATTTCTGATAGTGTATGATATTTCAGAAAGTAAAGCAGAGTAGTTTTAGAACCGATGACTGAACTCATTCTAAAGTTTGGCACATTTTACAACAAACACGTTAATTATTTGCTCAACTAAATAACCATATGTCTCCAAATGTAACTTGTCAAATGATCATTTCTGAAAACACTGAAGATTACATCCCCAACAGATTTTGCCCCTTTAATACGAGGACATCTTTGTCACTTGACAGTCATCAATCACAACAAAGAAGATGTTGTGTTTGATGGAACATAGATAAGAGATTTTAATTAGATGAGAGAATAATGACTTTTAAAACATATTTTTCAAAGCCATGATTTTGATTGTATTTAGGGAACACCCCTTGAGATGCAGCATCGCATTTTTGAGAGGGTCCCATGATCATAAAACAAAGAGTAATACATATAATACAATACAAAAACAACCTTAAATGTAACAATGTTAACTATGTAACGCTAAAAAACAGAATGTCCTGCCCACATACTCAAAAGAATTGGGATGGGCCATTGATTTTCAACATTCGCCCATTTTTTACGTTTGTTTGTTGTTTGTTTACGTCTCTGTTTGAACGGCTAGCCATTTCTTTTGCCAGCTTCAATGTGCGATACAGCTACACATCATATCTGCTGATATCTAAATGAGGACGAGTCGATAAGGCCTTTGCGTGTGTCAGACCATAGTGTGAACTTTATGTATCTATGTTCTCTATTCTTGTTGAAACAGGATGAAGATCTAATAAAAGCCATTTTGACTCCCTGGCAGCCAAGCTTTATTTAGGAACAATTCTCTAGAGGAGGAATCGAGCCTTTTGCATGCATGAGGGGAAGTGCATGTAAGAAGATGGAAAGGAGGGAAAACAGGTGCTGTTAAGGAGTAGTGTATGAGTGTGTGTGTGTGTGTGTGTGTGTGTGTTTGTAGACTTTGAAAGAGCGCAGGGAGATTACCTTCTAACTATCTACCCACTCTCAGTCTGAGCCAGGAAGACAGGCCTTCCTCCAGCCCACTGCAGATCCAATTGCAAGAAAAACATCTCTCCCCAGATGATCTCCTAAAAGCTTTCTGAAGTCAGGGTGAAAGATGGGGCTCATAGTGTTCCATAATTGTTTTTTTTTCTTATATTCACATTATGTATATACACCATGTTAGCCAAATCATAAATATTTTCATCGATGCAGGTACTGGCCACTGACAGGGTTCAAAAGGTCTTCATAAAATAGTGTGCTTTATATCATTACTAATGGAAATGATTTAAACTATGCTCGACAAAGCATGATTTCTTGATTTTGTGAATGATATTTGTGTGCAAAAACATGAGGCTAAACCACAATGACTGGCGCTTAAGGTCAAAGACTAAAAATAGGAGCGTCTTTAGAAGTTGTGCCACAGGCAGCCAGGAAATGCTTTGATTTCTCGTCTCCTTTTATGATTTCATTCGAATATTTAATAAAGCCGGTGGATCTGGTGAACAGGTGGCAGAGCTTAGGTTTCCCCTCCAGAGTTAAAGTAAACTTCCTCAACATATTTTAGTGTCACAGAGCCCTGTAACACATGCAAAGTAGGCCTTGTCTGTTCTGTGAAGATGAAAGCCGTGATGTTTTTGTGGTTTTAAAATGTGAAAACGAGATGTTCACCCAAATAAGGCACTTGTGGTTACATTAATATCAAATTAGCTCTGAAAAAAAACATATTCCAGCTTTTGGTAGGCATGCATTTGAAGGTTTGGGCGCGGTGACGCACATGGAAGCTTGTACGGTAATGTGAAGCCGGATTTAACTGACCACCTGTCCCTAGTTGTGGACAGACAAGGCCCTGCTGCCAGCTCTCAAAGTCCATTCATCTCCACCGCTAATGCTAATAGTTATGCTAACATTAGTGCTAACATTAGCTACTGTTCTTGTTTCACTTTGTCAGCCTCATGCCATTCCTCATCCCCAGATCGCAGCCAACTGGGAGTGCCCTTCTCTGCACATGAGGCTAAGTTGGATCTGATTTGCAGTTTTAGATGTTAAAACGAAAATATCCATAATGCTTTCAACAAAAAATCCAGAAAGCTCAGGCCTGCTTAGACTGCTCCCCCCAAGACCTGGCAACAGATAAGGCAAAGAAACATAGGATGAGTTAGGCCTATGTATTCTGTATTCTGTATTGAAACCATGATACTGAAAAAGTGCTATGTTATCTGTGCTGCAATGGTTAAAGTTTGGCACAGATGGGAGTCAGTATTGCTTTATTGATCGAATGCAAATGTATCAATACTACTTGAAACTCATCATAATATTTATCATTTATTGAATTATCTTCACCCGTCATCTTATATTTGTTTGGAGGTCATTTGCATCATCTAAATGTGTAAACAAAAAGGTTAAAAAATAACCTTCTATGGACAAGTGTTGAAAATTATTATGTTCTTGCTATTAACTAAAGGCACTGCATCTGGTCCGTCTAAAGTGTTGTGTCCTTATCAAATAAATAAACACAAGCTCTAAACTGAGAACAAAGAATATCATGACAAGACATGAACTAAACTAAAAAAAAAACAATTAGTCTTTGGTTTAACCTGGAATGAAATTAGCATAATGGGAGAAAGCAACTTCTCCTATTTGTGGCTTTAGATGGTAAGACGGTAGAAGTCTGAGGATCTGGAGTCTGTGTACAGGTTCATATCAGAAATATATGAAGGGCTGTGTAAAGAAGCTTAAGGATTTTAAAGTCAATCTAGGCCTGATTAGGGATCCAATTAAAATATTTCCATGATAGGTGAGATCTTCTTGTAGTCCGAGGGTATGAATGTGAGCCACGGAATTTTAAACAAGCTGCAGTCAATGGGTTAATTCAAGAAGAAGACCTGAGAAGACGGAGTTACAATAGTCGTATTTATTTGTGATTAATGTACATGTGGTATTTCAGCATCTTTACTAGAAAATAATCCTCATTCTTTTATTTAATTTGTATTTTTGCTCTCCAATTGTTTGACCCATATCCTGCAATGGAAAGAATTCAAAATCACATTCGGATAGCCTATGCAATTCTCTTTATTTGTGTAAAAAATGCATCACATTAGGTATTCTGCACGAAAACACATGCTTTAATTAGCCTTGAAAATGGTTTAAAACAAGACCCGTGGATGTCGAGTGTTACTTTTCTACGCTTCGTTTTTTCCTTGTGTAATTACAGCATGTTTTCTTTTGGCAACACACATTCTGGAATTAGCAAATGAATGTTTTAACCCGGCTGAACTCCACCGCAGTGGCTTATGTGCTCCATTCCCCCATTTACATCGCCTGGCTTTGGAAACGAACACTGGCGCTAATGACCTTTAACATCGCTGGCAGGTTTTAAGTGTGATCAGTGGGTATATGTTTAACCGTGTTGTCCTGTGCCTCGGGAGATTACAGTAACGATACCAATTAGTCCAATCTCATTAGCTTACCATACTCGCCCCAGTCACACAAATTAAAGAAGCTCTTTAATCTGACATCCCGTGTTCTGTGTGCGTGTGCGAGAACGTGTATGAAAGAGCGAAAGGGTGGACATTCCCTTTGTTATGATCTCCGTATAGCTTTAGGGCTAATTGGATGGACTTTTGTAAACACATATACGTGGTAACTTTTGTGTGATTGTGCTGGTCGCTCTTTCAATGCACACGTCTTTTAATGGTATGTGTTCTGAAGGTTATTTATGTGCTGTATAAGAAGATAATCATCCAAGCTGATGGTAATGTCAAACACAGTAAAGTATGTCTTAACATCAGGAGCTTGATAGATGGATTATAAATTGATAGATATGGATTTATATTGATATAGATATAGATAGTTAGATAGATACATAGATAGATAGATGGATACATACATACATACAGATAGTCATGTTTACATTTGAATTCCTTCCAGAGCATTTGAATGTTGTATTACGAGAACGATCATCACTTTGAATAAAGGGCTTATAACTTGAGCCGTGTGCCCCTCTGCTCCCTGTGGCTCTCCGCGGGCCCACATCTGATTAGTGTCTATTAAAGATCAGAGCACTGAGGAGGAAGTGCCCTGCTGGCCTGGGTGCTGAGTGCTGTGTTAACTTTGGATGAGCTTGGCATCCCTGCTGGCAGACCACAGTGCCTTATTATGGCTTCTCAGAGTTTATTAAAGAATACTTAAAACTGCTTGGTTTGGAAACTATGCAATAAACATTAGAAAAAGAAATCTAGCCTAACATATCTCAGGAATGGTTGAACATATTCCTTCTGTAGCTATGGGCCTACAGCACAATTCACTCCCTCATTCACTTACACAGGTGCTTATGGGAGGGGCATGGAGTTACATGCAGAACATGTACAGTATGTGTATGTATCAGGAAATTGTTTCAGTTAGCCTGACCCAAAGTTTCCCTCCTCATGTGTCTGCTCTCATTAGGTCAGAATTAACAGGAGATTACTGTAGGCATGTGGGCTTATTGGTAACATTAATATCTCTAAGAGATGCATTTTAATTTCATTTCAAATGCTTAAACTCATGGGGGTACATGGGCCCTGACAGTTAATCAAATCAAATCTGGCTTTGATCGCTAAGCATTTCAGCAGCGGTTCCTGAAGCAACCCCCTGCTTATTTGTTATGATTTTTTATAATATTTAGTTTTTTTATCCTTAGAGGCAGGAAATTAAAGCGGTTTAGAGGGGGCACATGTGTTTTTTTTTTTTTTACTAAACCATGAGTTGTCGATGTCTTTACTTCAAGATAGGAGGTCACACACATAAACAATGTGGACATCAGCCCAAATGTTTATTAATTAGCAATTTAGGTTTTTTTTTTCAGGAAAAAATATACTTAAATTCCAATCATACATGTTGTTGAAGTATAACTGACTGTTTTATATGTGTTTGTATTTGGAATGTCTGACTGTGTGCTTCATTTGCAGTTTCCTCCTGGGCCAAAGAAAGAAGAGGAAGACTGAACTAATGCTCCTGAAACTAAAAAAGCAGGTATTTTTTTCCTTAAAACTGGGGTACTTAAATTTCTCTCTCTCCAAACACTTTAGTTTGAACACTAGTTTTCACATGCTCATATATTTTTGGTTTCTGCCACCACTCTGCCAATAAGCTCTCTTTTAGATGAAAACAGTCTTTTCAGATCTGATTTGTTCACAACTTTTTACTTTTACAAGACTCTTTCTTCTTGAGACAAAGAAGATAATTTAATATTGATCGTGAGAAATAGAGTTAGCGACCCCAGCTTTGATAAGTAAATGGAGCTACTTCATTGTCTTCAGAGATGTTTGCTCATTTGAATCATTTTTAGACTATTGCTAATTCATTTTAATATGTTAACAAGCATGTGTAAAAACACGCACAAACACACAAAAACACACAAGTCGGGTGCAAAAACCAAAAGAAAATATGAAAGGTGTACCAAAGATTTCTTGCCAATTCTTTTCAACGTTGCAGCTAACAATGTCTATATCTATGCCATAAAAATAGGGAAAGACTATGGAAGAATTGCATTGTGTGTGTGTGTGTGAGTGTGTTTAAATAACAAAATGGAACTAAAATAGTGAATAAAATACTTCCCAGATCACTATACCCCAGCACGGTGCCACCTTTAAAAAAAACCTTCTCTCCCACGCTTAAATATGGGAACTGGCGATACAGCCGGGTAAATTGGATTCTCTTTCAGGTTGTTTGTGTGTACTAAGTCTTCCTAACAGCCAGTGGGCCACTAGACAGCACATGAGTGATCCCAGCTCCACGTCAAGAGTCACGCCGAGACAGAACAGCTCCTGCCAAAATGACACTCGAGTGAGCTGTAATGACTACAATGTTTTTTTCACCCGCACCTTCTTCTGAGCAGCAGGCCGCACGAGCAAACGGCGCACCAAAGCCCGCTCGCGCTCGGAGAAGTTAAGGAGTTTTGAAAGTTAAAAGACAGCTCCTCTTCCCATGATCCTGTTGTGATGTTCCCCCAGCTTCCTTTTGTGTCAGTGCGTGCTAGACAATGCTGATATGTTGAGGTAAAGCAATTTGAATGTGACAGTATGAAGTGTGTTGGCGAGACAGCTTGTGTAGTGCCAAGCCTCTCTTTAGGAAATGCGCTCTCTCCATCACGCGCACTTTCAACAATCGTGTATCACATAATCTTTAACACAGTCATAGACGCGCAGGGGGGAAAGGGAGAGAGGGAAAACTATAGCATCCTAAAATATATCGGGCTGCGTTTGCCTCGTATGGATGTCAGATCGGATTTTGCGGGATGTAAAAACGGTGGAGTTAAAGAGCTTAAAGTGTGACCTTGAAAAGTCGAGCTGTCGGAATCATGTTAGGAGACCTGCTCCTGGTCTGTCAAGGTAGAATCACAACATTGTTTATTCACTTTGATTTGCCAGGATTCATGCAAGAGTATTGATGAAAGAGCTCAACCGCGTCCCTTTACTGTTCGTCAGTTACAGCTGCATTCTTCAGGAGAAACAGGCCATATCTTTATGACACCAGGCACATGTTATTACAGTATTTCCAAACTCTAACTCTTTTTCTTCAGATATGTTGAGGCAAAACTGTGTATTTTCTCTTTTATATATATGTTTTTTTTGTTCTTGTCCCGTTTGCTCCTCACAAAACAAGATGGACATGTAGTATATCTGTAATGAAAATGGAATATATCTGAATTACATTACTGATTTTAACAAGTAGTTGTAGTACTTTTTGTGCAGTGCAGATTCTTTGAGCCAAAAAACTGTATTTTTGATCCACAGTGCAATAGCTTTGTAATCACACGGTCAAGTGGTATCGGTCAGTATTGATTTTAACTGTTCCAGGACAAAAATATATATATATGATCCTTTTAATCAAAAATATAATTTAAAAAATGATAAGATACTGTGATTGTAACTACTGTATATCCACCCATCCATTTTCTACCCCATAATCCATTTCTGTGTCGGGGGGTGGCCAGAGATGCCACCCAGTACACATAGCACCAGCCCCTAATTGTAACTATAATATGTTACCGATTCTATGTTTGACAAAGTTACTCCCAACACGCCCCCACCCTATTTGTATATGTATGTATTCGTTTTGAAAACTTTCCACTTTTCAAACTAGTATTTGTTATTCACCATGTGCCTGCTTCTTCCCACTCTGAAACCCATGGCAGCTAAATCGAGAGACTTTGGACACTGCAAATCTGTACCACCGTGTGTCCCTCGCACATCAACTCACACAGCGGTTTTTGTTTTTTTTGTTTTTGAAGGGTCATTGACAGCCTTTAGATTTACTACTGACACACTGTTGTCATGCATGTCACAGCACTTCCCCGTAGCCCTGCCTTTCTCCTCAGTGCAGCCTACACGAGATGGAGGGGGTGCTGTCCATACAGGGGCCAGTGCCACATCAAACTCTATAAAGAGAATCATTTATGTGCCACTCCCCATTACTGAACAGCATGGAGACAGCTAATGAGGGCCAAGGCAAAAGGAATATATCCACCACTTTGCTGTTAGACACACACTGGCAGCCAAAGAAAACCCGGAGTCTTTGGGGATAGATTGTTTTCAAGGGAAAAAAGGAAAAGAACAAAAGGAATATGTGTGTGTGCCTGCGCCACTGTTCATCTGTCATCTTATTTATTTATTTCTCTCTCCTCTCGCATTATATTTAAGCAACGGTAACAGCTCGAGGTGACAATCGGCAAAACGCACACCGCTTTGCCTTTTGCCGCCTGTGCAATTTCCCCCCACATCTGGATTTATGATTGGTTATTATGTGAGTAAATACGTGTGTGTTAATGTGCAAATAAACGTGTGTGAGCTTGTGTGTGTGTGTGTATGCACTAATGGCACCTTGCCCTGACCAAATAGGTGCACACATACGTGAACTCACACATGCACAAAGAGGTCTAGTGGTGCTGATAAAAAGGTAGCTGTGACATTTCCAATTTGCCATGCACCAGCCCACTCCATTTTCTTCCCTGCTGCCTCTTACATGGTAGAGTAAGCCTCTAGGATTGACAATAATTACAGCCTGCATAAAATGAAGAGGGTAATATGAACACAGCTTTGCCATAATTGCCTTTTCATTATTTGCTAACAGTGAGCTATTCAGTCATAAGAAAGAGATTGCATAGTAATTGGCTGACAATGGCAGGCTGAGGCTCAGTTCAGAGGCTGTGGTAATTTTTGTGTTCCTGTAAAGGTTTTTTGAGAGGCTTTTTATTAAAAATCTGAAGCATTAAACTGTAATTTAAAACTACAATTTCTAGCATGAATGAAAATCTGGGTATTAACATGAGCTTCTATTTAGAGTGGAACATCCTATTAGCAGTATTAACACTATTTGGTAAGTTTCCATATGGGCCGCCTCTCAGTCTCACACATCAACAAGACAGTGGTGTTTGCTGCAGAGAGATGCCCCAATACTGAGTACAGCTGAGTGCAATGCTACCACCGTCAAAAACGATTATCTTTAGAAATAAAACAACCATGCAATTGTATTCTATAGTAAAATAAGTGAGGTTAAGTAAAGTAGTCATTGCGTTTTTTTGTATTGTATTTCATATTTTAATTTATATAATATTTCAGAATGCAGTATGCCAAATGTGAATAAATTAGTTATCTTGGAATTCATAAAAACATTTATTTTTGACTGAACAATTTGTGTGTGTGTCTATAACAATGTATTTTTAAAGTCTGCATCCAGAATAAACGGGGCAATAGCACAGTCTGCAGCTAACATCACTCAGACAAACAGCAGTATGTGGAGGAGACATGTAAAATGGCATATGAATATTTATCAGGGACACATTCGGAATCTAAAAACCCAGTGAAACTTTTTTTAATTTAAAACATTATTCTGTAAGTAGCGACTACCTTCACTCTCACTTAAACTTCCTTGTTTCTCCTGTGGTGGATCAAAGTGTTTTCCTTGACTTCCCAGTTTGGATTGGCATGTCTGTATGTGTAATGGTTCTGCTGGCACCCCCTCTGCTACTTCCCATTTTTTATTTTTTTCATTTAGTGTTATAGTTTCTTGTGGATCCTCTGAGGCTTTGAATAAGGGTTAGAAAAATTATCCTCAGGCAATCGATCAGAATTAGACAGTCCCAGACAACAGTGCTCTGTTCCACTGTGTTTGGACATGAATATGATCTTTTTCACTTGAAAATAATTTTTTAAACAGACATTTGATTTATCCTCCAAATATTACAGATGTTATTTGTCATTACTTTACTACTCCCTATTTTGCCCGACAAAAATTCCCCCCTCTACATGACTAATAAAGGTTCTATTATTGTATATCATCTAAGAACCAGTTTTCTGAAGCCTAGTGGTTATCCATAATTCAAAATACCAAAAATTCCAAAACAGAAGCAAGGTAGTTCAAGCAAGCTCTCGACAACGCAACTGATGTCTTTTGCGTTTGAACACGACAAAACTTGTGCAGATGAGAGTAAGAAGTCTTTCAAATATCAGAAGTTTCCCATTTTTTTCATATTAGTGTCCGATACTGTACTTTTGTTCCTACACCACCGTCTTAGTGTCGTTACTTCTGCTTAAATTTTAGTCTATTAAAGATACATTTTTGTCTTTATATTTTATCACGCACAAACCCGTACAAAAGTTGGGTTTCAAACTTTTCTTTTTGAAGTAATCACACTGTCTCAACATAACATCAATCAGTGATGTTGCTGTGAAATAAGCCTTTTATTAGATTTTGAATTGCAAACATGAGACTCTTCCATCATATAAAACCATCATTTATGGCAGTGCCAGACTGAGCCGGCCCATTCTGTATTTGGAACAATACTTCTTGGCAACAATCAAGCCGCCCACCCCCTTCCCCTCATCTTTACAGACATCTCCATGCACAGTCTATATTTCACAGCAGCTAACAAACCCCTCCAGTCAATCAATATTTATCTTATATAGTGTGCCTCTCCTCACTCGCCATAATCATTTAACTCAAGTGCTTGCATGAGTGAGAAATAAATTACATTTACTGTGCTATCATTGGAGCGCTGATGTTTCCCAGGCATTAGCTGATATTTAGAGACAACGTAGTAAGACATTAAAGAACAATGCTGGAAGAGATTGATTAGATGAATAAACAACAGGCCAGGCTGAAAGAGAGAGGGCTAAAGAGGGGTTAATATGATTGGTGAGCTGAGGAATGATCCATCCAAGTCACTTAAGCTTATTCTGGCTTTTGTTTGTATTTATTTTTGAAACTGAACTACTCATGTACAATGAGAGATATGTATAAAAGGTGCATTATGACGCTTAGTATGTGGAATAAAGTGTGTATTGTTGCCTATTTGACCGCGTAATGACCCAGTGGCTGTATATGAGTGGGCAGCATTCACTTTTGATCTATTGTTTGTGGGTTTCCGTGTCCATAAGCAGAGAAAACCTTCCAAACAAAGCATCAAAGAGACCGATTTCAACAAAGATGACACCTTTTGTAATGATAAGTAAGAAGAGAAAAACAATTTGTGAAGAAATGTTTATACATAAGCTGGAAGTAAGTAAAAGTAACACCAGGAAGTTGATGATTACATTACACTATTGAGAACAATCAGACTTCATGAATGAAAATAAAATGTTTTATTTTTCGAAGCATATTTGAGTCAATTAGAGCTAATATCCCGTGTACAGCAATGTCAAATAATCTACTTTTCAAGTAAAATCTCAAACGTAAAATATGGACATATGTGCAGCAAAATCTGAAACATATTTTTTTTCACTGTATTTGAGTAAAAGTAATCTAACCTGTGATATGCACTTATTGATTGTATGTTTGGGTATAAGGCTTAAGTGTCTATATAAGAAATGCACAAATGAATCAGAAGAATACATAAAGCAAACTTGATCATTATTAGGTCAAACATATCACCTCCAGAGTCTTTGCAGGACAGTGAGTCTGGCCTGAACAGTGGCCTGTACAGTGCACTTGTATCAATGATCATAAAGCCACTATACGGTCAGGCAGCTGGGGGCTCCTTTGAGGTGCATGCTGGTGTCATAATTATCTAACATCACAAGTGCTGCAGCTCTTATTAGTAATTAGCTCCAACCAAAACTGATTGGTATGGGTTCCTCTGCTCATCCCTTTTAATGTTTAAACATTTACTTTGTGCTTGAAGGATTTGTTTGTATATATCTTGTGTGTGATGAGCGCTTTCAAGTAATTGGCTCCTAGGGGACAGCACTTTCTAACTGTTAAAGAATAATTACTGCCCTATGAAATGTTAAACTGCCCCGACTGTCTTTTCGCCAAGGCTTAATTGCGTGCAACAAGTAAGGCAGCCTTTTCATTTTGTTCCATCACAGGAATGGACTGAACTGCAGCAAAAACACCAACATTATGTTGAGTAGTAAATAGCCTCTCATATGGTAATTTATAGAACACCAAAAGAGTTTGAAAAGAGTTGGTGAAAGGAAAGCAGGGAGCTGTTTAAAGACAATGTGAGGGATCGGTGTCTGTGTCTTTGGTGATTTTATTTTTTGTACATAAAACTCGTAAGACTAAGGCCCTGTCCACACAAAGTCAAGCTCAGGCCTAAACGCAAAAATACTTTATCAATCCAGTGTATCGTCCATACGAGGCCGGCGTTTTGGGGGGGTGTAAACGAACATTTTTGAAACTAGGTCCCAGAGTGGAAAGATTTCAAAACTCCGTATATGCCGCTCCGTGGTTACTGCCTCTCCGCAATGTATCTGAGACGCTTGCGTCATCGCCCCGCCTCTTGTTAAAGCACGCATGCGCCGCACTCAGAAAATAATGACAACAACAATGTAGCTTGTTGGTTTTGTAATCCAGTGTGACCCGAAGCAACAGTTCAACCTCATCGTCCGTCCATACTAATGTAGTACCAGCTCGCCCACTCGCCATGTTGTCTGTTTACAAAATTCTGCGCATGCCCACGGAAGTTTGGGCTTGATCCCGTCATTGCGTCACAGCGCCACCAACAGGTCTGGCATAGTTTCACAGCGTTTTCAGGCGTATTGACTACATTCATATGGACGCACACATTTACTGAGCTAACTCCGTGTTTACAGAAAAAGTTTCTGAAATTATAAGCGTTTTGTCTTCGTGTGGATATAGCCTAAGACTTTTGCATAATTCATAAATTATTCAATAATTTAGTGGAAACATGGCATGGTTTGTCAAATCGTTGATTATCAATTTTAATGAGTGCTGCACGTTTGTACCATACCAGTAGAATTTATGTTGTCATTTATCAACAATAACCTCCAGACATCTTGCCCGTCTGTGTTCCCCTAAAAAATAAGACAAGATAAGACAAAACTGTATTGATCTCACAATGAAGACATGTACATATGACATGGAACATCCCAAGCTGATGTTCCTCTTAATGAATGAATGTTCAATAATACTTGTGGAGTGAAATAATAATATCTTTAGTGTAGCAATTCGAGAGGTCTGAAATAAACAGTGCAGCATCAGCTATTTCCATTTTCCATCTGTGTTCTGTGGCTGATCTGCTGTGATGAGCAGAGAACAGCCAGTGGGAAAAAGACAAATCAAGAACTTGTCGTGGTTTCAGTGGATTGACCTTTCGGTCTGCCCTGCCTCTGTCTTATCCCTCTTATTTAAAAATATATATATCTGGAGGTTTTTGCTCACGCTGATGACTGTGGGATTAGGTTTCCCTGAGGTACCCTTCACCTTATTAAAACTCAGTGCGACTAAACATATTCCCTTTTACCATTGACTCTCACAGTAATATGTATTCTAGTTTATGGTTATGGTTTTGGCTCGGTAGTTGCAGAATGCATTGTGCCCAATGGGCTCTTTGTAAATAAAATGTTATTACACGCCTGGATATTTCATGCCTGATGCGCAGGGTTGAGAGGTGCCGCACTTCCACAAGATCACAGGCAGATGTTAATCACAGATTAACACACAGTCAATTCAGGGCTCAATCAGCCTTACACTGCCGTGCTCCAACACACTGATGAAGAGTTCTGCAGCCATGTATTCCTACGTCTACTTCATCATCGAAACTGATTACATTCTCACACTTTTTCAGATTGATACATGTCTCTATTGTACTTAAGCAGGCAAGAAAGAATGATGAAGGCTTTTAAGTTTAAAGCATCGCACCTGCCATCTAAAAGAGTTCATCGGAGGTAAAGCTTGTGGCAGATGATTTCCACACAGGTGAAAGTATAACGTATACATATTCACCCTCTTCATATCTCTGGCTCATCATTTGTATTCACCTGCACGTTTGGCCTCTAGCTCACCATAGAGCAGCTTTTGTCACACACAACAGTTCATCAGTGTGTTTCTCCTCCACCATTTTTAGTTGGTGTTTTTTTCTAAAATACATAGATTTTCTATTAGGAAGCGTTTTAACCTTTATGGAGAAGTATTGTGGGTATTTTTAAGCACAATATGCATGACAGCTGTAGTTTGAGAACCCACTTTGGTATTTCATCTTAGTTAATTAGGAGCGATGTTAAGCATGGTGATGAATTCGGGGCTCCATTGTAGTGATGGATTTGAGAGATGGTGTAACAGCCTGTGCCTGCTAGATTGAGCCCTACGATCCAGAAGGGAAGAACACGGCCCATGGCTAAACAAATCCTCCTTTGTTTTGGGGTGTGCTGAGTGATCTCCATTGAGAGGAGGGGATGGGTAAACATTGCGAGCTCTATAGAGCTACACATTGTAAACACACAGTGCTCATTAACTATAATGAGATGTTATGAGGAACCCTTGAGCTTATTGTGTGGCTTGTACTGAAGAACCTTTCTGCTATTGTTGTTGTTGTTGTTTATGCAAAGCAAATCTTTAAAAAAACATCACATTCCTTCACATCTTTTGCCCATTAATCATCAACGACAAACAAAAAAGCTTCCAAACACCTGACAAGTGATGCACAGTTAATTTTTTTTAAAGATACAATTTTGTTGCAATAGAGATCAGCACTCATATACAGATGAAAGATTATCATTGACATTATTTTTTATTTGATATGTGGTCATATTTTTCACTGTTAATGTAATCTACGTTTTGACAGGGGTCGTTAGTTTAAAAGCCAAATCGTCCATGTCACTATGGTACACAGGCGCTGTTGTTTTCAAACCATAATCATAGGGGCCACAGGAGCCTGACAAAGACACTGAGAACAGCAACACAAGTGAGGCCAGATATGACAACATTCACAGAGTATACCTTAGCTGTTAATTGCCCCCCGCCCAGGACCTCCACTCCCTGATGGTGGATCTTTCTTTGCTTTAGTCTTTTCTGATTGGGAGCTATCTTGAATAGGCTGACAGTTGGCTGAGATTTCTCAGCCACATGCAGTTGACACCCCCTAATTAGATGCTCCTATATGGCAGTTTACATTAGACAAACATTTGTGCAGGCCATGGGAGATGCCAGCTTTTGTTTGGAGAGCTCACACACATTCTCGCTGTAGTGTTCAAAAACTGGTGAGTTAGCTCATTTGTGTCTTCTCCAGACTCTGTGTGTGTGTCTGTCTGAGCAGATTTGGATAACTGCGCAGATAATGAATTTTAAATCCCATCCATAAGACGGCACATTGGAAAGAAACCCTTAGAGTTTATTTGCTTCTTGAATACCATTAACATATTCCCGGTTGTTGGTATAAGTGCGCTCCGGAGTGCGATTTTTGTCAATAGCACCATAAAATATCCCAGCTCCCGCCTGCCCTCTGCTTTTGTTTCACAAGATCTTTGTTTGATAAGTGTCCATCATAAAAACCCTGAACACATCAAGATTTAATTGACAGAATATATATCTTTAATTTCTCATCTCATTCTTACAAGAGGGTCCTTTGATTCTGACCCAATGTAGTTTATTTTCTTCGCAGAGCCTCAGCAAGGTCACAGTCCTTTTATTCGTTGGAGATGGACAAGAGAGAGAGACTCCGCTGTCCTCCGCCTCGAGGTCACTCCAAAGCCAGTCATCATATTCCGCTGGATAAGGGAATTGGACAGATAACGTGTAAGGTTCAGTGTGTTCCGTGTGAGAACACACAGCTCCATGCTCAATGCTCACCTGCCCTATAGGCCAGTGCAATGATGAGACACAAAAGGGCTTCACTTAAATACATATTTTGAGGTGCATATATGGTGCAGCTACATTACATACATTTGGATTGTCTCTGAGAGATTTTCTGTAATAAGAGCCTTTGTGCTTTTGTCTGTCCTTTTGTGCGACTGCTGAGCCCGTTAGGGTCAAAGTAACTGGCTCAACATTTGCAAGTGGGACTTTGCAAATGTCGATTTAAATCAAAGTTACATAATCAAATTATATTTTCTGTGTGATTGTGCAGGTGCAGGTTGGGAGCAGTTTTAGCTCATCTGCTTTACACGTAGGACCCACTTCTTTTATCACAATCCACGAGGAAGAGGCCGATTATCCTGTCCCTCTGATAATCCTTTGCACTTTTACTGGAGGATGTTTGTGATTATAACGCTTGATTCCTCACCCTAGCATCTGTCCTTGCAGTTGTATTGTTATGAATTTTCACAAAGATGAAACAACAATAAACTTAGCATGAGATTAGACACAAAGAAAAAAACTCCAATAAACGCTTTCATTTTCTTGTACTTTGATTTACATATAACATTCGCTCAGAATTAAATTATTCAGGGATCCCTCACTCCATTTTGCATGATATTTTAATGAAGTTAATGAAGTATTATTCATTTATGAATCGGTGCACCTCACCTATTAACATTGGTCCACGTGTTAAAGTTCTATATAATTAGCAGTGCTTATAGCCCTTCTTGTGGGACCTGAATTGTGGCTGTTCATCACTAAAATATATGGGTTTTGAATGATTTTTGTCTCACCATAAACAATATTCTGCTAAAACACATTATTATTTTCACCTTAATCATGTGGTCTGTGAGAAGGGTTAGGAACTCACAACAACAGTGCATTACTGCTAACATAGTCTTGTGGAGAGGTCTATTTGAAAATGACATGTTTGGGTGAAATTCACACAGACATGATCATCATCTCCTCTAAGTGTGCAATCTTGTGGCTCCGGTGTGAGCGTGTCGGTAGCCGGTGTTAGCCAAGCGCTTAAATGAGCGTTGTTTTACCTTGATTGAACTGTCTGCGTCGAGCCGAGCAGTAAGGCCTGAACCAGCCCAGCCTATTTAGAGCACTGGCTCGCTGTCGCGCACACCAGCACATTACCTCCTAACTGGAGACTCCTGTTTCACCAGAGAGCTATCACATTTCATAACAGGGAAAAATAACACTTTAGCAGGGGGGTCAGGTGGGGAAATAGCACCTCTAAATGAGGGTTAAGGCTGTATCATTGTCTTGTGCTCCACATCCACCCCGCCTCCAATAATTCTGCTGACCTTCGGTGCCATGCGACTGGTTCGACATGGAAGGGTGAGCTGCCAGAGAGACGATCCTTTTCACACGCTCCGTTCTCCTCAAAATGGCTTTTTCTTCTCCCAGACAATCATCTGATACAGAAGCTGAATGAAATCACAGATTACATAAGAAAGGTCCTCTTGCCTTCGATAAGCGCAGCACCTGCACTGCTTTTTTCCTTTTATACTTATCTGGGCTCTGCACTTTTGTATTCTTCTAAAACTTGATTTAAAAATGTAAAATATGCAGACGCCAGTGGATTATTATGCTAATGTCTATAGGTTTCTTAATTGTAAGATTACAGTATTGTAAATGTAGACACAATGTGATGGATTCACATTCTCAGCTGTGTAGTTTAATTCCAGTTCTGGCATTTTCACCCTATCATCTTTATGGACATCATCGGAAATATTTCTACTTCGTGGCACTGTCTAAATTGAACTTAATATTAAATAAAGAATGATATCCATTCTACATTTGAGGATGAAAAATAATGCTTTATTTCCCTTGTGTACATACACTATATATGAAAGTAGAGAGCGGCTCTATTGATCTTGGTTTTCATTAGGTGAAAACGTCTCCCCCGGTGGAGTGCTGCAACTTTTCAAGCCCATCGGAATAAAGGTAAACCTACAAACGGGAGGCAGTGAAAATATATTTTCCCCGGTGAGATATTATTCAAACATGGCCACGGGGAATGTAAATGAAGG
Source organism: Knipowitschia caucasica (assembly GCA_964034765.1). NCBI lineage: Eukaryota > Metazoa > Chordata > Actinopteri > Gobiiformes > Gobiidae > Knipowitschia > Knipowitschia caucasica. The sequence goes on from OZ035826.1 coordinate 31,822,016, forward strand.
CACTGCTGTGATGGAGAGACTATATTAGACTGTGAGTGAGCCACAACACACAGCAACACACTGACATTTATGAGAGCGAATAGTGCGGATGAGAGAACAGATGCTTGGTGCCAAATGAGGGATGGACTTAAAGTGAGAGCGCCATGCTGTGGACTGGAGGCAGCATGAGCCAGCATGAACATATAATGCTTATCCTGTAGATGACACTATCACACAAGTGAAAAGTTTAGAGATATTTGTCTCGAAATTCACCCTTAAACTGAGCTTGAATATACACGATACATTGCTTCTTTCCTTTATTTTTATTTTCTTCTTCTTCCCAGTAGACTGAGTCAATTATCATGCCGCAGGGCTGATCTGAGGTTTAAATTCCTAATCAGTAATTAAACTCAAACATGGTCCTCATGGTTTTCTATATCCTGCGGATCTAGTCACCAAAATGAAATATTTTAATACTGGAAAAGGGGGAAGGGAAATGTCACTAAAACAATCAAGCATAATGAACAACTCAGATCTTTCTGCATAGAATACAATTTTGTATTAGTTGTTATTTTTAATATAATATTAATTTGTGAAGACAAGCAAAGAATGTATTACATTTAGACACTATTTTGTATAGATGAAAATAAAGAATGTAGGTTTTTTTTTTTTGCGGTACGCTTGAGAGCATCAGCAGTTGCCTTTTCCTTCTTGTGATTAATCGGATTTCTTTTTTACATCGCAACCTTGAAAGACTTATTTGTGCACATGTTTGTGGTATTGAGTGTGTGCGAGATAAGAGGAGGAAGCAGGTCTTGTCAATGGTATACTTATCTGCCGCAGAAGTGAGAGGCAGATTGCTTTTCAATCCACATGCATTATCTTATAGACGGTGTTTTGTATGAGAACAACTCAGCTACTTAGGAATGCTTTCAGTGTTCATCTGGGGATGCACTTCTGAAAGTTTTCTGAAAACAAACATCTGCATGGATTAGAAAATGCAAAGATTTCATGTGAGAAGTGACCTGAATATATAATCTACACACAATACAAGTTCACTTATTTGGTCCCAACACAGAATCTGATTAGTGCATTTAAGTACCAAATTTGCAAAGTAAACTATCTCTCAGCGCATTGGCAGCTGTGTGTGCTGAAAGCGGCTTGTCCTATATAGCTTAAGGTTCACTTTTCCACTTTCTTTGTAAAGGAAAATGTTGAAATCAGATGATGTTATCTAAAGCTGCTTGAAAAGTTCGTGGAACACTTTCTAACTTGTTTAGACTGATTTGTTTATCTCGGAGTAAAAAGACGGTAATTTCCCTTCGAAAAGTATTCCCCCTGTTGGAATCCTCTTTAATTCATTGGTTAAAAAAGCACAAAGGGAATGCCAGGGGCTCTAATTCGGAGACAAACCCGGGCGACGGCAGAGTGCACATCCAAGACAATCCGGTGCTACCTGTGCCATGAAGATTAGACCATTGTACCAGGGCAATGTTATCGCACGTGCCAAGTGCAAGCCGTGCTCACTAAAAGTTGCAGTAAGGTTCTTAAGATACGCATTTTGTCACAGGATTTATAGATTTTGTTGCTGGGAAAAGGGTGACCTGGCAGAATATAGTCAACATCAGAGACTTGTTCTGTTTTATGTTCATATACTTTTCATACATAGTGATGTTTAGGGACGGTATCATCTTTGACATTGTTCCCTGGTTACATTTTATCGGTCTCCCACAGAGATCAGCCGCTCCGCTCCGTGCTTTGTGAGCGTGTGTGGTGCCAGGGAAAGTGTGGGGCTCAAAGAACCATGAATATCCCTCAAGCCCCTTAGCCACCACGATCTGAACCCAGGACTCTAAAGCGCCTGCGATGTGGAGACGTACACTTGTAAAACACTGGCAACTTTCAACTTAGTGTACAGACCACACTCCATACAGAGATCATTTCAGAAGAATTTAGAATACAATTAGAACACAAATTCTATTTTCAAATAAGTTACTTTCATCAACTTATTTGCCAATATAAAAAAGTAATAAATGCACTGATGCAAAATGAGGGATTTTTCATTTTTCTTTAAATTTGCTATTTATTTTTCAAAACTGACCTGGCTAAGACAACAGCCAACAGAGTCTACAATAAAACCAGGATACATTTGTTTATTCAGATTCAATATATTTACCATTTGCAGTAATGAACTGAAGCATCTCTAAATATAAGCTAAACTAAATTAGTAATATTTGTGAAAAACTGAATTCCTTCCTTCCTAAAAAAACATGAAAATGTCTAAGTCTAAAAAAATTAAAACCGCTATTGTTGTATGTAAACATGTGAAACATGAATGTTGCAAAAAGTTCACTTTCTGAAAATGCTTTATTTTCTCTTTTATTACTCTTAACTCATATTTTGCATTTGCATTGTTTTTATTGTACTACTATGACTTATGTTCAAAGCAATAAAAACAAAAAAATCTTCCTGACTTCATCCGAAGGTTATCTTGGATACCTCATCAGTTTACAAAACCAAGACCTTAGAAAAAAAGTAGAAGTTGAAGGGCAATATTTTATGTATGTTATATTGTGTTTTTTTACTTCCACGTGACATCACAACGATCCAAAGATCCAACCTCTAACACAAGCATTATTTTGTGTGTGAATCTAATCACTATCAAATAATAATCTGGGAATTCATTTTTTTTCTCCTTTTCGTAATTTCCCATTCCTTAACACTAAACTCCCAGAGCAGTCAATTTAACGGCTTTTTGTTTTGTAAGTGTAACTAGTCCGCTTATGTATGTTTTTGGTCTTCATATCTTTGTGTGTTTTCTTTATGTAGAGCTCGCAAGCCCCCGTCGGCGGGGGCAAAAGAGAAAAAAAAAAACATCTGCTGGCAATAGCAGATGTATTTTGAACTTCATAAGCCACAAGCTATATTATAATTTTAAAGCTTATTTTCTCAGCTATATTTATATGTAAGTTTAAACGATATCAGACTTTGCATTAAAAAGATATAACGCATAATATGGGCACAAAATAAACAGTGTTTGTATAAGTTTCTTACCTTTTGTCTTCTGCCGCTTCAACAAATTAGACTTCCCCCATCCTTGCTTAGTCTCTTTCTCTCCGTAAGTCTTCAGTGAAAAAGAACATCCACTTGTATTTCCCAAAGTATAATTCATTCTTCAGAAATAATCCAAAAATGTGAATTTTTCTGTTGCAAAAAAAACGCTCCGAAAAATGTTCAGGCTTCTCTTTCACATTTCACCAAGTTTGAGTTTAGCCCCACAAACATCATATCCACGTGTTCCTTGAGTCCTTAGCTTCAAAAAGAGAGGTTCTATGAAAAGATAGGAGCAGGTTTCAGTCCCCAGGACCCTTGTGAAAAAGACGAACCGCATCCATTTGCAGAGGGTCCGTTTTTGGCTCGTTGTTGATTAGCATGGCTAGCGCAATGAGCTAGCTCTGAATGATTGACGTGTCTAAGTAGCCAATAAAAAGAGCTTTCTTTTGCTGGGTGGGACTTGTAGGAACTCTTTTCATTTTCACAGTAAAAGCGTGCGTAAAGACGCTGTTAGTACTGCTGCGCATATTATATATGCATTTACACAACTAAAAAGATATTTTTGAAAAAATGTAAAAGAAAATCACACAGATTTGTAACTTATAAGTACCAAAACTAAAAAATATGCTTTTTTATGATGGTGAAATGTTAGTAAAGCAGTTTGGCACAATTTGGCACAAATTTAGCCAAATTGGTTCCGAACTACTTGATAAAAAAGAGAAACTGCATAAAAACTATAAAACTTAGAAGTCTGAAACATTACACAGTTGTTGTCAACAACACAATAAACAAATTGGCGTTGAAAATGTTCTTCTTCCAATGAAGTAGGCTTTTTTAGGGCATTTATACATTGAATTTTTTAGGTGAGGCTAAAAAAAACATTTTTTTTCCCCAAACTTCAAACGGTGCAGAGTGAAATAGAAATGACATACATTATTTCAGTGTATATTTACATAAACTAGAAGGGCCTAGCTTTAAAATGATGCATCACACAAGCATGTGAGATGTAAGATGTGTTTTTAAATAAGCAAAGACATTTGGGTATGCCAAACTTTTATGCACGAGCCAAAACAGATGTAGGAGTTTAAGAGGTGTCCATGTTCTTATGTTTATGATATTATCTTGACCCAAGACTGGTCCTATACTGGTTCAGAGCAAGTGCCGGTTTCCATAGCAACACACTGTATACTTGCGGACATTAGTATTTAGTTTTGTTGTTGTGTTGCATTCCAGTTTTAGCAAGTATTAATGATAAAAAACATATGAATTACCTAATTTTGACACTTGTAGCAAAAAAAAACAATCAAGTCTTTCTCCACTTGTTTTCATGACCTGCTTGCAAATAGAGAAATTGAAAGAACACTAGTAAACCAGTAACAAGCTGATAGGATGGTGTGATCATAACGCCATATTTTGATTGTGTAAAAACAGACCCAGTTGAACAGAGCGTGGTCTTCTGGCCCCTGAGGCTGCACTGATTGTTGAACGTAATAAACAAATGGTTATAGAGAGAGTGCGCGGAGCAGAGTGGCACATATCAGAGCGCTGCTGTGTTGGCACTCTGATTCCGTTCGTGCTATTACATAATTAAATTTGGACTTGGATCATGCTTTTTAAGAGATTATGTGGGCATATGCCGCTTGAACATGTGCCAGCCTGTGAAATGGGCCCCCTTTCATGGGCACTGTATTAGCGTTAGAGTTTATTGAAATCAGAATTACTTTGCTGCCAAGACTTAATGAATTGGTGTTATGATCCCGGTCCAAAGGATGCTGGTGTGAGTATATAAATTGTGGCTGACGTCATCATTGAGGAGAGTATTCGGTACGTGCGTAAGAATAAAATAAAATGTTCACTGTGCTTTTTAATGGAGTGTTTATGAATGTTTTACTTTACTATTTCTATGGTCTATAAATTCTGTGTCGACCTTAGTCCCCACAGGAGTGCCTCTGGGCATTCTGTCAGAAGCAGTGGTTGTCCAGTGTGCAGGCGGCATCCAGGGACACGTGTCCAAATCTTGGGTCAGGATTTTGTTCAGTCTTGGTTTTGCATTTTCTTTAGCTTCATTTAATCAAGAAGTGCCATTTAGATTTGTTATTATTTTTAAAGATAGACCTGACCAAGGTAACAGCCAACACAGTCTACAATAAAACCAGGTTACATTTGTCCTTTTGCTTATTCAGATTCAGTTTATTTGCCATTTGCAGTAAAACCACATTGGAAAAACTATGCAAGAATTCATTTGAGTGGAAAAATTTACATACTGTACATTCATATTTTCACCTACTGTATATATACTGTAGCATTCAAATGCATCTATATACAGTTCATTCATTTACATAAGCAATAGATAGATAGGTTGATCCCCCGTAGGAGAAATTCAGGTATCCAGCAGCAGAGGACTCATGCAGTTCTGTTGTACAGTCTGACAGTTGAAGGAACAAAGGATCTCTTAAAATGTTCCGTTCGGCAGCGTAGTGATAAAAGCCTTTTGCAATATTAGACAGTATAAACCATGTGTCAATCATTTTTTTTAGTGTTTCTCAAGTAAAAAAGCAAGCACATGTCTCGGTCACCACACTTTTTAGAATTATCTTACGCTTGAAATTACATTTTGATTATTACTGTTATTATTATTTGATATCACTGGAAAGAAACATGTATCTATAGGTGGATGGAAAAGGTGGCGTATCAAACAAAAACGCATTCATTTTCACCGTCATTCTGCGCTGAAGGGAGCCGCATGAATATTTGCTCATGCCTGTAATCAAGTATATTTATTTTTTCATTTTACCTTTCACTTTTTCTCCTTGCACTCCACTGACTTTTATCACTTCCCAAACTCGCTTGTCTGCTGGCTGTTCCTATCCCCTCTATGGAACTACATGGATGTATAAAGGTTTCGGTGGTTATCCTGGTCATTATTGGCTGTTAAATCTAGAAATGATCGTAAAAGGCCTCGGCGTTCCCCCTGTGCCACAGAGGTCAGCTGATGGCCTGCTTTATGAGCTCGTGGCGTCGTGCATCACAACCCCCCCATTGCCCCCCCTTCCCCACTCTTACTTATGACACACGGAGCCCCAGCCGCAGACCGCCACCTATTTGTCTTCTTTCACTTGCTTTCCATAAAGACCCTCCGATGTCCCATATACCACCAGTGGGGGCATTAAATATGTCCAACTCCAGTTCATATGAAGTAACTAGACTTGACTAGAAGCATCGTTATCCGGGGTGGCAAGTGAGAGCAATACTGCAAATTTATAGCACATTTCAAGAAATTGTCACATTTTACAATCCCATAAGTGAGAAAGTGAGTTAGTGACACTCGTAACCCATGTGCTTTTCCCATGCTGTTTGTCGCAGGCAGACTCCCCAAGATTACTACCGACTTTCAGAAAGTAAGTGACATCAATTTTATTTGACTTGTTTAAGGGCCTTTGCCTCATAATAAGCATTGTTATATGAGACTACTTCTCAAAAGCCTTATGCTACATCAGTTATGAGTCAAGGAGTGGGGAGGACAACTTCTGTCACGACTGGTTTTATGGGGTGCTCATTCATCATACTGACACATTATTCTCCATAAAAAAATAGTTTTCACAGAGACGAGAGGCTAGTTAGATATGAAAGACAAATGAAACAGCCATGATTTTCTATTTTATTGAAAAAGAATTCTGATTGCTTATTCGACCCGTTGTTCTTTAAGAGGAAAGTCATATTTGATCACAATGCCACCAATAAGGGACAGCGGCGTTGCTGTAGCTACTGAGAGTTGTAATAATTTATAGGCCTGCCAATTATTATTTCACCCACAATGGGAGAGGGGAAGAGAAGCCACGAGCCAAAGGAAATGCATTCAGTGCTCTGCTGCTCAAGGAGCCAAAGACACTTGGATGTTTTTCCTACTTCTTACCCTCTCTTTCTTAAAGGGCTTTTTGGAGAGCTGCACACAGGCATACTGTCTTTGCTCTGAAGTATTCTCCTTTTATTACCAGGCCTCTAGTGACCTCACCCTGCTGAATGAAGTCATTGACTGAACTGCAGGGAGACAAACCATCGTCCCAGGGAATTAATCAGGTCCATCAACAGTCTGGCTGCTGCCTGCTGGACGGACGGCCATGGTAGCTGGGCTGACTGCGCCGCTCCTGGGAGCAATGCAGAGTAGTTAGGGAGCTGACAGCGAGCTGATAGCCCTGCATCCTTCATGTTATGACTACATCAAAGGCTAGCCTCCCGGATAAAGCACTGAGCTGCAGAGTGGAGAATGCAGGGCTCTCAGCACCGGCTCGATGAGTACAGCATGACCTCATCCCAAACACTGGAGTGAGGCTGACAGAGAGGGCCAGAGGCCTCTGGGAGGGGAGCAATTTGGATGTTTAGCCACCTGAAACTCCACTCTCTAAACATGTCTTTCCCAGCAGCCAATAAAACACATGATGAAAATGATCCCTTCCTCCTCTCTGTACTTTTTTTTGGTGCCTGTGCCTCCTCACTTGTGTCTGTCAGTACAATTTGCTTTGCATGTGTTGGTTCCCAGTCGACATAAATGAAGAAAGGACCCCTTAACCACTCCAATTAGAGACACAATTAGACCAGGCAAAACACTTGGTAGGATCAGTAAGCTTGCATTCCATTCTTTGTGTCCCAGCAGAGTGTGCAATTAGGATCACAATTGAGTTAACTGTTTGTTTTCCATATTATATTGTCTGCCTGACTTTGAGTAAATGCTTTATAGTCTAATGAATGTAATACAAATTAGTGAGTATCAATGGATTTGTTGTTGAGCAGTACCATCAGTAAAAAGTTGTTTTCTGTGGGATAATTTTCCCTCGTAAGTGGAAGTTGGCTTGTTTGTGTTCTCATGGACAGTTGAGGGGAGGCTTCTTTGTTTTCTGTGTGAAACAGGATCACTTTCTCTGGGGCTGAATGCAAATGAAATGTTCAATGACCTTTGTAATTTACATTCACGTGAGAAACAGAACCTGTGAAGGAGAGACGGAGACTAAATAGGTTTGCTGTAATTCTTTGTCACATCGAGAACCACTTATGAAATATGGAATCCATCTTTTTGATTGCTCAAAGTCTTTTTTTCCCCTTGTTTCGTCTTTGATGTAAACAGAGCAGACAAGTATATGATTAATTCAGGAGAGTTCTCTGTCATACTCAAGCGACTGGTCATCCTGTTACCAAGGTAGAAGAAACAACGCTATTGGATCTGTATCGAGATGATACAGTATAAGCAGGTCATCCGTGTAACTCCAGATAGACTCTGATCGGGCCGTGCTGTACATTGCTTTTGGACAATTTGTTCTGACTGAATTCCACTAATTGCGCTCACCTTCCGTTCTCCTTTTCTTTGAACTGCAAAGGTAAGGAGGGTACTGGCAGAGGTATGCTGGAAGCACTACTGACACATAGCTTTGTATTCTCAGTTTGAATTATCCAGCACAGAGCCGAACGTCAAAAAGCATTGCATTTGAGACACGGCAGCCTTAATAAGTACAATCGGAATGGTAATACTTGTTGTGTTGTGTGTATAAATAAACTTGCGGAGCGTGATTAATTATGTCAGCACAATTGTCAAAACAAGAGCACGTTAGCTCAAACACAAACGTGACGAGAACAGTGGGTCTTTCTTGATGAAATGAAAATCTATGGCTGCACGCTTTCCCAGTAAAAAGGACACTGTACCATGGCATATACAGTGCTCTTCGCCATAATTCTCCTATTGTGAGAGCAAAGGGGAGTCTGCAGGATGACATCATGCAAAATGCTGTGTTTGAAGTGCCAGTCCTGAAGGAACCACTTATAGCAATTAGGATATCCTTGAACAAGCGTTTGCAAAACATTGGCTGGTTTTTGGCATTTGCCTCCCATTCTTGCCTACTAACTAGTGAGGTTTGATCTCCCATAATTATCTACCCACCAGTTTCACACTCCTGACAGCTTTCTCCCCAGAGACGACTGAATGGCGAGGCTACTCACTGATTGCATCAAAGTGTCAGAAATTGCAACATCAAAAATAATAACTGATATTCCAGTGGCAAGCCGCACTTTGAATATTTCCTTTAAAACACTGTCTAATTTGTCACTGCCTAATGTGTAGTGCCTTGCCTGAGTGTGTGTGTGTGTGTGTGTCGGTTTGTGAGGGTTAAAAACAAATAAAAGCCAGGAAATGCATTCATTATGGAGCCGCATTTACATAGAGCAGAGTGGTATGTCTGTGCTGATTTGGGGGAGGAATGGAGGTTTTGGTGATGCCACTATTTCACTTTTGGAAGGGTAAGATATTCAATAAAAACCAAGTCTCTTCCTAAATAAATATGAATTGTTTATCGGAAAATATGTTAAATGAGCTTAATAAAGAATGAAGGTTATTATAGTGACGTAAATGGCTAAACTTATGGACAGATGTACTGTTTTACATTATATTCCTGCTTATACAGAATTATATGTACCAATTATATCATGACATTTCCTAAAAAAATACTTTTCTGGTTTGGTATTAAGAGTTCATGGGGTCATCTTGTGGCAGTGTTAGCAGGCGCATTGAGAGAGATTTTTTTTCCAACACAACTATCTTGACTTCACCTATCTTGACCTTGCCAAAACACATTTATAAAACATAATCTTTTTCTTGTATTGCGCGTGTACAGTCTCCCTGTTCTGCACCGCTGGCTTTTGTTTTTAATTGTACATATCAGAGGAATTATTTGCAGTGTCTCCCTCGCTTTAGTTTTCTATTAAAGGCCATTTGCATCACCTGCTTAGGGTGGAGAGGGCCTGGCCTTGCTGATGGTGAGTATTACTTTCCTGAATTGAAAAAGACAATTGTGTGCTGAAGCAATGAATTGAGATAGACAGTTAGCCAAGGTTTTTGCAAGGATGAAATTAAAATCAGTGCAGCGGCGAGCAGGGTTGCTTTACAAGAATAAATTAATGCCACGATAGAGGGGAGAAGCCAGTTTGCTTTGCAATGACAAATGTTGATTTCCCCTGAGGTATTTAAAGAGATTTGACCCAGTCATTCTTTTAAATCACAGACAGGAGATGATAAATGTGCTACTAATGAGGCCTCCGTATTTTATCTCTCAGTCTCCCCATGAAGGATCTCTAAAGCTCAGGGAGGCACCGCATTCTCACATCCTTTTACAGCACACTTAGCCTGACTCAATCTCGCTGCCGTTAACAGAAAAAAAAAAAAACAGATCTTTGCCTGCTGTGAGAGATTGTCAGAAAATTAAAATCAAACATGCAATCACATTGTTCTGCAAACGCACCTCTTTTAAAGAATCCACACTAATCTGAAATAGAGTCAGTGAAATTTACCCCTGTCAGCGTTCGTAGACATTATGATAATCTTCTATCCCGAGGCCTGTGCCTGCTCTCTGTGTAAAAGGTAAGCACTTGGCCTATATCGACATGACAAAAAGCAGAGCGGCTGGAGCTGTTAACAGCCCAGTTCTCATTATCTGCTGTGTTGTGGAGGGAGACCAAGGATCTTTTCAGGTGCAGATGTACGGCATCATTGATAGGGCATGCCGCTTTCCTCTTCTTACAGCCGGCCTCTGATCAATCAGTGCTGACAGGGCAGGGCTTTGTGTGGCACACTGTGGGACAAATGTTTGCCAGGGAGCGAGGGCATTACCTGCACAGAGGAAGCGGCGTGCGCGCTGCACAGATTAGCACCCGCTCGCTTTGATGGATTAGCATGTAGAAAAATTGCTTGATTGCTGATATGAAAATGTTTTGGGGGAGCTGGGCTGTTGGAAGCAGTGTGCAGCAGCAGTGATTATCTTGGGTCCTTCTCTCACCTGCCCCCTCACCGCTCAGAAAGAAAAGAGGTACAAAGGAGGAACGGGGACACCAGGGCGACACTCCAGGATAGACACGTCAGGCGTCCTTCATGAAATATTGTTCATCATCATATTAACAGTGCTGAACGTTGAGAGATAAGGCACACTACGAAAGTATATGCAGAAGGCCCCATGCAGTATTTAAATCCTTTCTGCTTCTCACTCGATTTGAATGAATTTCAAATGTAGCAGAAGAATTTTTGTGAAAGATGACATAATCACATGCTTGTTTAATTGCCTAATCTGTCAGTCATTTGCACTTATATTCCTTTTTTTGTCTGTAAATGTTTTTTTTCCCCCAAGTAACAGTGGATATATCCATCACAACTCGCACTTTTTGTCTTCTGAAGACAAGAAGCTGCGGGAAGACAGAGTGGACATACCTGCATGTGAAAGCCTGATCTCGTCAGACATCATAAGATAAGCAAAATAAGGCCTGGTCAGTACTGTCATGGGAGACTATCGGAACGGTTGAGGTGGAAAGTGCCAAACTGTCCTTAAATATACTTAACCCACATTGCCACAGCTGTGTGTTTGGATGATTGGTGTGGTCAGAGGGGCCGTCTGCCCCAGGCAGATGTGGTGACAGTAGTAGTTACCATCTTTGTGCCATAAGAGGAATCTAGACCAGGATCAAAAAGCCACTCCATTGTTATAATAGTTACAAGCATAACCAAAAACGCACCTACATTTCTAAAGATATAGTGACACGATATGTACACAATGAACATAATGACACACTCCCACATTTATAGCCACAGGTATATTTGAAATGCCCACCCCAAACTACAGATTTTGTACAAACTGGAAATTGGCGAAAGCAAAACACCTACACGTGTCTTCATGTTAACTGTAAAGCCAGGATGAGGGTTTAGACTGAGACAGTTCTAACCAGGAGACAAGAGTAATATAGTCACCAAAGAACAGGATGAAGAAATTTAGGATTAAATTAAGGTCAAGTAAAGACAAAATTGGAGGCAGTATTACTTTCTTTAAAATGCATGTTCATTTGTGCCAAGGTAATACTGTACCATGTTGTAGTCACACAATTTACTCTAAATGATGTAAGTTTAATGGTAACCAGGGCCTGATGTTGGAGACCAGCATATCTCTTGAAGTCAGATGGAGGATGAGTGATTTGTGAGAGCATGTATTACCTTTGTGGTCACTGCTGTTTTGATCACAGGAAGTTGGAGCTTGTCTGTTAAATGTCATCCATGACCGACGGATGGGATGTCCCAGCACTCGGGTCCATTACTGCAGACAGGGGCCCCTCAGAGGACCGGGGCCCTGACTAATACAAACCGTGTGTGCCCAGTATGAACTTAAGAGCCGCGGTGATAAACATGGCTAACGCAGAAAGCGTGTGTTTTACAACCCCCTGTAAAGGTCCAGTCGTAAAGGAAGAATTTACGCCCTTCATTAGCACTAATATAACGCACATAGCTCTAATGTATAGCAATTGTGATAGCTATAAAATGACTATTTTATACCCTCTCATTTCTGTGACATGGTGACCTTAGCAGAGGCAAAGGGAGGGCAGCCAAATTTACACTGACTGCATATTCCCACAGGTAGGCACTGGAGTTTTAGGGAATTCAATACGTAAAAAAACAAAATGGCTGAATAGTTAACTTTTTCCGTTTACAATATGAGTCTCAGAGGCAACATTTGCATTTTCTGATGTGTTGATATGTTTAATTTATAATTCAATACAGAGATTTGTTTTTATTATCTTGTTTCACATCACACATATGAATATGAATGAATATGAATATTATAATCATAACATGCAAATATTGAAATGTTTTGTAATTTCTAATATTGCAATATTATTGTAGTAAGTAGTGATTTTCAATACTAGTATAGGGAAATTTTAGTATATTTAATTATATTTTTGATTCGATATAAAAAGAATACTTGATGTGATTTGTGTGTGGCTTGTTGAACTTTGAAACTACAAACAAACACAGCTCTTTATGTTATGCAAAACTATAATGAATAAAAATCTAAATAAATTGAAAACATGTATTTAAAATGTATCAAAGAAATTTTAATTTAATACAATTATTTCAAGCTTTTATACAGAAATCAAGTATTATACAGTATTTACATAGTATACATAACACAAACATACATAAACACATGAACACATATTCATACATACTTTATTTGGATTCATTTGTAACATAAAGTGGGAACAAGTCAAATGTATGACCTCCCCTCCCCTAAATTCTCCCAAAACCTTCAGTGCCATTGTTGCTTCTCACTTCAAATGGAGTTAGTGCAGGTAACATATAAAATCTACTTTTTGCTGATAACTTTTGATCATGTTCAAACAATTGTTTGTACAGAAATCACTGTTTGAGTATTTATTACCCTTGGCTTTTGCTTACCCAAGGCTGCTCTGACCACCGCTATAACAACATGCCCACTTTTTTCAGACTCTGTGATTTGAAGCCATTTTGCTCAAAGTGAAACAAAAATGTGTAGTGAGGCCTTTGATGTGACCATGTGTCTGTAAACCTGGTGTAAAGAAGCAGACACAATGGCATACAGCAGGAATGGATTTCGAAAGTGTATGGACTCATTCCAATCTGGAAAGTTGCAGAAAGGAAGAATGTATTAGAATGATGTTGATTGAGTTACATTAGCTGGTGACTGCATAAATAGACCCCCTGCATACTGGATATGATATGATAAGATATTTCTTGACGTATGCATGAAGGACTTAAATAGAATATGACAGTGGTGGAAGCTGAAATCATGAGCAAATGAAACTAGAAACTTGCAATGGCTGAAGCCATTGCGATTGACTGCGGAACAGATCTAATGTGGAAATCTGCTAAAAAAAAATCCTTGAAATCCTACATTAGATCTGTTCCGCAGTCAATCGCAATGGCTTCAGCCATTGCAAGTTTCTAGTTTCATTTGCTCATGATTTCAGCTTCCACCACTGTCATATTCTATTTAAGTCCTTCATGCATACGTCAAGAAATATCTTATCATATCATATCCAGTATGCAGGGGGTCTATTTATGCAGTCACCAGCTAATGTAACTCAATCAACATCATTCTAATACATTCTTCCTTTCTGCATACCCCTATATTCCTTATACCCAACCCCCCAAACTCACACCCAACATCATACATCCAATATACATCAACCAAAAACCCCTTATACCATCCCCCATTACCCACACCTTACCCACCCCAAAAATAAACCCAAATTCTCCACCAATTCCTAACCCAACCCCTCATACATCCCCCACCTATTTCATAATAAAACTCTTATTACCTCTCTCCAATTTACCTTCCCCCTCCCCTTTACAACCCACACCCCCCCTATCAAACATACCCCCCCAAATAAATCCCAATCACCCCCTAACACCTCCCCCCCTATAAAAACACATAACCATCCCACCCACCCCCCCCCCCCCCAAATCCTATTCTCCTCCCCCATTCCATCCTTAAATTTCTCCAAACTTTTCTTTTCTTACCCACCAAATCCAATAACCCCCAAACATAACCCCCTCCACCCCCCCCACCTACATAAATCCACATATAACCATATAAACATACATAAATATAACATACACCACAATAACCCACCATACACCACCCAATCAAACCCCATACACCACTCAATCCCACCAATACAACCCAACCCCAAACCAAATCAACCAAAACCCACCACCAACCCAACCCAACACAAACCACAAAACAACCACACAAACACAAATACCACCCAAAACACCCCCCCAAAAACAAACCCTAAACCCCTAACCCCCCCCACATCCAACCCCACCCACCAACCCACACAACAAAAAACACAACCACACCAACCCACACCCCCCAAACCCCCCACACAACCACCCACCAACACCCACCCCCCACCACAACCCCCCACACCCAACCCCACCCCCAACCCACAAACCACCCACCCACACCATCCCCACCAACCCACCACACCACACACAAAACCCCACCCAACCACCCCCCCCCACACCACCTACAACCAAACCCCAACCCCACAACCCCCCACCCCCACCCCACCAACCACCCCCAACCACAAACCCCCCCCCAACCCACCCACCCCCAAAATACCCAAACCACAACCCACCACCCCCACCCACCCCCAACTCCAACCCACCCTATCACCCAAACACCCCACCCCAACCCCAACCACCCCCCACCACCCCCACACCCCACCACCCCCCACCCCACCCCCCACACCCCCAACCCCCACCCCCACCCACACCCCCCACCCCACCCCCACCCACCCCACCCACCCCCACAACCCACCCCCACACCCCCCCACACCCCCCCCCCCCACCCCCACCCCACCACCCCCCACACCCCACACCCCCCCCACCCCCCCCACACCCCCAACCACACCACCCCCCCCCCACCCCCCAACACCCCCCCCACACCCCACCCCACCCCCCACCACCACCCACACCCCCCCCCACCCCCCCACACCCCCCACCACCCACACCCCCACCCCCCCACCACCCACCCCCCCCCCCCCACCACCCCCCCACCCCACCCAACCCACCCCCCACCACCCCCCCCACCCCCCCCCACCCCACCCCCACACACCCACAACCCCCCCCCACCCCCCACCCCCCCCAACCCCCACACACCACCCAAACCCCCCACCCCCACCCCCCCCCACCACCCACCCCCCCCCCCCCCCCACCCCACACCCCACCCCACCACCCCCCCCCCCAAACCCCACCACCCACCCCCCACCACCCACCCCCCCAACCAACAAACCCCCACCCCACCCCCACCACCCCCACCCCACACCCCCACTAGAAACTAGAAACTTGCAATGGCTGAAGCCATTGCGATTGACTGCGGAACAGATCTAATGTGGAAATCTGCTAAAAAAAAAATCCTTGAAATCCTTTAAAAGCCTTGAAACTGTTAAAATACTTGATAGATATTTGAAACTCCTGAAGTCCTTGAAATTGTTGAAACCTTTAAACTCCTGAAATCCTTGAAACTGTTGAAACATTGAAACTCCTGAAATCCTTGAAACTTTTTTAAACCTGGAAACTGTTGAAAGTGTGGAAACTCCTGAAATCCTTGAACCTCCTGATATCCTTGAAACTGGTTAAATTCTTAAACAGTTGAAATCCTTGAAAACTACTGAATGTATTGAAAGTGTCCTTGAAACTGAAAAATCCCCTCACCGCTGAAACAATTTGGTTCCTGTAACTAAGGAAACCTGGTCTATGGTCATTATCTGGTGGTGGTCTGAGTCTTCGTTTGGGTCTTGGTCTGGTGGTATAATGCAACCTATTAGGTTGCATTATACTGGTTTACATGAAAAAATCCCTATTAAGTTGCATTATACTGGTTTACATGGAAAAATCCCTATTAAGTTGCATTATACTGGTTTACATGGAAAAATACCTATTAAGTTGCATTATACTGGTTTACATGGAAAAATCCCTATTAAGTTCCATTATACTGGTTTACATGTAAAAAATCCCTATTAAGTTGCATTATACTGGTTTACATGTAAAAATCCCTATTAAGTTGCATTATACTGGTTTACATGGAAAAACCCCTATTAAGTTGCATTATACTGGTTTACATGTAAAAAAAACCCTATTAAGTTGCATTATACTGGTTTACATGGAAAAATCCCCATTAAGTTGCATTATACTGGTTTACATGGAAAAAACCCTATTAAGTTCCATTATACTGGTTTACATGTAAAAAAAAACCCTATTAAGTTGCATTATACTGGTTTACATGGAAAAATCCCCATTAAGTTGCATTATACTGGTTTACATGAAAAAAACCCTATTAAGTTGCATTATACTGGTTTACATGAAAAAAACCCTATTAAGTTGCATTATACTGGTTTACATGGAAAAATCCCTATTAAGTTGCATTATACTGGTTTACATGAAAAATCCCCATTAAGTTTGCATTATACTGGTTTACATGGAAAAATCCCCATTAAGTTGCATTATACTGGTTTACATGGAAAAATCCCTATTAAGTTGCATTATACTGGTTTACATGGAAAAATCCCTATTAAGTTGCATTATACTGGTTTACATGGAAAAAACCCTATTAAGTTGCATTATACTGGTTTACATGGAAAAAACCCTATTAAGTTGCATTATACTGGTTTACATGTAAAAAAACCCCTATTAAGTTGCATTATACTGGTTTACATGGAAAAATCCCCATTAAGTTGCATTATACTGGTTTACATGAAAAAAACCCTATTAAGTTGCATTATACTGGTTTACATGGAAAAAACCCTATTAAGTTGCATTATACTGGTTTACATGGAAAAATCCCTATTAAGTTGCATTATACTGGTTTACATGGAAAAATCCCTATTAAGTTGCATTATACTGGTTTACATGGAAAAATCCCTATTAGGTTGCATTATACTGGTTTACATGTACAAATCCCTATTAAGTTGCTTTATACTGGTTTACATGTAAAAACCCCCATTATAGTGGTTTAATGTAAAAATCCCTATTAAGTTGCATTACTGGTTTACATGTAAAAAACCCTATTAAGTTCCATTATACTGGTTTACATGTAAAAACCCTATTAAGTTCCATTATACTGGTTTACATGTAAAAACCCTATTAAGTTGCATTATACTGGTTTACATGAAAAAAACCCTATTAAGTTGCATTATACTGGTTTACATGGAAAAATCCCTATTAAGTTGCATAATACTGGTTTACATGAAAAAAAATCCCCTATTAAGTTGCATTATACTGGTTTACATGAAAAAAACCCTATTAAGTTGCATTATACTGGTTTACATGGAAAAATCCCTATTAAGTTGCATAATACTGGTTTACATGGAAAATCCCTATTAAGTTGCATAATACTGGTTTACATGAAAAATCCCTATTAAGTTGCATTATACTGGTTTACATGGAAAAATCCCTATTAAGTTGCATTATACTGGTTTACATGGAAAAATCCCTATTAAGTTGCATTGTACTGGTTTACATGGAAAAAACCCTATTAAGTTGCATTATACTGGTTTACATGGAAAAAACCCTATTAAGTTGCATTATACTGGTTTACATGTAAAAACCCCTATTAAGTTGCATTATACTGGTTTACATGGAAAAATCCCCATTAAGTTGCATTATACTGGTTTACATGAAAAAAAACCCTATTAAGTTGCATTATACTGGTTTACATGAAAAAACCCTATTAAGTTGCATTATACTGGTTTACATGGAAAAATCCCTATTAAGTTGCATTATACTGGTTTACATGGAAAAATCCCTATTAGGTTGCATGATTACACTGAAGTCCTTGAAACTGCTGAAGTCCTTGAAACTGCTGAAGTCCTTGAAACTGTTGAAGTCCTTGAAACTGCTGAAGTCCTTGAAACTGCTGAAGTCCTTGAAACTGTTGAAGTCCTTGAAACTGCTGAAATCCTTGAAACTGTTGAATCCTTGAAACTGTTGAATCATTGAAACTGTAGAAATGTCTGAAAGAGCTGAAGTCCTATTAAAATGCATGGGCCTATTAAAATGCATTGCAGAATTCTCAATGCAGATTTTTGTCCAATTGCGGAAAAACCGGAAATCGCTGAAGTCCCAAAAGTAATAGCAATAATCTCCCAAACATGTGGAACGTTTTGATGTATAACTTGTGGAAATTGTTGAAAATGTGAAAGCTGTGAAACGTGTCAAAAAAAATGACGGAATAAAGAAATACAAAACCAATGGTTGACTGCGGAAGGTTCCGCAGTCAATCAATGAAGAAGAGCGATTTTACCACTGTTGATGGGGAGGAGGCAGGTTGCTGCATGAGCTGTGAGAAACCGTTTAAATGGAGCCAGTGAAAGCTGATGATATTAGCACAGGCACTGTTGTGTATGAATGGAATGATTCAAGTGATTGGCGGGATTGTGATCATAGAATATTTCCTAGTCTGATAATTCCCTATAGCTCCATACCATTTACTACATTTCAAACGTATATTTCTTTCAAATTATTTAGTATTTATTTTGAATTCTTCCTTACTATTCACAACTATGATACGTTTGGTAGATGACGTCATGACTCTTTTTGATGGACGTTCCCTCAAATAACTTTTTCCCCCGCAATGCACAGTAAACATGACCGACATTAACTCAATCAGTGCTCCCCAAACTTGTTGAGCTATGACACACCTTTTTCATTCAAAACAAGCACGGGGCACATCACCAGCTGAAATTGTTACAAATGAAACTCTGCGGCCTTTATTGACAATGCAAAGTAATTGTAATCAAAGTGTGTGTAAACAAGTGCAAAAAATGTCTTTCTAATCTTCTTTCATTATTTTTTGTACACATTATTTTAACCAATCAGGTGATATTGATTCAGATTCAGTTTTATTTGCCATTTGCAGTAAAAAAAAAAACACATTGGAATACATTAGCAAAAAGTCTCCAGTGTGCACAGACAAATACAGACATAAAACAACATTAAAAGACAAAAATAAACAAAGAAAACAGTAAATAAATGTCACTGTGAAATTGATCGACTAAAACAGTTTAAAAACAATTGCAAATCATTAAAGTGTTCTGTTCACACTGATAACAGCTTGTGGATAAAAGCTGTTAGCGTAACAAGATGTCCTGCATCTCAGAGAGCGATATCATCTGCCAGAGGGAAGAAGCTGGAACATGGCTTTTCCAGGGTGGCCAGAAGAGTCATTGACAATCCTAAGAGCTTTGTTTAAAAGTCTGGATTTATAAAGAACCTCCAATTGGATCATTTCCAAATGAACAAACAACATTTCAAGGCTCACTGATGTACAGTATGCTTGTATCTTGTATCTTGAGGGCGTTACGCAGCTGTTGAATTTGCCCACACAGATCAGGGAATCAGAAAACACAAGTGTTAATGAATGTCCTTTTAGTTAAACCTCACACACTGGTTTAAAAAACACTGGACAGGATAATATCACATAATTTCAAACAGAATGGCTTTCAAAAATCCCCACCAGCGTTCCAACAGTTCCCTTTGCTCTTCCTATTACATGGCTTTGTGAATGAACTAGTAAAAAGTGTCTAGTCTAAGTCCAGTCCATTCTTCTTGTGTGCCGCATGACACGCTCCATCACCTGAGCGCTATCAGTGTCAGAGGGTGGCACACACTCAGCGGGAGATCTGAGGAGAATCCACTGATGAGACCAAACAGGTTGACTTCTCCCTTGGCCTGGAGTGGAATGAAAAACAAATGTCATTGTGGGTGACAGGCAGCGTCTGTGTCTTATCAGGCCGGTCAATGTGAGTGATGGTTCTTATCTGGCCCCCTGCTCCGTGGCTGTTTATTATCCAAAGGTGGCAGGGCGGCACAGGGAAGAGAGGAGCACGAGAAGCCCCCTCTGCGATCCATCACTCCGGAGGTCTTTTTTCCACTCTTATCGCCCGGCTACATGGATAAGTGCAGCACTTGTTTACATGCGCCAAACCATTTGAATGAGCTGCCGGCGCAGGAACTCTTCCCTTTTGCTTTCTTTATCACACGTTAGGAGGAGAATGAAGAGCGTGCCAAATAAATCTTTTTTCACACCAATATGCTTACAAAGACGCACACATACACCCATTGAAATCCATTGAGAAGTAAGTACATATATTGGTGAATGTAACACTGTCCACACTGGAGGATAAGCTTGTGAGTGGACCGCTTTTATCTCTTAGGAATTATTTTCATTTCTGATATGTTTTTTATTTGCTATCCGAGCCAGCATGTGCTGTTAGTGTATACAAGTGTATTGAGGAAAATTGTATCTTGGCGCCTTGGCTGTTGGCTGTTGAAATAAAATCTCTATGAAAATACAAAAGCATATACTTTCATGCATCTTTTGTTGTCGGTAGAAATAGGACAATTTAGTTGGCCGATAAAACCAAACAAGTAAATATCTTCAATTGCACTAGGTATCAAAACAATATTTGATATTGATCAACTCTCAGTTGTGATTCGGTAAATAAGTAATTCTTCTCTATTTGTTTATTTTGGTTGGGACAGTGCATGTTAATAAACAAATAACAAACACATGTTAATGCGACAACTAATTTACATCTGTTGTCGCACTCTCAAAGACATACTCATTCCCCCTGAAATATTGTACATATTTTTAGTGGTAATGGAAACCGGAGTACCTGGAGGAAACTTACACAGATGGGGGGAGAACATGCAAAATCCACACAGAAAGGCCCTGTCTGGAGGGAAAATTTAACCCAAGACCTTTTTGCTGGGCTAACCACTGCAAACCATGCTGCCCACGCCGCATTCTAAGACTTAGAATTAATTAAGTAGAATTAACATAATCTTCTTGGTTCTGAAATATACTTTTGGATAATTCAAGAATCTTATTTACTAGCATTCACACAACTAATGTGATGTCTGGATGCTTCTAAACTACATATTGTAGTCATAAACTTATGCATTGTCTTGCAACAGAAGTATTTCTTAACTTACAGGATTATCATTCAACATTTGTGTCTATATATTTTTTACTTTACATTCTATAGAAAACACATGAAAAATAAGCCTGTCTCCCACTTTCTATTCCTTTGTCTCTCTGCTGGGATATTCCTGGTGCTCCTTGGCAGAACAGAATGTGTTGGTTTCTATTTCAAACAAGACTTGTGTGTCCGTCACATCACCAGGGGTCTCTCCTAAAATACATACCTTGTGTCAGGGCACTGGGATGGAGGCAGACTGGAGTGGAGCAGCAAAGAACTGGGGTTTGTTTAAGGTTACCTATGGTTTCCCCTGTGGTTTTCTCAGCCACACTTCCTCCTGGTTTATTTGGCCCTTTTCTTACAATGTTACTATTTGTCATTCAAATTTAAGAATATAAATATCCCCTCCATATGGACTGAAATTTTAAAACGACAGATTCATTAAAACATAAGTTGAATACACAGCAGGAGCTATTCTTTTTAATGTTTTAATGTCCAATTCTGATATCCTAGGAAAATATATAAAATTCATATTACGATACAATACTGCAACATGTAAAACATATCAAGTTTTAACAACAAAAAAAACATGTCAAGAATTCTTTCAATATGACATTTTATTTTTCCGATTTGAGCCTGTATACACTGTTAACAATTGCCAGTTATTCAGCCAACTAACTGACATGGCCCTCACTCCAATTTTAGCCTCTTCTGAAATCAACAAAGCAGAACATGGTGAAGCATGCTAATTGCCAAGGAGCAACGAGAGTGTGCAGTCATGAGGGAGCAGTGGAATCAGTGCTGGGTGAATGTGGAGAAGTTCAGAGAGGGTGTAAACACAAATCTATGCTCTCATTAAAGTGTTGCAGAGGGCTGGAGCTCATGGCCAACAGGCTGTAACACTGGACATGTCGTTCTCAGATGTAATGCCACACTATGACCAAGACGAGCACCGGGGCTCTACCAAAGGACACAATTATAAAGTACTTAAGGGCTGGACATTCTACTCAAATTTCTCAAATTTAATTACCAGGTCATTTAAATCTACAGCTAACACCGCATAAAACACCAAGGAGTCCAAAAGTTAAGTTCATGACAGATTAGTTACTTATCCTGCCCTATATGTATATAACCTTGCACTATATATAGAGAGATATATTTAAAATGATTGATATGGAAGCAGTTACAGCTAGCTAAGCCACATAGCAGTGACTTATATTGTATATTGTGTGTGCTCCCTGTGTGGTCTTGCTACGGTCCTGTATGTGTGCTGCAACAATGAAATTTCCCCATTTTCTTATCTTATCTCAATGTATTATCTCCTCCTGGTGGAATTTGCAGGGGGTTGCTCACTTAGGCTCGTTTGAATGCTACATTGGGTCAAGAACATTTCCCAAACGTTTGAGAGATACTGTAGATATTGCAGGTTGCATACAGGAGAATGGCAATGCACATTATTCTGTCTTCATTATTGAATATATTTTCACAGTCTGCAAAACAACAGCTTCTTCCTTCATGCGTTTCAGCTCCCAAAAGAGCAACAAATTGTAATTTATATGCAATTAATTTCTAAACTAAATGTAATTAAAGCATGATTTAACTCACCTTAATAGTATTCAATTAATCACATTCAAGACTACTTCCTCCCCAAGAATAATGGCAATTTTACATGGAGCGGAGAAGATTACCACATATTTATAAAAGTCAGGCGTGGGCTTGTAATACACACTGACAGCGAGCCATGTGCCTGAACCCAGTGGTGTCTGCTTCTATACAATGCTACAAATGTACCATCTCCATAGCAAAGAGGCTATGAATAACTGCGATAATCACCGCACAATGGCTTCATTTATCAACATAGTATGAGCAGTGCAAACGGGGTGATTAGGCTGTCTCATTTTTTTCCCTCTCCACTGAGCGCTTTTCGTGGGTCAGACATGTCTCTGGAATGATGTCACAGGTGACTGTCCAGCTGTTGCTGCAGAATACAGTAATTGTCTTTTCCGTGGATTTGTTCTTTGATTATAACCTATTCATATAACGTTGCCATTTTTAACTGTCAGTAAGCAGTGATTAAGTAAGTAGCATTTTCATGGCTCAATATTTATTTTATCGTCCAATGTACTTGAACATGCTGTAGTCAAATAGGATATACCCTGCATTTCAAACTAAAATGAAGGTAAATAAAACTATAATCCCTAGATATCTATGGTGATATGTAAATATGTGAAGGAGGGATTGATCAATGTTTCAGTTTTCAATCAACCTGTTTCTTGTAAAAACACTGCATTATACTGTACATGATCCTGATTATAGTTAGTTTGGTTTCTCATGTTGTTCAAAAGGAAACTATGTATTTTTCATTGAAGAAAGATGGATGCACAGGAAAATGGAGTATGCAACACTTCCATCTAAAATCTGCAAGTGTTGTTATTTATATTTCTGAACTATCTAGCATAATGATCTTAAAGGTTTGGCCAAATAAGCAACAGCTTCAGCATTCACCTTTTCCATCTTTCTTTCTGCCTTAAATTTACTGCGGTGAAACAATGTATACAATTGTACAAGTGACCAAAAGAAACTTCATCTAACGGTGTAGTTAAGGAGGCATGCTGTGGTCAGGAAGTTAAATTGACCAATGAAAATCCCAAAACTAATTTAGGGGCAATGTTTTTGTTTTAAAAGACAAAATTGGTCACTCTACGGTCATCTATGGTTTCATCACGTACACTGATATGTTTCTTATATGTTTGGGGATACACAAACTTTATATTTCTGGGGAAAAAAAATGCAAATTGTATAATTCTTATGTCTCTTTTAAATTCAACTATTATGTTTGCTTGCATAGTGAAGTTATAACATGGGCGAGGCTATCTGCTACAATTAAAGCTTCCTTTTAATGAATCACTGTGTATTTTAAGCAAAAATTGTTACGCAAGAGCACTACATATGTCAACATTGTTCTCAGTCGGTCCTTTCTTTCCAACATCCAAACTATTCTCGGTGAGAGTTGTAAAAAAGGATGACACCCTTCCTGCAGGGAAAATTGACCATAACAAGCTGTTTTAAACTTCGGTGTTGATCCTTGATTTGATATGGGCTTGTTTAGATGACATTTACTGTGTTGTTTATTAGTTGCATATAGATTACTTCTTTGCACTGTGCAGAATGCCAATATGTAAACTGGTACAAACAGCTGATGGGAAGACTGATGAGCTATGGGAATCAGATCTCTTTGTTAGTGGGGGTTCCTTGCTGTCCTCTATGTGCAGGAGTCAAAGATGGATAGGTTGACACACAGAGACGGGGTGAGGCAGCAGAGGAGCGGAGGTTTGCTCGGCTGGGGATCTGAGCGGAAGGAGGTAGCATTGCCACTGACCACCACTGGGACTTTAGAAAGGTCATGCTGCAATGGAAACTGATTCTCAACCCTGGTTCCCTCGGTAATATCCTGTAACCAGCAGCTTTTAACCCATTTATGCTTCACTTCAAGTGTATTTTGTTCAACCATTTACTGTCTTCATGTCTGATTATATGCCTATGTTCAATCAATCAATCAAATCTTTATTTGTAGAGCACATTTAAAACAGTCTGGCTAACCAAAGTGCTGAACAGACAGCAGAAAAAAAACAAATACAAATACAGAAATATATACACACAAAAATAATATTTAAAAAACTTGTTTCTTTCTACCTGGTATTCAAAGCCAAAGAGAGCACTTGAGCACTTAACCAGGGATCTAAAGTGCTCAAGTGATTGTGCGGTTCTAATGTGCAAATGTAAAGAGTTCCACAACTGTGGCCCTATAACCGAAAAAGCTCTGTCTCTTATGTTAGTCCATCCATCCTGTTTCTTCCGCTTTATCCTCGTCGCTGGAACAGCAGTAAAAGCCAAAATGCCCTGACTATTTTTCATCTGATTATGCACATACAGTACCTTATATTTTTTCATTTATGGAATAATATCTGGATAGGGTATTATTAGCTTATAGCTGTCCCACCAATGGGCACAGGGCGCCCTTGATAATGCAGACTAAAATCCCCAGAAAAAAGTCCCATAGAACTCAATGTAAACTAAAACAGCGTGACCTACAGCTTTCATAAAAGTTGGAAAGATTGTGGAGATTTTAATGTCTCTTGTCATCCTGAACTTTTTTTCTTCTTAAATCCATTGGTTTTCTTCAAATCCACACTTTAGTGCAACAAACTCTTGTTCTCTCTCGCTCTGGCTCTGCTATTGCTCCGCTCTGATCAGCAGCTCTGATTGGTCAAAGCGAGGCCGAGCCCCATGAGAGCTACAAACGCCCATTTGGCGCAACGCATCATGGAAGCTCGTCCACTGCGCAGAACCGCGAGGACCAGAGTTACGCTAATCTTTCGGTCCCCATGGCTGTCTCATGCGCTTCTGAGCACAAACCATTGATAGGACGCCATCTTGGATTGCCAGGGGTTGTACGGGTGCTCCGGGTTCCCCTACCTCTAAAAACAAGGTTGGATCACAGTAGCACCGGCTCAGGACTAACCATCAATCTAATGCAGACATGGGCAAACGTTACTTCTCAAAATTAATTTTTTACATATTAATTTATACTAATAAATATCTTATATCACAGCTGAGCAAGGAATGTGACTGCCGTTCCAGAGCTCTTGCTCTATCGATATGAAATTGAGGTAGATAGAAACGTCTAAAGAGATGCATCTGGCCCATAGGTAAGGTTTTCGTACCACTGATCTACTGTATGTAATTTGTTTGTACTTCAATATATAACAACATGGCACCAGCCTAAAAGTGGGGTCCCTCAAATGTGCACATACAGCATGGTCTTGAGAGGAGCACCCCCTCTCCTGGTTTCACTCTGAGGTGCTGTGTTCTCAAAACTTCAGCCAAGTAGATATCCCAAAACAAACTGTGAAATATTACAATGATAACTTAAGATAACTATGGAACATAGTGTCGAAAGAGAAAACAGAAACTACCTTAAATCAAATATGGACCCTGAGAGCCCGGGGCCAAAAAGTGAAGAGAAGCGACAGAGGGTCAGCTCTGTGGAGCATGTGGATGTATGAGCACTGAGGGAGGGCAAGATTCATGCCAAAAACGTAAATTAGGTAGACTTTGAAGTGTGCTTCTCATTAATTGAGAAAATACCAAAACTCCTGCTGACAACTCTGCTTCTGACAATGGTTTAAAAGGAAACAAGCACAACAAAAGGATACATTATTGTGACAACACTATACAGTACAATTTATAGTAAATAGGTAAAACTAACCTCTCATGTGTCTATGACAATTAACTTTCAAGCGATTGTTTTGGTGGTATTACAGCACAGCGTCTTCCCCATACAGACCTTGAGGAACCTTGCTGTGAGGTCAGGTGAAAGTCTAGTGTAAATTGCACAACTTATTAAAGGCTTGTCCTGCTTTCAGCCCGTGCTCTGTATCGCGTCGGCAATAGAGGAACTGGTCAAGTGTACCTGAGGGAAGATTACTTTAAGATAGATTTAGGGGTCCAACCTGCAGTCACAAAGCGGTGTAAATAGCCTTTTTGTGTTGTGTTTAACAGTTCACATTTCATGGATGGCTTCAGAACCCAAGAAAACCGTTTGATAAATATCCCAATACATGGTATGTGACATATTAGAATGAATTAGCTATTCATTCAGCTATTTCTTGCTTGGTGTTGTCATGTTAATACAAGGTATAATGTTATTGTATTTTAAACCCTGATGAATCACATTTCTAAACGTACCCAACCAAACCTGTATGGGACAGTTGCTGCCAACAATGCAGAAAATGTGTTTCTGGTTGCTTACACTATTATATGGTTTTCAGAATCAAAGAGCACCGTGGGTTGCTGGTTTCTTGATAAAGATTTATACAAGCTTCATGTGAATATCTGTGAACCCAGCATATTTTCTTGTCTGGGGGCAATTTCATTATAAGCAAACGGTGGTTTAGAAATAGTGTAACTACAAAGTTCTTTGTTTGAAATCAAGGCCCTGTTAAAACTCATATTTCTAAAATCATCCCAGGAAAATATCTTCTTATCCTAATTTTGTGGTCATAATTCACAAGAGTCTTCCTTTCTGACATGCATATCAAATTGTCAAATTACAGGAACGCAAGCTGTCACTAGTTAGATTCATGGGGTTATAGGGCGTACTGAAGGTGGAGAATGGTTGATGTTCTGGTGGTCGGGGTTGGGCGACACAGAAAACATTAGCTCACTGCTCACACTGGCCTAACATTGTTGAGGTTGCCTGTTGATTGACACTCAGTGCAGCCCTAAACTGAAAAGGCTCTCAGAGCTGCTCCTATAGGTCCTGTCCTTACCACTTCCTCTTTTGTGCCCATTTCTCCCTTCATGTTGTTTTCCATCCTTTGCGCTCACAACCTTATTTGCATCTGAGGCCAAGAGGTTCCATACATATTGTCTCAAAGTGAAAGGGCTCTCCCTGATAAATTTACTTCCCTTATACATAAGCAAAGTTGTTGACATGGGCCTCTTGTGTGGTTTTCATGATTTTAGATTATCTTGTGTTGTAGTTTACCCCTGAAAATAATTAGTACTTTTCACAATGGTGCCACTGTGGCTGAGCAGTTTACTCTCATGCATTGCAGCAAGAAGTTGGCAGGTTTGTTCCCTGGGTTTGACCAGACCTTTAAGTGAGGTTTACCACCATCACACAAAACATGCGCCATAGAATAAATGTAGGGAGTGAGAGAATGGTTGGATCCTGCCGGTCATCCTCAGGGAGAGCAGCTTACAGTTTTTTGGTACAATATAGCTTGTTCCTACCACCTGGGGATGCATAGTGGTGCAGCAGATACAGTTTGTGCTTCCTGGGTTTGATGCCACCTCTGTGTGGACTTTGTATACTTTCCCTGTGTCTGCAGAGGTTTCCTCCAGGTGCTCGTAGACTCGCCCTAACCCAGTGCTCGTAGATTCCCCCTAACCCAGGGGAAACCCCCTACCACTAAGAAAGTCTTGGTATGAATGTACAATAATTGAGTGGGTGAATGGATGGTGTTGGTCGGAGGCTTTAATGCGCCAGTGTGTTCGGCGCCTTGCTTCCGTCCTCCCCTTGATCTGTGAAATGCGTTATATATAAATAATGAATACTTACCTGGGTGAATACATACTACATAATACACAAAATTGTACAGCAACAATGTGTTAATCTTCTGTGAGATTTCATAACACTTTGAAGCAACTTTTGTTAAACTTAAACTCATCATTCTATCAATGTGCAGAAGCCTGTACTTTTGCATTCTGTTGTATCTGTGTTCGTGTTCGTGCTGTCTCTACCATCGACAATAAAACATGTCTTCTGTCTGAATTTAAGACGCGATCCCAGACTTTGTCATCTTCTTCACTTCTATATAGTTCAATCCAATTTTTTTTGTATAGCCCCAAATAACAACAGCGTCTTGGAGGGCTTTACTAAGTTGTTGATTCACCAGCAACAGAATCACAATATCAAATAGTTTTAAAACATAAAATGCAAATATGACCAATATCCATAAATGTTAATAATAATTAAATGTCCTTAAATATTGTGGGTAGTCACAGTGAGAAACTTCAGGGAGGCCCACATGAGAGAAGGATCTGCTCCTACGGACGGACAGGGTATAGATCCAGGACTCAGGCTGTAGAACGAGGTCTGAGGACTTCAGGACTGAAGATGCTACCGGATGGGGAGGGGGGATGCAGCCCGCAAGCGTGGCCCGAGAGAGACCAGTCCACAGGTCTTGTATATAGATAGATTGATACTTTATTGATCCCCGTAGGAGAATTTCAGGTGTCCATATACAGAATATGGTATACAGTATAAGGATTACTCTATTTTTTATTATTTCTTTGCACCATAATATCAATATCAGGGTGTGAAAAAATGCTGAATGTTTTCCACACTCATTCCCCATTGCATTCTTCTTTATGACCATCGACCAATTAGGCCAAAAAGTGTGTCTGACTCTACACTGTCTGCTTTTGTAAAAAAAAAAAAAAAAAAAAACTTATAAAACTGTTAGAGCTGGGACACCTGTATGCTCTCCCCTGCAGTTAAATGTCCTTTAATGCTTTTAAGTGGTTTGAACATAATCTTAGTCTGATTAATTATACCCCTTGCTGGTTGCCCCCTCCCTTGGCTAATGACTGGTGTTTATGCTGGGGGTACCATGGTGGTTTTAAGGGGTGGGCTGCTGATATCATGGCTCAGTCCTTGCATAATGGGGAGCTGTTTTAATTAATGTGGAGACGACACCTCTCTCCCTTCTCATCTTTCACCTGGAGACACAGGAGAACTCTTGACATCAGCCCAGCAGGCCACTGATTAAACTGGGGCCTAATTTACTGTCACCTGCTGTCAACAAAACACCACTGAACATTGCCAATACATCTTCAGGTACAAACCAAGACACACAGATGATCTTAAATTCTGTTCTTCCATAAAGTATGGATCAGGATTGGGTAGTACATTATTTGTTGATTAGTAATGCCCTTTAGAGTTAATAATTTATCATTAAAATAAATAAAAAATACACAAAAACATGGGCTCAATTCATGTTGCGTCCCAGAGAATGTCATAGATAACTCATACAATAATTAGTTCTCTCAGGGCTTCACACTGTGACTTATTTCCCATTGCGTCCGAAATACTACCTTGCCATCAATTTTGTCAAATGGCACGGGGAAGTTTTACTGATCAGGTTTTATGATGCATGAGGTGTGTGGTGGCGATAGATTGGGAACAAAAAAGTGAACAAAAAGGACAAATTTTCCAGTTTGTGTACTGTATGGACATTTTTTTGGTCAACCCGAATGTTACGAGGTGTCACTTTTGAAGGAAACTCAGGTCCCAGGTTTTTTGGTGCCTACATAGAGCAGTTACTCACTGACCCTTTACCCTCAGAGAACAAGTAATTGTCCTTTCATCAGCAGATGAAGCTTGGCATGGCCCTGTATTGTAAGAGTGAGGTCACACATGTCCGTCTCTCTTTGTCCATCACTTCCTCTATATTTAGATGCAAGTCATCGCTGAAATAGCTCGGCCAGTGCCTTTCATGTCTTGGCAGAACAAAGCTGCAGTGTCCTGACACACTTAGAGCACACTCAAGGGTGGAATCCTTAACATGATCCTTATGTCAACCACTCCATTAACACCTCCACACTCATGGACTGTGTGTGCTATAAGTCCAATCGCACAACAAACCCATTTCATACTCTCAAGCAAGAACCAACAACATACTAATGATGACATTTTGCACTATTTTGTATTTCTATTTGCAGGGTGGCCATGTTAGCCAGCCACTCCTGGGTAGATAAAGGTTGGTGTACAATCTGCATCAAATTATTTTCCCATACAAGCCAACCGGTTTCCTGTAACAATATAAGTAAAAAGTATCCAGAACATGTTAGGTAAAAGGTCGTACTATTTCCCCCTCAACATTTTTTGGCTGGTCCCCTGTAAAGTGACAACACTTATTAGAGCAGACTTATAAAGTTTTATAGAAACTTGCATCTGACCTCAAATTGGAATTCTATGTTGGAATGAGTCTCTTATTAAAGCTTCAGACTGTAGTTAATTTTACACATTCAATAAAAAGCAGTGGGTGTTATACACTTTCACTGTACGTCCTGTTACGTGCTATATCCACTGAGAACTACCTAATTTTATTACTATACTTTTATTTTGTAACTGGTAAAGGATAATATAGTCACAGAAGTGCTTTCAATACTATGTTTTCAACGTTTATTTTGTTTAAGTGTTGACTAGAAGTGCCTATGCTTATTGCCATTGTTACACTAAGAAGCACGTCTCAGTACTAAAGGAAGTGCACAATTCCTCTTGATTACTGCCCTGGGGAGACCATGGAACCACTACAAAGATGATGCCCAAACACTGTTTTTAAACTTGGCGACTATTTTGTGAGTTAAAACAATGTCACTGATGTAAAGGAAACAAGACTTGAATGGCACTGTTTACAGTTGTTGAATGTTCACACATTCATAGCAACTTCCAACATAAACATCCACTAAGTTTGTGTAAATCTCAGGGCTATTAATAAACGTTTTTATCTGCCCTCCTGAAGATTGACCCCAAACAGCTCCAAACAAATATGCACTTTTGCTAATTCTTGTATAGAACTAGATTTTTGGGGGCAAAAATGTAAAATGTTTGGTTTCTTTTGAGATCAAGTGCCCCTTATACTTCAGGTGTTGTGTGAAGGAGAGGTTCTCAAGATGTGCACGACTTTTGATTATTAAACACAAATCCTGCACTTTAAGTCACAGTATGTGCTATATTGTAACAACAAATATTTTCTGCTATTTGTCTTGTTATTGTTGATGGGACATTGTGTTTCTTTGTACTCTTCCTGCATTGTGTGTGCATATGTGTGCTAGTAGAGAATGCTTTTATACTAGTTCCAAGTGAGAGAATGGCTCTGCTAGTAAAGGACAGTCTCTATTGCTATACAGAGAGCTTCCAACTCAATCCGAGGAGCCAATTTACCGTTTCTGATGTGGGATAGTTGTTATTATCAGGAATCTACGACTGAGAACAGTTTATACCTTTGGGAGTTAGCAAGTGATGTCTTTCCATTCTACAGAATAATATACAACATCCTATACATGCCCACAATGTGCTCAATTATATATTCTTAATAGTGTTTTAATGTTATTGCTAAACTTATTATGATCAGTGCCATAGTGTTCTTTATCCCTCTGTTTGCTGGTTTGAAATCACAAACCATATGGTGGCATAGTTTGTAATATACACCAGACAGACTTTTTTTTCATCACACACATTTAAACTTGGATTAAAAATGATATTTACATTTCGGGCCAAGCTGTCGGACGTGCTTTATCTATATTGGTATGTTGCCGCGGAACAAAGAAGCTCAACTGGGACCATCCATCACAAGGTTCCATCACGGAAATGTCCAATCAATTTTCACCTTGGAATTGGCTATTTTGACATTAAATCTGGCCTACACCATGGAAAACACAAATTTAACTAATACCATTTTTTTTTTTTTTTTTTTTTTTTACCAAATAATATTTTTATTACATTCTAGGTTGTAGGTTGTCAGTTGAGATTGTGTACATTTTTTTGACAGTAGTTGAACCTTGAGTAAAAAAAAAAAAACCTCTCTCCAAAAAAAAAAGAAATTCTTCATTGTGAGATGAATAAAGTTTATCTTATCTTATCTCGATTTATCCAAAGACACTTAATTACTCGATGAAGGGGATATAGTTTCGCCCAGGTTAAGATATAATTTGAATATCATTTAAATTCAGTTGATTTTTGCATGTTTTCTCAATGATGATCCGAGCCACTATAGGTAACAATGTCATCCCTCTCCTCAGTGTACTTTTAAACTCTAGCTTCGGATGGAAAGTACACGGCTGCTGCCAAGGATACACAATCCTGGAGGACTCTTTGATATCTGCTCGCATAGCTTTGATGCTCACAACAGTCGATGTGTTGAGATATTTACTAAATCAAAGAAAACTTTTCACACCAGCTGCATGGAATTTTAGATGAATGGAAACAGTTGTCTCTCGTTGAAGTGCACAACACCACGAGGAAAAGCAGAACAAGTTTCAAAGTCTGCTATTTTGCGTTTTAGGAGTTGGAAAGTAATGCACATTTTTGTTGAGTTCAGTTTGATGTGACAATGCAGTGACATATAGTGTCTCACTCCGGCCGGGTTTGGGGGAAAACTCTAAATCATTAACATTAATGAGTGCAGTTCAGAGGCTATCACATCATTGAGGAGGAGAGGTGCAGTCATTCTGGGAGTCTAGTTTCTATAGAGACCCTTTGCTGATCACATGAACTTATGGACTTGCGTGTATATGAGTGTTGAAAATTAGCATGGTCTTGCTATAATCTGATGTGTCCAATGTAACTGTTGTGCCCTTATCAAATAAATATATAAAAGTATCGCTTCCATAAGCCTTAGCTGCATTAGGGTTCTCAACAGTAAAAAAAAATCAGATTTAATCAGATACTAAAACTAGATTTAATTTTTTGAAACAATTGAATCACATTGAAAGAGTAATTTACGGAAGCTTGTTAGGTTCACTTGTGAGTGTTTTTTTTTTCCCGCTGGTATCATGTTATTTCATGATACTTTCATGAAATAACATGATAAATATCATGTTTTTTCCTGATACCAATTTATCATGTTATTTCATGATAAGAAATTTATCATGTTATTTCATGATACCAATTTATCATGTTATTTCATGATACACAACTATCATGTTATTTCATGATACACAACTATCATGTTATTTCGTGATACACAACTATCATGTTATTTCGTGATACACAACTATCATGTTATTTCATCATACCAATTTATCATGTTATTTCATGATACCAATTTATCATGAAATAACATGATACTGTAGATACAGAAGAAGAAGAAGCTGTCAGCTTCTTCTGATAAATTGGTATCATGAAATAACATGATACCAGCGGGAAAAAAACACACTCACAAGTGAACCTAACAAGCTTCCGTAGTAATTTAATGTGAGATTTTCAGTTTTTTTTATTTTTGTTTATGCTTTTGATCTATTAAAGTAC
The DNA here is from genome assembly GCA_964034765.1 of Knipowitschia caucasica. NCBI lineage: Eukaryota > Metazoa > Chordata > Actinopteri > Gobiiformes > Gobiidae > Knipowitschia > Knipowitschia caucasica. Next base: position 31,855,974 of record OZ035826.1, read on the forward strand.
TATGCTATAAAACATTGTGATACCAAAAAGCATTGTAATGTTGTATTCATTGTCTATAAAAGCAAAGAACATCTGTGTGTGTGTGTGTGTGTATGGGTGTGTGTGTGTGTGTGTGCGTGTGTGTGTGTGTGTGTGTGTATGTGTGTGTGTGTGTGTGTGTGTGTGTGTGTGTGTGTGTGTGTGTGTGTGTGTGTGTGTGTGTGTGTGTGTGTGTGTGTGTGTGTGTGTGTGTGTGTGTGTGGTCAAGCAACAACAACAGGTGATGGGTACCAACAGATGTGTATTGTAGAATCAAATTATCAGTATATTGACGACCATAGACTGCATGCATATTCTTGCTCTCGACAACTATACCACAAAAAATCTACACAAGCAGTTGTGTGTCCAGTCTGTGCGAGTTTATGTACAATGGATTCATTAACAAAGTAAAGATCTTGTGTTAACTACTTGGATTAGTGACATATAAACAAATAGCTTTGACTGGCCATAATCCCCTTGAAGTGTGGGTGTCTTGCTGTAAATGACATCTCCCAGGGAAAGCCAACAACTGACCATCACCCTGACCGTTTGTCTTCATCAATCAACTTGCATTTGTTGACCAAGCAACATGGTGTCAGTATTCATTTCATGCTGTCCGGTGATGGGGTCTGGAGGTGAGCACGATTCTCACAGCTGGCATTTCCTCTCCCGTTGCATTATGGGATGTGTCCGTTTCCTCAGAAGATTTGTCCAACTTTTTTCCTAAATCTTCTAGTGTTTCCTCTCTCCCGTTCTTGCCCTCATTGATGTTTGCTGATTCCTGCATTTGCTTTAGCTTGTCATACCTCCTCTGGTGTAGCTGCTCTCTGTTTGTATGCTTGTCATCTGGGTACTTGTGATTATTCTCACTTATTTGCTGAGGTATACACTGAAGTGAATTCAACAAACCCTTTTGATCAGGCCTCAGATATGATGAACAGAAAGTGGCGCTACGTGCTCAGATCAGCGCATTAGCTTTTCATTTGAAAGAATGGTGTCACTGTGTTGACAAGCATGTGTTAAATTGGTGGCTTCTGAGGGAAAAATGTTTCAAGTCAATAAATGCCGCAGGACTCCAACTGTCTGCCTCATTGTGCTGATTATAGTTTATTTTGGGTGATTATGAAAACCTTTTAAACAGGCTTAGGGGATGTTGTTATTGGTGTTAGATGAAGCATGCCTAGATTTTGTCACAAAACAACACAGATTGCCTTACCCTCCCAACATCCGGAACTCTGGAAAACCAGAGCTAAAAGAAGTCGCTGTAGATTGGCATTGTTTATGAGTTTATTGGTTTATGTTTAGGAACTCCATTATCTCCCATCTAGTCTACCTCATGTGTGAGTAACATATTATACAATAAAGCCATTGGTATGGGATATTTACATCAGGACCAAGCTGTGTACACTGCTAATCCAAGCTGTCACTCTCGGGAATGGAGTTGTTCACTTGTAGTCTTGTATCCACGTAGGGGAAACCCCTGAGAGGCTCACATTTCTGCTACTGTGTTTGGGGGCTCAGTGTCAGCTTCCTAAATGGTAATGTTTAAAAGGGAAGGACATTTTGTCTTGCAAAGAAATTAAAACAAAGACGTTTTTAAAATATATATGTACACATCCATTACAGTCTTCACTGACCTCACTTATATCAGTGCAATATTGTCTTTGTAATGATTTGGATCAATTTCACAAAGATAAATATAGTAATAATCTGAAAGCCAACCTCACCTCTATTTCTGCAGATTAGACCAAACATCACTCACAGATCCGCCTGATGCCCCTCCCTCTGCCCTACCTTAGCCCTTGTACCATGTGCCCATTATTATTTTATAGTTTGGTTCTGCATTCCTTTGACTCGGGCGGCATTGAAAAGCAGACCTTTGTCTTTATTGGTTACACATGTCCGTGGCTTTTTCTCTCAGCAGGGAGAGACAAAACAGCCAAGGAGATAGCCAATAGGGGCAGGCTGTCTAAACTCTCCCCACCTTGAACTAATTGTTGGGGGCCAGAGTGTGGCTGTACTGCAGCCCCCATACCAGTGGGGTTTCAATTTGTAGAGACATAAACAGATACTAAAGTCAAGGTAACTACACAGTGATTTATCAAGCTGGTTCACATCAAATTATCACAGTGCCCACCCCCTGCTGTCCTGCTCCATAATGGCCCCAGCCCAGAGGCAGCTTCAGAGGTACACTGTGGTCACACTTCATTTAAAGTGCACAAACATGTGTGTGTCTGCTTCTCTGTGAGCGTGACGCTTCACACCCGCAGCTCTCATGTCAAACTGATCCCGGAAACAGGGGAATCTCTACTAACTTTTATTTGGTGTTTTTTTTATTAGGTTGACTTATGCAAATGTTATTTTCACATATCCCAGTGATCAGGGTGGGATGTGTAAACTGCAAGTGCTGGTAAATGTAAAAGATAGATAGCTGTATTCCAGACTTGTACGCCAGAGCCAGAACTTTGTTTTCGGAAACACAGGCAATTATTCTCAATGCTTTCATACTCAAGCCAGGTAACTGAAGCTGTCCTGAGATAAACAGATTATATTTGAAGCAAAACCATGTTTCACTTTAATATGGTGCCTGAACAGAGCGCTACCTTTGATCTGCCATACAGACCTGAGCACGTGGATAATATATCTTTCAGAGATAAAACTCATGGATGATGTCATGGACCTGGAAGTCTGGGAGAAAAGCAAACTTGCACAGGCGGGTCTCTATGAGGGATCACAATGAGGGCTCTCTCTGATCCTTTTGGGAAATCAATTACACATTGTATAAATGATGATTTCTGTTGTAGCAACTTAATCGTCTTCTGCACCTTCTGTGGAGGATCATCTCGATTAGTTTAGACAGTGTTTTTGCTCCCTGGTCTTCCATCTTTCCCATATGATCCTAGCTTCCAGAGGAACCTTTGAAAGTTGTTACATTTGTGCACAACTAGCAATTCAGCAGAGGGCCATTCATCATTATTTGCCCTAGCATAGATCTTGAGTGGCTTTGCTTTGATCATGCTGTATTTTATTCTTTACATCTGTTGTAGATTTAACCTCCACCTAATGCGGATGCTCACAGACAATTATCTTGGAATAGCATGGGAAGAGTTAACCTGGGGAGACCGTAGTCTGCGTAAATCTGACAAATTTGTCATGGCTGCTTTACAAATGATGTACCAGTGAAATACTGTGGCAAGTGTTGCTTCACTTCTTATTTTCTTTTAGTCAATTCCAAGCAATCATACACTTCCTCTTGATTCTATCTTCTTTTAAGCATATCTAGTGTAAATCTTTTTTCCCTTTTCTCTTTTTTTTTTTACCCCACCTAACTCTTTCCAGAGTGGCCATTTCCAGTCATTCTCTCAGGCTGTATGTACGGGTCCTGGCATTACAACCTCTATGCCGTTTCTTTTTTCCTTTTGTGGCCTCACGAACAAGGGAGCACAAGGCCCTGACCCCCCTTCTCCCTCTCCAACACACTAATCATCTCTAATCAGAAGTGAAATGCATTTTTCTAAGGAAGTAGCTGGAAAATTTCACAATCTGCAATTGTCCGACCATGCTGATTAGGGAAACATTATCCTGCTTTGACAGTCACTTCCAATCTGCCTTTAATCTGTCACCTCAATCGCCTAATTATTTAGTCAATGACCTGGAGACGCTATCTAACAAAGGAATGGAAAGCAAAGCATATCATCTTTTCCCCTTCATAAATGCGTGCCTTTCTTTTGTTACATACACTACTACTAACATGCTACAAATGCATTTTCACACATGCCTTTCATCCAATTCCCAATTCACAAACTGTACACCTAATAGCTAACTATGCTCTAGGATACTCAAATCTAATCTAATATATTTCCATTTATTATATGCTGCCCACAATTCATTCACAATCTTTTATTTCTTTAATTCTTAATTTGTTTAGTAATTTTGACATTTGTAAAGACACATACAAGACACAAACAATAAGCACAAACCTTCAAAATATTAAAAACACACAGGTATATGCATGCCAATGATGCCCATGATTCTTATTTTCTCTTTTATAGGTCCAGTGTGCAACTTTGGATGTTCCTCAGTTCCTAGAAAATTTTATTCTTACAAATACGTGTTGAGAAATGAAGACAAGGCAGAGACAATTGCACCTGTATCACGGTTTATTTTCGAGTCCCTTCAGATCGAAGTGCGTAAGATCACTTGAGATATAAATGACTCATGCTTAACATTTAGATATTGTAGTGAGAATGTGGTCTGGACAAATACGTTCAGTTCTTCAGATAATTATGTTTAGCAGTAATACAGATAGAACAGGGGTCCACAGTACAAACAATGCAGGTCAGATATCACATATGTCACATTCTTACTTTAAGTCTCTTGACCTTGACCTCTGCCCCGGCTGGCGGCTAGACTCATACGAACTGTAGAAACAAGATTAACAACTGTCCTGAGAGACAGCAACTAAACTTGACTGTTCTTTATTCAAGCCTCATCTTTGTCCTGATGGTGTATACCAGACATGGGCAAACTTTTCCTCCTGAGGGCCACATTGGAAATTACGTCCGGATCCCGACAGCGGTCTGATATTCCAATGTTTTTCTCAAGCTTCATTTTAAAACATAAATGTATTGTTTATATGCAAAAAATAGCTCTGCACACGGCACAGAGGGGGATTGTATGGTGTTTAAACTGAAATTACCCCACTGTGGGATGAATAAATGTTCTTAATCTTAATCTCTCTTGATCTTAATCTATATAAATTGAGGAGGGCTCAAGGGCCTGATAGAAGCATCCAAAGGGCCGCATCTGGCCCACGGGCCGGGGTTTTCCCACCACTGGTGTATACCAACAATACTACACATTGTACACATTCTACCCCATTCATTTTGATACAAATCTGGTAGCTCTCAGGTTCAAGTGCCATGTGGCAAACGACCAGTGTCAGAGGTTTGACCTGAAATGCACTTTCTTTTCACACACAGTTATGTGTGAACCGTGAATTCTATTCAGATCTATCACACCCATGTCCATCCTGCACATTTATGTGTAACACATTAGTTGCAGCAAAGTATCTATACTTTACATCACATGTTTGATTCACACAGGTGACTTGTGTCCTGAAAAACAGTCAAACATTGTAAAAGCAAGACAGAGATACTTGTTTGTGTCCTCTCTCCTTTGAACTGACAGTAGGAAATGTGATTGTCAGTCCTGACTTAAAGTGGCGCACAGGTCAGCAAGTGTGTATTACTTTCTTTCTTCCTGTTGTTGTGTCCTTGGGCCACATGGAAGGGTGAGGTTCCTTGAGGTGCTTGAATGCCTTGAAAGGTAGCCCCACTTGAAAAGTGAATGCAACTTTTTCTTGTTTGGGGGGGCTGGGAAGTGTGGTCAAATTTTCTTCCTCAGATTTGGGCGTGGCTTTCAACAGCTGCATGTGTGCTTTATTGTTTGTCAACAGTGGGAGGTTTTGAAGCTGCTGAGCTGTGAATGCAAGCTGTAGGTAATGCAGTTTAGCCCTGACTTGGAGCAGCCTTGAGGGGAATGTGACTCTGTGGGGGAGTGTTGTTATTGGAAAGGTCATGATTACAGTGGGGAGGTCAGAATAACTCGCTGACACTCTTTATACACAAGTGGCTTCTATTGTGCCTCAGGATGTCAAGAACTATATTGAGTATTGACTATGTGTCACTGCAATAAAAAGGAATCCTGTTTCATCGGCAAATGTTCTCTCACCAAAGGAACGTAAAGTCAGGACAAATGGTGAGAAGAGTATATCTTTATGGATGAAAGAAGAGCTGTTTTTGTGGATGGCTTTGATTAATAGCAGATTGCAATAATCTAATTTGGTTTAACCAAAACTGAGCTGGATACTTTGGAGAAATTTAAATATTTGCACATTGTATATGCATTGTATATTAGTACTTTCAAATGGAATGGCCACTTGAAGGGCCAACATGAAAGCTGGAGAGGGGTGACTTGTTAAGGAAGACCTTGACTTTTGCACTTGGAGTATGGTCCATTTATACCTCTGACGCAGACATTGAGAGTGATAAGGAGACAGATCCGTCTGGGAATTAACCTCTTTCATCTTCCTCTCACATGTTGTGAGTCTGTTTATGTATACTTTTATTCATATATTCTTCTCTAACTTACTTGTTGTGGAAATTCATACTGTATGTGTCAATTAAACATTATGTTTTAAAGGAGCTGTGCAGAGATCTCGCAGCATGTTAGCTCCAAAAGAATTGTGTATTTTGGCGACAATACATTATTTGACCCAATATGAATTCTCACTGATACAACCTTATTTAAGTAACTTTAAATTGGCGTGAGAACAGTCAATAAATATTGGTGCTGAAATGACTTCACACTAATGTATTGACTGTTGTTAAAATCTTCTTGGTTGCAGTGCTGTAACTGTGGTTGCTCGCATCACCTACATACGGCACATTGCATAGGGCACCAAGTGCTCTGGGGTGAGTGTTCTGTTTGCATTACTGCAAGTTTTTTCGCTAGGGATTTTTTTACAGGACACTTGCAGCAAAGCAATCATTATGTACACAACTGGCAGCTGTTTTGAACTAGATTGCCTCTCCTCACCTGTCCCACAATACAATCTAGCCATTTCCCACTTTATTTTCTTCTAGCCAGAGGTGGAAGCAAAATCTCATCTCCATCAGGTTAAATTGAGGTGGGCAGCATTATCAGCTCAAAAAGACCTGGGGATTTGACAGTTCCCAGACTATTGTGATTAATTACTTCTCAGCCCTTCTCTACTCATTCTTTCTTTGCGTGTTCGTGGCTGGAGGCAACACAAGATAACTGCTGCTCTTACTACTGGTCTCACTGGGACATGGCCCCGGCATACATGGGCCAATCACAGCCGCTGAATCACATGACCCACAATACAAGCTCTTGTTTGGTATTTAGTGTCATAGAAAGCTACGCTGGTGCAAGATCTGTATTCTGTTAGATTAAATAACCCCTCTTCTAGGTCCTATACTCATTCATCCTTCATGCCCTGGGGCACTAGGGCAATAAGCAGCTTGGATCAATTCTTTAATCACTGGTGAGGTCTGGAAAGACACTGTAGAAAGTCCATGAACAACCTACTGTTCTCTTTTGTGGGGGACGTTTCTGTCCCCCACAATGGTGAATGGTGATTTATACACATGCATTCACCCGTTCACACTTATGAAAAAACGCATGTTTAAATATAAATATACATACCCACACATAACATGCTGCTATCTGATCTTTATTTGAGAATTGCCGTGGGCATTTGTACATATTGCAAGGTGTCTTTCCCAGGCACAGTTCTTTCTGGGTGCATGCTCCATGTACATATGTCTACATAGAAATGCTTCATTATTGGGAGTGTCAGAATGCTAAGTTTCCCTGAAGGCAGGGAGGTGGAGATGAGAGACAGACAGACACGGTAGGGCAGTGTGCACATTCAAACTGTCACCCACCTGTCCCCGACGGTGAGCTGCTGGGCCGTTCTGACGCCTTTCACATGGACACATCTGTCGCCTTTTCTGGGATCAAATCTGCTAAACACATAGAGGGAGTGCACAGAGCGGTGCCTCTGGTGAAATGTTTGTTTACTCCTGCCACATCGCATTGGCTTGGTGTCAACATGTTTTTTTGTGTTTGTATGTTCTGACTACACATTTATGTTTTCATCTGAAATGTATTTATTTAAAAGACCCTGTTGATCACCAACAGGATCTAATGCAAATACATGTTTCCTAAATGTTGGGGAGCAGGCATCCTCACATGAGCTCTGGCCTTTTGTTTTGATTCTCCGCTGAATAAAAATGAGGAAATATTACAATGTTGTGGCATTTGAAGTCAATACGTATTATAAAATCAATCTCGATGAAGATATGCCATCCCACTAATTAGACTGGGTGACTGGAGATTGATTTTTAATTGCAAAAGTAATTACATGGAGCAGATAGCCAGTGACATTTGATTATCTATGTGATTGATTAAAAGGCCCGGGTGCGAGGGCAGACTGTCAACCAGCTGAATTCAGACAAAAGACAACAAAAAAAAGTTGTCCTGTTTGTAATCACAAATTTCAAGGTTGAAATTACAAAGCCAAACATCCCCTCAGAGAAACCCAGCATCTTTCTGTGCGCTTGTCTGCCCTCCCATCTCACCCTGCCATCAAAACACCCACACACAAGAGCCCAGTGACAGGCTAATGAGGGGAAAACAATGATGTAAAAATGAAATGAGGACTAGCTGTGCTACTGACTGGCTGGTGGGTAATTGACAGCTGAATACAGTAGAAGTGCTAAGCTCTCCTGTCAAATCAACATGAGCATTGAAGGGAACAGTTTAGGATATGGACAAAGTGAGTGAGGTGTGCTTCTATGCGTTTATAGGTTGTTTTTTGCTGCTGTCAACCTGTAGGAATGGGTTTTCCAATATGAAACTTAAAGAAACAAGTTGCTATGGACTAAATGAGTACTGACCCCTTGTGTTTCCTGCATGTGGACGACGCTGATTCAAACAAAACCAAACTGGAACCAATTTACATATATGAACATGTTGCTAAGGCAAGCTTTAGTTTCCCCCGGAAATGAAGGCATCTGATTGGTCAATACAAATGCGTATCTCTTGTCATTGCCTTTAGATCTGTAATTGTTTGGCCTATATAAATACAATCAAAAGTAGCAGTACAAAATTGGCCACTGGGTTCACTGGTGAACACCAGATTTCTGTGTGAAAAGCTGGATACTACATAAACATGTCATGAAGTTTGCCATCCCAAACATTAACAGAAGATAAGCATTTTGGCTAGTTTTGGACAGTACCATTACCGTCCCCATGATTTTCCCAGATTTAATGCAAATCTACTTCCATGCCACCTTTGCTTGTCTGACCTTAGCATGTGGAATGACAAGGTAAACCATGTTAGGGTTAGGGTTGTTGGATGAAAGCTATATATATATATATATATATATATATATATATATATATATATATATATATATATATATATATATATATATATATATATATATATATATATATATATATATATATATATATATATATATATATATTAGATTATCACATTGATTAGACCATATGATGTGCACATGCATGTCACAGGATATCATTTAGTCAGGCCTTTTAAGCCACGAGTGAAATTTTAGTCAAAATATGTTCACACATTCTACATTTATGTCTTTAATTTAATGCTTCTGGCCTGGAGGATACTCCTTGGCTTTATGAAGTGGTATTATGGGGGCCTATTTAGTTGTCATGGCAGAGCACTTCTCTGTGTGGTGCAGCCAGCAGAAGGCAGTCTATGAAAAAAGACAGACAAGGCAGCAAAGGCAGTGATTTCAAATGAGAATTGCTGTCCTTTTAACTCAAAGAGCTCTGTAGCCTGGCAGGAGCAGCTGAGCAGGGTCTTTGAAGAGGGCAAAAGAGAGAGAAGAAGCAAGAGGAAATAAAACAGACCCAGGCCAGAGCGGCATATTATTACCCCTCAGGATATACAGAGGCTTTATTGGCTGAAGCAGCATGGTCCCTGGGGTCACAGTAGCTTCTGCATCTCTAAGCACCTCAGCACTAAGAGGGACTTTTCCTCTGTCTGCCTCAGAAGGCCTGTGTCTGTTGCTAAACCATCACACATGTGCCTTCCAGCATCACGCCGGGGCTCTGTGGCTCAATTCAAAAGAGCATCACTTATTAAATTTCCATGAAGTTTACTGAATTTGTGGGATCTACGGGTGAAGCCATCAGCAGACCTGTGTCACCGCCTGCAGCGCCAGCATTACAGGCAGGTGGTTACAAAAGGCCCTCTGCCTCTTTCCTGTACAACTAGCACCCCTATCTTGACAATAAATTCATTTCCACTGATCAGTGCTGACCTGAAGGGAATTTTCACATTACAAACAGAAACTCCAAATTACATATGCCATCAAAGCTCGTAGAAAGCCCAGGCGGAGGTGAATTTGGATTAGCCATAGCAGTGATATAAAAGTAGCTAATCCTTGCCATGTCATTGGTAGTGAATGTGCACAGCAGAGCGTTTAATGGTACATGTGTGATTAAACTGGTTACTAAGGAAAGCTCTCAGCAGAGGATGTCCAGATGTATTCCTTTAATGCTGGAAGCTCACAACACATGCCTTTGCAGACAGTTGTAAGATTCATTGTGCACGTGGGCAGGGTGAGCATCCATGCATCTTAGTGATATGAAACGTGCCACCATATTGGAAAGTCTGACGATCCATTGTTTATAACTTATACCCATGCTGGCACTGATTATGCAACACAAAATAAGATTGAATGGACAGTATCCCACACAAAACAATGATAGATTGCTATTACAAACAGGTGGCACTTTACTTGTATATCAACTCTGTCTTCCCTTGCTGTTTTGTCTTTGGACCTGTAGTCTAAACTAAGTGCAACAGCGTGGTTATCCTTCTCCCTGTAATTTAGTTTGTTGCTCCGGTTGTGAAATGAAATGATATACACAGACAGGCGTGCTATGATTGCCCATCCAGAGAAAACTGGCCACAGCATTGAAGAATCCAGGTGCACTTTGGCAAAACAGACACAGAGAGGGGAGAACAGTGCATTGTCTTGAAAAAAAATAGAAAGATGACTGATGGTTAGATGATTATGCTTGTCAGTGCAAGTTCTACACAAAAATTGATAAAATCTTAACTTTTTTTTTGCAGCTTACAAGTTGGTGTTTCCTTTTCCCGGAGTATTCAGACGTTTTGAAAAGAGGACAAATGTTGAGCCAGTTGTGACCTTAGATCTGCTGATGTGTACAAGACATCCTATTAGCTGTGCCTTTTCAGCTCTGTCCCACACGGGTGATGTTGGCCATTCTCCAAAAGGACTACGCTTCGATCCCACTGCCCGATAAAGTCTGGTCTGTTGATGACAGATGTAGTGTCTATGTGCTCAGAGACCGCCACAGAAAGGGTAGCATGCTCCTCTCCTCTTCTTATCAATCAATTAAATTTGGCTTTGTCAGATTAATTATATGGAAGTGTTTGCTGCAGGAACCAGTTTTGTCAAAGCGGCGATCTGTCAGTGATTGTGGGTTTGCCTTTTAACCTTGATCTTCGTAAGACTTGACCTTTGCATATTTGTTCTGTTTTGAAACTTCTATGTGAAAGGTTCACATTTTTTTGCTATACAGTTTGGTGTGAATGTGTGGATACTTTAATAAAATCATTCTTTCATTTATAGTATAAGGTTTTTTTTTTAAATATAAATCTTGGGATTACCCCGGATGAGCTGGTTTGTTTGGATATGGAAGATTCAGTGTCTCTGCTTAGACTGCTGCTCCGTGACCCGGCAACGGATAAAGCGGATAGATAGATAGATGATGGATATTATTTTTTTGCCTATTCATTGTTATAAAACTTTTCAGTTCTGAGAAATGTTTGGGCCATCTTGCATGCACTCATCTTTTGATCTCAAAACACATTTTCCGTTATTATAAACAGTTGACTATCACAAAACAAGCCATGGTGTATTTTGGGAACTTGGAATCTTTACTGATTTGTAGCAGTCATGTACTTTTGAATGTTCAATATAAAAAATAAAAAACACAAGCTTAACATTTATTGATTATAATATATTTTTTAAATATAAGCAATAACATTACAGTGTTGTCACAATTATGAAGTGTAGCCTCTCCACAACATTCTAAAACTGACAGTTCCGCAAAAGTTGTTTAGTAAGTCCCCCACTTTATAAGGAATCCTCAGATGAAGAAGAGGGTCCAAAAAAGCACTGTAAAAGTACTGTGTATTATGTGTCTAGTTCCTAGTGGTTACGTGAAATCTTTGATCTTTGGGTGTTTTCAGACCAGAAAAGTCCTTTGGTCCGCTTGCTTGGTCCGAACCAAAAGCGGACCAAACATTTTTCTTTTGGTCAGGTTCATATTCAGACTGTACTTTTTGGAAGTGAACTATTTTTATAAACATATTGACGCGTGTGATGATCGGCGCTCCTATTGGACACCGAGAACTCACGGAGAAAAGATGCAGAAATGGAGGAAAATATCGATTGGTCTTGTTCCTAATATTTTATCGAGTTCGTCATACGAGGGACATTTGTCTTTTTCTTCTCCAGAACTCCCACTCTTCTTCAACGCGTCTCGTACTTTCATGTAAGTTTGGCGTTTCATGTAAGTTTCTTCACTTTGACGCGACATTGGTCAGGAGACTGCTCGTAGCCCCTCTCCTTCATTTTCTCACTAAATATTTTGAACACAACCAAATTTTTGTGTGTCTTTTCCAGAAGTTGGGTTATATGTGCCTCTGCCCAAATTTCAAGGAGGCACAGTGTCTCCTTGTTGCTCCAGGTCTGCCCACGGCTCATTGTTGTTGTGTAGCATTAGCAGCTGTGGCGAGTGGCTAATTCCTCACAGTTCCTGTCTACGGTGGCTTGTTAAGCCCAAAAAAGCGCACATATCCTGGAGTTGTGTCGGATCGACACGGTTGTATTCAGACCTGAATCGACTCGGACCAGAGTTCGTTTGGAAGCGGACCGAGACCACCTAAAAAAGTGGGTCTCGGTCCGGTTCTTTGGTACGGACCAGAATTTGTTTGTGTGTATTCAGACCTGCATAAAAGGTCCCGATCAGAATTCCAAACTAATCCTGGTCCGTTTAAAGTGGACCAAAAGTGCAGGTCTGAATGCACCCTCAGTTTCACATTCTCCATACCTTTTGTTGCACAAGTAGATAAAATATTAAATCACAAAAGAAATTATATGATTATGTACATGATAAAAGATAAACACAACTAACCAATCCTATTCACCCTTTTGTCCTCAACCTTTCTTAACACAAATAGGTCCTAAATGGCTTGTAGCATCAGATTTAGAATCACTACTCTGAAGAAAGAACCTGTCTTGCCTCAAGCATTTATCTTCACTCACCACAGAGATGAGTCAAGGTTAAGTCAACACTTGTCTCCTCCCCTTGAACATCCCTGCAACGAGGAGAAGTGCACTCGGCTTCTTTTCCTTGATCCAACCTCTTCAGCTTGCCACGCTCTCAAGTTCTCCGCTGCATTGCCTGTGGGTCCAGCTGATCCCTCCGTCATTGAAACTCATTCAGGGGGCATTAAAGTGTAAACCGGATGAAAAAACAAAAGGGCTTAGGCAAATCAGATGGCTCAAACAACAACAACAAACGCACCCACCGTAATCTTCTTAGGGAAAATTAATGAAGGATACCTCTGCCCTCTCTCTCCGCCCCCCTACTTGACCAAGGTGGATAATGATTCCTGGACCACAGGGATGAGAGGCTGCAGTGGATCAAGCATAAGGTGAGAACGGGAAAGAGGGATTAGGAACGGACTCCCACTAGAATCAAACAGGACTATACTAAAGTGATCTCTCCCTTACCATTGCCCAAACTTCAAAAAGTGGAGGCTAAGCTGGAAGTAGGTGTCTGTAATCCCCTCTGTGGCAGTGGAGATCCTCGCAGTGGACCAGGGCCTGCCTTTCATCCAGCGCCTTGTTGGGCATGCTCTCGCTCAATGTCCTGGGAACGTAAACTTTTGCACTGTGCCCCCTTTGCTGATCGCAGAGGATCGGCCGGCTCATTACCTCTTCATTAACGTGCTGCATCACTGTGCTGCCAACAGGATCAAACAATGCCTATCCTGGCTGTAAAGAGTGCAGTGGGGGCCAAAGATCTGGACCCAGCAAATGGATTGAGCCGCAATCTGTTAGTAGCTGATGATGTTTACTATTGAAAGGGCACATATTAAATGTTCCACTGGTTGTAATTAATCAGGAATTTAGCAGTGTTCCCTTGCCAATTGATCATTTATTTTGAGAATAAAAATTTGACTCAATGTCTAATATTTGAGTAATAAAGTATGTAGCTATTTTTCAAAATCAAACAAACATTGTAATGTCAAAACCCAGGTGAGTGCAGCGATCATGTCAAAGAATATAGAGTTTATTGATAGTGACTGTTCAGAATGTAATAGATGCATGATTCTTCCATCTCATGTGTTTGTCTCATTGTCTAATCTGTCTTCAGCGGAAACACTTATCATGTTGGGATGAAGGCAGCTGGATACAAGGGCCCTGAACTAATATTTAAAGGTAGTTATATATTACATTTAGATTAAATGAAGCTGCAATCTTATGCATATAGAAAACAAATACAATACCTTGAGAAAACAATAAAAAGGAAAAATAACACACACAACATATTCCTTACACCCACTAAACATCCTCGTTGTTTTACTACAAAAACATATAATACTGTACATTATTAATTCAGTCGATTGCAATAATGTTGTCAAAATTGGGAGTCTGGTGGAGCTTAAATCACGGCGAAAGCATCTGTTAAGCCGGTGCTTTGCATCTGAAAGCAGCCGCAGTTTGAAGCCAAGCATCATGAGGCTAAGTCTCATCAGCCACTCTGCCATCCTCTGGTGTGATGGTGGCAATACACAAACGCCAGCAATGCTGTAGTAATAAGAACAATATATACACATTTCTAAACAAAACAGCAATTAATTAATTACTGTTTCCATTCATTGTGATTGTGGTATACAATTTCATAATATTTTAAACTCAGATCTCATTTGTAGTTTACGTATTTGACCGTGTTTGCTAAGTTGCTCAAGCGCTTGTGGTTTTGGCAAGGTGTAAAAGCTTGACCTCTCTATAACCTAATCATTAGATGAAAAACAATCTGCAAAATTGGAATTATAATGCATATAGGCTTGTCAAAACAAGCCAACTACAAATGTCACTCAGCATGGTTGTTATTGCCACCTGCTTGGTTGGATCACCACATTGTTTTGTGCTGTTCTAGTGGATATTTAAATGTATTTAGCCAGAGGATATTAAACGGCAGGGGTTTTCTGGTTGGATGTTTATAAATGTCAACAATGAAGTCAGAATGAAACCCTGTGATGAACATTGTTTTGTGTAGGATGTTTGTGTAATGTGAGAAAATAAAACCGTATATAGATTGTTTCCCTGCCTTCATTTATTTCATGAGGCTTCAGGTGAAACAAAAACCTCAAGGGCCATTTCACTTACGCTCAAAGTGACAGTAAATACACATGGGCCCAATATATCAAGAGCAAAAGCGGCAGGGCCGGATCATCAGAGCAACACAGGAGTGGCTAATGTCACTCGTAGGAACATTTTGCCTCTAAATTATTATTCAGAGACCTATTTATTACAAGGTGTTTTAAGACGGTCATTTAGCAGATTGTTTGGTGCGGAGGTAGAGCCTATTGATTTGTTGAGAAATTGACTTGCCTGGAAAGTTTGAGACAGGGTTCCAATACTTGAGAGACTATTTCTACAGACACAATCTAAACTGTTTTCAGACCTTACCCCTTTTCTTCTGACTTATTTTTCCCACTTGTCTAATTTTCTCCAGGAATGTTGGGAGAGAGACTGAAGCCAATGACGAGCAGAAGTAATTGCTATCAGTCTGCCATTAGATTTCTCTGTTTGGGCCTTGATTTTCTTTTCCTTTGTCTCAGCACAGGCCTTTGCTCAGTATTGCTTACAAATAAGACACTGAGGAGACGACTGGAATTCACTCCGCTAAGACTGTGATGTATTGGATTTCTTACGGTCAGGTCAGCTCTCTCTCTCTGTTGTCCTGAGAACCATTTTTCTGTGTTTACAATATTCAGCCCTCTCCCTTTCTGCCCTCCGCTTGCCTTTCAGGGTATCATTTGCAATTTAATGCTTACCTGGGGTGAGCTTTGACAATAGCTTCCACCATGAAATGGCTCCGGTCCTGCTTGCATGCCTAATGAGGTTGATGTTGAGCTATTTAGGTCATTGTCCCCGAACAATATCTCCTTAATGCAACTCCAGGGGTGTAGATTGTTGGAACGGTTAAAGATTCTATTAAGTCTTCACAAAAGCCATTCCATTTCACTGTCCACCACACGCGATGAAGGACACTTCCCTATTCAATTTGACTTTGTGAGAGGTTGTTCGAACTAACAAACTAACAGGAAGAGGTTGAATACTGCTCGGCGATGAACTAGTATGAAAATAACACAGTGATAAAGATGAAAGATGAAAAGCCAACCAGTTTTGTTTTACACTGTGTAATCTGTATCTGGTTGGCCTGAGCAGGTTTTATTAATCATATACCAAATGATATGACAAAGCAGACGGCCAAGACCAACTATTAATCAGAGCAGAACCTGTGACAGGCTTTGGAATCGGAAGAGAAGGAGTCAGAGGGAGGGGGGCTTTTCAGTGAGTACTTGATATGAAAACTGTGTTGTTGTGCTTTGTACCAGCCTGTGGGAGTTTTTTAAACAAGTCCATATGGTGGTAGCCACCAGCTTTTGGATAGGGAGGGTGGGATGGGGGGGTTAGCCAGGGCCAGGATTTCACACAGTCGGTATTGAGTGGGATTGAGGAGGCGAGCTCTTAAGCTGTCTTTTCAGGCACAGCAAAAGCCCTCCATCTGGCCTCCCCAAAAACTCAGGCCCAGTTTACTCAGCTCCCTGTCGGCTGATTGGGCCTCCTGGAGCAGAAGTAACAGCATCAATGGGGTAAACCCTTGCCACTTGAGAGTATTACATTTCCTTTCATGCTTGACTTAATCAAAAGTAGGGAATTGAAATTTACACCTTTTTGATGTTCTTTTATTCCACACTCTAAGAGGGGCAATCTTAACCTATTTGATCTTCACAAGCACCCACTAAATGGCCAAATATGCCAAGCAGACGGAAGCAGACGGTTGGCAGTTGCCAGTTTGCGCAGGGTCACTGTTGGAGCACTCCATGTGGTGGGGCAAGCCACCTCACAGAAGGCTCCAGTCTTCAGAGTCCAGCCAAGCTTGTGTCTGAGGCTCACTCGCCCACTGTCCACCAGTGCGCCAACAATCCACCCCGCCTCATGCTCTAGTATCTGGCTCGGATGAGCCGGGATGACAAACTGGTAACATTAGGTAGCATCAACAACATTCTCCAGGAAAAAAAAGGACATACAAGATCTAAGCCACAAACTGTCTGTTGGCTTTTGGTCAGAGCTGTTGGCTTAGAACGAGTCTTTATATCTAATGAATGGTTTCACTGAAAGAGTCCATTGTTTTGGTCACTTACTTTTACTCCTGGTACAGATAGTCCAACGATGAGGAGGGTTAACAAGAAGTTGGAAAGACATGAACATAGGACAGTTGCTCTCTTGAGTCTTTAGTCCAGTTTGCGAACCTCTGTGAGCAGCAGCACAGCTTTTTCATTGAAAAATTCATGGGGCATGCTACAAGCTGAATAATTTCAACAAAATTGTCCAACGGATACAATGTTGTTTTTTTTTAAACAATCACCAGAATCAATGCTATGAAAATATTATTGTCTATTGTGTATACTTTGTGTGTGCTTGTATATAGTCTATGCCTTTATATCTATGTTTTACTTTTAACTCAAAAATAATCTCAGGAGGAAATTCAAATAATGTATTTTTTGTATTAATAAAATAATACATCTTCTATTTAATTCCTTTTACTTTAGTCATAATTGTATCTTTGTAGTTTCTTGTATTCATCCTGTGTTTATGTCAGCAGCCAGAGCAACCATCTATTTACTTCCGTGTCGAGTCTATTTAAGTTTTTCCTTACAGCAGGCATTATAACAGCCTCGTAAATCATTACACTTTCTATTACCTTTGTTCAGGGGAATGGAATTCTGTATCTTTATTATTGAAGATTTTGGAAGTGTTTGTAGACAGATTTTGCATATTAGACACATTAACTTTTACTACATCATGGTTATCTTCAGCCACACGTTGTTTGAGTGGATGCACTTTTGGAAGTGGTGCTCCTATTTCTGCCAGCATCACACCTTCAATAGAGAATCCACTCCCTTTCTTTAGGCTTAGTAAAGCTGCAAAGTGGCTACAGAAGTCAAATTCCCCATTCAAAAAACAGTAGCAGTATAGCAGTTACGAGGTAGCTAACTAGCTAACCACAATGCAGTGGTTTCATTGAAAAAAATTACAATTACAATTTTAAATACACAAAAGGTGTTCACCAAATAAAAATCCCTATGGGAAAAATGTTGCTATTTTTTATTTATGGAACCAGGAAGTGGGCGGGCCTTCACAGATCCATTAACAATAAAAACTAATATTGTTTTGTAAAACAAGTATTTTATATTCTTTAGCGTAAAACCATTGGAAGTGCCAGAGGTTAAAGAATGCTGCGTAAGAACCTGCTACGCTGGAACTAAGGCCTGAATCCCACTGATTGGCTGGAGTATTTTAAAGTTGTGTTTGCACCTCTTAATGAAGCTGGGGCCCACATCTCCTCAGCACCTCATGGCACTCTGCCTGCCCTTCCAACACTGGCCCTTCCCCTCTGTGTCTGTATGTGTGCGTCAGTGTGTGTGTGTGTGATGTGCGTGTGTGTGTGTGTCTGTCTGTGTGTGTGTCAGCGCGTGCACGTCAATGTGCGTATGTGTGTGTGTCTGTGTGTGTGTGTGAGTGTGTGTAAGGATGAAAAGAAGGGGCCCACTCCAGAGCGGCCAAAGTCCAGCAGAGAAACTTGTCTGGGATTGTGATGTTCCGACAGCTCTGTGGTGACAAGATACATAGTTTCTATTCAGCTACAAGCTTCTTATTGGTTACTATAGTTTCACTAATGCTCGGTTGAAGCCAATGCCTAATCTTGACAGAATGGGTTAAAGGTGCCAATGTCCAGAGCCATATAACCACATGTTGAGAGTCAAGGGACCAAGGCCCAACAAAGCCCAGCTCCACCAGCTTTGATGTGGCCCTATCAGGGGCAAGACATTGAAGAGAGGGAAAGAATACAGAGGCCCACACCTCACAAACTCTACGAAAGATGATCTAACAATCGCACATGAAGAGGGGATTTGCAAGAAAAAGTGCATGTAGTGATCACTTGAAAATACCTTTTTTACGGTGGGATAATCTCATATAATTGCATATTATCTAAGCATTTAACATATATACTTGGCATAAGTGTATGTTCTAATTTGTTGTTTCAGTTATAATCATATTGATTCATTATGATTTTTCTATCTTAAAATAATTCATTCTAAATTGTTGAACTTACTATATATTTAATGAAGAAACTGGTAAATGTATCCACATATGTAATTTAGGACATGACTACAATAGCTCCACTGCTAAAGCTATACATTTCTTTTTTTGCAATGGTTTATGACAGATTTCAAATCAATTAAGTATGCAATTTGTAACAGCCATTCAGAGTGGTATGGGCCTAAACAAAGGCGATGTGATAACTGCCCTTTAGTGAAGCCTCAATGGGCTTACAATGTGCTGAATTAGCTGGCATATTAATGACCAGTCGGAATACCCCTCCATTCTCCTCAGCCAAATCTGCTTATGCAAATGGGCCATGAATCTAGTTCAAAGGAGTTCCTTTTAAGCAAGTCCTGTGCCCATCCACACTAGAGGGTGTGACGGAAAGTGACATGAGAAAAGTTAGGAAGACTTTTTTTCTCACAGAACATGATCCAGTTTGCATACACCTCTGCTGGTTCCTAGCATGGTAGGGGTTGTGGAGTCCATTGGATTTCTTCACATAAGGGGTGGGGGGTGGGTTAATCCAGTCAATTGTGACTGTGTGTTTAAAATGTGGCATCCAGCAGGGGGGAAAGCACGACCCATCCAAGTTCATGCCCTTGTGTGAAAGACAGCAGAATGGTTGTGGGCTTTGGAGCTGGAGAAAAAGAATAATCCCCTTCACATTTGTTAAAGGGCCACTGATCTTTTGTGCTGGCCAAGATAAATTCAAAAGGCAACGTCATAATGGTTCAATTGGACTAATATATTTCAATACAAAAGATATGGCTTCTTTCCAGGAACAACCTAAAACCATATTGTTCTATTATTTGGTGAGATGTTTGGAAACTTCCATACACACTGAGTGAGAATGTGCTGTTGTGTACAATAGATCCGATATATTGTTAAAATTATGTATTACTAGGTTTGTGTATTGTGGACATTATCGTTAAAAGACAAATAAAAGTCCTGAAAAAGAGACTGCGCCTTGGAAACATAAAACACATCGTCAACCATCTTTTAAAATTAAAAGTATTGGACATTTTATTTTTATGGCAAACTTCATACAGTACTGCAACTCACTGTCTTTACAGAGACAAAAAAAATAATCACAAAAAAGTCAATGAAAACATAAAGAGAACCAACGGATGAAAAAGTCTAAAAGTGAATTGAGTGAGTGTTGGCTACTGCCGTGTTTAGTCTTTTGTTATATTTTCACGTCTCGTCCATCCGAACAGAGAAGGATGCTGGCCTCCTGTTGCCTTATGTCGTCCTTAAAAAAGGCCATAATTTGTCTGTGACGTCTGGAGAGGGAGGGCTCCGCTCAGTGACAGATTCTTCCTGTCTGCGATATTCCCTGTGCAATCATTTCTCTTTGTGCTGATAGGCCCATAGCTCTGTGTGACATGGGTTATGGCACCGAGGGCGGGACAGTGCTCATCACCTGCCATCACTGTGGCCCTCTGACACCCTGTGCACATGTTGGCCCACCTCACCCCGTCACCCCATCCGCCCACTGGAACACCCCCACCCCACAGAGCTGCCTCCTCCACGCCTGGGCCACCGCATAATAGAACCTGTCACATGCCGCGCTCTTTGTGTTTTGGAAGGGTTTGAGAAAAATGCAAACACTCCATTGTAGTCCTTAGTTCAGCCATCTTCTCCGCTGTTTTGGAGGAGTTTCTTTGACGGCGAGAAGATGTATGGAAATTCAAACTTGTAATCTCATTAGTCATTTGTATTATTGTTGTATACACAAAGAATACTCTCGAAGAACACTGTTTATCTTGGTGATTATATGTTTTGCTTTTATATATCAAAAAAGTCAAACGCTGTGATGTCCCTGCAAAAGTTTATATTGAATCTGTGTGTGCGAGTGTGTGTGCATGTGAAGGTGGGTGTGTGTGTGTGTGTCTATTGGAAGAATCACGCAAAAACTGGTGGCAGAGTGAACCTACGTGTGGTGTGTAGATGGGATGAGATGGTGGGAAGAGCATTGGTTCTAGTAGCATTGGTATACAATAATACAAAATATCAATACGTCAATAAATTACATAATCGTCAGCTTCTATTCCTGTTGTGATAAGAAGTTTATGAACCTTTTTATGTCGGTCTGAATAGGTTATGGAAGGACTGGGCAAAGCTTGTCGTCTTTGTCCGTACTTAAATTCAGCTGCTATCTGGAATGTGCCAGCTGTTCACTGTATACAAAAAACTGCTGCCTTCCCCAAACCTGATCCTAGCATTTGCACTGAGCAGAGAGAAAACGGGTGAAGCCCAGGCCCCCGCGCAGGCCCCTAGGGTATGAATGAGGGGCCCCTGGGAGGACAGTGATGGACAGGAGTGACTGGGAGTGTAGCAACAGGCTGCCAGTTACTTTGTGAATGTCCACTTTGGTTCTCGCTGTGCATCAGAATGCCACTGTGCGTCAGACTTCTGAGAGGATGCACATAGCGCGTTCAGGGAAGCGCTTTTTAAGACGCATGTGTAAATACGACCATGGCAGTGTCGTATTTACACACAACACATGCACACGCACAGCAGGTAGCCTATATTGTGTGACGTTATTCTGTGAACTGACTGAAATGCTTGATGATGTTGTTGTCCTTAAATCTGGAAAGAATTCACCTTTGACATAACAACAAAACAGAAAGTGTAAATGTTTAATAATATCTGGATATGCACATCATAAACCTGAAAGAATATTGCGTGTGAGTGTACACCAGTGTGCTTCAGTGCCTCACACCAAAATCTATCCCACTTTTTTGATGTGAATATGCACAGTTCATTAGCATTAGCCACCGTCGTGCTGCTCATCTGTAGCCGATGTTCTGCAGAGCCCTTAGGTTATAAGCCCTCTTCTCAACCATCTTACTAAACGACTTAACCAAACTAATGAATTAGCCAATTAATCAGAGCAGGAGGCTCTCTTTGCCCTTAAGTGCTCGTTTATAGATGAAGATCGCCCCTTTGACCTCTATCCCTCTAGGGCTGTTTCAAGCCGCTTCACTGCGTAACATTAAATAAATATAATTTCAAGGCCATAATAATTTCTCACACCCATAACTAATTTGTCACACTCACTGTATGCTTTTCAAATTGTCAATACAAGCTGCCTTCTGCTTCTACAGGTTTTACGTGTGAGGAAAATCTCTGCTTGTGTGTTTCTGTAGGTGCTCTTAATCCATTCAAACCAAGGCTACTTTTTCTCTTGACCTTATCTGTAGCTGCTGGGGACAAAAAATAATTTGTGGTGAAGTGAAATGGTTGAAAAATAATAGAGAATATCAGATGCATCTGTTTGTGGCTCCATTTATTTTCTTAACTCTGCGTGAGCTCTTATCAGCTCTTACAAATCACAACAGTCCTTGCCTTTATTTTACTTAGATTTTATTTTGCCCACTCAAACTTTTCATTTTCTGACAGATAGAGGCACCCTATTTAACACTTTTATTCATCTGTGCCTCCAGGCAGGGCGACGTTACAGTCAATAAAAATGGCAGAGCTTTGCGGCACCTCTTTTTCCGTCATTCCTTTGTGTGCAAAGTGGCAGCCGTGAATTTAATCGAGGGAGAATGTTGTGATTACTTAATGGTTTCCCAGGCAGCCGTGGACTGGAGAATTAAATTTTGCATCTGCTTTCCAAGGCGTTAATCTTCTCTCCTCACATTCCGCCTGTTATGATGTGCACACAAGAGATAATGTTTAAACCGACTAAAGCAGGGTAAACCAATGCAGGCTGTTATTGGCCTTATAATTACATAATTAACTTTTTGTTTCTAATTATACAGACGTAATGTTTCTACTGAAATGAGGGAGGGGCTTCATCTGCATGACAACTCAATCAACAATCAATATTCCATAGAAATCAATTGATGTGAGTGTTTAGTTCTGACGAACAAGAGGAATGAGGATTCTGAAAATTACAGAAAGCCAGTTTAGTCCAATGCTTTTTTCAGGTGTGGCAAATGCGTGTCATTTAGAGATGAGCACATTATCTGTGGGCACCGGGACTAGCAGCTGTAGGAAGCAGAGTATCAGCCTCTGCCAGGTGCATGGCAGGAAAGAGAGAGCCAGACACCACCGTAAATTATACTTGGCCTCCCAGCACCGCTATTGTTGGGCGATTGACCCAGTCCAAATGGATTCCATTTTCTTCAGGTCCCTCCTTATTTCTAATTTACATTGTGATCATATATGTCTGAAAAATGATATCATAAAAAAGATGAATGTACTAATTACCTCTCCTCTTATCTCTCCCCTGCCCGGTGCTCGCCCCTTTGGACTCACTCCTCGCACCATGTAAGTATGTCACTTATTTCATTGTGACAGGCATAATGTATTCACAAAAGTGCCCCATAAATATAGGCTTTCAGGTTGGCCACCTTGCATTCACATCAGTGGCCTCACACGCCAAGCCGGCTCAAATGAATGGTGAATTGACAAACATTTCGAGAGCCAAATTACCTCTGGTGTCACTGTGAAATTAGGTTCTTGACCCGGCCTTTGATGCATGCTTATATTTCTACATATTTTCCCCATCGATTTTCATGCATGGCGTCTCAGCATCACTGGGCGAAAAGAGGCTCCCTATGAGAAAGGGGTTAGAGGTATTTTAATACACCTGTGAAATGAGGCTCTACCAGTCATGAATATGCTAAAGTAGAGCTGTCACAGCAGTCAGACTGATATCCTCTCACCTCTGCCAGATGAGCTGAGCACAGGGATAACTGACTTCCACTCTGAGGCATAGAGTGACTGAGCTTATGCTGCCTGCCACTGTCATTTTAACAAATAGGCTTATTAACAGTTCAGGGGCCAAGGACACCAGCAAGGTTATGCAACTCCCCTGACATATATGGTAGAATATGACAGAAATATTGAGTTTGTTGGGTATGTTCAACCTTCATTACTGTGCAGCCTTGTTGTAATGTCTTTTTGTGTAGGGTCATCAAAGATATGGCTTTTTCAAGTGCTTATGTCTCCTCACCTTGAGATGAACTCACTGTTTACCTGTCAACATCAGATTTTACTTCAGCCCTAACTTTGACTTTGAGCTGTAAAGTTTTACCCGGTCCTTTCTCTGCATCTGGTAGACTCCTTAACAACAAATGCTCCATCGTTTGACTTGACATTCCATGACATGATGCTTTGGCTCTTGACCTCCTGACCTTTTTTTTAAGACAGCTATAAGTGCCCTTTAGAAGCTGCACAACCAGCAATATAATGCTTATTTGTTGAACTCACTGTTGCTGACAAATATTATGACAAAACCAAGTCCTGCATAAAGTATATTCATGCAGACAGATTTCCATCATGAAAAATATAGTGAGCCAAAATACAAGAAGTATGCTATGACTTATTTAATCCCATCAGAAGAATAACAAGATTATTTTGAGGGGAAAATACATGCATG
This sequence comes from Knipowitschia caucasica, assembly GCA_964034765.1. Lineage (NCBI taxonomy): Eukaryota > Metazoa > Chordata > Actinopteri > Gobiiformes > Gobiidae > Knipowitschia > Knipowitschia caucasica. The sequence goes on from OZ035826.1 coordinate 31,880,469, forward strand.
AGTGTGCCTTGAGGAGTATTCTGATAGTTCCACCCTCCTGAATTCTTGGTGGGTGTCTGAAGTGCCTGCACCACCTGGTGAAAGAAGGGAGTGGTGGTGATTAATGCACCTTGTTTGGAGTGCTGTCAATGGAATGAGACGTATGAGGGCTCAGAATGATGGATGGCAGTTAGAGCAGGGGCTGATAAGACATGGTCCATGAATCTGTTCTACATCATCAGCTGCTTTGATCACTGACAGAAGTTCACAAATGGCCCTGTGCATCTGTCCAAACAAACAAAAGCCTCTTCCCTTTCATAGAATCCATCCATAACAGACCCACACCTCTAATATTATGCCCCTCAGGTAGTTTTAGTGGGACCAAATGGCCTGCAGCTTATGTAATCCAGAAAGAGAGAAGAAGTACAGCGGTGAAAAGCTGGGAGAGAGTGCCTGTAAGAGGGGTATTGGAGCCTGTGAACCATGGCAGCACGGTTTAAAGCCCCCGAAAGGAGTCCTCCTCTGCAATGACAGATTCGGCAGATAAGAGATGATCCATGAAAGCCGATCGGTGTGTTGACAGCAGGAGAGAGGCCTTGGCCCCGGCCGGCAGGGTGTTTTACTGTGGCCATTGCAGCTGTCAGAGGCGAGCGACACGCAGCTCTCAGCCATGCCACCGGCCTGACGTCACAAAGACCAGTCGCAGAACCCACCGATCACTGCTTCCCACTACTCAATGTGCTGGCCGTTCGGTTGCACAACTTAATTTTGGTTTGGAAATCAGCTGACAGGTGTTGAAGATCACCTATTTCAGCAATTCCCTGGCATATTGACAACATGTGGAGGAATGAGAGAGAGAATTGAGTGACGGGTTTTGACAGGTAAAGAATAAAAGATTAGACTTGGATTTAGAATCATACTGAGCAGCATTTATGAAGCCTCTTATACTCTTCTAAGACTGTTAGACCAAGGAGATTTAGAGCTAGTCTCTAGATAGACAGACATAAATGTGGACAGCATGGAGAATGAGATCCACTGTGTAAAACAGGACACTTTCATGTACTTTCCCTGCTGAACACGCAGCCGCGCAGGGCCTACTCCTCCAGCCTCCTCAGAAAATTACCCATCCACCAAGGGGACCGAGAAAAAAGAAGTGGGCATGATTCCCTCAAGGAAATGAAAGACAGTAATGAGCTTTTTAATTCAGACTAGAAAATATTTAATGCTCAATAGATACACTCGGGGTCCTTATTGCTTTTGAAATGATTATTCTTGGCAAATTATTTTAATCCGTTTTCAGAAGGAAATTTTCCACATCCTCATTTGAACAGCTAAGCGGGGGCATCTTTAAACTTCATGCAGCTGATACAGTAAAATAGAAGAACCATATCTTATTTTGGTATTAGTTTCAATGAATTATCTCCATAGAGGGTATTCCCACATACAGTTCATTTAAATTCAAAGCCATTAAGCCACACATCAAATAATCACAATTGAATAAATGAGTAATTTCAATGGATTCACGCATATTAGTGTCCTTTGTTTAAGTCGGTTAATAAGCATTGAGTTTGTGAAGGACATGCAGTTTTCCTCAAACTGGCTCATATATCACTCTATATAATGCAATGCCCTGTATCTTTCCAAGATAAGCGGTATGGGCCTGTACCTCTCTGCAAAGATCTTGGTGAGAACTGATGGCTTTGGTCTTTTGGACTTCTTGATCTTGTATCTCTGACAGTCACGTCTCACCTCTGTCCATGTCCAAATCCCTGTCCCACTCTCCACATCCCTGCACTTCATTTTACCATGGCAGGTTTCTATTCACATCTACAGAAGCAAATACATGAAAAGAATTGTGACCTTTTAATGAAAATGTCAGTTTTGGAGTCGAAGTAGAGCAGACCAAGCACAATCTTTATGGTATTGACACTACATGTGCTATGACAGGTTTGAAATGTCCCTTTCTTATTTCTGAAACTTGAAACGACTCCTTTACCTTCCATTGCTTCAATGTAATCATGGGTTTTTTTAATTATTGGTGATATACATGTATTTTGTCAAACTGCATGAAAATTGTGTTTCGGGAATTTTAGTTGTTAGCACGGTGCTCCAACATGTACAATATGTCTGGCATGCGCCTCCTGTTTGGCAAGACCTCTCCCATACTATTCTTTTTTTCTCTGCTTTTCTTTGATATGATATCTGTGACTGATTGGTGAGTATCCATGGATTTTGTAATATTGTGATAGGAGACTGAAATAGGAGTTAATAATAATGCATTGGTTCTATAGAGCGCTTTTTTGGTCACTCAAAGACGCTTTACATGTCATTATTTTTTCACTCCATACACAGTGGTGATGAACTTCTACTGTAGCCACAGCTGCCCTGGGACACACTGACAGAAGCGAGGCAACCAGTATGTGCCATCGGCCCCTCCGACCACCACCAACCATTCACACACACCAGAGTCATTCTAGGCAATAGGGCCTTTATCCCCACCACTGTCAGACTGTACAACAAGTCACTTTAAGTCACTGTATTAAGACTGAAAAACCTGCACTACTATTGACACTGTTTCTGACTGCCACTTTTAAATTGACACTTTTTATTGTACATAATATATCCTGCATTTAACATGTTTGCACATTTCAGAATCAGAATCAGAATCATTTTTATTGCCACGTAAGTAACAGGAGGTCACAGACTAGGAAATTGCTTTGGCTCAGTGCAACAGTCAAAAAGAGATAATAAAAATAAGAATAAAAAACACTTCTAAAGAATAAATTTAAATTTAAAATAGAGTTACAGTTACTATTTACAATATACAAGTGCACATGGTGCACACAATGTAAGGTGACAGCAGTACAGTGAAGTAAAGTGACGTATGATGGGCAGTAAAGTGACTTTATAAAGGGCGGGGGGACAGGTTAAGAAGTGTTCAAGAGTCCAACAGCAGAGGGGAAGAAACTGTTCTTGTGGCGGGAGGTTCTAGTCCTGATGGACCGCAGCCGCCTGCCTGAGGGGAGTGGTTGGAATAGTCCATGTGCAGGGTGAGAGGGGTCGGCTGTGATACGACCAGCCCGGCCTCGAGCTCGGGCGGCGTACAGGTCCTGCAGCGATGGAAGGCTGCGGCCGATCACTTCCTCTGCAGAGCGCACAATGCGCTGTAGTCTCTGTTAGTCCCCGACTGTGGCTCCAGCGAACCACACGGTGACGGAGGAGGTGAGGATGGACTCGATGATGGCCGTGTAGAACTGCACCAACATCTGTGCAGGCAGCTTGGCTTTCCTGAGCTGCCGCAGGAAGTACATCCTCTGCTGGGCCTTCTTGATGAGGGAGCTGATGGTCGGCTCCCACTTGAGGTCCTGGGTGATGGTGGTGCCCAGGAAACGGAAGGACTCCACAGAAGTGATGGGGGAGTCCATCACGGAGGGTGGGGGCGGGGGGACAGTGCTCTTCCTGAAGTCCACAATCATCTCCACTGTCTTCTGGGCGTTCAGCTCCAGGTTGTTACCACTGCACCAGGACACCAGCCGGTCCACCTCCCTCCTGTAGGCGGACTCATCGTTGTTGGAGATGAGTCCAATGAGGGTGGTGTCGTCCGCGAACTTGATCAGCTTCACGGAGTCGTGGCTGGAGGTGCAGTGGTTGGTGTACAGGGAGAAGAGCAGGGGAGAAAGAACACAGCCCTGTGGGGCTCCTGTATTTATAATCCGAGAGTCCGAGACATTCTTCCCCAGACGCACTCGCTGCTTCCTGTCCGTCAGGAAGTCAGTGATCCACCTGCAGGTGGAATCGGGCACGTTGAGCTGGGAGAGCTTGTTGCACAATCTTGAGTGTTTCTTTCCATGCCAAATATGTAAATTTCTCCTTTGTGAGATAAATAAAGCATATCTTATCTTATCTTATCTTAGGGGTGAAGTGTCTTGCCTAAGGATACAACGGCAGTTTGGCACTTTACAGCCGCAGCCGCCCCACTGTGGCTGGTGTTTCCAGAGGTTAAGTGTCTTGCCAAGGACACAACAACAGCAGACATCAGTAGGAGTCGATGGAGAAGGTCTCATGGTGAGCTCGATCCCACGACCTTCAGGCTCAAAGGCCAATGCTCTACCAACTGAGTTACTGTCGCCACAGTTGGTCGAAAGAAGTTTATACTTCAGCCGAAACTCCTTCGGTTCATGTATTTGTATCTTTGCATACTAATATGTAATATATATTTTAATGCGGTGATCAAAGAAAAAGTAAACTGATAACTGAACCATCTCTGTGTGCAGTGAGAGACAAATGGCCACTATTATAAAGCTCTTTGTGACTCTGGTCTGTGAAAGGTTCTAAATAGATAAAGATTACTTACTGTACTACTACTTTTTTTCCAATGGTTTCACCAGTGGCTCCTAACTAGTCCTGCTTTAGGTCTCAGTGTATGTACAGTATATCCATGAATTTACTTTTGCTTCGTTTTATTAAATAGGCCGGGATGAAACATTTTACTATATTAACCAACAACATTTATAGTAAACGAACACATATTTAATTTAGTTTAATTTTAATACTTAACATTTGTTTGATAATTACCATACAGTCGCTACCTGCTGAATGATATGACTAGAAGGATCAGATATAGGTTTAGAATTAGGATTGTTGTGTCAAACCGGTTCCAGAAAGGGCCGGTGGGGCTGCATTGTGAGTAAAATGAAAATTGTCCCAGACTTAAGTTTCTCTGTTTATACACAACTGTGTGACTCTTTGGTCAGCTCTATTCTATTCTATGCAGCGGGAGTTTGGGGTTTCAAGGAGATTGATCACGTTAATGCTCTCCAGAATAGAGCTATTAGAACATTTTTGGGAGTGCATAAATTCACCCCAATACCAGCGATACAGGGGGACATGGGATGGGAGCCGTGTCTCATTAAGCAAAGGGCTGAAATGGTGCGTTTATGGAACCGCCTCATCCAGCTGCCCAATCACAGGCTCACAAAAAAGATTTTTATTTGGAATTGTTCAAACAATTACCCCTGGTCTAGAGAAATGGCAGAAGTATTCTTAAGTTCTCATTTAAATTATGTTTATTTAAATAAACTAAAATGTAATATAAGTTTGTTTAGACAAAACGCATTAACAGAGTTTAAAGCACAATGGAAACTTGATATTTGCAGGAAACCTAAGTTAAGACATTATATTTTATTCAAACAGGAGTTTTACACAGAACTGTACGTACAGTTAAATGTACCGAGAAGGCAGCGCTCTCTGTTAGCCCAGCTGAGGACCGGCACTTTGCCTCTAGCAGTGGAGGTGGGCCGCTTTAAAGCGGTTCCTGAAGAGGCCCGTATCTGTACAGTGTGTGACCTGGGGGTGGTAGAAGATGAGCCTCATTTTGTTTTGTATTGTCCACTTTACTTTGAATATCGAAACATTTTATTTGAAAAAGTGAATGCTTCTAACCCAGAGGTTTTTTGGTGGCCTGAGGGAGAAATATCAACTGGATGTATTGCCATGAAGTTTTTGCCTTTGCTTCTTTTGTTGCTAAAGCCTGGGAGAGGAGACAACAAATTCTGTACCCTGGATAATGCACCAAATTGTAAATCTTTTTCTGTTTTTCATGTCTGTATATGGTCTGTAGCCATCAGATGTTGTTGTTCAGTGTCATATAAGCCCATGTGGGCTGGGCACTTTTGTGCATGACACTTAAATAAATAAACTCAAACTCAAACTCAAACTCTAACCCAAGCGGGAGCACAAGACTCAAACCATTTCCTCAACTCTTCAGGTTAAAACTCGACTCTTCTGAAGAAATGGGTAGGGTCTGGTGTGCTCCTGCTCAGGTTGGAACTAAAACCTGCAGCCACACAGGCCCTTCTCTGGAACCGGTTGGACACCCCTGGCTTAGGGCTACGGCTCACTGTGGTTAGCACTGTGCATTATCATTATAAAACTGTTTGAAGAGGTTTTTTTCATTGCGTGATGGACATTTCTACGAAAACACTCTGGTTCCATATCGCTTTGAAGACATTGTCTTAAGTGCCAAGTTCTTACAGACTGTAAGAGATCATCGAGGACAAGAGAAGATACGATTGTTATCTACAGTTGTAGTTTTTTGTCTCATTTTGTCTGGCGTCTTTGTTTTCTGAGCAGTGAGGAGACGATGAGGCGAAGGTGCGCTGTAAGTTTCTGGCAAAGTGACGCTTGTCTTTGTTTGATGCTTGCCAGATCAAAGTCTCACTGCGGGGCATGCTAATTTGAAGTCCACTGCAGTGATGATGGCTGTGCATGATTACCCCACTATGGAACTCCTATTAATCACGTCACTCTGATTAGTCTAATTTGATTTGACACTGCCTTGTCTCCCCTCCAGCTCACTTTCTTCTCTTCCTTCTTCTTTATTCCATCGCCATCATTGCCATCATTGTGACGTGGGCCAATAAAACTGTCAAGTGGGGTGACGGCTCTCCGCAGTAAGTGGATGACATTTAAAAGACTAGGACGTGACTGACAGTGTACTCACAGAGGGAGGGAACATGGGTGCAAAGGAGGAGAGGAGACAGAAAGACAGTGAAGATAAGGGAGAGGGGAAGTGGCCGTGTTAATACTTACAAATGACTAATGTCTCCCACAGCAGGTGCCACGGTCATACAAACTGGATAAATATTGGGATTTCTCTGTGTGCATAGTGGCAGGCCATGCAGACCAGACCTGAACAAGTAACTAAGTTTTGATCTTTACCACTGCTGTTGTTTGCTGAACTGAAGTGTGAGTGCATACTTAAGATCAAAACGTTTACAGATTTACAGTAGACAGAAAGTGAATGGGAAACTTATTTTGATGATAACCTACGGTACTAAATACATATGTAGCTACTTAAGCTACTAAAATTAGCCATCCGGAATGTTTTACAATCCTTTATGCCTCAATGAAATACCTACTTTTAGAAAACTTAATAAATCTTCTGAATTTGTTTTGGAAATGCAGCGTAATATGTCATTCAGAAGTGAGATTTTGCTTATTTCCTGGAGAATATTTGGGCCACATCCAATCTAGATTGTTTAGGTGAACCTTTTTGTAAAGTTTGTGCGTCATAAACAATTTGTCTCTGGCCTGTGGACAAGACAACACCAGTTCACATCCTCTTTCAGGACAATGGAGCTGGCAGCCATGTTGAACCCTCACAGCAGGGTCTCAGGTCTCCGCAGAGGACAGGAAGCTCCTCCAGCTCACCCACTGCCTTGTTGCATGGTCACAGGAAGTGCTTCCACAGCAAACCTTCCTTCAGAGTCTACAGCATCACATGTGATGCCCGTGTCCAAATTGGTCCAGAAAGGGCTGCTGTGGCTGCAGGCGTTTGGACACCACCTTCACATGTGATGCCGTAGACTCTGAAGAGATTTAATTCATCTCTCGGAGACTGCCACCAAAAACTTATATAAACATTTCTATACATTGCTTAATAGGCATCACATAAACTGTGACGTCTGACTACACGAGGATTTAATTCTGACGACGTTGTCTGTCTGGGAATTTTTCTGACATATTTACCACCCACAAGTGTCCTTTTTGCTTATGGCACTTCTGGTAAAGTACACAGTGCACAACCATGGCACTGTGTGGTCCATATAGCAGCCAGGGGCAGCACATTTCCTGGCCATAGGACAGGAAAACTCAGGCTTGTGGTTTGTGATAGCGCCATATGTTGTGTTAAGCTATATTGTCTATATGTTTTTGTATACTTAGCTGCAGGGTCACAAGTCTTTGTGTGCCATGTGTTATTGCTATAATGGATGAGTGCTGACAGCCGGTGGAACGGCCACAGACAGAGAGCTTGTACTTGTTGTGTTAACATTGGCAGGACACAATAATCTGCTGCTTGTAAAGCAGGTATCGTTCTGACAAAACCATTATTGTCTCCTCATGGTAATGAGGGCTGGGGAGGGACTGGGAAATAGATTTAGAGGAGGCAGAGCTGGACCACAGCCTGTCCACGAGGGTGAGCCAGGGCTGGGGGGCAGAGGAGAGGGGCCGAGGAGCAGCATTACGTTTGTTCTCTTGCATCACTGAGCACTGGAGAGTTGTCTTAAACTGCCACAATACAAATTAGCCAGGCCAAAGAATGAAAGCCACAGAAGGAGGGGGAAAACAGATGACAAGCCTAAAGATTTAAATCAAACATACAATAGCCCCCCTTCTTCTTTGCCCACATCTCCTCCACACAGGAGATCAGGCTTGAATAAAACGACCAAAAAATAAAAAAAGAAAGCAGGGAGTGATGTTAGTGTCCTCTAATGAAACAAGCAAAGACTCAAGTCAATAGAGCAATTCATTAACAAATCAAAGTCCCAAGGGCCTGGATGGCAGCTTGGCTGTGTTTGTGAAAGGCCTCCTTCAGAATGAATACCCGTATGCCGAAGGTCAGGGTGACACTGTTTACCATTCAGTATACACACACACATGGCCGTTAGGGTCACCACTGACTAACATGTCCGCTGTGCACATACACTGATTTCCATATGGTCCATAAAAACAGATATGTCGTTAGATCTTCCATCCTATCTTCCCACGCCTGAACATTTGCCTCAAATGTGCACCTTCTGGTGAGTTTGGGCAGTTGGAGCTCATAAAACATCTGCAATGTCAATAGCTAAAACAGGTACTGTTCAATATTCAAATAAACTAAACTAATTCGTAATTTCCCATTTCCAATATTTAATTTTAGAGGCTCTCAGGATGTGCACACACAAACACTAATACTACTTTTGTGGAAAATCAACCACACAGAGACGGGATCTTTGCGCACCAGAGCTACCTGGAAGTTTATTCAGTTTCCTTCAGTTGTTTCTCAGTTGTTTCAGTTTTTCAGAGAGAAGTCAGGACATGGTTTATATATTCATTGTTACGTCACAGATACGTCACACATATAAAGACACACGTGTCGCATCAAGAGACAATCAGAATATACTAGAGTCAAAACATGGATACATAATCAGAGTCCTTGTGACTGTGAGGGCCAGATATTGTGTCTTGCGTTTGTCCACCTTTGTAGGTCATAGTTATCTATCCACCATACTTTATAAGAGTGTGAAGGCAGTACTGATGACTGCCACCAAGAGTGAAGCCCATTGGGACAGAGGTGACCTACTGAAGGGGATTCCAGTCCAAGGGCACTTCACATGACTCTTTCAAATGCACACAAATAAAGCTCTTTATGGCCTGAAAGTGGCCCCACAGAATGGGCGCTACAGAGCCCCCTGAAAGGCCCAACACGATTGTCATGGATATTACAAGACGCAAGCAACAACGGGCAGAGTAGACAAGTGTTGGTCCTGAACAAAACTGGAGCAGACTTTTCCATGAGGCTGGCCAGGGAATGTTGACAGGCTATTGAATGGTCTGTTTAACCCTTTGAATGTGAAAAGGGGCTCCATGAAACAAACGCATTCTGATAGACTTTGTATGCACTGGGACACTAAAAGTACACTAAGCCCCCACGATGGAAGCAGGCAGAAGGCAGGAGACGAAAATAAGATTGGAAAGGTGGGAATGTGTTTGCGCCAGATTCCATCAGCCCAACTCTTTTACTTTCTGGCATCAACGCCTCTCTTTGAGTGCGACAGAGATGATTTAAGCCTTGACTGGGCTCTAGCATCCATTTTGACTGAACCCATTTAGAGTTTGAGACAGACGGTTTGTTCACAACATTATGCTGCTGTTTGATGGAGAATGTCAAGCCTGAAGAGAATTCTATTTCTCCACTTGACATATATTTGTTCCATTTTCCTAAACCTTATCAGCATCACAAGGAAAACAAAGTTGAAATACACCTACCACAGTAGATTTGCACATTGGATTTCAAACTGTCCCAACTAGTTTTGCAAACAACAATATCGGTAAAGTAACACATGATACCTCTGAAGTGAGTTTTTGATTTAAATTGGACATTTATCTGATTTGCCTTAAATACATAAGGGGATTTTGTTTCTTGTGGAATTGGGTCGAATGACAGTTTTGAGACTTTAATTGCAAAACTGCTCACCATTGCTAATTGTTTCACGGGTGAATGGAGTAAGGTTTTGGCAGGTGGACTCTCTCAGTGGGATGAGTGAATATTGGCCCTTATACAGCAATCTTCTGCCGGAAAAATTTACTCTATAAATGTTGATATTGAACTCAAATAAAAAGTAATTGTAGTAGTATAACATGGCCGATTTATTCTGCTTTTCACTTGAGAGTAGGATTTCGGCCCATGATACATACAAAATGTGCCGCTTATATGTAAGTTGTGCATGTTCAAAATGTCTGCACATCCCAAACTCAACATGAGCCCATGGAGCAATCCACTAGAGCTAAACTGTCACCTTGCAAACTCTCACACTGCCTTCTCACAGAGAAAAAAAACTTCCTCCTGCAGTGCTACTGCATGCTGACGGTAATCCCGAACTTTGGAAACTGCAAGGGAGAAAGAGAAATGTGCTTAGTTCAGCTCCTTCTTGTCACTGGGTGTAGTTTGAGTAGGAGCAGACATGGCTGCCATTGTAGGAGTGTTCTGTGTTGCTGTGTTTGTGTCAGGGAGGCTTTCTGCAGTGAGCATAGTGACAGTGAGGACGTGTGAGGTGCATTGAGATGTCCTCGTTTTAGGAATACTGCCATCGTCGCTATGAGACCAGCCAATTATGCCTCCAGCATGCAAATGTCTTGCAGAGAGAGATGGGCAGAAACAGAGGAAAAGAAGAGCAATCCAGAGAGTGCACTAAGACACAATGGGATGTTTGAAAGATCTGGATGTGCCCCACTTGGGCATAGTCTGTTGTTTAATTACCATGTTTACCCAGTGACTACATTCAGTGTCATTAGCACACAGTGTTGTGTCATTTGTGCTGTCAAACCACCATGGGGTCATTATTGCTGGACTGACTTGAGTGGTGAAAATTGACATATTTTATGTAGGAAATGCTTACGCACTCTGTGGATATGTTTTTTGTGTGCTTTCAAACAGCCATGGGGCCAATTAATTTTTGACCAGTCCACATCCCAAGGACTGCTGTTGCTTTTAATGGTCTGGTTAGCTCTGACTCATGTGTCACTGTGAATTTGATGAGACAGTTAAAAGTAGTATTTGACAGAAGTAAACCTGGAACATGGTAAGCTATAGTTAAACAAGGGCGTGTATATATATATATATATATATGTGTGTGTAGACTGGCCTCAAAAAATAGTCATAATAATAAAACATGCATTATAACTGAGACACAAATGCTGAGTCACTTAACTACTTCAATTGTCTTCCACAAAGAATGTCTTTGTGTACCACTGACTGTACCACTGTATATTGATGACCCACCCATTTTCATCCTCCTGTAATGAGATATCATGTTGTTCTTTTATAATCATCATTTGTACTGTGTGCAAACAGTATATGAAGAGGGTTGATGAAGCCCTCAGTATCTTTGACTCCTTGGGCAATACAGGTGGTGCATTTACAGCGTACACACTTAATTATTCCACTGGTGACAACGCTTTGTCCTGCAGTGTCGGACAATACTGTTGACAAAGGCCATTGCAGAATTCTAATCAGGCAACCAAATGTTGTAGATCACCCAAAACACTGAGGTTTGGATCCTTAGCCAAGCATCTTCTCAGATCCTGGGAACACAGGGACTACATCTATGACATCAAATCCAATGCCATCAGACAGGCTGTGCCTGCATCACGCCCAGGCCACACGGCTGATAGACAGACAGACATAGCGACAGCAGTGTTGCCCTGCCTGACCGTCCCACCAGGACTGGGCTTAACAAGGGGGCTGACAGGCTGCAGCTGGGACCTGCCTAATGAAGGCGGGAACATTAGTGGGGGCGCTACGTCTATCTCATTAAAAGACATGAGCCCACCTTGATATCCACACATGCTGGTTATTCGTGTGACAGCTCGGCGTGCAAGCACCCAATGATGTGAGCGCAGTGGCTACGGCGGGCAGGTGACAGGAAGACTTTTGACATTACTGTGCGGGAGGGACAGGGTCAAATGTAAGGCTGACCCCTGTCTGGCGCACAGTGATGACCTCGTTAGGGGCCTCTGACTAAAGGAGGGTGTCACCACTGTCACAGAATACACAGGTTAGCGCTGTGTCTCAAAACTGAAGCAACCACCTCCTTTATAGAATCACTCTCTAATGCTGACATAGGAACGGTCACTAATGAGCTTCAAAGAGCCTATCCTTCAACTGATAATGAGGACTGGATGATGACAGTGTCCTATAATAACAGGCTATTTTACATTGTCTAGATATTACTACTATTATTAATAAATTACACTGTATAGTGCACACACTCAAAGTATTGTTCCAATTTTCTGCCATGTTAATATACAGTACTAGTGAAGCTACCGACCAAAATGCACAAGTTTGGATATAGTTATAATTGTTGTAATAACACAATTGCAATAGGTAAAGTGTAGGTGGATTGCAAATGAAGGGATATTCTAGACATCCACATAATCTTGAACAGGTTATGTTTCTTGCTTTCACATTATAGAACAGTGAGAATAGACCTATGCCGAAGAATCTGTCATAACATAAATCCAGCTTCATTCTGTACATATGCTAAACGCTACCATGCGCCGGCCCAGACACAAGCTCATATATCCAGTTCCACCAGCATTCTGCATGGGTCTCTAGAGCTTGGTTTAAGCGGAGGATGAATGGTGTGATGAAGTGTGGGTCACATGTCTGTTTGATCCAGTGATAATGAGGGGGCTGAAGAAATAATCTATCAGCAATAATCCCTGACTCAGGAGACACCTCGCTGTAGCGCATGCACGTAGATGACAGATGCATGCAGCCGTATCCCCTAACACACACACACACATACTCATCACCATATTCAGCAGGACTTCATTACAGCTATAATGTGTAGCAGGGGAGCTCACAACCAAAATGACCAATTATTCAGCCTCAAGTATATCACGCTTTATACACTCCTAGGGATTTTATTTGCATGCGATAGCGGGGTCAGTGCAAACAGCTGAAACCAGGAGTTAGACAGACCTTGCTGATAACACTGGTTATTGTTTAGAATGATGCAAGAGGAAACAGTGCACCTGTGGGACCATTCAGTATTGCATTTGAAAAGCATACACACAGGAGAGGTTATCTAGGAAAAATGATGCCAGACCGTACATGGATGAATCATTTATTGTGTGTACCATAACATTTCCCCCTCTGCTTTAGTCATGCTGAAAAAGGTAGGATCCAATTTCTTGCTCAAGCTCCTGTAAAGATAATCATGTATCCATTTACATCGCCCATAAGGAATATGGAGATGAGACAGCAGGGGGCTCACATTTATACACATATAATATGGACAGGGCTATGCTGAGAATGTATTTGCCCTGCTCTGCTGCCCCAATCAGGACACGGCAAACTATCACACATAATTTAGGTTTTAGATAAGAAGCTGTCAGCGTGTGTGTGTTTTTGTTTTTCTGTTTCAGCCACTTGTCAAATGAAAGACAGGGGTGAAGCGAATGAACAAAACAACATCCTAATGATTGTTTATACACTGGAAACATGAAGCAATTTTGGCTGATTATGGGGACAATGTCTGCCAGTGACGCCATTGTTAGTGTACAGGCCAAAGGGGGAAAATGACTGATTGAGAACAAAGGAGAGACAGCTGAACCCATCATCTTTTATTCATTACATAAATGACATTTTAACAAGAGAAAATTCCTCATTATTGCTTCATTATACTATATTAGATCTGTGAATAGTAGATTGATAGTGTGATAGTGCTTTTATGAATATCAATTCTTTATGTTGAGACACGGGCCTTGTTAAGACTTCAGACAAGGTCAAAGCTATATGTTGTGACAACCAATGACACCAGTAATATCAGGAACCAGAACACAAATGGAGAGGATGTATAAATGATAAGTCATGTAATTGAAGTGCAAAATCAGGCCCTATTTGAATGTTGTTGTTTTTTTTGTATGTGGCAATGTTGTTCCTTGATCAAAATCTTTATAATAAAGCAGTTTACTTTTTGGCATGGAAGCTATGAGTCTTACATGTTTGAATCCACAATGAGTGAAAAAGGCAGTTATGTTTTGTGTTTCTCACTTGAGGAGGAAGGAGAATCGGTTAACCTTTATGCTCTGGAGCCTTGCACACGGTACGGGGATGTGCACCTGCTCACTCAGCCACAAGTGCACCTCCCCTGTCCTAAACACGCACTTTTTCTCCTTCAGCACATATCCCAGCTCAGCTATGGGGGTGTTACACGAAACAATTATTGGTGGCCTCTCCCTGTCCCCGGTGGCCACTGCTTGTGTGCAAGATTAGACAACTCTCGGTCACAGCGGTGGGTCTATGGTGGAAGGAAGCCGGAGCAGGAGCACGGGGTGAGGGTGTGGAAGATCTGAGAGTGCCCTCCTATGGCCCTGGCAACAGCTCTTAATTAACCACCCAGGTATTCCTGCGCCTCACGGCCCACTGCCCGACTGGCCATATGGCTGGAGCCACGCCATGGCTATAATTGCCAGGGGAAACACTGCATCAAAAAGAGCTCAGCCAACATAAAGCTTGTGTAAATTATTTTTAATGGTTCCCTTCTGGCAGGAGCACGTGTTTGTCTTCTTAAAAACAGCCTGTGCGATTTATTTGCCCTTGACCCCTTTTTTAAATCACTTGCTCCCAATCGGTGATGCTGACCTGTCTACCTGATCTGTATTGCAGGAAAACACTTTTGGACACGCCAAGATGTTATCAAGAATTACAGTTCTGCTTCCTTCCTGCTACTTAAGGGGCTGCCTAAAACAATACAAACTTTGATGACCAATTAACTTCAGAATTGTCTAATACTTTACACAACATCTTTTATGTTCAGGAGATATTTGAACAGTTGTGTTCATTCCAAGAACAATTAGATGCTTATCAGTACAGTTCCACTGTGTGTACACATTTTAAAACAACAAGTATAACATGTAGAGTAATTCGTAGTGCTTGTACCTTCATGTTTTGAAACAAGCTCAAATTGTTCTAAAATATCCTTCCTTCCAGTCCTCCCTGTCCTGCTCCCTCCCTCTTGTTTCCCTTTCAGTTTGTATTGTTAATCGTCCCTGGAGGGGTCCAGTCGCTCATGTTATTTTTGACCATCTTTCATGTACAAGGATGTTCTTGTAGAAAAAAAAAGTGATGTGGTTGATGGAAGCAGGGGAGGGGGGTTACCGGGTTGTTTGGGGGAATAGAAATAGTTTCAGTCTTTTTTGGTTGCCATCATCATGTCAGGAACACAGAACAGTTGTATACTCCCCTAAATGTAAGACTCACGCCAAGCCATTGGTGGGTTGTTTTTTTAAGGAAGTAGCAAGCAATCTGGTCAGGGCGACCTCACATCTGCCCTGCTAATAAGAAGGCTGGCCTCCTCCCAAAACGGCCTCCATAAACACTGCCATTGCCCACACAGGTCACGTCCTCCAAGCAGTGCCAGCTACACATTTTACACATTATGCGTAGACTGCACAGCAGGTATGATCTGGGATTTATTTGAATGGCGCTAACCCATGTACATGTTTGCCATAGTCAACCATAATAATCATAATAACAACAATAACTAATGACATATTATATTATACTATAATAAGAATACATTTTCCAATGTTGAGGTTAAACTGTTTCGCTAAAACAGATTTAGTCACAGCCACACAAACAACGGTTATAAGGTTGAAATTAGGTTAGCATATTTATTTGATATTTGAACAAATCTGATGAAAGAGATGTGGGGAAAAAATGTACGTATTTAAAGTGGTTTGAAAATTTATTCATACCTCATGAACAACTAAAACTATTCTGCCAAGGATGGATGGTTGAAACATGAGTCTTCCATCTGACCAGTCAAATAAATGACATTGTAGAAACTAGTAAATCACCTGATAAGACTGCACCGTCAAATTAAACTTGAAAACCTGCAAGTACATTGTTCTTTTCCAATGTGTACAGTGTGTTTCGGCCAACTGAAAAGTATGTGACTGTTCATTTCCAAATACAACAGAACTAAACATGTAAAAAGTTCATTATGTCTTCTTCTTCCATTGCAATGATGTGCAGTATTCCTGTCAATAACAAATTATTGTAATTAAATAAATGCCTTTTCATGAAATAGCAATACGTATTGCAATAATATCCAAATGCCTTGGTTGCACGGTCACTAGACTAAAGCTTCAAACAGCGCATGAGTGCAACATATACTCAGCATACACACACCGACAAAACTTTCTGAAGTTATAGCCTCTGTTCTTAGCCAACTGTCTTATTTGCTTACACACCATAAACCTCAGGATATAATAACAATAAAGCAGTCACAAACAAACCCGCGCCTTAGCCACTCCTTAGACAAAACTCCAACTTAATGACTTGGTTGATGTCTGGTACCACACCGAGTGCAGTTGAGTGGAAATGAAAGCGTAATTGCCACCATAGATTCTACACACATAGAAAATAATACAAGAACGCGCTCAGGCATTTAACCACACCATCAGCTCACTCTCCTGACAACATCCGAGTTATTACCCGAATAGATTTTTATAGTGTTTTCTGTGACCTGCGTTGAATGAATCACACAATCTGCCATGCTGTAGCCCAGCCCTGCATATTAACCCCACGCAAAGCTCTGTTAATGTACTAGCTATTCTGAAAAGGCACCAAAATGGCTGATTAGTGCTGATTTCATTCCGCACAATGAGATAGGGCAATAGGCAGCGCAGTGCACAACTTTAATGAGGCCTACATAGTCAAACATGGAATGAGATATCCACAGTTACAGTGGCTAATCTAAAATGCCCTAAAACAGCAGGTCTATAAATTAGGCACAAGACGCACATGTCAGGAGCTGCAAACACTTTGTAGAGCAGCCTTTTATGCTGTCACTCTGACTTCCATTTACTCCAAGTTGTATGCTTCTGTGTGCTGCCTGCTTCCTCCAACAACTTTAGATGCTCCGATCTTAAACATAAATAAAAAACTAAACAAGATTGTATATTTTCAGGCTAATTAACCATTATTTCAACTTTTATTTATTTTGATTGCATATATTGTTATCATTGCGTTTCTCATTTTATTCTTGACCAGTAGTTTATCAGAAGAGTGAAGTGAACAGTGAAAATTATGATAGTGTTCAAAAGTTCACTTCTGTAATTTCATTTAAGATAAGATAAGAAAAGATAGACTTTATTGATCTCACGCATAAATAAAAAAAAATAAAAAAATAAAAGGTCATTGGGGCAGTGGTTATCTTCCTTACCCCTGGTGGAGCGTCTGGAGAGGGCTATGGATCACACAGACCGGTCCAGCAGCAGCAGCGCTCCAACTCTGACTATATATAATGTCTTACTGACTTACAATGTTAAATTAATATATGACAGACTGCTTACATGCACACTTAAATATAACATGTCTTTATTTGATAACATGTTGATAATTGGCTCATAGCTTGTAAAAAACCTCAACAATATCTGAGAAAATATAATATTTAAAATTAGCTATAATCATCAAAGATTTTAACAAATGTGGCATAAGTCACTTTGCATGTGGTGAGTCTAGATCATATACTAGTTTCAAATTTTTAAGTTGAATTTGAACAATATTTATTTGTTCCTAGTTTTACCTGCAATGCCAAAGTGTAACTCCTTAAGTACTTAAGGTTATTACATGTGGTATAATATTGACACATGGTGGGTTATTTTTCATGTTGTATTCTGTATTCTGTATTACGTATGCAACTCATACAAATCCATTGAAGACAGTTTCAATGTGTATAATGTAGGCAGCCTTTCCTTTGAAAACAACTCCTCCAGGTCCTGGGTCATGACAGTCAGTATAATTACATGTCTGCAGTCTTAACCTTCAGCTTCAGAGACCGTCTCAATTAAATGCGTAGTGAGAATTCAACACATTGTCCTGCAAAACCCACAAAATATATTTTGAACAAATTACTGGAGACAGACATCCATTTTCTTTCCCGACGCCTTTGTCAAAACACAATAGCTGGGAAAGGGAATTGTCAAAATTGCTGTTTGTGATGAAGTTGTAAACAGTAAGTGCAAGTGTATTATCTATTGTTCATTGTGTGGTAGGAATCATGTTGAAAACAGGCAAAAATGTTACACATTCGCACAATTACTCAGCTATGACACCCTTGTGATTGCTAATTAGTTCCTGAATCAACAAGTTTTCACTGAAACAACTTGAGAATGTTAAGCATGAACCAATGTTTAGCAGCTTTAATGACTTATTTGAATGTAACCTGTGAATATTTTCATTTAGTATATGCATGGTATTTACCTTTGTTTTCTCAGTGGAAAGTTTGTTTGGAGCTGATCTTTTGCATTTATGGTTGTTATTTCCATACTTATCTTGGCCAGATTATTGTAACATTAGTGTGTACAGTATAGTCTTTTCTGGTAAGTTTTATCTGCAACAAATGTGTTCAGTTATGCTTGGATTGAACCAAATTAATTTGAATGAAATATATTGCCCCACATTTTTCTGTTACTTTGTGGGTTTTTCCAATTCAAAAGCTACTAATATACAGTATATATATTTCTTACCTGATAAGACCCTCCCCCATGATCCTAATGCTTCTTTCAGCTTTATGAGAATAGAGCAGACTGTAAGAACTATCCAGACACTCCCATCTTACATATAGCCTGGCCTAATTAAGAAATGTGGTGACGGGTCAACAGCTTTGAAAAGTAGTCTGCTGACCTTCTCCTGACAATACATGAGGTTGAGATGAAGAGTGAGGTGGTTCTGCTTTGAGAATGGGACTTACTCTGTCAGGGGAAGAAGAGACATCCATAACGAGCACAATCACGAGGCGCTGGAGGCAGACGACAGCGAGATCCTCCTTATAATTGGTTTCATTACAGCTCTTTTAAAGATCAGCCGGACGATGAGCCAAGGTGCTGTCTGTCTTTCCCTGGCACTTTAGTTAACGGAGACATATTGTGCAAAATCGACTTTTTGGAGCTTTTAACTATGTTATAACATGGTGCCCTAATTCAAAATAGACCTGGGGTTGTTTTTAGATCAGTTTATGCCAATGTCAGGAACTTCTGGCGCAAACATGTTCCTCAGTCCTGCAATAGTAAGACATACCTGTACCACTATTTATTTTACCACTTTAAAGCAAAAGTATAAGATGAGATAAGATAAGATAGGATGTTAAATGCAGGATATATTATGTACAATAAAAAGTGGCAATTCAAAAGTGTCAATCAAGAAACTGTGTCAATGGTAGTGCAGGTTTTTTCAGTCCAAATGCAAGTGACTTAAAGTGACTTATTGTACAGTCTGACAGCTGTGGGGTATGGTCAACATATTAGTTTAGGATTTTCCTCAGGTGAAAATATGTTCTTTGCAATAAAAACACTTTGTTTGCAGCTGGTGCTTTTCAAATTTTTGACCAAAAAACATTAAAAAAAATTCTACATCTCCCCCTGGTGGCAGTATAGACATAGAGCAGGCAGATCGCATTTACCCTTGATAATTAGGATCTAATGAAGATATTATTTTACATTCTAAAACATCAAATGATAGAAATTACAAGTAGCTTGTCTGATTACTGTTATTAATGTCCAAATACTAATGTGTAATTAGTCTTCTTTTAGATAAATGCTAGCCTCTTCACACCTCCCAAACACAATAGATACAGTTTTATTGATTAAGAATTTTTCACCATATTAAGTCAATGTGGAGTAACCGAAATGTGTTAAATTAGAACAAATACAGAATATGGAAGAAGCTTTGTTTAGACAAGTGTTTTGAGTGAAAGTAAACAAGATCATTTTTTAATGAAGCCTGTAAAAACATCAAAGTTATCAAATACATCCCGTTGTTAAAACAGTATTATCTTAAGAACAAAAACAGATCCTGACATGTTTTGAACAGACATTTTGCTTGCATATAGACAACAGTCAGTTGTATTGTTTTCAAACCAAAGAAAGACGTGATCACAACAACTAGAACGTGTCTGTGTAAACATTTGTCACACAAAAGGAGAGAGCTAAATCACTGTGGGCTTGAGATGATAGGTGATTGATGCTTTAAACCCAGCAGTGTACATTGTTAGAGCACTGTGCTAACTACTGTCTCTCTGATATCTCTTTTGCTAACACACATTTGGGTAAATAATCAAATAACAATTAAAGTTGGCCTAGTTATTTCTTGTCATTTATTTTTACTTTGGTGTCTCTCGTTGACAGAGCTTGGAGCCTGATCTCTCCAAAGTAAAACTTGTGAAAACAGGTCTGCTTCAAAATGTTGCATATTTAATATTCATCAGCTTTTAGAATATATGCAGCCTTAAATTGTGTGCCTATGTGATCTATCGCCCAGTTAAATTATAGTGCCACACTGCACAGAGGGGAAAAATTCATTACTGCTAAGGGCAATTTCCTTCCAAAACAAAACCATTTCATTCCGTCGGAAAAGCCAAATTAATACTGGCTGTGCATGAAGCCGATTTTATTTGCCAAAGAACTGCCACTTTCCTGCTCACTTCATCCTCAGAATGAAGGATGCTTGGTGCATGCACAGTAAAATGAGTTTCTGACGTGAACACACATTCGATCTCACAATTATGGCACACACACACACACACACACTCGCAGATATGCCTTTCTCTCCACGACTGCTGCACACAATAGGACGCACTTATGACTGTATATACGTTCATACAAAAGATAACAGTTCATCCTGAAGGCCTTTGTTTCCTTCCTGCCTTACACTCATCTCTTCAAAGACCCTCTGTAGTCACATAGTTGACTTTGGATCAGCCTGTCTGACGTCATCTCATTGTTATGTCAACTTGTACATCAGTGCTTTGTTTATCTTGTTTGATAAGACCAACCAAGGCTCTTCAGGGATATATGATAGGACAATATAAAGTAGTCCATGATAGATCACAGGCATAAACAGTTAACATACATTGAACGCCTGTCTCCAGATCTCTGCATTAACTTTGTTCCAGTGATTGTTTTCATGAGCAAACTTCATAGTCTGCCTTTTTTTTTTCTTTGTGGTTCCGTCTCGGAGCATGCAAATCAAACAACGGCCTATCTGGCTTCGTTAATCGGAATGACGCCTCTCTGGCAGTATACCCCCTCAAACAACGGTGGCTGATTTATTCTCATAACGGGTATCATCGCCCTCGTATTTGAATATATAAACAAAAAGGGAGATTGAAGTGATAATACATGATGAATATAATCGCATGCAGCAATTTATTTGCCCATAAAGATTTGATGGAGAAGAAAAAAAGATCCAGTCGGTGGTGAACTCAAGAAGGTCAGGGGCAGACACATGCACGGCGAGTTGACAGCTGATTTGTTCGGATGCTTTGAATAGCAGATGAACCCTGTGAAGCCTAAAGTCCTGTTAAAATTTTAATAAAGGCACTGAAGGCCTATTTGCTGTGGGTGAAATATGCACATTGTTCTAAGAGCGAGCGGAGCTAGAATGGAGCAATCATGTTTGACAATGTGTGCGGGTGTGATGCAAATCTTTGAGTCTTGGCTTGATAAACACTATTTACCACTGACAGGAATTTGCATATTTAGCATGAGTCAAAATTATTGGAGATTTGAAAAGACTATTTGCTAACATAAATATTTCTGCATATACAGCGTCCTTGCTATACATCTTTCTGCCAATTTAACTATTGTAATGTCGCCACCATTTTTTTACCCCGGAAAAAATAATGTGTGCAACTACGCCACACGCTTGCACTATATTTCCAGGATGCGATACCGCAATACACCAGCGCTGATATTCAGATGATGAATAAATGCTCTTTAGGTTCATGAGGTTTTCAAAACATTCTTTCTACTCACCTCAATGAACTTGCTGCAATAATCTATTTGAAGCTATAAATGTGCTGGGGCTAGTGCTGCATGTCTGCCGTAGAGTCAGTGGTGCATACACAATATGAATTAGCATAAAGCCATATAATGGAGCTTGGGCTAATACTCAGACACATATGTTAACAACACACATGCACACGCACTGCCTCTGAGACATATGTGTATGTATACTCACAGACAGGCCTAAACAGCTCTGCATGCGCACACTCCATATGGCCGAGACATAATATTCAAGTAGCCTTCAAAATGCAATGTTTGGGTCAGGCCGACTTGCACTTTTAAGTAATTTATAATATGCTTTACTCCAAGGTATTGCACAATCTCATTACCATTAGATTTTTGCATATTTAACAACAGTTTTTAATTAGAGGCTATTTTATTATTCATGCACATAATTTGGGGCCGAGCTCAGGCTGCACCCTCTTCACGATGCAGATGGAAATAGACTTGGTGTGGAGAAAACAAACACACTGAGACACTTTTTTCTGAAATGGAAAATTTTGGTTTGTAGCATCTAACCGGAAAATAATCCCACAAATTTCTGTCGTAATGGCTCTTTTAATTTAGCTAATAGCTATCATGTTGTGTACCTTATGCATGTGCTAAATTCTTAGCAGTGGGAGTTGTCTCTCTGTGCTCATGCTGTAAGTAGTTCGGCAGGCTTTGGCTCTCCGTGTATAGTAGCATTTGCCGCTGCTACGCTCCTTGATGTATTATTAAAATTGGAAATGGACTCTAGGGACAGCATCTAGCTATGTGCTTTCATTTGGTGAATAAACCCAGCGTTGTTTTCATCTTGGCTCATGATTGTTAATGGCACAGTTGATGAGAGGGGTGTGTGTGTTTTCTCCCACTGCCTTTATCAGCCCTGCTGGGTCATTATGCACACCAAATAGCCAAGCTGCTGATTTTGTTTTAGGGTTTCAATTAGTCATTTGACTAAGCACATCTGTTACTGGCAGAAGCCCAGTAAGAGGACGAGTCTCTATCACCTGCTAAAATCTAGTGGACTACTGTAACTGAAGTCGGGCCATCAAGGCCCCTGGGCGAGTACAGGCACTTCAGATCTCCTCAGGGGCCCGCCCCTCTGCACACACGTTTTACAGCCAAGTCTATGGAGGGCCGCGTACACTTGCTGTCTGTCTTTCCCATTTGTCTGCTCATTTAAGCCAAGGTCTGTGGAGACCAGCATTTACCTAATTGTTCATAGTCTTTCTTTGCAAAAGTTTATTGAAGATAAGACGGCTTCAGGTTAAAATGGACTGTGAGTATACTGTAGGTTACTACAGTATACTCACGGCTGCCTTTGTATCTTTATATATACTTCCTCTGTTTGCTTTTGATTGCATTTTAATGATGTACGTATTGTAGGCAGCGTGTTTGTTCTCTCTGCATGAGTCCCTGGACTGATAAATATACAATGTGACTGTCTTGAAATCTGTGAGTGCCCAACTGTTTAAATGTGGACCAATGCAAATAAACAACCGTCTTCCTGAGCACAGGACTAAAGGCAGCTTTTGTCACACAAAGGGATATAAGCAGGGAGCATGGACTGCACCTATACACATGTATAAATACATAATATTAGTAACCATTACGTTTAAAAAACAAAGTATTGATGTGGTTTTAGTATATAAAAAGAATAAGCACATTTACATGAAACAAGAAAAACATAGCGAATACCCTTTGAATTATCACACAAGTTAGAAAATATATGTTGTGTTTGCGTCAGCATGTTTCACCAACACCAATGCTGTCCAAAAACTCAATCACATTAGGCCCTCGCCCATTTTGCAAACCCATACAGGAGTGGAGCCCCCATTGGGTTAGCCGCTGTTTGATTGTCACGGGGTTATGTCGCGAGCACCGTCTTCTCAGGCTGATCCAAGAGGAACTCCCTAGGGCCTTTAATAAAACATTTTGCTCATTGTGGAAAGTAATGACCAACAATGTAAACTTGTGACTCGACAACAGATGTTGGCATGCTTAGTGGAAACAAGGTGCTGTAAAATTAATTTCATTTGAATTATTTACTGCATGCATTACGTGCTTGAGGAAGTAGATTGGCGGGGGTGTTTGGGTGGCGTGTGGAGTGGGGGGACTTGGCAACAACAACAGAAATGTATTCAATTAAAGGTGAAATACTGAGCTTCTGGGTGGGGGAGAAGGGAGAAGAGTGGGATCACACGTGTTCTCACTTGATAAATCAAATAGGAATCATAGTGACACTGACAGGGCCCTTTAATTCATATTTGATAAGGTTTATTATTTCACATTGTCACTTCAAAGGGTGTGGCTCAGTAACTTTCCGGAGTTGCTGTTTTTCCAATTTCATTATATTAAATTGTGAGTTGCAAACACAGTGGTAACTCACAGTTTTCCACCATACTTTCATTCAGACGCTTTAGATCACAAGATCCATTCATATTAGAACCCGCCTGTTATATTTATAATTTTTTGCAATCTAGTCTATATCTCGGTTTTATAAGTTTTACTAACACTATTCATGAAGTTAAAGATCAAACTAAGAAAGCATCCCATATCTCTTTTATGCACCGACTGACCTAAAAGCTGTCATGAGCTTGTCACCTGTATTGGATGTTCAGAGGCTACAGGGCTCTGACAGGGGCATGAGGGACTTTTTCATAGGTGGAAACATCCAGCACTATTTTTACACCAGAGCCTTATCAGCGGCACAAGCCTCTTCGGCCAAACTAAACTGTACTTTGTGTCATATCAGCAGGCAGCCATCCGTGTGACGCCATCAGTCGACAAGATGCTTCACCTGGATTTCCGTCATCACCTAGAGCCCGGGGCAGTGGCTACAACAGCACGTAGCTCCTGCCCGCACCGGTCTGGCACTGGAAAAATAACAGCGGGTGCTCTTGATATAAATACGTTTCCTCCTGCTCTTGGCCCTAGCTTATTCATATGTGTGTTTATTTTCTTTGTGAAGCCCCTGTCTTGCCTGTGCAAAGGTTGCCTTTGTTTGTGATATAGCTACAGAACAGCTCAACTGAGTGTGAAGTGCTGGGATACAGGAAGAAAGGCTGCTCTCTAACCTGCGCTTGTGATAAATGGAGATACTTAACAATAGTATATCCTGTGACCTGGACCCAGCTGCTGACAGTGGCTTGTCCATACATTGTGCACCAGTGCCCGATCGACTCCCTGGTATCGTTCTGTAACTCATGGTGCTCGAACATGGATCATTTTCATTGACATTACAGAAGCTTTTTCCACATCACTTTATTATGGACACCGACAATGCCATGATTAAAATCAAACTTATTGTGAAATGTAGTTGGAGATGACGCACATGATTTACAAACACATGGTTGTAAATGAACAGTGCACAAATTGACCAGTAGCTTTAAGAGTTAGCAGTACATTTTGCACTCAGGAAAACTATTAGAGAATTTCAAAGACATTATATTTTTATCGGTGATTTAACAGCTTCTGATGGTCTAATGCTGGCTATTGCTTTTTAAAGGGGCCTACATTAATCCCCTTTATCAACATATGGATCAAAAAGATTTCTCTTCACACAGCCCGAGACAGCCGTGTCTATTCAAAACACATTAGGCAAAGTGTGACACCGTCACGGTAGCAGATGTTCTTTCCATTTCTACTCATGGCTAACCTATTTAGTCAGTAAACTACCAATCCCAGTCTGTTGCAGATTTCCCCACCCACACACAAACTCACAGAAGACAGAGAAACAGGATAAATAAATGAATACAAGTTTGGTCCCAATAGTATTGAGAGGGGATTGTTTGTGTTCCAGTTGAAAATCTGTCTCACTTTCGAGTGGAGCGCGCTGCTGTCCCACATGTATTGTCTGGCTGTGATCATGTGTCAGTGCAGTACAAGTGGGCTGTGGGCTGGTGCCCGGCCGGCCTGTCTGAGGAACAGGGCTTGTTTGCGTGTACTTAACAGATCCTCACAGCTGTGTTCCCTTCTAAACGTAACAGGAGAAGTCCTCATCCATCCTCAGCCCTAGCCCTGTGTTCTCTGTCCTCCCTCCAGCTCTGTTCAAGCGGCTTCATCTTAGAATGTCAGCAAACAGGCACAAGGTTACCGCAGAGGTCAGCCCGCATCTGAATGACTGTGTTAGCCACCTTTTTGTCTTTCAAAAGTATTACATGGGACATTCTCTATTGAAAACATGTTTTTGAGGGGTTTTATAGAAATATATGTATCGACAGTATCTTAGAGTAATTTGATTATGACTTATTTACTCATTATTTGGGAATTGTATTTTAGATTGATGCAGCAACATGTAGCATTCAAACATATGAGCTGTTTGATAATGTATTATTTTTATTCATGCTACTTGATTTGCAATGTCCCAAAAAGCTACCAGGTGAAGTTAAAAATAACTGCACAGAACTTGACTTGTCCGCAGTGATAAACGGCCCATGTTTTGCACAGAGGTTAATGGCTGCCGACTGTCACATTGTTTCCGTGCACATCGCCTGGTCGTTATTCACAGACAAACGTCGTAACCTTTATGCTTCTGATTAACCTCTGGGGCTGCACAGGAGATGCCAGGATCTGAGAAACTTTCCCCACGCCGCACACAGCACTGCTCTCACTCACCATGCACGCCGTAAATGCTTCACTTAGATTTCAAGGAAGTGAGTGAAAATCATGGGCATTTATCACTTGTGACAATGAATGAATGGTGGGAAAAGTCTGGGTTATAATTAAAGGCACTGTCAAACAATATCTTTATTAGAACATCATCTTTCGTGTTATTTTTATTTTATATAATTTTGAATAAACAAACACACATCCACATGCACAAAGAAAACAAACTAACACATCTATTTAAATTAATTTCAATAGGAACAATGCACATAATCAACACAACTGTAAATGTTAGTGCTAACGTACAGATGCTAACATATAACCACACTTTACTTGCCTCTTATTTTCCCAAATAATTGGCTATACAGCTAGTTTCCAACTGTATATACAATATACATATGTGTTAAGTGAGGTTAGTTAAAACATTACAATAAAAACTGGTAATTAAAATGATACGAATAGCTCTTCAGCTATTGGTCATATTGTATTGTTTCTATACATTAGACTTGATTAGATTTAGGTAGATTTGGATGTAAAAAAAGATAAGGAAAAGAAAAAAAGTCGAAAAAAATCACAATTAAAGCAAATAGCATGAGGAGGTCACTAATTATGCCATATTTGATTTTGATACTTTGTTGTAATATCTTGCAGTTACACAATAGCACAGAACAACAATGCG
The DNA here is from genome assembly GCA_964034765.1 of Knipowitschia caucasica. Classification (NCBI taxonomy): domain Eukaryota; kingdom Metazoa; phylum Chordata; class Actinopteri; order Gobiiformes; family Gobiidae; genus Knipowitschia; species Knipowitschia caucasica. The sequence continues at coordinate 31,907,623 of OZ035826.1, forward strand.
TAACCAAACATCTATCCCCTCAGTGTGTGGTAGCTGTAGATTGACATGCCAAAAAGGACGTGTTCACATATTGCCTCTGCATAGCCTTGTCTTCTGGGAACAGACTAATTGCAGGAGAACAGAAATAGAGCTGAGGAGTGTGAATGTGCTCCTGGTGGGATGCCCCCAACCCACGAGCAACCCGCCTACCCCCTACTGTTCTCACTTTTCTCATTTTCTTTATGCCAGTTGTAACAAAAAAGTGCAGACACTGAGTGAAAAAATGTGCAAAATCTCATCCCTCTGGAGAGTCCTAAGTCAACTCAGCTGTGAATTGTCAAAGTATGCGGCAGAGGCGTGCGTGTGATTCTCTGTTTATATCTATTATACCGGTGCGACATCCAAACAAGCTATAAGTGAGGCATGGTATCTCCAACTTTGGTGACAAGAGGGGTAGACTGCACCTCATGGCCTGTCTGGTTCTGACACTGATATTAGAGAAGCGTTTACAACCTGCCAAAGGGAGCACTGGGCTCTGGCAGGCAAATGAGAACCGCACCCCTGTCTTCTCACCGTGGTGTTTGTGTACGGCACATGCTTCGCAGATGTACAGAGACCGCTGAGAAGTAAGACCCGGTATCGCTACACAGTGTGGCATAACTTCATTATCCTTGCACAAACTTACTCATTTTTCAGGAATAGCGCTCTGTGATAAATGAATGGAGCCCTGTCTGAATGGGTTCACATTGAGCCATACTTAAATCGTCTACAAACTCCTACTGTGTGTCCTTCTAGAATCTAGTCCCATGTGAACTGTCCTTGTCTGTAAACATGGACATACTAATTCCATTGTCCTCAAAAAATAAATCCAGGCTGGTTCACAGAATGGTTTTTAAGTCAATGAAATAAAACTCTTAAATGCACTTTTGTATCAGACTTTACTGATGTTACTTGAAAACAAAAATACAGAGATTAAGGGAGTCAGTTGCATTTTACTTCATAAATATTGTTGCCTTAAACCTTAACCTATAACCATAAAAATGTAAAGTGTAATAAAAATCTGTCAGTAGTTCCTCACTCTCAAAACAATTTGGTTATTACGCATGTATTTTTGGGCATCTGTCACATATTTCGCTTTTTTTCAGAGAGAATAATGAAAAACAGAAGACCACCCTCTCCCAGCCAATCAGCTCTAAGCCCAAGTGTCAAACAGGGACTCCAAGGGCTCCCAAGATATATCATGTTTTCTAGCAAGATGAAAATAATATTTATACCTCCATTTGAACATAAAAAGATAACAATATCATATCCTCACAATCAATTGACAACAATAGTAACAAATAAAATATAAATAAAAGAAATTCCGCACAGATAGACGTTCAGGTCGTCGTGAGTTAGCAGTGAAGTTCCATGTCAGCCTATTAAAGTTGGGAACCTGGCATCTTTGGCCTTATTGAAACCATCTGTGAACAAGAATGTCTCGGCTGCTAAGACATTCCAAATACTGTCCCAGAGCTCGAGACTTTGGTGTTAGTCTAATTTAAGCAGTATGTGGAGGAGAGCCTGCCGCACTTTGATCATGTGGAGATCGTTTGGTACAAATTGAACTAACCCCAGCCACGTTTCTGGTGGATCACAACCGTGGATTTGTTGAATTAAACGCTTCATTGAATGGAGGCCTTCACATAAAAAGAACGTTGCTTTTAGGAATCTGATATTGGGTTTTTCACCTAGCCAGCAGGTCCACTTCTTTTATTACTTTTAAACTCAATCCACGCCTGGACTATGCCGCTTTAACAAGATGCGGGCCATGGCCTGGAGGAGATCGTGTTCTGAGGAGAGACAGCAGAAATCACCTGGACTATGTAATGGAGAACATATTGCTGAGCCTATCATAGATCAGACCATACATGTATACATTCTGCCGCCTCCCTTTGAATCACCTTTTAAGTCTTTGCAGGGGACCTTTAACCTCAAGCCACAACCAGGCTTCACTAACACTGTTATACCAAACATATGTACCCCGGCCTGCTTCTTTTCCTTTGTTAATGCATACAACTGTTTTATTTAGGGTTGCTGATTACCTGAGACATTTTTTTTTTGCTAGATGAATTGCATTGGGATCAGATGGGATGCTTTCGTTCTTACACCCTGCTGCTTCCATATGGCTCCAGTGTCACACACCAAGGGCAGAGGGCCGCCTTATCTATGCTATTGATTTTCCCATTGGCTCCGCTCTTCATTTGGAAAATGAAAACATGATGTGTTCAGGAAACAGAACTTGAGCTGAGTCAGAAGTAAGCCCCCCCCCCAAAGCCACAACATCATTTGTAATGTAAAGCAAAACCAGTCCCTCTATGACAAATGCTCTTTATCCAACAACTGCAGGAAGGCTGTGTTGCATATTCATGAATCCGCTTTGTAGAACTGCTATTTTATCTTTGTATCACCCTGCATTTGCACTGATGTTGGAAACTAAATGCTATAAGTCTTGTTTTAGCTTCTCATTCATTTCAGCAAAAGGAATGTCTGTTTGTTCGTTGTGTGAAGGTCATCGTTCATAATCTAGATATATTGATATTGAAGCATTTACAGCTAGCTAATGGCAGCTACTTACAGTATCTTGTATATTTTGTGTGCTCCCTGTGTGCTCTTACTACTGTTCCCCACTGTGGGACAAATAAACGTCCTTTTATCTTATCTTGAATTTATACAAACTTGTTTAATTAATTTTATATGTGTCTGCAACCATGTAAAGGTATGAATCTTTAATCTTTATTTTATATACCGCCTTTCACAGACCAGAGTCACAAAGCGGTTTACAATTGTTATTTTTTTGGGCCATTGTCCTCTCACTCCACACAGAGATGGGAGCGGGGTCGCCAGTACAGGAGGCGCATGCCAGACCTATTGTACATGTTTTTAGTGGTAGGGGAAACCGGAGTACCCAGAGGAAACCTACGCAGACACGGGGAGAACATGCAAACTCCACTCAGAAAGGCCCTGGTTTCGAACCCAGGACCTATGCAAACAATGGAAATGTGGCAATTTCCCCAACACATCAACACTTTAAATAACTACAAAATGTGTGTGTCAAGAATCTCCCTTTACATATTGTAGCGTTAGACAGAGAACAACAGCACAGCAAGTCTTACAGGATGGAGGTGGAGGAGGTGGAGGAGGTGGAGGAGAGGGGAGGTGGGATCCCAAAGCCTCTACTGGCATCAGGTATGTGCTGATTGATCACACTTCAAAGGAAAAGTTCTGGATAATTAAATCTGCAGTATAAATAGGTAGCATACACTAGACTGGATTATAATATAACAAATGGGCTGTACCTATAACATTGTTAATCCTGTCCTGAGAAACACAAATTTACATGCCCTTGTTGTGGAGTACACAAGCAGACATCTTCGTCAGCTTGAATAATTGAAAGGCTCTTTTAAAGTCTTAAGTTATTCTAACTATCTGCATGCACTCAGTCTTATCAAAAGGTCACGGTGTGCTACATGTAACATCTGAAACACCAGAGCAAAATGGGATGGCTCAAAAGTGGCTTGTTTTCTTTCATGGTTTCAGAAGCTCCCACTAAACACTGTGCTAATTGAAGGCTATGGCAGCATTAAAGTGCAGTAGACACAAAACCTAGCCAAGCACATGCCGGGCGACTGCAGCTCTTATAAAGACGATTCTCCTGGTGAATGTGGATCAGTATAATGCTGAAAATACAGACAAATCTTCCATTTGTGGTTGTTTTGCACGACCGCTGTCACTTGAAGATGCACAAACAGCAGTTCACCACGAACAATAGAGCTGCCATTTACAGTAGATTTCACACTAACAAAACAGAATTGGTCCTGGCTCATGCCTTTCCAAACTCAGGGCAGGTCTACAAACTGAGCTGACAAAGCTGTGGTCTTTAGCATTTTATAGAGTCTTAAACTGTGGCACAAACAATACCAAAATTAAGGAACTTCAGTTTAAAATCAAAAGCGAAATGGCTCAAAAGGCAAAATGATCCAATACTTCCCAAATGTCTTAAGAATCTTTGAATGTTGCACATATGATCTACGATACATTCTGGTAGCAGATGCAATAATCTGCTTATCTTCTGAATGTCCTGTCAGTTTAAGAAAGTGTGCTATTATGTTATTATCCTATCCTTCTTGCTGGTTAGCACTTGTGCTTCAAAACGAGGATCTTCTTGGCAGCACGGCGTCGCCTGTGTAAGTTACCTCTGGGTGCTCCGCGTTCTTCTACCACTTAAAATGTGTACGGTTTGGTATGTGATGGTTGGATGATTGCGTGTTTGTAACTGTGACTGGAACTACAGATGGATATAAGCTACAAAAGCTGTTGTTTTTTTACAGTTCCTGCTGTTTATTAATAAATATCTTCCCAATCTAAATAAACAAATAAATAATAATCATGGGAACAACGGCTGATACACCTCAGACGATGGTGGAAATCTACCAAAACATATCATTAAATTATTTTTTACGCATTTGTCATGTTATAATAATCAGTTACATAAAGGTAAATATTCTAATAGTGATTTTTATTTATTTATTAGTGCATCTTTAAATTGTATTCCTTATGTTTAGAAGATTCAATTGCTTCACTTCACCATAGCAACAACACCAAAAAGGCATTCCTTATTCACTCAGTTTGGTTTAAAACAGGGATGCCGAAGTCAAATACATCAGACGGCTACAAGCCGAGGGCCGGACCGGGTCAATGTTTATTAAAGCATATCAAAAAGATTGCAACCTATTGAACCAAGACATAACACAGTGAACCATATTTTATGATTACATTAATGATCCAATATTTTGTGTCAGTACTTTCAAGTGAAAATATTTTTCAACCGGCTCAAAGACAAAAAGAAACTTCCTTCAAAGAGAAAACATAGGTCCTGATATAATCACAGGGAAGAAGATAATTCATTTGTGGGCCGGATCTGGCTCCCGGGCCTTGACTTTGACGCCCATGATTTAAAACACATTGCTCAAATATGGTTTATTCATAGTGCATAAAAAGACTTGCCCCTACACAGATATAACTTGTAACTTAGCAGAGGGAAGTTATATGCTTGTAAGTTTATTTTTATTTTTTTTTATGAAACCAAGTACAATGCAGGCCACAAGGCACAAGAACAGCTGAGGAATGCAATCATAGCTCTTATTCTAGCACACAGTAGATGGATTCAGTGAACAAATCTGGGCACAAGTACTCAGTTGGTCAGTCCGGGTTCATTCAGAGACGCTTTGCTGCAGCTGGACTTGTGCCCCTGCTCTCGGCCATTCTCTGGGCAGCTCATAATGGATTTGTGATGATGTGTCTGAATTCTTTGCCTAAGACCCTTGACTGGGAGTGTGCTAAGGATGCTTATCTGTGTACACATCTCGGACCACAACTCAGAGCTCGGGGATTCAGTTTCACCTTACCGTGGGAGAAATCCACCAGGATCCGAGTGATTGGGGATTAGTCTGGGTGACCTGTGGAGCCACGCAGCAACATATGAGAACACTAAAGAGAGAGAAATTGTTTGACCTTGAGGCATGGACAAGGTGAAAACTAAGGGAGATTATTAGATTAGCTCAAGTGTAACACAACACCTGGATGTATCAGCGCTTTGGGGGATGTGATTAGGTTGTAGTGATATTTTGGCAACAAAAGGAGAGGTGATTTGAAAGAAAACACTTACCGGGCGAAGCAAAAGCCAACTCATGAACTAATATGCATCTAAGGGATTACAAAGATTACCTGAGCCTTTGATAAGTGACGTGTCCCGGCCTCAGAGGCAAAATCCCGCCCTGCAGCTATTGCGGATTACAAGGTGACACTCAAGCCTGTCTGAGTGCCTACCATTTTGAAGCCTACAGACATACAACAAGAAAACACTGCCCCTCCCCAAGAAAAGCAGGCGCCTATCCCCCCATGACCATCACCAAAGGTTGCAACCAGAGAACTCCTAAAGGCCTCGTCACCTTGTCTTGAGGCCGGAGCAAGCGGAGCAGGAAAGGCCGGCCACTTCAATCATACCGGGGTTAACGGGTCATGAGGGGTCAAATACCTCAGCTGAGATCCCATACCCCCCTCCCCCGTGTCAGAGTGACGGGTCGTGGTCAGTGTCATGGGCCAAGCTCTCAATACAAACCCTCAACCCAGTTTATGTTGGCGTTCTCTTGGCTGACGTTGTAATGTCAATTGGAGAATATGGTGGGGTGGCTTTTGGAAATGTATCAGTCAATTTCATCATTCAATGTTCTAGCCATAGCATTTGTTTTTTGCAATGTTTGACCCCATTCATAAGATTTACATATTGGGTCTTTATTAGAAAAATGTGCCTGTTGTATTTTTCCACCACCAAAACTACTACTTTCTGAATTCAACCGTGTGAACCAGGTCTAGAAGATAGATAGATAGAAAAACGTTTTTGATCCCCGTAGGAGAAATTCAGATGTCCAGTAACAGGAAAAACACATCACAAAAATTAGACTTATCTGAAATTAGATTCTTATTCCAGACTAGACTGCAGACCAAGACCTAAATGAGTATTACCCAAAAGAACTGAGAATGAGAGATCATTGAGCCACAGAGGCTTACATGCATCTCACAAAATTAGCTCAGACCCAACAGTGGAACACACCCCACAATTTTAGAAACACTGATACTGAAGAATACCCTAAGAAGTTGTCAATCAAGGAATTCACTGTCTCAACATACCAACAGCCACAACTGTTCACAGTAAAACAAGAGAGAGTGTGTTGGTTGCTACAAGTCAAAATGAAATCGTGAATATTTGTTTAAAATATTGAATATATAAAGCCAGTACAAGAACCCATTCATTCAGCTCACATAAGCTTTAATAATAATAATAATAATAATAATCTTTATTTGTATAGCACTTTTAAAAACAGTGTTTACAAAGCGCTGCACAGTCAGCATGATAAACAATAAAAACAGTCATAATGCAAGGTCATTATGGAAAAACTAATAAAGCTTATAAATCACTAAAATAATATCGGATTATACCATCACCAACTTCTAAAGCTTCTACAATACTTCTTCAACAGCAGCGAGAACAAGAATTTGTTTCTTCTTTGTGAAATGTTGCAGTAAAAGTAATTAAGGACTCATTTGTTTGCTTTTAAATAGACATCAATCCAAAAATATATAAGTATTTTTTTTCTATTCCTTCCTTAACAAGGGCGTTTTTATGATCTCTGGTACAATAAAACATAACAGCTCTACCATTGAGTGATTAAAGATAATGAAGAACAGATAGGGGCAGCCCCATCATCAGGACCTATAATGAAAGATTACACTGCACTTTGAAGACTTTTATTGCTCTGTAAATCAAAGCTAAACACTTTATATTTGAGGAGGTATTAAAGACCTAGTGGTTGTATGAGGTGTCTGTTTATGATTAAGATTGTTAGACAGGAAAGACATAGGAGTTTTTTGTGTGTGTGTGGAAAGGAATCTTATGCAATGCCTTTTGAGGAAATGCATGGTAAGATGACAATTCTGAGTGAAAACAGATCAGGGTGAAACCGTGTCTAAGTCCCTCAATACCCCTGACATCCCAGCCCTGAGCGTGGGGATAAAGAACAAAAAGAAAGGAATAGGTAAACGTGTGACAACTGCTATAGCCTGATACTCCTCTGTGTAGCTTATGTCTTTTAGCAAGCAGTTTGTGCAAAATTGTCTTCTTCTTAACTCATTGACTGCCATTGACGTATTTGTCTGAGACCCTCAATTCCACTGGGGATTACTGGAAAATACAAATAGCTAAAAACAAACTTATTTTTGCTGATCAAAATTAACAATCCAGTCTTTCAGAATCTGCTTTCACATTTCACATAGTCTTAGGAAATAATATTCTATGGGTCTTGAGAATCAGTGAAATCATCAAAAACGGCTGGCAGTCAATGAGAAAGGTCCCGTACTGTTTTATTTATTTATTTTTTACATAATTTGTGATAAGCAAACTCTAAAAATTCTGAAAAGCACTTAAAAACTCAATGCAAAAAGAACCATTAGATTATTGTTTAGAAAAAACTTGTTATATGATTTGTAACAATGTGCATAAGAACAGAAACGTCATCCATCCATCCATTTTCTTCCCCTTAATCCATTTCTGGGTAGGGGGGTGGTAGTCAGAGCTGCACCCAGTTCACAGAGCACCAGCCCCTCACTGATCCTCCTGCAGGTGGTGAGTCCACAGGAGCTGAGATCTTTCAGTGGGAGCTTCAGACAAAGTGGGGTTAAGTGTCTTGCCCAAGGACACAACAACAGCAGTCATCAGTGGGAGTCGTGAAGTAGGTCTTATGGTGGGCTCGAACCCATGACCCTCAGGCTCAAAGGCCAATGCTCTACCAACTGAGCATTGGCCTCCAATATCTCAAGAAACGTCATCACTTGAGATATTACAGCGCTGCTCAACACCAGGGCTTCGACTTCAAAATTCAAATATCATTCTAAAATAGATAAAAAATATATATTCCAACAAATATTAGACAGCCCTTATAATTCGAAATTTATTTAATGACTGCAAATAAAATAGTTAGCTCCCAAAGGTTTCACCGGGATGTGCTAGGCAGGTAACAGCTAAGCTAGCTAGTTGTTTCATGGTAACTTCCGGGTTTTTCGCGATCGCTTTTTGTCACTTTAAAACAGTATTTTTGTCATGAAAACTTTGACAGCAAATTCTGAAATTATCCGTGCATGTGTGTTAAGGATGTATATGTATACTGTATTGTCTGATTGACGTTTAATGGTGTTGATTGATTAAAGTGTATTTGTTTATTGAGCATGGCTAGCTCCGCTAGCTTCTCTACACAGACAAGTGCGTAGAGAACCTGCACAGTGTAGTGACAGGCGCTGATAGCTTGAACTTGCAGAGTAATGGCAGTATTTTACACACCTGAATTACAAACAGAGATTGCATTGGGGCTGTGGTCATTATTGATTTGAGAGTTCTGTTATCAAGAAAAAATTATTGGAAGAATTGCATTCAAGTCAATGGAGTGCTGCTGCTTTGAGGAGCTGTATAATAAATTATAATTAAATATTAGAATATATTCTAATGTTTAAATTAGGGCTGTCAAAATTATCGCGTTAACGTACGTTAATTAATTGTTTTCATTAATCGCGTTAAAAAAATTAACGCATTTGACGCATGCCCATGCGTCCCATAATAACACTCACAATGCCGCGGACACATGCGTGTGTAAGATGGGGACAGAGCAGGTAGGCCCTCTGGGAATTAAAGTTTTGAAAGAATACACGCTGACCGCGGGACACTTGTTGTTTCCTGTATGAACTCTGCATGATGAGCTGCGGGCGCGACAGTGCTCTGGACAGCAGCACCACTTCCAGCGGCTGTGATCGCGGCGAACGGCGCTGCGTAATGGGATCATATCCAAGACCACGCACAGAACTATTCTCTAGTGTGCGTACGTGTCTTTGCGTAACCGATGCACACAATATGTACAGCGCTGAAGCTGGACTGCGGAGCCTCAGTCTCCTTCGTGTCTTCTCCCAAAGCGCACTCGCTAAATTAAAGCTGAGGTACCTAAATTTCCTTTCGACTACTAGTTCATGTTAGTTGTGCCAAAAAAGTAATGTTGTGAGCAAATCAAACAGATTTAATGACATTCTGCATTTCAGACTATTTTGAAATGTCCCTCATCTGTAACAAACAATGGTTTTGGTCTGAGTCTAAACAGAAAGACAGAATGTTAATATTGTTAATTCCATTTCATATGGATTTATTGTTATAACAAACAAATACAGTACATACAGTACGTTCACTAAGCTGTCATTTATCTTTCCATTCAAACAACCATTTACAAAAAAATATGGCATAATTTTGCCAATAGTTTGAAATGCGATTAATTAGGATTAATTAATTTTTAAGCTGTAATTAACTCGATTACAAAAATTAATCGTCTGACAGCCCTAGTTTAAATTAATACATTCGGACGCGAAACTAGCGATATTCTTTTACTTATATATTGTGTTGGCAGTGCATTGCTTTTGTACCATTTCATCAGTGATTGTTGTACAGCTTACGAGAAGTTGCGCTAATGCTAATGTTAGCATACGTATCAGATCGCAAATAAAACTAGATGGCTCTGTGGGATGTGAGCGTAGGGGAAATGAGAAACCTGTGAGCGAGTGGGGTGCGGTGCTAAACATTCAAACATTGCAGAAACGGGTATAGCGCCTTTAAGTTAGCAAAGTTTGTCTGAAAATATGCGTACAGTGCTTCAGATAGGGGTCCACAGTACATAATATGCAGGTCAGATTGCAAAATATGTATAGGAATATGTGAGGAATTCAATTGTTTGGGTTCATTTTGTTGTGTTCTGGCTGGTTCCATGCTTTCTCCTAGTCCTTTCTTCTGAATTACGTCTCTAGTCCCGTCGTAACAAATGGTCCTTTTGTTAGGACTTGCTACAAGGTGGAGCCCCCCTCACTCGCCGTCTCGCTGACAGAGGCAATTCAAAAATTGTTGAAATTGCATATCTGTTCCGAATGCTGGGAGAGAACCGTTGCAATTGCGTTCAGCTCTGTGGATCAACTGAAATCAATGTATGTTTGTGTCTTTTAAGTTGTCCAGTTCTTTTTTACTGCCATAGCATGTTCATTTGTTCATACTATAGATACCATACCTCGCAATTTGTTTTTTTGTGTTATTCATTGCTGTTGATGGATAGGAGGATTTTTTGAAGGAACCATAGTTGATTGATGGGTTTAACATTTATTCTTGTTTCAATTGTCAGAGTATAGGTTGTCATGTATTATATTGAAGATAAAAAAGAAAGAAAAAAACATTCATAGTTGTACGTACTTTATCAAATATCAATGGCAGTACATCATGACTTGGAAAAAGATATACATAACTTTGACTTATGCCTGTACTTTCTCAGTTTCATCAAACGCGAGTTTTTCCCCTTCTTTTTAGGACTCTTGACCTCTGTGCCACTCACCGTTGACAGGAGACAGAGCTGAAAGGCCTAATCGGGGTCACAGACTAGAGTACAGCCTTGTGAAAGCCTTCAAAAGCTGCTGTATCTGCCCCATGATAAACATTCACACCAAAGACAGAGCTTTTACCACGCACCCTAAATGTCACCTGCAAAAGGATTACGGCAGCGAACATAAATCACACAGTAGCCTGCTAAGTGGCACAGAAATCTACCCGATATGGACTGACCTGGAGAACATAAGGGCCCTATGCAGTGTTTTTCAAAAGCAGGGGTCGTTCGGCGTAGTCCGAGGTCATAAGCTATACCCCTGTAAAAATAGTGCAGAATGAGTGGTTTCAATTTGCTCAAGTGATTAAGTTCACGCTAGCCCCCTGGTGCATTGGCAAGGTTCGTGTGTGCCCGGCCGAGACGCTGATGAAAGTAAAGAGAACTGATGCTAACCATAGACATTGGTACTGACATGGCATTAGGGAGGATGACGGCAGTTTGAAACATATGAAGTGCTAGAAGGGCCGCCAGAGGTCAGAAAACTATATAGCTGCCTCATAAACAATAAATAATAGTAAAAAAAAGGTTATCAAAAGTTAAAACTATGTATGAAGCAATATGTTGCAGAACAATTTTGTTTTCCCACATTTGAATTAATCTTGGTAAAGTGTGCAGTAAAATGACTATACTTACTAGTTCATTGAGGTATGAACATTTTAACCTCTTCAACCCTAAATGTAAAAAAAAACATGTTTGTGATATTTGTGCATCTGAAAGCCTGATGCATTGTTTGCTCTGTGGAGGATGTTAAAATATTGATCCTGTTTACGAAAAAGGTTTCAGTATATAATATAAATACATTTACTTACGCCGTTTTGTAGAGCTGTACAAATGCTTCAATCTGAACAATTTGCCTAAGAGTGAAACATGGCCTATACTAAAACGTAAAATTAAAGGATTCATCCAAGAATATTTTTTATCATATTTAACTAAATTGCAGCTGTCTCATGCTTCATACCTCTAGAGCCCCATTCTCCTATAATAGATAAACAAAATAACTACAAGTATCAAGAAGAAGTTTTGGGACATTTTAGACATAGTTTTCGTCTCTTGTTTTAACAGGTGTGGTTTTTTTCCCCTCACTAACAGTCTGTATTTGTTCACAGGAGATGGTGTTAGAATTTCACAAGGCTCTGCAACCAGGTCTGTGACTGTATCATGCCACTAACAATTCAACTGTGCAGACGACTGACAGCACTGCGCAGTGTTTGGAGGCTGTCAGTGTGAGCTCCAGATGTGCACGCTGCTACATCAATAATACAAAAGTCCCCCTAATCTTAACTCTTCCCCCAGTTCTGCCATACCTTATTGTGAACAAAAACACTCTATCTCAGAATGCTAAATTATTGATACAAGCACAATTTAAAATCTTCCCCGTGCAATTTCTTTTTCATTGTTTCACCATTTTGGCTTCTATTGATTTATTTATTTATGTATTAGTTTTTCTTCCCAGTGTTAGGGTGTAGCGGGATGTTTTTCTCCACTTTTCACCTTTCACATCTTGTGCAATCCGGGGCGCAGATTCCCTCCTTGTGATACAGAGCACAGCACTTCAGAAACAACTGTCAAGTTCAAATAGAAAAAGAAGGGGATGGGGGGAATCTGAACTACTGAACGCAAGCGAGACGGAGATCGTTTGGATATAGAAACCGATTTTTCCTCCTTCCTGCTTTAGTTGTGTCAACTCAAGGGGACAGAGTGGTGGGGTCTGTAGTGAGAACAAGGCGTGGGTGATGTCGGATGATGTTCTATAGAGCGATTTAGTACAAATACAGCCCCAAAATGATCATGTTTTGTTACCTTTATGTAGTTCCAGAGAGCAGGCTTAGAATCCCCCAGAAATGTGAAAGCCGTAAACAGCTACAGATGCTGCTCCCTCTTAGCGGTATTTGCTACTGTCTCTTTGCTCCACCCTATCTCTTCATCTGAGTCGAGCATTACAGCCGCCAGGTGTACTCACTGAACAAATGTGTATACAACATGCAAAACAAGCAACAAAGGAACTTGGGTTTGTAAGGTTTGAGAAGAGGTATAAGCAAGAATATAGCAGTGATGGAACATAACTATTTACTGCATAATAATGTTTGCAGTATGGTCTGACCAAACTCCAGTGAGGGGTAGCCCCTGGACATTGTGCCTTCACGTTTGAATGGAGCTTAGCTTTTTTGGTGAGGTTGATGTTTGACTGTAGGCAGCAGTAATGTGTATTACAACTATTCCCCAATAATCAGTAACTTATGGCAGTATTATACTGCAAAAAACCTGTGCCTGTACCTGTACCTGTGCCAAAACACCTTTCATCCAGCAAAATCTTACCTTTGCACTAAGATGAGCTTGAGTCGTCCCATAAAGCTCATTTGAAAAGGCCTGATGGTTTACACCTGGTAAACGATCGCTTTGCTCTGAAATGATTCACAATTTTAATCTGCACTTTATTGAGGTAACACACTTTGTACTTTTACAAAATCCCAACACTTCTGCTCTCATAAAACTACTTGAATTGTATGGAAAATGTATCATCACTGATGCATATGTATAAATTAAAATTGGTATGGCTTTCAGCTCCTGCAGCTGCTCAGTCAGACAGACCTCTATATAATGTTCAGCTTTTAGCTTTTTCTGTGACAACCAAACATGCTTTGTCGTTCCGCTGGGTTGACCACTTAAAACAATCTTCTGTCATGTCACACCAAAGGCCCCTTAGCTTTACAATAACAGAACAGGTTGACAAAATGAAAACTCATTCCTCCCTCATTTACGCGTCATTTCAGGCCTGACCCTGGCAGTAAAAGATCAAAGGCTGGGAGGCCCGCTCTTATTTCAGCCTGCTTTAGGAGGACAGCTGAGGAGTTTGGCACTCACTAACATGGGAGGGTTGGGATTTTTGTGTTCCCCATTCACCATTATATGAGTAAGGATTTTCATGTTAGTACAGACACAGACACTGTGAAAGATCACAGGATCAAGATGGTTCTCAAATGACTTGAACAACAGAAGCATGCAAAACCCATTAACAGTAAAGTCGAGCTTTCAAGTTACTTCTCAAAAAAGATTGGTTACCAATTCCACAAGAAAAGCATACAAAGTGTATTTTATTGTATAACACTGCCTGACTCTACGCTAAAATCTATTATAAAATATATATTATTTTGTCATGTTAAATTCTCACCCCTCCCAGCTATAACCATAGTAACAGAGGAAGCCCCAGGGGTGGTGAATCAATAGCAATATGCCAATCTTTATCTAAGCAACCCCCACTCCCCAACCTTGTGTAGTGCTGTCACTTCAGATCTAATGATCTAACCTATGAAGCATTGATGAGCCACTAGCCTGTGTGCCACTCTTCATTCACTCACACAGCTAAAAGACAAGGCTCCAGCGGCTAAACAATAACATGTGAATTACTGCTATGATGTTAGCACAGTCTGCACTAACTGCAATATATATTACAAGGGTGGAATTATGACGAGTATAAAATTATGAAATGCTAAACAGTGTAGATGAGGTCAGTCAGTTTAGCCGGGGTGAACATTGCACTAGCGATAACACAAATGGATCGGTATTGACCAGTGTCATCGACCTCTGAGACCCTTGCTCTCCAGCCAATCTACACCAGGCCTTAGGGGCGATTATGACATTTACTCACAGATTATAATTTCAAATGACTGCTTAAAAAATCCCTTGTGGAGCTGAGTGCTAAGAGCATTGGTTAGAGGGAAGAGAAGGTGGCTCAATAAGAATAAACTTGAAATAATCAATAGGAAATGGATACACAACAGAGGCCCTGCAGGCTGCACGAATCAATAAAGTGTGTTAAGTGGCGGTGATGCCCTCCATTGATGAGCAAATGGCTGTACAGGGCGTACAGCTCCCTCTTTCTCCTGCGTTCGCTCCAGCGGGTCAGGCAGCGGGGCCAGGTGGTTAGCCACATGTCGCCTGCAGACGCAAGACGCAGGTCCTGGCCTCTGATTGGACAAAAAGTGGTCAGGTGGTCTACGATCTGCTCTACCCATGGCTCAATAGCTCCCCATGTCTTGTGGAAAGCCGAAGGGCATTATGAGGGGTCAGAAGTCCTGCTCCTGGGTGTAATGGAACAGTTACTCATTTTGCAAACCAATCCATAGTTAAACACACAGTCACGGCGAGTCATGAGGAAAAATAGCTTTGACAACAATGATTTTCAAAAATATCTATAAAAATACAGATTGTACAATTACACATCAGCTTTAGATGGGTTGCTCATTGAAGCTGCTCATTATTGCTCTTTCTGCTCTTTCTGTTGCAAGTTAAAATAACACAAGTCTGTTTCAGTGCATACCTTGTAGCTAAACATGTTATGCTGTCCCCATTCAGGCATGTCCCTGAATGAATCCACAACACTGTGCACCGGCAAATGTCTTAGTGACGAGGGCTGTAGGACACTAAGCAAGGTTCCCTGTGTCTCTCACCTTCTCCTCACCGCCACTCCATCTTATTACTTGTGCCATATGACACGCACCTCAGATCACACAAGCCATGAATAATATACGACCACACCAGCTAGGCACAGATGAAAGAACGCTTGGTGCACTTTGGATTGGATTTGGTAGGCTAGGACGAGTGTATATTTGGAAACTATGCAAAACTCTGTGATTGTGTCTGCCATCAACTGTAAAAATGTGTTACAAGACATCAGGGTCTACATATGGGAGGTGGCACTGGGAGGAAGACGGCTATGGGCAAAAAAAGGTAGCACGGAATGTGTGGTGTTCACAAACCCGCAGGTATAACACACACAAGTTTAGATATGGGGCAAAGCCGTTGTCTCCGGAGAGCTGATCAGTGAGCTCAGTTTGCCTGTCTGCTCTGTAGGGACATGCCATTTCTACCACTTGGGGTCACAAGGAAAAACAAACATAGCTTTTGATCATCAGACCTGCTGCACATCTGTCAGAGACAAAACAGGGCATTCGCTTGTCTGTCACTTGACTAAACATGTGTAATAAGATATATAGCGCATGCTGTAAGAGAATGTTGAGACATATATTTTCTATCACCTAAATATTCAAAAAGGCTATACAGTGAAACCAACCAGACACAGCACTATTACACCCCGTTAACATATGTTAAAGGATCCGAACATGTTTAATTTTTCATACTGAGCTGTTGTGTTTGGCATTCAATATTGGTGGCGTGCAGTGTTGGGTTCCCATTGTGCCTTGCAAGTATTGTGTCACTGTAAAAAGAACCATTCAAGAACAAATCCTAGTCGGAGCCATCATGGAGGCACAAAAGGCTTGGCTCTGGCAAAAAGGCCAGCACCCACATTGTGTGACAGTCAGTGGCGGCACATGACAATAGGGAGGAGCATTTTTGGGGCTTGACCTGGGCTACCTTCACTTCACCTCAGGTAGACAAGGTTAAGATGGATGGCCCTAATTAAAAGAAAGAGTCTCTCTTCTTTTCAATAGCATCAGGTTTATTTTACAGGAACTTTAACTGGCCCTTTTGTGGGGAGGTAATTATAGGGTAAAGTGATTAGAGCTCCCCGAAGGCATGAAGGTGACAGACAGACTCGACGGAGTAACCCAAGTAACCTTTCAATATGACATCTCCTCCTATTGTCGTCCAGACGACGCACTAATTTTCAGCCATGCAGCAGGCATACTCCTGTTCCCCATCTCTCATTCTCCCTTCCATTTCATCATGCATGAAAAAAATGTGCATCCAAACAAATCTGGAAAAAAGGTTATGGAGATCCTTTTTCCCAAAACATGGCACAAAACCTGAGTTGGCACACTAATCACAACAATATCTTGAGATTGCCCTCACAAATATCTCAAAGTAAGGGCTTCAAGAGGACATATGACGTGCCTTGCCATGACACTTTAACATGGCTGGTCATACACACAAGACCCACCCCCAGGGGACTTTCTCCAGACTAGAGGAAATGTGTGCAGGGCAGAGCAAAGAATGCACTAATCTGCTGTTTATTAAGTGTGGGGTAACATGAGATTGGCGATTAAATGGAGATTTGAGCAACATATAGCTGCTCCATAGGCGCAGGCACAGAATGTCATGGCTCGTCCGCCTCAGCATATGGGCCTTTCTAAATGTGTGAAATGCTGTGACTAGACTGTGCCTTGTCAGGCTTGCCAATCAAACAAGCAGCCTGTGACAGTCATCTTCTTAAAAGAGATTTGGAGTGAGAATATTCCAGATATTTTAGTGAAGCAAGCTACGGATTTGATCGTATCATTATTATGAATAAAACTAACATCTCACAGTTAGGATTGGGAGTGCCAACAGCAGCGCTTGTCATTCAGCAGGACTGTGTTTTGAGTTTAGGGTTAGGGAAACAAGATAATGTTCACTTTCAAAAGTCAAGGCATCATGTATCCAGTGCCAACACCCACTCCTCCGCGGTTGAAATTCTGTGAAGCGCTTTCCACAACATTTATCTCTAACCTTTCCTTTTTCTTGATGTGAGGCGGAAGTGAGTATGCATGTTGATGGTGTGTATTTTTGTCTTCAGGGAGTGATCACTTGGGTTTGACTGTGTTCTTGTGAATTGTTGCCACATGCTTAGATATCACAACCAAAGCTATTCGGAGAAGCAATTAAAATCAGTTTAGCTGTCTGCATGCATGAACGCCCCACTCATGCCAGGCTGTCTCAAGAGTCAGGAGGCACGAAAATCACTTGCTATTTTTATTTCTTAGTCTCCAAGGCCAAAAAAGCCCAAGGTTAGGCTGACCTTAGATTGGAATCATTCCATGATTTTGAAATGATTTAAATCAAGCAATAGTTACACGTGAGTTGAGGATGGTGGTAAACGTTGACTAAATTGTGTCAAAAGTTACACAATGACAAAAAATCAGAATCAGAATCAGAATCAGAATCAGAATCATTTTTATTGCCAACGTAAGTAACGGGAGGTCACAGACTTGGAAATTGCTTTGGCTCAGTGCAACAGTCAAAAAGAGATAATAAAAATAAGAATAAAAAACACTTCTAAAGAATAAATTTAAATTTAAAATAGAGTTACAGTTACTATTTACAATATACAAGTGCACATGGTGCACACAATGTAAAAAACTATGTAGTTCCAGCGCCCGGCCAATGGGAGGCAGTGGAAATGTACAACACGACACCCGTGAACCCCACCTGTATAATCACTTCCTCAACAACATCCTCCTCAGATCGAGGCAGGAAGGGAAAGACGTGAAAGACTGTACCAACATCATTCAGCGTTTAACCGTAGCAGCAAAAATGGAAACTGAAACTACAGCTTTGAGTGGTTTTGTTTGGACGTACGAAGGAGTAGATTTCTCCTATGTGTAACGCTCAAAGCACAAGTAGCATTAGCTGGTCCACCACCATTTTAGTTTACGTTTTCCCGGCTAATGCGCATGTCCAAATGTGCGTGCAGGGTAGTGGTGAGGTCATTGCGGGCAGAGAACACACACTTTTTCTACACACGGCTTTTTCGCCACGCAGCGTATCTATTCTATTCCACTCTGGAGGCCGTGAACAAAAGGCCAATCCTATACCAAAATCTATCGTTCTACTGTAGCAGTGTCCTCATTTAAATTAGTTTGCATTTTCCCCTGATACAACGCATAGGTCATCCTGTTGTAAGAAATGCCCATATAAGGAAATCGGCTCCAACTAGCTTATGTTCAAATCAGCTTCTTCCGCATTCAACAAACACTATGAGTGACGTCAGCACTCAGTTACTCCACTCCTAACATGTGAGATGGACGGTGTATGTATATAGTCAAAGTTGCCTTAAACACAGCATGAGGCTAGGTGTTTGGCCAAAGCTTCAGTAAAAGCCATTTGATCTCACTGTTATAAATCATGTAGAATCAAACATAGGTGTTCATTATTCCCTGCACTTGGACAAGACCTCCTTTCTGGCCTACGGTTCTTTTGATAGTTTTGCCAATCGCTGCATAAAAAGACTCTGATAAGATAAGCCGTTGCGAACCGCTCTCTCTATCTTCTCCGTGTGTGATTTTGCAGGAACCCTCCTAGTTATGTCAATACTCTTTTGTACAGAGTTTGTCAGAGTCAACACACCTGAGCACTTGAGAGGGCGCTGAACTCATCTCAGGTCAGAGAGTGTGTGTGTTTGTCCAGCGGTGGGAGCACCTCACAACAACAGGCTGCTCTTTGTGTCAGGTCTGTGAGGCTCACTAATAACGGCCCGCTCGACAAGCTTTTCTGACAGCTGGGTGGGACTTTGAAGAATTCATAATGAAGCATGGCCTCAGATTAGCACTGGAGTAGTTGCCTTTGATGATACAGCCATTCAGGTTATAGAACTAATTAGGATTGGCCTGTATCGGTTTGAAAATATATAAAACTCAGACAGGTTGAATGTTTTGGACGTCTTACGAGTAAATAAAAAAAAGGTGTATAGTACAACATTCAGGATGTGTGCTTTCAAGTCCGCTGCTTGAATAAATAACTCCTCATCCTTCAATAAGATGGTTTTACATTTTTACGTCTTGATTCGATTTCACCTCCAGACAGCGGTTCTGTCTGAAGTTCTCCGTGTGTCTGCGTTGGTTTCCACCAGGTTCTCCGGTTTCCACCTTGTTCTCCAGTTTCCCCTACCACTAAAACATGTACAATAGGTATGAATGTATTGAGTGAGTGACCGGATGGTAATGGTTGGAGACTTCGACACACCATGTGTTTCAGCGTCTTGTTTTTGGAGTGAAGGAGAAATGACATTAAAAATTGTAAAATGCTTCGTGTGAACTTGGTCTGTGAAATGTGATAAATGGAAAAAGAGTATTTACATTTACATTATTATTGTGGGGCTCTTACATTTTCCTTTAATTCTATCCTGACGTTTTATTTTCACTATTTTAAAATGCAATACAAATCTCATAGTAATGTTTGCTTTTTTGTGGACAGAACAGTTGTTTTTCTTAGTCTATGAAAGTTAAGTTGCATTTCTTTATTGCAGAATCTCCCCCCTTTGTCCTCAATCAACACCAGTGCAAAACAATAGAGGAATGTTCCGGTCTTTTACCATTCCTGAGTGGCTATCTGATGAAGGAGAGCAAGGGATAATCCAGCTGTCCTTATCAGTGGCAGGGATACCATTTCCATATTCAGGCTCCGATAAGAGCCCGCCTGATAAATGTGATGGAGTGATACCTGCTCGGAGGCTGATGAGAGCCTTATGAATGGCTGAAGAGGAGGAGTGATGAAGGGGAGAGAGGCCGGCCCAGGCTGGACAGTAGCTTTCAGCGGGCCAGATAAAAGCACCAAGGAGAGGCGTGTGATTAATGTGCATAAGTGGCCAAGGGTCAGAGGCAGGCCCTTACCAGTGACTGCTCTTAAGAGAGGTCAGCCATAGCTCCATTCGTCACACTGACGCCCAGCCCAACTGCTCAGTCTGTGTTAGTGCATGAAGGGAAAATAAAGATAATACATATAAACAGGTGTAAATACAAACAAATGAAATGCATCCAGCTGGTGCGCACATTCTTTTATGTCTTACAAACTTACTGTGTAGTGCACAGGGATCACTCACTGACAGTCCAAGAAGGACACATGACCTCCATTTTTCAGATGCTCTGTCCTTGGGGCCAGACAGTCAGACACAAATGCATTATTAATTGGTCTCTGTTTCACAATGTCCATTGCCTCTTTATCATTGTTTTGTCTATCAGCACCACCATGGCTCACTCAGTTGTGAAAGACCTAATGATAAAAAATAAAAAAACTGAACAACTGCTGATCAGTTTAATTTGCACATTTATTACAAATGTGGTCTGCAAACAATAAGTCTTGGTATATTTCGATTTTGTAAAAAAAAAAAAAATCATGTCACTCAGTGTGTATGCTTTCTCGCTAAAAACTAAAAATGTATATGGTAATTCTTATAGCCTTTGTAGTCACTGTATGCACAAAATATTTTTGTTTTGTTTTTTGTGAGACGTTGTTTTCTCCATCGGGGTCCCATTCCCCGGAGAAGCCCGCCACCACAGGGAACCCTTAAAAGCACATATTAAAAATACACTGTCGCTCCTTCTGTATACCCCCAGCCCCAATCCACACTGTAAACAGCTGGCGCCATTGATATATTATTAATGATCTTCTTTAATTAGTTTAATTACATAGAATCACATCTTTGTGCATAATTTTCCCTTTTAAAAACTCATCTGTCATTTATGTACGAACACAGCACTCTGCCCTCTGGCTGGAATTGTGCTGCTTACATTTTATTCAGCCAACCACTGTGACTTGCTCTGTAACCTATTCTTTTTCATGTCAGTCATGCTTTGTTTGACGCGTATGCATTTTATCCTGCATGGCTTTGATTATCACTCAAATGTAATGATCCAAGCAACGGATTTGTCTTCATAAAATCTTTTGTTTTTGGCATGGAATCTTGTTAAGGATTTCCCATGGATTTTCACAGCAGGCATTCAGTGCAGTTGTCCACAGTCTCACATGGCCTGATGTCGGGTCCACCTGGGACAGCGGCCTGTAACCTAATAAGGCAGGTTGATGCTCAAACACAAGACTTTATTTAGAAAGCACAATGGTTAGTCAGCAGCAACACTATCTGACCCCATACATCTTATCATGCAAGCACTCTGTCAACAGTGTTACTGGAAGAGGACAGTGCTAATGCTCACACACATTAGCATCCCTCAACAGCTTCCAAGATGGCTGCCGGGATAGATATATACGGGGGGAAGTGCAGCTTGTCAGACACTGATGTTCCTTCATGATGACAACAGGAGTAAATGAGGTTTCAGAGACCTCATCTAAGACAAAATCAATATGCTGCCTCTCAGCTCAGGAGGGGAGCTTTCTGCATTATCGGCTTTAAACTCGCACGCGGGCTGCTTTTTGTTGTGAGTGCAGTGGCCCTAGTTTGGGGCATATGGAGGATCTCTGTCTCCGGATCCATCAACACAGTATCTCGATCCTTCACGCAAACTCACCACATCAGCACACCTAATGTCAAAATGATATATTTCTACCCCGCCCATCCGATCTGTGGGATCAATCTACTGCCCAGACTGCTTTAAAAGTCAATTACCTAGCTAAATGACTCAAGGAATAACCTGTGAGAATGATGTTTCATGCTACATCGATGACAATAACATTACACCTTATTAGTGGAAACATTTTGTAACACAACACAGTGGTAGAAGGACATCCCAGAAAGTGCGTCTTGCGAGGGGCTCGGGTTTCAACTATGCCCTTTGATTAGATTGCTGTTGGCACCTTCTTGCCCCGGATATTGAATTGTTAAGAAACTAAAACAAATATATTTTGGTCTACTTTGTGTTACGCACCAGAAACAAAGAATATAACATATCAATTATTCTTTTGCATGTTTTTTGTTTAGTAAAAAAAAAAAAAAAATGTTTACAACTCGTCTTACTCGTCAAGCTCTATTATCATGTATATGGCTGGCAATCACATGATATTAGTAAGTAATGTTTATTTATATAGCGCATTTTACAGACCAAGGTCACCCAAAGCGCTTTACAATGTTCAGAGTTCAGATATTAAATTGAGATTATAAATATGAGATGATCAAAATACAATACAATTTAAAATCTACGTCCATGGAAAAAGTATTACAAATGTTTACAAAAATGTTCATTTCTATCAAAGCTTGTGAAGGAGGTTTGCATCTTGGTCTTTCATAGGTTTCTTATCACGTACCACCTGCACGGAACAGAGAGACATTTGGGCAGCTACTCACTGTTTCTGCTTTGTTGGTTCATCAAGAAAAACAACCGTCTTTCTTGTGAAAGCTCAGTGAATTTAGAATTGTACTATTGTTGGGTGTCAATTGTAAAAGAAAACCTCACTAATCGAACTTGTATATTATCCTGTAGTATAGTAACATTTTGTAACGGATGAATTATTCCTTGATTACAATCTAGCAATATACATTTTCCAGTGACATTTACTTTTTCTACTTACTCTGGACATAGCAAACAACACCCTTTTCAATTATATTTACAGCTATTGGCAATCTTTAAAAAACCCTTGATCATTCAGAAGAATGCGATAATTTGTAATAAATTGATAATCTGCCTTCAACATTATAAAACCAATGGAAATATTGATAGAATTGCGTTACACCAGCAATATTCAACTCAATTTGCTTGAACAAAACAAAGCGCTATTCACTGTTGTATGGTCATTTGTTAGTCTGTATGGATGTTGTAATTAAATGTTTGCAAAAGTCATTACATGAATCTTTCTGTTGCATCCTCACGCAGTCAATGCAATTATCAGGGATTTCCAAATGTTTGCCACGTTACATCAAGCTGCCAATACAAGACAATGAGGAAGGCTTTGATAAATGGGTCTCATGGGAGTGACTCAGCCAATCAATGGTGCTTATGAGCCATGAAAACAAACACACCCAAAATTACCAAGAGTAATAGATATTTTACAACTGTCCATGTTTTAACCGTTTTTTTTAACACACACCAAATGTAGTATAGTCGATTGTGTGGCAATGATGATTTAGTTGGACCATCACACAGACCGTGGGTGGAGAATTAAAGGCCTCCATAGCGGACCACACTGACGGCTCAAATTGGCTGTCAGCTAAAAAGAGTATTATCGCCTTCGCAGCTCGAGATGGTGCGGAGGGACAGAAGGAGACACGTTAATGAATAGTTGGAGATCTCCCATTTTTTGCCCTGATCTTCCTCTGGTTAGCAAAGGCCTCCCAGGTTTGTGCAATCTCTCCAAGTCAACATCTTTCTGTAAGGCTGATTCAATTAAGATTACGCCCACAGTGGACAGAGAGTGACAAGGGTCAGTTTGATTTGGACGATTTGCTTTTTGTTTTTTCAGCACAGGTTACAGCGTGGAGTGCACTTGCCCTCGCTGACTTTGTTCTCGGAAAAAGTAAGTGGGCGAGACCTCCTTATAGACCAGGGTAAATATGTGACTACTGCAGTATGATTGGAGCTGAAGGTATTTGTCTACAGTCTTCTTTCTTACCTCTTATCTGTTTGATAAATTGACTCTCCTATTACATATTATCGATCCCAAATGACCATTCAATTTTTGTCTCCCAAGAGTGAAAAAAGTGGTGATTGTATGATAGGCTAATAATATGTAATCGTTTCAATAAGTCTGGCATGTTTTTACTGTAATGTGGTTATTATTATTGTACCATTGGTCTGCAGGTGTAAGTGGGAAGGATTTTTAAAAGGTTTAAAATTGTGATATGTGTTGAGATCTTTAGCCTCAATTTTGTTTTGGCAGAACACAGCATGCTCAAACAAATGCAATCCAGGATCACACCAACCAGGGATTCAAACCAGAGAAATAACACCAGTGAAAGGAATGGGCCATGAGAAGAATGCAATGAGTCGATCCATACCATCCTCCAATATGAGCAGAATATAAGAAGAGTGATTACTTACCATATAGTGATTACTATATATGAGCAAATTCATATCAATTCACAAAGTAATCAATTTCTCAACCCAACAAAAAAATAAATAAAGGGAATATAGATATATAGATACTTTATTGTTCCCCCGTAGGAGAAATTCAGGTGTTCAGCAACAGAAGACTCATCCAGGTTTGTTGTACAGTCTGACAAAGGATCTCTTGAAACGTTCCGTTCGACCATGTTGATACGATTACTAATATATACACAATGTAACAGTTATACCATAAATAGCTCACATTATCAGGTTCCTGGCTAGCTCGCCATTTGTGGCGCTAGCTTGCTCTAGGCGGGATCTGACTTGTGGCTACTGAGTAAGTATGGAGTAGGAGTATAAACAGAAGGGGATTGATTGTCAAGGAGCCCGAGGTGCGACTGAGGACAACTGATATGTGCGTGATTATGAATTGTTTTGAAATAGTTCAATTAATGGAACATTAATTCTGAAATAAACAGAATAACTAGAAGACAAGGGCAACAGTGGCTCAGTCGGTAGAGCAATGGCCTTTAGGCCTGAAGGTTGTGGGTTCGAGCCCACCATGAGACCTACTTCACGACTCCCACTGATGACTGCTGTCGCTGTGTCCTTGGGGAAGACACTTAACCCCACTTTGCCAGAAAGCCCCCGCTGAATAATCAAGGCACCTGTGGACTCACCACCTGCAGGAGGATCAGTGAGGGATGAATGGATGGATGGCATTATTTGTATGTTTTTATTTCCTGTCGTGTGAAGCTATATCATGAAAAGCTCAAGCAGACTAACAAGTGTGGACTAATCACCATACAAGTTATATCCATCAAATTACTTCTTTATAAGCCTGTCATGTTGATTAATTAGTTGTTGTTTGTCCCTTCCTTAAACAGTCCACAGATTGTCAGTGATCTGAAATAGGTCAGAGAACCTTTCCTTCAAATATGTGTCTGATCCTCCACAACCGTCTGCACAAAAGTGGTCTAACATCTGTAGGTATCGTCATAAACAAATATGTCCAAAGAATTGCACACAATTAAAATGGCAAAGGGCCTGAATGCCCTCTAGCCCCAAAGCAGTACCAGCAAACAATAAACGTCAACTTGCATGTAGCTAACATTGATGGTTTTCATCAAAGCTGTGTAAACTTCTTGTACGCTTTAGCCAATGTACTCCCTAATGTTTTGTCACTGATTGAATGAGTCATCTGCTTGCCCTTTGTTTCGCTTGCATGTGTATTTCTTTCACTCATCAGACTAACAATTTCTAAATGGAAGTGTAATGGCCTAGTCCTTAAACATAACAAGTGACAAGGACGTTACAATTGGCTTTTGAGTCGTTAGACCATGACTAAAGCCTCATCCACTTTACTATGTGACTTTTTGCTCATAATAGCCCGTAATAGTCCCATTTGTGATGCATTTGGTCCATCAAGTCGGAGTCCGTGAGAAAACAAAGAGATAGCTTTTTTCAAATGATTCGTCATTAGACTTTTGTGTATGTGTGAGAGAAAGGAGAGCGCAGGTTATTGCCTCTGCATGCTGTTACTTTAAAAAGACTGTTATAGCCCTAATAGACCCTGGGCCTGGCACTAACACAATGCTCTGACCTCCGCACCGCAGGGTCACTCTCCTGTGCCTGGGTTAACATTACACCCAGAGTCCACCCCACAGCTGCACCTCATTACAATACCCCATAAAAAAGTAGACAGCCAAACGAGGGGTGCAAGGCGGCGTTAAAAGAGGTGAAGGGGGCGATGGTGTGAGGATGAATGAAGCAGTGGGTTGAAGAGGTGGGGGCGGAGGCTTGAGAGGTGCAGAATGAAAACAGAAGCGTTAAGTCATTAGAGGCCATTGTTGCGCTCAAACGGCCGCCACACAAGCTCACAGTGAATGGGAAATGGAGCTTAATGACCTGAAAAGGGAACTTCAAAAGCACTGACAATAGATGAGAAGGGGTGGCCCGCTTGAATGTCGCTCTGCCACTTATTGCGCAGCGAGAGAATTGTTAGGTTGTATTTGCGTAGATGTGTGTTGGTGAAACTGTGCCGCTTGTCTTACAAAATGTGTATCCGTGGGTGTGGCTGTTCTATAAGGGTCTATCCGGGTTCTCTGTTTTTGTTATCTTTTTTACACAAAAGATTTAACAAAATAACACACGAAAACACACACTGGTCCAGAGAAACAGCACTAAAAATACAACCCAATAATCATTTAAGATGCTTATTTCAGTACAAATCCACCGAACATAACTACACACATGCTTTGAAAAGAGAGTAATGTATATATAGAACATAATGTGTTTGCAAAAAGAGAAAGGAAGAGCTTTGAGAGTTATGATGGTGAATAGATAGCTATGGCCTACACAGGTGGAGTAAAATCTGGCCCTCACAGTCAGTCCGATTGTGTATCCGTGTTATGACTCTAATATGTTCTGATTGTTGCTCGATGCGACACGTATTCCTTTCTATGTGTGACGTATTGGTGACGTAACAATGACTATTAAGAGCTTGTCCTGACTTTGTTTTGTCTGAAAAAACTGAAAGAAACTGAGAATAAACTTCCAGGTGGCTCTGGTGCATAAAGATCCCGTCTCTGTGAGGTTGATTTTTGCACGATATTACGAAAATCAACTGTTCTGTTTTTGTTGCAACTCAGTTCCCTAGTCACAAAAAGACTTGGGTTGTTTGTTTTAGATCCATCCCTGCTAATATCATGAACTCCTGGCACAAACATGTAACTCTGCTCCTTCTGTCTAATAGCCCGTTTGCTGCCTTCTAAAAACAAAAGCATTGCCCATTAATTAGTTTTGGCCTTTAATCAGGTGAAATTGGGTTCTCTGCAATGAAATGGCTGTGTTTGTACCCATTCATTTATTTCAAAAAATAAAACACATTCTACTCCTTCTGGTGGTGGCGTAGGGAAATGGAAGTCCAATGGCATTGAATACTCGTGATACTGGTTACACCATATATTTATTCACATTCAAAAAATTTTAAGTAAAATGACCAGAAGTGGCCATGAGCAATCGATAGAATAATCTCTAGAAGTTTTCCACCAGGTATTGAATGACGCAGGGAGACAATGTTTCTAAATGTATCTCCACCATCACACTGACATCAGTTTAGTTTACAATCAAATACAAAAGAAACTATGTCACTTTGCGCCGGTGCTTTCCAGTCTCCTAACCACATTTAGAAGGTACATGCATATCCTCAGTGATGACTGCTGAAGGACTTAGGCTGTAAGGCATTAGTTGGCCTGATCAATTTTGCATGTTTGTGAAATCAGGGATGACAACGAAAAGTTCCATTACCGGGCCTGGTCAGAGACGGGATCATCTGGCATAAGACTGTCAGTCACTCAGCACCATATCTGCTGCACACTACAGTCGCCTGTTAGCTTGATTCACTCTCATTGTGCACATGAATATATCCTATGCCTAAGTGTTATGAGATCCAGAACAGGGTTACTTTTTAGCAGTCATTTGAATGCAAGATGAAACATAACCAATTATAGTATATTAGTTTTTGTATGTCAGAAAGAGTGTTATTGCGATGGTTGTTAGCCTGGTTATTGATATTGTCCATCCTGTGTCTGGCTCTGTCTGGTCTGGTCCAGTATAAGCATGCCTTAGAGCAGGTGTGTTCAGTCCTCTCAGTCCACCCAGTCTGTGTTCTCCTGTTGGAAAGTATATATGATTCCCATCCACCTGACAAGTCGAGAAACAAGGATTTTGTCACTTAGATTTAATCACTAGTTTTGCATCACATATTTGTAGGTAAATACTGGTCAAATATTTCCCATGAATGTAGTCCGTTGAATGCATAATCCTAAGTGCGAACAGGTATTACGGATTGTTCTTTCATTCACTCAGGTTTTGCTCAAGGCTCATAAGGAGGCAGTTGGTAGCCTGAGACTCTGAATACTCAAGCTCTCACTATTCTTGTTTTATTACAAAAATAATTTCCCTAAACAAATCAGCAGGCAGTTCCTGGTTGAGATTTGGCATTGATTAGTCAGAGTGCACCTTGTACCTCTCTCTCACAAGAGCCTGTATTAGAAAGTACTCTTCACTAATTACAATCTCCCTGTCTGGGGGAACCCTGTTAAACAAAAATTGATCCCCACTTAACATGTAGCCAGATTAGTAAAACATCATTTCACAGTTTGCCACAGGCTATATGCACCCATGTGAAAGCAAAAACAGAAATACAAGTGTTGTCGGCCACATGAGGCTGTAATGAAAGAGATTGTGTCTCATCCTGCACAATGGCACTGTTAAAAGTTAAACATTTTATGAGCCTACATATTTTAGTCTCTATATTTGTTGCTTACAACTGTTTCCTTTTCAGACTTCATATAGTGCATCTGTATTTGTATAGAGTATTTTTAGTAATGTTGCCTTCCATAACTTCTATTTGTGTATGAATTGGGAAAGTATTGTGCATATTTTATTTTACTTTGGGTTCAAGCAACAAGCTCAGATAGACCTTGAGTACATTTACATATGCTACATGTTTGAAACTTGGCATGTAAAAACATAAACAGAAGATGAAGATGCTGGAGAAATTCGATCAAATGGATTATATTGCTATATTGTTACTTGAGAATAATTTAGCAGCAGGACACTTCTAACTATAGATTGTGTCATAAAAGATTGTATAAAACAATACACCTCTGATCATTGCAATCCTCCGATATTTCCACAATACCTTTGCAAAAGTAGATGTGTTCAGTAACATGGGAGGGGCTGTTGCACTGTTAACAGCACGGACATTTGAGCTGTGTTGAGCCAGCTACAGTTTACCAGTGTACGAGCAATCAAGCACAGCTAACAGACTGTCCTCTGACTGGTCTAGACCAGAACCAACACAAAAGCTATTAATAGATTTATGGAGCCCTTGTACTGAATGACTATTGTCTTTCAAAATCACTGCAATATGAACAAAAGAGTACACCACTTACCCACTTCTACCATGCAAATTGAGCTAAATCTTAAACACGTTTATATCCTTTAAGGTCAAACAGTGTGCCACACGTTTACATATTTAAAGATAGATAGATATGCAGATAGATAGAGAGATATATCGATAGATAGCGAGATAGCATGTGCAGATGTTTTTTAAGTCAAGAGCAAGGTAGTGTGGCTTTGAGTGTCAATGTTTTACTTGCCAGTTTTCTTCTATTTGACTGATAATGGATTGCGACGGGGAAATCTTTTATGCAAACTGTATTAAAACAGTGGGAATTATCAGATTAGAGAAGTGGTTTTAAAGTCTTGTCTTTCTTACCTCTTATCTGTTTGATCGTCTGATTAGTTTTGCACTTGCGCCTGCTTAACACGCCTGTGTTTGCGCGGGGGAGTGGCGTGGGGTTACCGTTGTAAACTTATCAGCTGGTGATGACTTTCCACGCGGCTCTAAGACAACTTAAGCCTTCTCTAATCACAGCACATCTGTTGCAGAGGAGAGGCCTTCATTTCATGTGGTTCAACAAATACTTTTGCATTCAGACGAGTACATACCTAATGAGCCCGACCGCCCAGGGCAATTCACGTCTCCCCACCAGGATAAAAAAGCAGCTAACCTCCAAACACACCTATGGGGAGAGAGACGCGCAGTGGCACATTCCAAAAGCACCAAAGCATCTTAGTAACCTGCTTTTCAAAATGAGACACGGAACAAATGAGCCAAATGAAAGCTTCCAAACTAAGATTGCTGTGTTTACATTCGCTGACAACATTGTGAAGGCGCAAATCAAACAAGCTGTCTGCTATAATTATGACCTGCCCTAAATAAAGAGAAGTTGTCTTGCATAGAAGTTGTTGGTTGAAGAAAATAACAGCATGAATCAATCACGGGAAAACTCCCACATGGATATCTGACTGTAAATGCGCAAGGTTTGAGGTATAATAACACAGTAAGCCGACTGCAATCATAGCTGGGGAGACATGGGATAAAGTGCGGATACTGGCAACAGGTGCCAGTAGCAGACTTTCACCGGGCCAATTACAGGCTGTACTGAGGAGATAGTCAGGGCTGATACTATTTGATGGGAGATATTGCATGTGAGAGCAGTAATTGGGCATGGGTCTAATAGTAGATAATGACACATTCAGACCACTAAAACAACATGGCACATAGACAAAATAAAATGAAGGCTATATTTATGAGCCGCCCTCTGGAAACCAATGCCTTTTATTAACCAGATAATCTATTGAAAATCTTTCAGTTTTCTTGGCATGTTTATCTTGAAGATTTAGTGAATTGCTTGCCTCTGGTTTTCTGGGTGTTGGATGAAACATAGATTTGATGCATGGTCCACTGCTATGCTAAAGCTTAACTGTGGCTTGCGGCTTCGAACTGTCAACCATTTAGACTTTGTATTTGTTTCCTCTGAACTGCGTTTCAGGATACTGGAAAATCAAGATAATGTTACGTTAGACATTTGCTGATACATGGATCTCGTGAAAAGAGCTCATGTGATGTAATCTATTGAAAGCAAATGCATGACAAAAAAGGAACATTAAAAAAAATAGTACCAAGACTTTTAGTGACAGCTTGATTGTGTCAACTCTGTGCAGGGGTGGGCCTGGTTAGTGCTGTGATGGGAGACCTCTGGGGACACCAGGTTCTACAGTGGAGCAGCTGGGGTAAAGTGCTAAACTGTTTTTTGGTGGGCAAGAAACTTCATCCACCTTGCCTAATATGAGTCTGGTGTGTGACTTTTTTAAACAACGTGTCATGGACCCTTAAACACAAAGGTGTTAAGGAGAAAAAGGAACATTCATTGTAAAATAAAGTTTGACAAATTTAAAAACTAAATTAGAGCACCATTTTATTTTAACTGCATGAATAAAATTAGTGGTAGTAGTATTTTGACATGTTTAAGTATAATAAGAAACCAGTTTCATTTAACCCAAAGCACAAACTGTGTTTTACCGTGTGTCATATAATCTGTTTCCATTCTATCTCTCTAACATCCCTACCACAGTAATACTGCTGCAGGACACCCTAAAGATACAATATAAGCTTATTGGTGAGCCACTCTATTAGTGACAAAAGGTCATACTGTGAAAATATTAGAGTTATGAAGGGCCCCACTCTCTCTGCACCCAAATGTGCGGAGAAAGCACAAAAAAGGTGTTGTGTCCTCTGTGTATGATTATATCTTCTTCCTTCATCCTCCAAGCAGTGACCCAAGGGCCACTGTTTTATTGGTCTCAGATGCTGGCTGCCTCACAATGTACAAAAGAGACCGTTATTCCAGACCTATATTAAACTTGCCTGCACATATGCAGCATTATCCTCGTACATGCACATGTATCCAACCACCAACTACAGAGAAGTATGTGTCATAGTTCTGTATTTTGGAGAGCAGGATGGTAAGCAGCAGGCCCTGATAGGAAAAGCTGTGACCCCAATGTTTAGCTGTGGGCAAATATATATACAGAAAAATATATTTAGTGTAATCTGCAACTAGGAAAGTTTTGTAATATCCTTTATGTGTATCTAGTAACATGAGAAGTATACCAGTCATTATATATTCAAACAAGGGATTGTTCCAGGATATGGCTGAGCCTATATTCATCACCTCTAATGAGCCTTAACATCCCTGTAAAGTTATGCATCATAAATATGATGCATGTGTGTCTTCTTGTAGCGCCTTCACTGTAACAGATATGGTTGATGTGCTCACCGTGGGTGACCCCTACAGTAGGTCTGATGTGTGTTCAGTCCTAACAGTGCAAGTTAAATCTATCAAATAGTTTTAAAGGCTTGATTTCCCAAGGGGAAATGACGGAGGTCATCTCATCCACCAGGGATGAAAACAACATTTGCATCCAATTGGTCACACCCACAACATTAAAGTTTTAGTCAGACAAAAATATGTCAAAGAAATTTACATCGCTGCAATGACAGCCCTGCAGACTCCAGGGCACAGCCAATAGACACCTTCAATTATTACACCACTTATATTGTGTGTGAAGTCCATATTTCCCATTACCAATAAAAACATAACAGCCTTTGTCAGAAGCATTAACACCCTATCTATCCTTTGAGTGAGTATCAACCTGCCAATCAGAATTAGAGAGTAGGCCAGCAGACATGAGATGATTCGCCTGGCTCAACCCCACCACGTGGATTTAAATAATAAAAGAGAGATTTCTCTCAAGGCCCTGAGAGATCTGCAATAAGAGAGCAGGGAAATGGCCCAGCACTGGGAGAAATAAGTGCAAATTGATGGTATAATGAACATGTTTAATTCATTTTCTGGATGAGAATTTCTATAGAATGAGGTCGCTTCTGCCCACAATTTGGAAGCATTGGTCTTTTTTTGGCTTTTGAAATCATAAAAGAATTTTAACCAGCAGCTGAGTGTGAGAGAAAGAGGCACTAAAGCAAGCCCACAGCAGTGTAAAGACTGTAATCATTTACAATTACACAGCACACAATCCCTTTATCTGAAGGTGTCCTCCATCTCATCTACAGCAGATCAAGAGCTCTTATGAGTGTTGGCCTGAGGATAAGAGATTTCTTTTTAAATGGGGCGGCTGGTAAAGATGGTCTGCACACTTCTGTGTAGCACCCGCAAAAGACGTCTTCACTCTCGTGCTCACACATATTCCTTGCAATCATTATACAATATAGTGTCAATTGAACAAGTCTCAGAGAGTCAGAATATTAACTGATAGAAACTGTTTATGTATAATGTTTGCGTATATCTGAGAGCCAAATATGACAGCGGTGATTAATGATCTTTATTTACTGTATATTAGATCAGTATCATATCATTTTGGATAGTCAACAGACTATGCAAAAATGAAAACATAATGTGTTTTTAAAATTAGGCACCAGGCTAATTTTCATCTATGTTTCCATCCAGATCAATCCACATTTTCTTGCAGGTGATATCATCGCTCTAAAGAGATGGTGGATATAATCTCTAAATGGATCAATGATAAATTATGTATTTACATTTGGAGATAACTAATGAAGTCATCTGTACAGAAGTGCACTATAGACTGTTAGACTAGCACTAATTATGATGATGATAAGTTCATGATGTGTTGTGTGCAGCCACAGATTAGCATTACTTTATTAGATTACTTTATGAGATGCCCTAAATAGCATTAAGCTTTGTGGTTCGGCCCCAAATCGACTTCAAACGAGTCTTCGTAGAATGAGGTCAAGATACACAACATTAATTCAACAGCCCCCGACATACAATTTGTACTGAGACCAATAGACTGGAGCATTTAAAAATTAATTTTGTCTTGTCCTGAATTTGTGTACTGGTGATTACCAACTGTTTTTCATTTTACTTTTCATCTGCTGTAGACTCATACATTATGAATATCAACCATTTCAAATATTCAACAGATTTATTAATTTAATTAAGTTCTCCTCAATAACATGATGCTGCAACAAAAAAGCAAACTATTACAAATGGTATGTGCTCAAGTCACTCTTATGTGCTGTTAGCATGCTGGTCATTTCAACACACGCATTCATTTGGTGCATCAGTGTTGTTTTGGTTTGACAGCAGACAGTGTTTGTGCTGGTTGCAATTCCTGGCCCAGATGGGGTCGTTCTGTGTGGGGTTTGCATGTTCTCCTTGTGTCTGCTCTGGTTTCCTCTGGCTGCTCCTGTTTCCTTTACCAAAAATAACATGTACAATAGGAATGAATGGTGATGGTTGGAAGGTCTGGTCAGCGGTGAATGGCAGAACCGCTTCTGTCACCACCGTGTGTTGAGTGAAGGGAAAATAAACCAAATTGTAAAGTGTTTTGTGTGACCTCGGTACGTGAAATGCATAATGTAAATAAAGATTGCTTACTTACTTACTTAGACATGCAGTATCTATGTATCACCTCAGCTGCAAGCTTTGCTACTGAGCCCCCACGAAGTACATCAATAAAAGGGTTACAAGTGGATCATATAAAGTCAACATACTGTACATAGAGAAAATGTAACAAAAATAAAGTACAGAATCGAGTACCAAACCAGTCTAACCGGGTCCACAGTTGTAACGGTGTTCAAATAAAAGCAGGCCGAAAGCTCTTGAGCTGGTGGAAAGATTGGATGTGTTTCTTTCTGAGACAGGTGCCCCCTCCACCTTTGACACACAGGTTAACTTTCACATCGTACATCATATGTTTGTTTGGGGTGCTGACTCCTCCATACCTCATGGGCCTTTGCTCCTGTTGTATTCCTCTATGATCTTGCAGTCATGTATGTGATTGGATTTTGGCTTAACAAAAACCTGAAATTACACACCTATTGTGCGTAAACTAAGCCCTCTTTCATAGCAATAGGGCGGGCTCTTGTGCTGGTCTCTTGGCTGCCTACTTTGAGGATCCCGCCCCTTGTTGCTTTCCAGGTTGGTGAAACGGAAGGATAACAGGATTAGACCAAGATTTCTCTGAAGCATCGATTGCAATATTGCCATTCACCATTCAGTGAGGCACGAGTCAACAGCTAAAGACCGAGACAAACTTGTCCTTTGCCCCATGTTAGCATCTGATGGAAGATTCAGACAGGGATAGGACTTAATCGGCATCTTTTAGAGCATTTTAAGAGACCCTGACTGTGTGCCATCTGCGACACCGTCCCCGCGACGAGCCTTGGGCCTCGCTTATGCTCATCACAGAGATGCTGATAGCGCTGGGTGTGACTAACATGCCATACAAATCTCCACATCCCAGGCACAGAGAGGAGATGCAGAGGCCATTTGCACAAACACCATTTTACATAGGCTTTAATCGCTGTGATAAGCAGTCAATCTTTTAGCTCTTCTGAAGTGTGGTCATGATGAGAGTGGGCGGGCAATGATGACAGGGTAGGGCTCAAGCGTAATTAATTTGGAAGCTGATGGTATTAACAAAACAGACATGAAAAGGAGCGAGGGTTCAGGGGGAGGAGCAGAAAGGCATGTTTATATGTAATTTCAAAGAGTCCAGTAATACTTAAATTTGTTTACAACTATTTGGAATATTGCGAAAACACTTGCCTCTGTGGTTTGGGACTCTTTGTAGTCAAAATTGTGTGTAAATTGAATAAAAATTATGTTCGAATTAGAGTAAACAAATCCATATACAATCTGGTTTTATTTAATTATCTGTGTCCCAGACCACACATATACACATATAATAATAATAATGCATCGGTTTTATATAGCGCTTTTCTGGACACTCAAAGACGCTTTACATGTCATTATTCTTTCACTCCATACACGGTGGTGATAAACTACTACTGTAGCCACAGCTGCCCTGGGGCACACTGACAGAAGTGAGGCAACCAGTATGCGCCATCGGCCCCTCCGACCACCACCAACCATTCACACACACACCAGACTCATTCTAGGCAATGGGGGTGAAGTGTCTTGCCTAAGGACACAACGGCAGTTTGACACTTTACAGCCGCAGCCGCCCCACTGTGGCTGGTGTTCCTAGAGGTTAAGTGTCTTGCCAAGGACACAACGACAGCAGACAGTGGGAGTCGATGGTGAAGGTCGCCCTCAGTCCTTTAAAAATCAATAAACTTGACAATCTGTACAATACAACAATATTTTATCACATATAAAAAACATTTAAACATAAAAATAAATAACACAATCCACTGTACTGCTCCAGATGTGAATGCTGATTGTGAATATGTACTGTGGACACCAAGTAAAATCATAGCCCATCAAAAATATATGGTTTATTTTTATATTCATACTTTGGTTACCATAGTCTGGTTACATAACTGTTACATTTTTTAAGAAAAATACATTTTCAAAGACCTCGTCAAAGAAAAGCAATGTCATGGGAATTAAGTCTGAGTTTTATCATTGAAAGCCATTGCAAGGGTCATTAATGCCATATGTGGTATTGTAAAATAGAATGTGTATAATAGCTGCTTGGTTCACTGATCAGTCCTGCCACGCAGCCATGAATCCTATTTATAAGTAATGAATTTCTGTAAAGGTGGAGGGATTTCCTTTTTCATATAATATAGGTGCTTTGCAAATGACGTGTGGGTGTCCGCTGCCCCGTGGCTGTGAGGAGAAAATGAGAGTTTTTCTCAGGAAATGACAGTTGACCCTTGTGGCTCCTTGCTTCACCTCATATTCACCGTGGCCATCACCTACAGCAGATGCAGCACTATATTATGACCACACAGCCGGTCAGACGGGTTCTGCCATACCGCTCTCATTAATGCTCTATTTTCTTTAGTTACTTGTTATGAGACAGACTTCTAAATAATGCAGATTTGGTGGCCTGCTACTTTCCCATTTTGGGGGCCCAACATACATCTGACCGGACCTCTATCAAGTTAAACATGGCCATGACAAAACTTTTCAGACTTTTGAGAGAATGAAAAATCTAATCTTAATCATATATTTATATTCTTGCAATGATTGGATTGCTGAAGTTGATATTGTCATCCCTAAATGTGTCATTTATAGTATTATTGTTTTGTTTAAATATTATTTTAGCTTATTGAATTACATTGTATTTTTGTAAAGCCCAAAATCACAACAGATGTTTCCCTCCAGGGATTGTTTATTCTACAAACAAAAACAATGTGTAAATTACCACCTTCAAACCAGATGTATTAGTTTTGGATGTATTTTAGGTTATTTCTTCTTCTCTGCTAACATTGGTATAACAAAAGTGAAAATATACCAAATAAGAGTGAATGGTAAATAAAATAAAACATAACTGCATTTATAACAATAATAACACATCTAAATTAGTCTTAGGTGAGTCAATAAGTGATTTTTTTATGAAGTGCAAAAAGTCTAAGCCAGTTTTGTATGTATTAAAAAATAATGTAATGTTGTCTTTTAATCATTTAGCCCCGTTGTCACTATATCTTCTGAACGGCACTATGAAAAGTGAATGGGGGTATGATGCTGAAGATGGTAGAGGCGCCTCCCTGAGCCTGAGGGACTGATTATTCTTATCAGCCTTCAACCTGCTTATTCACCCTCCAGGACTCACACTCTGCTCTTAAACACTGCTCCAACATCTCCTCTGTTTGCATGTTCTCTCTTCTCCATCGCCATCAAAAACATACAACTGAGTGACGCATGTATAGGTCTCAACATGTTATCATTTATATCTTTAAAAGCCACTGTTCTGTGTTCAGTGCGACATTTCCTTGTTTTTTGTGTTTTTACTTTTTTTTAATCTATGTATTTTTAATATCTATATTGTGAAGCGCTTTGGTCTGTGAAATGTGCTATACAAAATAAACATTGCTTATTACTTATATATTTAGCCCTACAAATCTACAAATAAGGTCGCAATGTTCAGTACCTAATCCATGAGCAAAGAAATTACTAAAGTCAAAGTTTCAGGACGTAATACCTGTATTTCTTAACCGCAAATATGTGATTGTTTTCTGTTTAAGAATGATTATTTTGAACTAATCTAAGTGGGGCCTAATGCTTTAAAGTGACTATGTTGTTATTAATGTTTTTTCAGGTGCAAGGCATTACCATAGCTGTTTATATCATGTAAATGGATATTTGTATTACATTGTTTTCAACCAATATGATCCTACTACAACTGTGGCATCTTTATTGTTTTTGTGCGATATACATTAAATCTCAAATACCCTTTCCCTTACGCCAAAATGATCCAATTATCATTAAAGGTTGTTCTTCAGCTTATTCATTCTGTTAATGATCAGGTTGTGAAATGGCTGCCAGTGGCTACACAAACTAATTTAGTTAAAAATCACTGCAGATTAAAACATACAATGCCAAACATGTGAGACAGAACAAAACATTTATTTTGGGAATATTCTAAATCTCTGTAAGGGAGATTTGCCATGCGCTTTTAAAAAGATAAACTGCCTAGAGTTGAAAATATGCTTAAAAAACAAACATTTGAATACTATTCTGTTCTTTGTTTCTAAACTGTAGGTCAAATACATCCAGACCAGGAAGTCCCTTTGTGCCCCTCAACCATCTGCCATGCCCCAGGTGCTGCCAGGATCTGCCCCCACAGAGCTCATCCACTCAGCCTGCTGGTGGCACCCAGTCACAGTGGGGCACCGCCGGAGATTGGGTAATGCAAAGTAAGGCAAATAAACGTTCCATCATTTTAAAACAAAGCTGTTATCCATAGATCAATCTTCCACACACCAGCCCATATTATGAATCCCATGTTTGTTCTGCTATAAGGTTGTTGATCCATGGCTCCAATAGGCTGGTGACCTTTATATGGTTGAACTGTCAATAGTACCCCAGCATGTAAAAATATTAAAATAGTAGTCGGTGTTTATGTAAGGCTTGTGAAGAAAATGTTTACCCCAATGTCAAAGCCAAGCCAGAGGACTGCTTATCTAGATGTGTGTATGGGTTTGCACCATCCAGAGGCAAGAATAGAACAGGGGCACATGGTGAGTAACTATAGGCCACAAGCAGCCCTCTCTGCCTGCCCTCAAACCCACAGAGACTGAGCTGAATGCCAGACCTCCATGTGGAGTCTTAAGATAGACCCACACAGGCAGCAACAGCACTGCGTATCATATCTCTGAGATCCTTACCAAAGACAAGACCTCAACAAAGCACCCTTGCAGAGATTTACACCGTCCGCCCAGTCAGAGCGCAGAGCTCTGACACTAGACCTTCACTTGCATGCCATCCGATTAGACGACATCAATCATATCCTGATGAGGGGGACTCCCTCCAAAAATAAATGTATATTTAGGAGCCTTGCTGAGGGGGCACAGGGGGCGCTGGTATTCTGTTACAACAGCCACTCAGGAGGCTAAAATTAATGACTTTTAGGCCATCATTGGACTGACACCCAAGACCTGGCAGAGTTATCAGCAAACAGGGGAGGTGAATTCCACAGCTTTCCCGTGCGTCATGTCACTTCGCACTGTGATGTCAAAGGCATCTTAACAGTTGTCACTCACAGGACAAGGCATGATGGGAAGGAGGGGAGCTACATTCTAATTTATAAAAAAAACAATTCAAAATCCGATTCACAAAGCAGTGACAATTGATCCAAGTAACTCATTATTTAAGATTTTGATGCCGTTTTTGTTTGATGAAACAAAACTGTTTCATTTGTGTAGACAAGTTTTTGTGGCAGTTTTCTATATTTTGACATTTCTTCTATTAAGACTGCTCCACTGTCTATGCCTCCTATAGTATTTAGATTGAGGTTTATCAGCAGTTAAGCTGTTAAATGAAACCAACCCCAACAAGTGGCCATGAAAAAATGTTTCACAGCAATGCACTGGGGAAATGAAGCTGGTTGGAGAGATAGTAGTTTTCTCCAGTGGAATTCCTCTGTATTGATCCCCAGCATCACACCTAAAGGTGAGCCCAGATAACACTTAGAATTCAATAACAGCTCCCAGAGACACTTTCCCCTTCGCACATACATCACCTGCATCTCACACACAAACATAGTGTGAGTGCGGATGTGGGTGACTCACAGATTTAGGCCCATGTAGGTGCAATGGACTCACACCATCAGATAGTGTTAAATGAAGGACTAATGAGAGCTGACAAGAGACAGACCAATTAAACCTCATCAATTTTGCCGTCCCTCCCATGGGTGCAGAAAACACTCCAATCAACAACTTGATCACTCATAGGGTGACAATAGCACATGGTGCCCACCTTTAATCACTGGGGAATTGCTTCTGTTTTTTTAGCTAAAATCTGAGCTCCAGGTGTTGCTCCAAGAAAGTCATGCGCGTTAATGCCCCTAACTCACATGTCTTGATAATGTGTAGTTTCTCAAATGATCCTGAGGGTTATAGACGCCCCCAAGACACAGGCGAGTTCTTGACCCAAACGGGTGCTGACTGCAGCCTCGTAGCATCTGACCAAACCATAAGTACAGCTCATGTTGACTTTGAAAGTGAATACAAAACATTGGCCATTCAAAGATGAACAAAAAGGTATTACTTGATGGAACAGTAACGCCGGTCTGCTTTGGGCCCACGTTACTAATTTGGACCAGCATGTATGTTCCATGAGCTACAATAATCCTATTGAGAACATTTTGGGATGGCTGGCATGGAAATCACAAAAACTGGCATCAGTTCAGTGTAGGCCCTTTGTGAAGTCATCTTCATCCCTTTCAAGTTACCGGTCTCCTGGAAACACTCGCTTTAAGCTGTTTTTGAAAACTTAAATTCCAGAAACGTTTACTTATTTCTAATGGGTTTTTCTGTTGATATTTTTGTGACACTTTTGTGTCACAACTTTGACCACAAAAGTGAACATTGGATACTACCACCATCCCATAGATGTCCCCTTGTGCATCAGAAATCAATAACAGGAGCATATTATTTATGGCAAGTATAAACAGCCTTGAATTACTGTTGCTGTTTGAGAGCATCAGGATTTATACTGAGAGCACAAATCATCAGTCATCACCTGCACTGACTCTATGTGAGACCTGTGAGACATGTGCTTATCTGCAGGTCTATGTCTACAGTTTGGTATTAAATGAGTACATTGAATTGACTCATTTACATATTTGTATTGCTGAAAAAGCCATATATAGAAAAAACAAACATTGATTCTCACTGTGGAAGAAGCTGGAGGATGTCATATGGTCAAAAGCTGTTTTTATTTAGATTGGCAAAATATTTTTGGCAGGATTCATGACTGATAAGGCTTTAAACAATATGTGTTTTGTTTTTTTTATCTAATGATACTAAGTAAAGGTGAAGGAAATGTTGCCAATGCATTTGGCCCATACTCCTGCAATTCTACTGGGGCAACTTAATTTTATTACTGATACATTTAAGTATATATCCATCCATTTTCTTCCCCTTAATCCATTTCTAGGTTGGGGGATTGACAGTCAGAGCTTCACCCAGTACTATGTTTAATTTAAGTATATGTCATTATCTATTAATTTCGGAAACCTTTTTAGCTGAGAGAGCCAAATAAAAAGTATCAGACTTTAAAATGTATTTCTGTGGGATTCATAAAACGTTTTATTACTGTTAATGTTTGTGATATTTAAAAAGAAGATCAACACATCCAGAGTGTGATATTAGTTTCCGAATGTATTCATTTTCATACGGAATGAAGAAGATGACAAAGTCTGGGATCGCGTCTTTAATTCAGACAGAAGACATGTTTTATTGTCGATGGTAGAGACAGCACGAACCACACGAACACAGATACAACAGAATGCAAGTGTATTATACAGAGCGGAGGCATGGAGACCTCCAATCAGCAGCTGCCACAGTGCCATGTAGCTTGGCCTTCAGATAGACAAAACAAGGGAAAAGTACATGCTTCTGCACATCGATAGAATGATGAGTTTAACTTTAACAAAAGTTGCTTCAAAGTGTTATGAAATCTCACACGAAGAAACCCAATTCATGAAAAAAAAATCTATACTATTTATGCCTGCTCAGACACAAGGTAGGTTAAGCTAAAGATAAAAATGTATTATATTTTTTTAAATATACTCAATATTCACGTATGTTGTACTCAGTCCAACGGTTTTGTAACCAGTGATGCAACACTGAAATTTCCCTACAGTAGGACAATCAAAGAATCTCTTGATATAAATCAATCTGTCAGGGGCATTTCAATCATGAATTTATATGTATCCCTTTTTATGTATTACTTTACACTCTCACTCAGAGTGACTAATTATTGATATTGATAATAAAAAGACAATTGATAATAAAATGACAATCGTACCAACGAGCTGGATAGAAACGTGCGATGGACCTCATGAGGCCCGAATTTTCCCATGTTTATTTGAGATTATCAGTCCAAAGTCCAGTCAAAATAACACAATAATGGCACTCAGAGACTCATTCACACACTCATACGTACTAGGCAATACATGTATTGCGAAATGTCACAACAACACCACCTGGTGTTCCCACAGGTCTCCCATCACTACTACCCAGGCTCCTGTATGCTACATTTCAAACTATTTCCATGAGCTATATAATATCTACAAATAACATCATTGTTGGAACAGAAGAGCCATATTTTGTGGCTTTTAGAATAGTAGCATTTAATCAACTGCAATTACAATACGAAGTGTGTTCATTAAAAATAGCCCTGTAGTGATTGTTGCCAGTGGTGAGTTATGGTGGTAAAGATCTCTGGTTCCCTGACTACACAAACAGGATGTGTCAGGCAGGACACATGGGGCTGTTCCAGCGAGGGGGTCTTCCCCTTCACAGCTTCTGCATCAGATTTATCGTCAAGGGGTTAAGGGTGCGAGGCTGGTGGGGACGTGGGTGGGGCGTCTCAGAAAGGGAAGGGGCAGAGGGCAATATGTTTGTCAGAATTACCTTTCACTTTTTCCTTTAAAAAACAAGTGGCTTTGCAGGTCCCTGTCTATAAAGCAGTCAGAGGGAGATGCAGCCACATGTGAGGTTATGTGATAGCTAACGGGCGACCTCTCTTAACGTTTATTACTGTAAATACCCTGCACTACTGTGGAAGTGTCTCACACAGCAGCATTACAACTTGTATTTGCTCTGAGTGTTTGATTAACTCTGTGATACATTTGTATACACCCAGTATAGCCATAAACAGAGTGAAACGTGTTCCGTAATGACATGGACAGACATAATATGATTTCCCATTGAGATGAGTGTGAGATCCCGATGCTTTTCTGAACTCCAAAAGTCACATGACCATCCATCTTTGGTAACATGATACTGTGCTATTGGGACAGCCACATCAGAAAAGCATGCTTAAACAGAGGTGCTTTTGTGCAGTCGTATGGGTCAAAAAGATATCAGTTATTCAGATGTACCTTCAGCACATGCACTGAGCAGACAGTGAGAGGAGAACTGTGTGTGGGAGCCCGGTGAGGTAGAGAGCCTTGATTGATAAACTCCCTATCTGGCTATTTACAATCTGGCTGCAGAAGAGGCAGGCTTCGCCAGACAGAAAAGCAATTAATCTGCAAACGAGCTGGGAACAGCCGGCCTGAGCATTGGAGCCTCCTACCAGCGACGCTCTGGAGAGGAGATAAGGCTGCAGACGGCTATTTATTGTACATTTTAATTAAGTGCTTGTTAACGC
This sequence comes from Knipowitschia caucasica, assembly GCA_964034765.1. Taxonomy (NCBI): domain Eukaryota; kingdom Metazoa; phylum Chordata; class Actinopteri; order Gobiiformes; family Gobiidae; genus Knipowitschia; species Knipowitschia caucasica. The sequence continues at coordinate 31,951,117 of OZ035826.1, forward strand.
TAGTTATCTTAACAGTCACAAAATTACTGTTGTAATGCATTTAGTTTGAGGAAAAATGGAGAGGGCTGGAGCCCTTTATGAAAGCTGGCACAGCTTGGCTTCATTTGAAATCACAGGATAAATTCAGAGAAGGCGGATGCCACAATGATCTAAGCTCAGGTGCTAATGGTTATTTAATATGGCCATCAGTGGTCCCAAGTCCCCAGCATACGGCTCTTGCACAATAGCCTCCAAACCCTCTTTAACACTTATTTGAGATGACAGGAAAAATGAAACCGTTTGTGCTTTCAATGGAAAAGCAATCATTGGTACATTATACTCCGCTTGCCCTATCATGCTAATGCCGGGTAAAAATGTCACCAAATGTATTTAAAGGGCTGATGGAGTGTTGCCGTTTGATTCCTGCTGCCTGGCTGATTAATAAAACCCTTCAATTTGTATGTAAATGCATCCTGGGGCTCATATCATCTGCACACCTGCACCTGGAGAAAAATAATAAACTCAAGTTTAATGTGGCAATTATGAGAGTTTATGGGGATTGTGGGAAAGAGGGCATTGAGGAGAGAGGCTGATGAGAGAGCTCTCAGAGGGGAGCAGGCCAACCTGGACCAGCCCACTACAGGCATGACCTGATGCACAATATAACCCTGCTTTGCAGCAGAAAAACACACTGCCATGTAGGCTTTATAGGATTATGGGAAGATTACTGATGGGGTGATTCAAAAACATGAATTAAATGTGATGTTTTATTGTCAATCATGGAAATGCTTATATTTTTATTTTGGAGTAATTTCTGCAGCAATTACTGTGTCACGGTGTGGATTTTGTGTTATTTTGTACTTTGGTTTTATTTTGATATCTGTTCTCTGTGATTTGCTTTAATTTGACTGCCTGTCCTGTTTCCCCTCTCCATTGTCTGCCCCGCCCTGATTTCACCTGTGTCTCTGTGTGTCTATATCAGGCATGTCAAAGTCAAATACATCAGAGGGCCAAAAAAGCAAATTTGCTGCAAGCCGAGGGCCGGACTGGTTCAATGTTTATTAACTCATCGCCTGCCAGCCTATTTCAGAACAGGTACTCCCATATTGCCAGCAGTTTCTGATGATTTTTATAGATTTTTCAAGACCCACAGAATATTGTGTACTATGACTATCTGAAATCCGAAACCAGATTCTGAAAGAATAGACTGTCTACTTTCATCAGCAAAAAGAATTTTGTTTCTAGCTTGTAATCCCCAGTTGAGTAGAGGGAAGTTTTACTGAAATCACCAAAAAGTTGAGAAAAAAGAGGCACAACAAGTGCATCTAGCTGTTTTCAAACCATTCAGAGAGCACTGCTGCCACCTGCTGGCTCGATTCAATATGCTCTCAAGCTTATCCCCATACATATGAGATATAATAGACATCTGGGAACATGAAAATAGCGGAAAACGCAATTGACGTAATAGTGCGTCAATGGCAGGCAACGGGCCATGACAAATTCATTCGCGGGCCGGATTTAGCCCGCGGGCCTTGACTTTGACACATGTGGTCTATATGAACCCTGTGCTTCTCTCCTCTTGTTGCTGGTCCATTGCATTGTCTCGTCAAGTTCCGTCCTGTTCCTGTTCCTTTGAATTTTTGAGTTTTGAGATTTGTTTTCACCTTGGACTTTATTTTATCAAATCATTATTTTTGCATTCCTGCGTTTGGGTCCTTCATTCACCTCACCCCTTGTCATACTGTGCGCCCAGGGTCAGGTTCTAGTAATCCATGCACAGTTATTTTTCATATAACTTCATTTTTGACTTTTTTACTCAAAGTTGGTGAATTTATTGTTGAATTACTTGAACTTTTATTCTTTGTTTTCTTTTTTCAAAAAAATATGGTTACCTGCACACCTCAGCAAAAAGAAAAAAAACTCAAATAAATATTGACAGGATACCCGTCGAAAAGTTGATGGTCCAGGTTGTTTGAGGAACAAAGTAGATTTTCCCAAACAATGTGCTTGTCCAAGACAAAGTCCACAGGCATATTTAAAATGTTCTCGTCTCATATACTACATCTGTCGCAGAATAGTTGAATAGATTTTAAAGATTACACCCTTTAATCCATACAATCTACAAACAACAAGGCAACAAGGGCCTTCTATTCCTTTTATTCCAATATTTACGCCTCTTGAGAAAGATCCTATGGCTCCCTGAGTTGATAGAAGGATCAAGATGATCCTAAAAGTGTCATGGAACTCACGTGGGATGCCACTAGCTTCAAGAGATGTTTTTAGATCGATTAGTGTAATGGAATGTTTGAGTTTCATCAGAACGTCTTCTGATAGCTTAATGTTTGTGGTATCTCGAGCGTTTTAACTAATAAAACATAAAACACATACTTTTGGTTAAAGCAAAACTCATTAACAGAGGAGGTATCAGATAATTGCTCGTCAAGTAAATGGCTTGGTAGCCAAGTTTTAAAAATATAGCAGTCTTGTCTTAGAATGTAATTGATTTCCTTCTTCACTAAATCATACTGTGTTGAGCTTCATCAAATCAGAGTTGCCCTGAATGATAAAAGTTTAAATGCATGGTTAGATTGTGAAGCACTATTGAAGCGCCAACGAGAAGTGCATCTACAAGCAATGCTTTGTGGTCAGAAATTTTAACAATAATATGAAAAACTTTAGAAACCTCCATTGATTCTAAAATAGCAGACCTATCATGTGTATAATCTCATCTACCAGATTTCATCATACACCAACAATCAAGTGATTGTCGTTCATCCTTTGATTTACTGCACAATTAAGAACCGCCATGAAAACATAGTACTGTGGCAGTCCCCGTTACAGCCACATCCCTTGTAAAAGTTTGTAGATTGTCCATGTGTATGGGGTAAGGTTACTGTCAATAAAGACGTGCATGTCTAAAAAAAATGCGTGCATATTTATTGGTATTTGTGCATACAAACATTTTATTAATTCATGATTAAGATAATACAAACTAAAAAGACGTGGAATTTCGTAATTAAGAATAAAAAATATAAAACTGTATGTGTGATTTTGTTTTTGTGAATGCAATTTTTTTTATTGTGCTTGCATTTTCTTTTTGATAATACGAAGTTTACGTCACTGCTCAGACATTAACAATCGAGCCTGCGCAGAGTTGTTCAACTTCATTGCCCCAAAACTAAACATGGCAGAGGGACACAACATAAATAACGTGGCTCAAACTCAGGGATATAACTATATTTTATCATTTTGGTCGTAAATGAATGTGTAAGAAATATTAATTCCATAAATGTGTTCATAAGAAGATGTTTCTTGTCCCTCTAAAGGTTTTTTGGCAGTGTTGTTAGCTCCAATGCTAGTTTTATTTTCTTATCCTTATATTGTTTTATTCTCCAGAAAATGAGGTCCACAGGGACAGGGTCTGCTACGTCTAACAACCAAGGATGAGTAAAGCACGGAGGTGTTCTTCATATTACTCAGGGGCAGTAACAGCGCAAAATATGAATAATCAGGAGGGTTGGGGCTGGTATCAACATATTAACCACATTGATTAGGGGCCAAGGCCTCATCAAATGTAAATGCTAAGAATGTAAAAATGTTGGTTTTAAAATAACATGGTAAGCTGTAAAACTAGCATTGAAGCTAGTGTTAACTAAACACTGCCTAAAAAAACGTTTCTAGAGAGGGACAAGAAACATCTTATGAACACATTTTATGGAATTAATATTTCTTACACATTTATTTACGACCAAAATTATCAAATATAGTTATTTACCTGATTTTGAGCCAAATTGTTAATGTTGTTGCCCTCTGCCATGATCAACTCTGCGCAGGCTCAATTGTTAATGTCTGTGAGCAGTGACGTATTATTGACAGTTTGCTCACTGCTGAAATTTGTATTCTCAAAAAGAAAATGCAAGCACACAAAAAAATATCGCATTCACAAAAACAAAATCACACATACAGTTTTATATTATTATATTATATCTTTTTAGTTTGTATTATCTTAGTCATGAATTAATAAAATATTTTTATGCACAAATACCAATAAATATGCACGCATTTTTTTTAGACATGCACGTCTTTATTGACAGTAACCCTACCCCATACATGTGAATCAAAATTAGTAATTTCAAAGATGTATTTTCATATTTGTAAACAAACATATGTACTATTGATTTTAGAGCTGGGATCAAGAGCTGGGATGTCAACTTCACCTGTGACCTTTGACCTGTGACTGGAGCACTGATCTTCCTTCTGTCGTACCTGGTGCGGGGAGAGCTCTGGTCCCTCAGACCTAACACGACTAAACAGAAGATTCTTACTGTATGGGGCTGACAGTGGATCTTGCATCAAACAATGCAGCAATACAACAACAAAATTACTTTTAATTAATTTGTTTAGCAATTTGTTTATATAGTTGATTTGTTTGTTGTCCTAGACCTGTGTGTATGTTTGTTTTACTTTATGAAAAAAAAAAGAAGAAAAGAAGACAGCAGCAGAGGAGTAGCTAATTCAGTTAATCAACCCCTGGCCCTGGAGAATCTCTGTAAAAGTGGCTGTTAACTGTTTTCAAAGCGGTACTAATGTTATTATCATGTTGTAGACTCACTGTTCACAGTGTTGCAGTTGAAAGAAAATGTGCAAAGAAATATATCCAAATTTGCAATAATGTGACATACATGTTTTTTGTAATATCTGTTTTAAAATGAATAAATAATGAAGTTAGTATCAGTTAAAAAAATATATAGTTTTTGCTCACGAGTGTGGTTTTACTGTTTGTTTTGGGACATATACCACTGCCCATAACAGGTGTGTCTCTGTTTTGTGTCCTACGTTTTCCTCACACACTTGCGGTTCCGCACTCCACTCTTCAGAACAAAGTGGAAGTGTATTGACTAAATGTGAGGTGTGTAAAGATTAAGGCACAGGATTAAAGACGGCACTGTTGACTGAAGTGGCAGAGGCAGGTAGGCGGGTAGCGCTGGTGCGGTGACGTGCTGTATACACCCACACACTTGAACTTTGAAGCCAGCTGTGGTTCACTTCAGCGTTCGTCTTTCACCTTATCAACTTGTCAGGATCGGCACACCTATGGAGGCAGCGGGGGGAGAGGGGCGCCCGACTAATACTGCTCCCTGGCTGTGGTTAGTTCAGACTGCCAAACGGTTTGCCCAAAGTCATGTACAGTCCAGCTGATGCAAGTGTCGGAAAGAGCACTATAAGAAAGCATTTCAAAATACCATGAAAGATATGTCTAGGAATAACATTATATTTTAACAACATTTCTCATAAATAGTATTCACCAATGATGGCATTCTGATCTGTTTGGAAGGGCAGGGGTCAGGAACCAGATGTGGCTCTCTTGATGATGGTGTCTGGCATTAATGGTATGTGTATTGTATTGGATTTCTTCAGTATTAACATGTTGCACAAAAGAATACACTTTGAGACTAATATCTGACTCTAAATGTGTTGATATTGTGTGATATTGTCTTGAAAATGTAAAATATATTATTTTTAAGTGTATGGCCCCCACAGTAATACATTTTTAAGTTTGATACTTTTTGGCTGGCTCAGCTCAAAAGGTTCCCAGCCTATATGATATAGGGGTTGGCTACATGGTATGGTTGGAGCTTTCTCTTTTACACCTGGAACATTTTAAATCTCTATTGTTTTAAAAAAGAAGACAAAACAAATGAACTTCCAGATTCCTTTGGAACCAAGTACCATCAGAGAGCAGCAGAGAGACATGTTTGTTTTTCTAGGTAATGCATGGTAAACAATATATTTCTGCTATTTTTTTTCTCCTGCAAATGTATTTCTCAAACTACAACAATATATAATCTGCACATAATGTGTTACATTGAATTGGGACACATTCATTTAAGATGCCATTCGATTAAAAAATATTTTCATAAGAGCATAAGGATCAGCTTAGGCTTGTAAACCATACAACCTTTAGAATGCACTTGTATAGAATGGACCACCAGTTTTCATAATCACAACCAAACCACACACAAGAACAAACATCAATAGTCATACATTTTTAAGTTGATTTGTATTTCTATTTTCCAAGGCAAGTCTTCACTGCTACAAGCCCAAGTTGGTGTCGCTGCTGTTGTGGTAGTGTGCCATTGAAGATGAGTGATATGACCACAAGCCACACACAGAGGAGCCACAAAGCCTTCAGAGACGTGAAAGCGAGTGAATCTCGTCATTTGGTGAGTGTCAAAACTTGTGCGGTCTGTATTATCTGTGTGAGCAGAGATGCTAGCAAAGCGTTGACGTAGGGATAATGGCTATCTGCCGAGATGATCTACTCAAGCATGATAATAGTATGACGTGAATCCAAGCATCGGGCCTTGAAAAGGAAAAAAAATCTTCACCTACCTAATAGCTTTAGACTGCAGCCATTGGGTCCTGCTAATCTCGCGTCTTTCTGAAAATAACTTTTTGTGCTGTATGAAGATTGGATTTTACAGATCACAACGGCAAGGCAATGCATTCACTCAGCTGTGCTCCTCATGAGAAATCGTGATCTCTAATAATATTCAGTATACGGCCGCAGCCAAGCGCTAACTTTAAATGCGCCAATGTATTAATATTAATATTTATGGACTGTGGAGGAGCGGCTTCTGAGGGGTACAGGCAGAACAAACTTCCATTAATTTCTATGGAGGGGAAAGTCCAAATTAATTCCTATTCACATTCTAATGCCTTTATGCTAATGAGGCTTCAGAGGGAGAGGCCAGTTTAACCCTACACCTAATACAGTCTTCATCTGGAGGCATTTTTCACAATCACTTCTCAATTTATGTGCCGTGAAACATGTTTTTTCTTACATGTTCTTATGACTATTTGATGGTGTACAACATGCACTACAAAGATGTATTTTACTGGCACTCGTGTATCTTGCCCAAAGGCACAACAGCATCACACCTGCAGCAGTGTGGCCAAACCGCCACTTTTTAAGGAAACGAAAAAAATTATACCACTTGGAGTTCATTAATTACACTGACAAATCACGCACAAATACGTATTTACATAATCACATTTGCAGGAAAAGTATTCAGAGATTTTTGTTAAACAATAATTCAAACATAAACACTCAGGGCGTTAGCACCTGTTTGGCCTCTTGAAAAAAGATGAGATAAAACGGAACAGCGTACTCCATGCAAAACACATTCCAGTTTTACAATAGAGCAGAGGGATATCACATTACAACATTCAATATCTGACATGGAAATAATATTGGTGTAAATCCCCCCTTAATCTCCACTTGATGATGATCCGGAGCGCGCCTTTAGTGTGTGCATAGCCTGAAGGCAGAACCCGCGTGCATTCGTCCTGATTTGTCCAGCCTGTTTAATGTGGCTGCTAGCTCCGCCAAACACAAATAAATGGCGTGGTAGTGTTTTAGCCTGCCCCTCCACCCCACAGTGTTACAGCTGTTTAATCACATATTTACCTGGCCAGCACACGTCCCGGCCTCCGTATAGATTTCGATCAGTGCGGCCTGACACCCGGGGCGTAATTGTCATTAATTGCACTCATTTTGGGGCGGCAGGTCGGGGCGAGTGAAGCGCAGGTGTTTAGGGATACAGGAGTGATTATTCTTGGAGCAGAGGATTGTGCGGCTGAGAAAGAATGATTTGGCCATTGCGGCTCGTCTCGGCGCGTAACGACTGTCCATTTTTCTGGTTTCATCGCACATTAGTGGGTAATTGTGGTTCTCCTTCAAAAAAGAGAAATACATGTCAGTGTCATTTTTCTCACCTTTAGTCTGTTTGGCAATTTCTATCAGAGGTAATAAAGAGTCATCAGTGAAACGAGGCAACGCCAAGGTGCCGTATAAAAGGACTATTTATAATAGTGCACAAAACAGGGACAGGGGACAGTGCTGTGTATGATCTCTTTTCCAACCCCCATCACACAAACAGGAGAATTTGAGATTTTGACATAGACATTTTTATTTTAGCCTCTACCATACTTTATTTTATCCTTCATTTCTGTCACAATGTGTTAAAGTGGTAGTCTGGATCTCTAAATGAATTACAATTTTTAAGAATTGTATTAAATAGACCTCCTGGCCTTAAATGTTGATAGAAAATAAGTCATTTTATGAATTCAAATTTACGGGTAAGTCTCGTCTTCCCTTCTCTTAGCTATAGCTCAAAATCCACGGTGCCGTCCAGTTTAACCAATCAAGTGATGCCAAGGGCTGTCAATCATCGGCGCTCGTGCTCGTAGCTGCGCGCATGCTCAGTTGTTTGTTTTCACGGAGCCTCCGAATCAAGCCTCCGTTAGGCTCTGGAACTACATAAAAACTGAACATCCGCGCTGAGTTACCCATTTATATACTGAACCTATATCCATAATCAGATCCTCTGCAGATGTGTCCTATAATGTGCAATTCATGATAATAGCTTCTTCTGGGTTTACCGCGATCGCTTTTTTTGTGCATTAAAACATAATTTTTGTCATAAAAACGTCAACAAATTATTCTGAAAACCTCCGTGCATGTGTATTAATAATGTGTATGTATAATGTGTTCTCCGATTAACATTTAAATGTGTTGATTGTTACGGAAACGTAGGCGTAGACCAATCAGAAAGATCTTCCCATAGTTTTCTGTAAACTACTACAGGGGTGTGGTTGGTAGAAGCAGCCTGGTCTTGTTTTCTAATATTATCACAATAGCGTTAAGTATAAGCTTCACAACAGATTAGTCTCAACTCTGTAATTTGATGTTTTAAATCAAATATTACCTTAATTCACCCTATTCGATAATGACAACGTTCCATTGTAAAACTGTACAACTGGCACACCCACTAAATTCACATCATTTACAAGTGCATGATAATTATGCCATTTTACAAGGAAGTCTATTAAAATTCTTGCCAATAAAAATGTTTTAGTGTATGTTTATAAGAGTCTCAATTCAGCAAACTTGGCTGAGCTGAAATTCACACACACAAAAATACATGAAGAATCTTGCATTGTATCGAGTTAAGCAACAAGACTTTTTTGAGCTAATGTTTCCAGTGATTGTGTCTTGTGCGAACATGATTGAGTGAAACAGTCTTGCAACACATCGAAGCACAATCGCCTCCTCTGTTCTTTCATCTAACCAACATACTTCCACAGAAATGCATACACAGCAAAAAAGGTGATAAAATACAGTATGAGGCACAGTAATAATGGCTTAAATCGAGTATTTTTGTATCTTAATTTTAGTTCATTCGGACCGTCTGAAAACAAGATTTACCAACGGGACAAAGCCACTGCTCCTACTTCAAGAAATGCTGCATTTTTTTCATTCTAAGGGAGACATTTCTTGCATCTTTTTAAAAACAATAAAATGTTGCTTTTTCCATTGGCAAATGTTGTTTTAAGGCAGTCAAAATGTGGTAAAAGAAACACATTTGAGCAATTTTGTATTTATTTTTCATCACTTTTTGCAGTGCAGAAACACACTGTTTAGTCCGTCGTGCACTCGCCGCATCTCCACGACAAATTATCCATACAATTCCGACTCTCGTATGAATCAGTGGCGGTAAACCCATCCTAGTTTGTGGCACACGTGGGTGGAGCCGGGGACACCGCACGCAAACATCTTCAATCTGTCCTAACAGCAGCGGCCTTTAAATATAGCATCCACACTACGCACAGCAATAAAGAAGTCTGTTTACCACTGCTGTGATAACTTAACCACAAACATGTTCCCTGCTCCTGCTCAAACAGCCAGGGATGCCCATGTGGAAGGGGCAGACTGACACACATCCTCTCTGCAGCAGCTGGGCCTGGTGCTGGAGGCCTGCCCCTCTCACACATCGAGGTACGCTGCGACTTGAGCACGACTTAGTGAGGGGAGGAGACGGACTTGTGTATGCAGGTGTCTGTGACAAATGAGATGTTAATTAACGCCTCCAGAACAGATTTCTGAAAAGCATCACTACCACTGATGAGCCCAAACCAGCTGAATCTCCCTGAATATTTTAGGGGAAGAAGCAGAGCACAGGTATTTGTTAGAATTGGAATAGATTTCAAGTTATGTTTTGAATGGTGTAGCATGTATTTCTCATTGCTGTGAATTGCAAAGATATTTTTAAATGAAATAATAATATTCAAAGGGTCGCCTTAAAATATTGAAGTCAAATAACAAGCACATTTTATTTATCTGAAATTTAAGTTTCAAAGGATAAAAATAACAGTATAAATAAATGCAATATGTTTACTATTATCTCAATATTCAGTAATAATTAAAAGCCAAAAATGATCTACAGTTGCAGGAAATTTGTGCTTATCTTGAGACAAAATAAATCATTTATACAAATCTTGAATGTACTATTCTTCAGATTAGTACTCCTTGTGAAAAGACAATACAATCCTATTCTTAAACACATGTATTTTCAAATGTGTCTGGCACTGGTGGACAAAAATAGACGCAAAGAAGAAGAATGAATAAATAATGTGTGTATTTGGTCTCACTCTAACATTTACCAATTTCCTCTGCAAAATACATTCTAGAGATGACTGGCTGTGACGCACTTCCTCCGCTGTTGTAGATGAAGCTGATGTTGGTATATACCAGAGCTGCTCCTGCCAAAGCCTCAGAAAAGACAGATGGCACACAGAAATCAATACGTCCACACAACATCAGCCATTTTGTGAACAAATGAATGTGCTTTGACAGTGTGTGTATGAGTGATCGGGTGACCTGTTCTCTTCCCATCAGAACACAGTGGGCATCCTCCCTCCCCTGGCCCTGCACGCTCAAATTTATGGCTGTTGGGTCCTACACTGTGCTTTGATGTTTAATTCAGCGAGCACAACAGGCAGGTAGGTCGACGGGAGGAGAGACTGTGCGCTGGGAACACGCTCAGCACCACTGCTACCAAGTCTGCTCTCCCTGTAATACAAGTCTGCACATAGTTTTACAGCGGTTTGATTGGTTCAAGCCTCTATATGTTTAAAGTAACTTTATTCATTATCTTTTACATGTGTCGGTTAGTTAGATTATTTCTTTGACAGATAGTAGCTCAATCTACAGGAAAAGCAAAGTCACACTTCAAGATTGGGTCCCAGATTCAAATCAAATAGATGTATTATTGTAGATTAAGAAATCCAGAAAACAGTCATCTTGAAGTACAAAATAAAGTTGAAATCGCAATCAAATAAAAGAAACACTTCTGCATATTTTAGGAGATAC